>CM053508.1:12475658-12828259 GCA_028627145.1 Eidolon dupreanum
CTCTCTCTCTCTCTCTCTCTCTGTCCTGCTTTCATCCTGAAACCAAACCTGGCTCTCTTGCCCAAGGACATGCATCAAGTAGAACCAAGTCAAACCAGTTTTTCCAGCTGAAGGCCCAGGCATATGAGGATCCACCCCAAATCAAGAGAGCCAAACAACTATGGACAGCTGACCACAGATGCATGACTGGCCCCCTCTGAGTCCAGCTCAATCAGTCAGCAGAATTGCCCAGATGAGATATAGTCTTGTAAGTAAAACAAACAAACAAACAAACAAACAACAACAAAAAACTGTCTATTGCTATACACCATGGATGTTTTCTGCTGATTGCTTATTACACAGCATTATTTTGGCCATAGATAGCTGAGATAGTAATGATTCCAAATAATTTCCAATGATTCTCAATTAAGAGATTTATGAGCATATTATGCCTTTAACACTGAGGTCTATGCTATATGCTGTCATTTTTGTTCCCCAAAACAGATCCTAGAATGTTGAGTATAGAGGAGACGATCAAGAATATTAGTGACTAATTATTTGATGTAACAACAGAAACATCTCAAATCCCCCCTAAATTTCAAAGATTAACATTATTCACTTAATATTCTTGGCTTTTGTGTTTCATAGTACCTAGGATAGGCTTCTGAAAATGTTCACTGAAAGAATAAAGACATACATACATACATACATACATACATACATACATACACTTCCATATAATACCTGTATTATAGTTAATCGTGTATACCACTGTATTCTTCATTTTGAGAAATTCAAAAACTTGGAAATCAGGCTTTTAGGAAGTAATTGGAGTAAAAAGAGGTCATAAGGGTGGGTTCCTAATTCAACAGGATTGGGGATTTATAAGAAGAGAAAGATATCTTTCTCTATGTACATGTACCAAGGAAAGGGCATAGGAAAAGCAAGAAGGTGACCATCTATGAGCTAGGGAGAGAGGTCAGACCAGAAACCAAACATGTTGCAACCTTGTTCTTGGAATTTCTAGCCTTTAGAATTGTGAGAAAATAAATTTCTGCTGTTTAATACATCTATGGTATTTTGTTATGAAACCAGAGCAGACTGAGCATGAAAAAACGAAAGAAAAAAAAATTATCTGACTTTGTCAAATTTACATCGATTATAAAATGGTGCTGAAAGCTGAATAGCACTACTATGAATCTTGTGAATGGGAGTAAAATGTGTTTTGGAAAAGTAAACTAGGTATCTTTTAGCCCACTATAAAAATGGAAGACTAAAAATACAAAACTTTGTTTCCCTAAATGGCTACCCCCTACCCTACCTTCAAAATTATAACGGCATCACAATCAGATCTTATTTTAGGCCTATTTAAGAAGGCAGAGTAGACACAGATTGTCAGAGGAAAAATTAACAGTTTAACACCTGGATAAAAAAACAGTTTTTGGTCCCTTTATATTGCTTCTGGATATCTCTCTTAACTCCATTTTGAGTCAAATTCATTTACTCTGTTTTTTTGTTCCGGTTTATATTAATATTATATTATAATGTTATATTAATGAGCAGGATTCTGCTCACTGCTCTACAAATAGGAATTTGTACAAATAATTTGGACACTGAAAGCAACTAGCAAGTTTTGTGGCACAGAACAATTATTCATCACATAGTGGTCTCATCTCTCTTCTCCAATATATTTGTTTTATATCTTAAAAAAAAAAAATCCCTAATGTTCTACCAAGTAGTCAATATTTACTTTGAGAAAGCAATAAACAAACAGAGTAACATATAGAGTTGGAAATGCAGAAATAGTCTTAGGTATTGACTTAAGAGCCAATAGCAGTGTGGTCAGATAGATATTTTGTGCAGAAGGCAAAAAAAAAAAAAAAAATAGTATGGAAGTCAGAGCCCCAGAAGCAAGTATGTTAAAGACTAGAAAAGAAATAGTGCAAAACATTTCCCTAGGTTAAGGTCATATCGACCTACTGATACATGACATTTAGATGGTAGTAATATATTCCTGCAAAGAATTAAAAGCACTTATATTGATTAAATATAGCAAAATAGAAGTAAATTTTATTAAATTTTTGGTATATGCCATATCTTCTAAAATAGTACCTTCGTTCAAATATATACATATTAAAATGTTGATTTTGTTTGATTTGTTTAATTTAAAAAATTTGAGATCATATTTAACACATTTTAACTTAATGTTTTCACTTAAAAATATGCATGGACATCTTTCCAAAGTGATATATATTTTATAAACATTTAATTTTTCATCTTCTAATAAAGTTTTCTATAAAATAAATTCAATGCATATTCAATTATTTTCCTGTACTTAGGTATCAACATTGTTACTGAATTTTTCTATTATAATTGTAGTCATGCCTATGTCTTTCAATTATTGATACTTTCATATCTGTAAGGAAATTTCTCAGAAGAAAAATGCTGGTTCCAAAAGTACATATATTTTAAATTTTAATAAATACTGCTGGATTACTTTCTAAAATTTCTATAATTTACGAAACCAACAATGTGTAAGAAAATTTATTCCTCTTCACCTTTCAGTGCAATGGTGAAAAATGATATTTCATTCTTGGTTTAATTTGCATTTTCCTGACTTCTAGTAATGTGAGACATCTTTACAACATATTTATGTTAATTGTTCTTACGTATTTTCTATTCTATGAGTCATTTTTAATAACCTTTACCATTTTTAACTGAGTTATTTTACTTATTAATTTATAGGAGTTATTTGTATTAACAGTATTTTTCTTTATATTTCTCCAACAGATACATTAATAATACTTTTTCCAGTGGTCTATCATTTGTTTTAATACTATTTATGGTATCTTTTACCAAATTAACACATTCATTTATATATATTTGATTATATGTCCTACTTACCTGGAAAGATAATCTGGAATTTACTTATGTGTGGTTGTTTATATTTCTATCAAAAACTAGAGAGCATAAGAGGTATTATCCCTTTGCTATCTTAAGATAGTAGTGAAATCTTTACATTTTCTTACTTCACATGCTGTAAATGAATTTTGAGTTACAGAACCAAGAGAGGAAATTGCTTAGTGCCCAAAAAATCAACCTCATTCAGATTTTATTGTGGACCAACTTGGGGGAAAATGTTATGTGATAACACTATGTTAAGTAACGCACCATCTTATTGGACTATGAGAGATTCTCTTGTTGGCATTGAAAAAGTGAGGTCAATGCTGATGTCAGAGGGCCACATGGCTAGGACCTGAGAACAGCCTCTAGAGCCAACTGTGACCCCAGCTAACAGACAGCAAGAAAATAGTAACCTTAGTTCTTCAGTCACAAGGAACTGAATTCTGCCAACTTAGATGAGCTTGAGAGAGCACCCTAAGCTCCAGATGAGAACAAAGCTCAGTCAACACTCTGAATCCAACTTGGTGAGACCCTGAATAGAGGTCTCGGTTTAGTTGTGAGTGGAATTTTGACCTATGGAAAATGAGATTTAAAAAAGCATGTTGTCTTAAACCACTAGATTTGCAGTAATTTGTTACACAGTATTAGAAACTAATACAGTAATTCTTACTTTTAAGATCTTAACAAAAGGATTGTTGAGTTACTGGGCTCCTTCTCTCCAACCGCTAACATTGAATTCTGCAGAACTAAATAGAGGTTCCAAGTAGATTAAATTTGATAGAAATAAAAGAAATTCAGCATTCCCTAAATGCTAATATTCAGAATAATACTTATCCCTACTATCTTAAAGATACTAAAATGTTCTTACTTTTTTTATTTTTATATGTTTATAATAAAAATTATTAAACACAAAGTATCTTCTCTGGTTTAAAATTTTAGCTCCATACTTATCAGCAAATATTTGATTTCTCTCTACCTTATTTGTAAACTAAAGATGGTTAGAACATTATTGGGCCTGATTGTAACAATGCTTTACAACAGCACCTGGAAAAATGTGAACACTCAATAATTATTAGTATGATCATAATGTTTTTATTGTTATTAACTTAAGATATTAAATCGACATTGAATTTATTTTGGAATACCTTACAAAGTAGGGAAATAATTTATTTTCCTGCAAATGAATAATCTGCTGGCCCATTTAATTTACGTAACTGTATAATCGAGCCCTTCCTTCAGCTGTCATGTTACCTCTCTCATTTATATCTTAATTGGATCTACTTTTAGATTCTGTTCTAAATATCTATTTACTTACTTCTCCACAGATACTAAACTATTTTTATTATGATGACATAATGACTTTTCATGTTGAGTATGGCAAACTTTCACTCACTATTCTACTTTTTCATTTTCTTGTTTAAACTTATTCTTCACATAAACTTTAGATACATTTAATCCAGTTAAAAATCTGATTCAAATTAACACCAATAATTCTCCATATTTCCATTTGGCATTTTAATGATATTAAGTTTTAACCTCCCAGAGCATGGTTTATCTATCATTTGTTTAAAACTTTTATTTTATGATTTAAATTAAAGAATGTCTCTATGGATATCGACACCTTTCTACATTATCAGTGTATGCGACTCTCAAAAATCTGACTTCATCCCAGGCTCCAGGAAGGGTACATGTAAACTAGACCCTATTTTGGCCACAACAATGGCTAGTGTTGGGCATATTACACAAAGCAGGCCAATCAGATTTCACTGACTTCAAAATTGAGCACATGTAGTGCTATAGTTGATGTTGCCATTACATTTTGTTGAATCGGACTTTACAGCCAAGATTAGAAAATGCAGTAACTCAACTACATGAATTTTATAGCTCACAATATAGTGGTAAGATGCCTAGATGCTCTATAACTGCTATTTGTTTTTAAGTGCTAATATAATGGGAACCTCTTAACCTGTTCTGTTCATCTTTTCTCCACAATGGATCTCACTAGGTAGACAGGGTTCTACTTCCTCTTGAAACTTCTGACTGTTCTGGGCATTAGTAGGATGGAATTCACATTGGGATATAAAAAGAAGACCAAATCTAAGTATGAAAGAGATGGGCTTCATTTTCAATAGACAGGAAGTAAGCACATTAATGAAAAAAGTTGGAGGGGCCTCTTCTTTGTCATTGATGAGCAATCACCTGGCGGAGGTTCTGGGAACAGGTAATAAAATTCTCAGTCAAGTGACGATTGATATATTAGTAAATGTCTTAGCTCCCAGCATCATATGAACCATTTTCCTAGAAAGAGTCCTGTATTTACTCAATTGGCAGTTGACCCTTTTCTTTCTTGAGCAACTTCTGTATTAACTGCAAAGCCTCCCAGCTGGAAAATACTGCTATTAATGTAGTTCACGTTTTTCTTCTCACCAGTACTCAGATTTCCTCCTTCATATTTATTTCACTGCCTCACTCACTAAAAACCAATTCTCTATTTTTTCTTCTGCTAAAGTATATTATTGTTTTGTTTTGTTTTTGATAGATCTTGATGGCTTATTAAAACAATGGTCTTAAATCATTAATAAGTAAAAAAGTATAGTTTCGCTATTTCTTGAAAACAGAAAAAAAAACAATGTTTGTAGCTTGTTAAGAGGTGAGAAAAAAATGCCATCTTTTTAGTGTAAAAATAAATGACAATGAAAGTACTATATTTTTTCATTAAAAAAACCCCTGAATATTCTTAGCCAGCTTCATTAGAAATAACCAACTAAAAGAACAAGGACAAAAGAAACTTGTCTTGATAAAATTTAAATAATTCTCAAGAACACAGCAAGAAAGTTACAAGCTCTATATAAAAAGTATATACACTTGTAATACATTTTTAAAGGCAGAATCTCATATTTTTGAGACAAAACTGTCAAGAAGCTATTACCCTTATTATTATAAGCTTGGTAAGTCAGGAAAAAACACAAGATACAGAATATAAACAGATGTCTGTGGACTGTACAAAGCTAATCAGAATTTAGAATATATTGCTGCTATCTCAAAATGCCCTGATGTCTTTAGCCTCATACCAGCTTTGCTACCATATTGGCTTTTCTCTGCCCGGAGATATGCAACCCTGTGTTCTCCCTATGTTCTTTGGAGACCCGCTGTTAAATATTTCCATTTCCTGTAGGTTCGAATATCTTTGCTGTTCAATCTATTACCTTGATATCATTTCACTTCTGTGAATTTCACTTTTCATGGTGAGGAAGGTCTTTCATTTCCACTATCTGCTTGAGGTCTGGCTACAACATATATTTCTTAACTTGAATCTTAGCCAGACACATAAAAAACTCATTTTTACCCCAAAAGCTACCCACCTCTGCCAAAAGCAAATAAGAAAAGTCTTAGTTTCATAGTTTTCTTTATTCTTCAGATTGTGTGCGCGTGTACGTGCGTGTGTGTGTGCATGCGTGCGTGTGTGTGTGTGTGTGTGTGTGTGTGTGTGTGTGTGTGTGTTAGCTCTGATATCTTTGTGGAAAAGAGAAAGTCAACAGTTCATATAAAATTATTCAAGAATGTTCTTGATTCTTTGTGTGAAAATGGAATGAGAGGTTCTGGTATATTTATATTTTATTTACATTTATGTCGGCTAATAATTAAATCTGTCTTATTATCATCTGAGTTCCACCAGGGCTCAGATATTTCTGGGTTTGTTTTGCTGATACATCTCACATGCCTAGAACAGTGCCTACTGTGTTGTAGTTGATCTGAGGATCCATGAGAATTTATGCTAAACAAACAAATGATACCTCATCCTACAAGCAGACTTCCAAATCTGAACACTACTCATGGTTACCATTTAATGAGTTTATGTAATGTTCTGGCTTCAATGATTTATATATATATATATATATATATATATATATATATATAAAATTTATATTTATATTTACATTTATATATATACATATATACATACATACATATATACATATATATGTGTGTGTCTATATATATGTATATATATTCTACATTTTTTAAAAAAAAATGCTTCTTTACAAATATTCTGCTTCCCAGCTCTACAAATGAAAAAATAAAATAAAATAAAATCCTGCTACTTAGTCATGATCAAATAGTAAATAAAAGATCCGGAATTTTAAAAAAAAAGCTATCCCTGTCTAAGGAATGTTTTTCCCCAAGGTCACACTGCCTCTTCAAAGATAACTGTCATTTCCTAGGTAACATTTTATGTGCTAATTGCTTGATATAAAGTAGATTATTTAATTCTCACAATACCACATTTAAAATATCAGTCTTCAAGTAGAAGAGAAATCTCGTCTTCCTTTTGCAGCCTCATGGAAGCTCAGGCAATTTACTTTCAGTCTCTACAGGCATAACCACTGAAAGAAGTATGGATATCCACTCATCATGTCTCTTAGAAGACAGGAAACTGCTACCCTGCTGTAGAGAGAGTATTACATGACCCTCTAGCTATATTCCTCTATCCATCCTCTAATACCTGGCCACTGGAATAGCAACACAGTTAACTGATGAGTTGTGGAGAAGAAGGTTCTTACATTTCTGTCTTAGTCCATTTGGGCTGATATAACAGACTGTGTGGCTTGTAAACAACAGAAATTTATTTCTCACAGTTTGGGAGGCTGGAAGTCCACTATCAAGGTACTGGCAGATCTGATGTCTGGTGGGGCCTCCCTTCTAGTTTATAGACTGCCACCTTTTCACTATAATCTCACATGGCAGAAGGGGCGAGGGTGCTCTCTGGTATCTCTTTTATAAGGAAATTGAGCCACTAATGGGGGCTCTGCCCTCATGACCTAATAGCTTCCCAAGGCCCCACCACCTAATACTGTCACATGGAGGACTGGGTTTTAACAAATGACTTTTGGGGGGACACATTCAATCTACCGTATACAGAGTATAATGCTTTCTGGGTCCTCACTCTTTGAAATGGCCTCTTCTCTGGGTGCGTGTGCTCTCTCTTCCATGATGGTGCTCCTGACCTACATTGACAGGGACGTCTGCAATTTGGGCTATGCCAGTGACTCTGGTAAGAATGTGGACATCGATAAGCAATAAATGTGAAGATCCCCCACCCCCTGTGCCTAGATATCTAAGACTGATTTTCTAGTTAACCTTCGATCAAAAATAAAAATGTTATTTTGATCTCTATCTGTGGGATACTTCTGCTCAAAAACTGGAGGAATTGTGAACTCTAGACCTCATAATCATCTCTTTCTCTAACCATGCAATTCTAAACTCAGGTTTTCCTCAATTCCCTGAATACTGCAGCTCTCTGTTACATAAAGATGAATGAATTTAACATTTGTGAAAGCATTCTATAAACAGTAGTGACTATAAAAATTTTAGCTATTTTACATTGTATTTGAGAGAGGACGGGCACTTAGAAATAATGACATGTAGTCTACATTTGTTCAACCCCCAAAAAAGAATTAGATTAAAAAGAAATATAAAAATGAATGTTTGACTGTGTTAAGACCTGCTGAAGAAAGGACATGTGAGTAGGCACTGTCATAGGCCATACTATGCATAATTAATATCATTCTGTCAATAAAGCTATAATATTTAATAAGGATCTATTACTCTTATACAATGATATAAATTTTAATCTGGAAATGATAATACAAAAAAATCAAGTTGAAGATTCTAATTTTAAGAACATAGCTTTGAGACAGAGCAATTACTGGGAACCCAAGTTTATATTGCTACTTGCTCCAGAAGTAAGACCAAAACCCTAATCTTCCTAAATGTCAGTACATATCCATTACACCATTGCAGAGTCTAGCATAGTGTCTATACCTTAATGAACATTAGTGTATCATCTTCCTCTCTTCAGTTCAAAGGTTAGAATCCCCACATTCCATTTTCTTCCATTCTCTTGAAGGAGTCAAGAGATTTAACATTTTCTGTATGGTCAGTCAGTGGGAGTGTATCAAGATAGTAATATTCAGAGAGAGGGAAAAAAGTCTTTATTTTCAAAATTGATAATGTCTCAGAGGGGAAAAAATTATATATATGAACACTGCATTTTGCACAATTATAAAGCTACCTCATTTTGATGGATAATTGTGTTTCTAAATAAGTAGAATTTAGCCAAATTTGGAAAACGGAATTGCATTCAAAATAGAAGAAAATGGCTCAAAATAGACTGAAATATGTTGGTAGATACTATAATTGAAAACCTCTCAAAATATAAATATTAAGTCCATCACCCATCTGTTGGCAATTGAAATATATATATTTTTTCTTAAAAGGGGAATTTTGAGCAACTATTTAATTTTTATAGGATTTAAATATATGAGCATAAGAGTGAGAATGTGACTGAATATAAATATGAGTGTGAAGGACAGTGTGAGTGAGTAAATGTGAGTGAGAGTGCGCACGTGTGAGACTGTAAGAGCACATGCAAACATAACGGTGGGCTAGTGTGTGAGTGTATGTAATCAGGCCCTCATGGATTGGGGTGAAGGCTTATATGTACACAGGGACCACGTGCAATACATCCGTGTTAAATAACATCTCTGAGCTTCCACTACCTCTGCCAGCAAGTAAATCTGCTGATGCTTTTTGGCTGAATATCGCTTCTGTTCGTGTGGTTTCAGAAAGTCCCCACTGTGTATCTAATACTCCTAGCCTCATCCCGTGAGAGGCCTTCTGTAAATTATGATTTCGAAATCGTACTACTGATATGGCTTATATTTTCTTTTATTTTCCTTCCTATCGGCAGGTACTGCTGTTGTTAATATTTTTCTCAGTTGTGCAAATATTATCTAAAAGGTAAATCTGACTCATAATTAGGTGACATTATACATATGCAAAAGAGTCAGCTTTCGGTTTTCAATGTGTAGCACTTAGTTTTGTTCAAAAGTGATTTTCTGATCAACTTGGCAACACCATATTCTTGCCCTGGTGATTTCCTGAGACTCCACCTTAGCCAACTTATGGGCCCTTTAAATCTCTCATAGGTTCACAAATCCCAAAAGAACAGCATCTGGCCTCGGGGTGTCCTGTACCTCCTGCTAAGCAGCCCCAAGCTGGGGAATAGTGATAGTGTAACTATGTAAACCTTCACTTTTTTAAAATGACTTTTTCTCTTCTCTTTTTTCTTGATTAAAACTGGCCTTAGGCTCACTTGCTTCTTTTCTTTCCTTATCCTTCTGTATACTGCATGACTTCTGCCTTAATCATTAAACCCTTAGGTCAGCATCCAGCAGTCTTAGGAAAAAAGCCTCAGGTCTGTTGAACACAAAGACAGAGATTCGTAAACTAAAGATAACATCTTGTGGCCCCACACCCCTGAAGGCAGAATGACTCTAGCAACATCCCCTAGAAGCCAGACAGAATGACTACTCAATGCCATCAGGACCTGATACAATGATCAACTGTCTCCTACCATGGCCCCAACCAATCAATAGAGCCCAGGACCCTAACTCCTTTAGCTACTTATGAGTTTTCCTCTATCTAATCTATTCCCTAGAGGCCATTGGGGAGTCAGGTCTTTGAGTGCTAGCTCACCTGTGTCTCCAGGCTTGGTGCCATTTTCTTAAATAAACCTCTGTTTTCTTTGCTGTAAACTCCTGTCTGTGTCTCTTTTGGCTTTGATGCATGCAGGCAAAATGAATCCCTTGAGTTTTGTAATAGTAGCTGGCTTTGGTTTCAAGTTTAGCCTCTCCCAGGCACCTCCAAGCCAGCCCAGGTGGAAGACATCTATGGATTGCTTTGTGGCTCATGCCTGGTGAACCTGGGCAGGGCACAGGCAGCAAATGACCTTGGCCTGCACCACAGCGCCTCTCAAGGGCCCCCAAACTAACACACCTGGTAGCCAGCATCAGACCACACCACAGCACCACCCAACCACCTTCACAAATGACACACCCAAAGGTCAGACTGTTGTACAGGCACTAGAGCCCCTGTACAACAGCTTCTCCACTGTAGTCACCACTAGTCCTCACAATCAATCAGCCTGAGAGTCAATCCCTCCCACTGATCTTTAACCAACAGCCAAGTCCAACAATAGAGGGAGGACACACACTATCCACACAAGAGACACACCTAAAGAACCTAGCTCAAGTGACTAGGGAAAGTGTGCCACTGGGCTGTACAGGACACCTACTATATAAGGACATTCTGCTAAAACCAGGAGACATAATAACTCTACCTAATATGTGAAGAAAAAAAAAAGCCCACAGGGAGGCAGCCAAAATAAGGAGACAAAGAAACATGTCTCACATGAAAGAACAAAGCAAAGCTCCAGAAGAACTAAACAAAATGAAGATAAGCAATTTATCATATGCAGAATTCAAAATAGTGATTATAAGGATGCTCGATGATCTCAGTAAGAACTTCAACAAAAAGATAGAAACCGTAAAAATGGAAATAGAAAACATAAAAAGAACCAGGCAGAAATGAAGAATATAATAACTAAAATAAAAAATATATTAGATGGAATCAACAGTAGATTAGATGAATCAGAGTTTTGAATCAGTAATTTAGAAGATCAGGTAGCCAAAACACCCAACCAAATAATAAGAAGGAAAAAGAATCCAAAAAAAACAAGAAGAGTTTAAGGGGACTTTGGGACAATTTCAAGTATACCAATATTCACATCATTGGGATACCAGAAGAAGAATGAAAGCAAAGAATTGTAAACCTATTTGAAAAAGTAATGAGAAAAAACTTCCCCAATCTGGTGAAGGAAATAGACATATAAGTCCAGGAGTACACAGAGTCCCAAACAAGATGAACCCAAAGAGGCCCACACCAAGACACATCATAATTAAGATGCTAAAGGTTAAAGACAAAGAGAGAATCTGAAAAGCAGCAAGAGAAAAGCAGTTTATTACCTACAAGAGAGATCCCATAAAACTGTGAGCTGATTTCTCAACAGAAACTTTCTAGGCTAGAAAGGACTGGCACAATATATTCAAAGTGATGAAAAAGACCTACAACCAAGATTACTCTAGCCACTAAAACTATCATTTAGATTTAAAGGAAAAGTAAAGAGCTTCCCAGACAAGAAAAAGCTAAAGGAGTTCATTATCAACAATAGAGTATTACAAGAAATGTTAAAGGGACTTCTTTAAGAAGAAAAAGATAAACAATATGAATAATAAAATGGCAATAACTACATATATATCAACAATTACTTTAAATGTGAATGAATTAAATGTTTTAATTAAAAGACAGAAAGTGGTTGAATTAATAAAAATCAAAACCCTTACCTATGCTGCCTATAAGAGACTCACTTCAGATCAAAAGACACGCATAAACTGAAAAGGATGGAAAATTATATTTCATGAAAAAAAAAAAAAAAGTTGAGTTAACAATACTTACACCAGAAAAAATAGACTTTAAAACAAAGGCATGACATAAGACTAAGAAGGACCCAGTAATCCCACTTCTGGGTATTTATCTGAAGAAACACAAAACACTGCATTATTTACAACACCCAACATGTGGAGGCAAGCTGGGTGTCTATAAATGGATGGATGGATAAAGAAGAGGTCTTACATATATATAATGGAATATTACTCAGCCATAAAAAAGAATAAAAACTTGCCATCTGCAACAACATGGATGGACCTATATGCTACTGTCCTGAGTAAGCAAGGCAAAAAAGGACAAATGCCATATGATTTCACTTACATATGGATTCTAAAGAACAAAATAAATAAATAAAATGGAAATTAACTCACAGATACAGAGAACAAATTGACGTTTGCCAGATGGAAGGGCATCACGGTGGGGGTGGGTGAAAAAGGAGATGTGATTAAGAAGTACAAATTGATAGTTACAAAATGGTCATGGGGATGTAAAGTACAGATGAAGATTATAGTTGATAATATCACAATAACTCTGTATGTCAGATGGAGAGTATAGTTATCGGGATGATCACTTCATAAATTATATAAAAATCTAATCACTATGTTGTACACCTGAAAAAAAGTGATACTTTGCAACTGCAGGGTTAGTCAGGTTCTGTCCTTTTTCAGCAATAGTCCTTCAGTATTGTTCAACATCAATAATATTCTCTTGTAGGTATGAAGTTGGTATTCAGTTATTTTGTGGAAAAATACTTTTTTTTCTCTTAAATATTTTTCCTTAATCTATTCCAATAACTAATTTTTTTTGCCTAATTCTATCTTTCTATCATGTAAATCATTCATAGTCTATAACTTAATATTCAAAAATTTTTTTGGTTTTAACTGTATGTAATCCTATAGGACAATTTGTTTTAATTTTAACATTGATGAAGAGATCCTTACCATGACGTATAAAGATAATTTCAAATAGAGGTTTAGTTATTTGAGATAAGCAAGCTAGTGTTTGTCCACTTTTAATCATATAGCATCTATTTGTTCTTCTACAAACTACTTTGTACCAGGGGTTTATATAACTGATAATGGTCCCTCATGCTGAATTTGACTAGTATAGTGTTTTCTAGAAATTTGAATTTAAATAACTTTAGAAAAGGCATTAAGTTCTAATTATCTAGGTTCTTCATCACTTTGGATTTCATGAGCTTGTAGATGGCTTTACCCACTTGGCCTCTCAAAATTTTTAAGATTGAGTCTCAAATTAAAGAGGTGCTAATGCTCCATTAAGAAATATACAAAGAAATACAAAGAATACAGAACAAGCTGAGTACCATCAACAACTTGAAAAGCTGAAATCCAACTAACAATAAAAAAAATAGGTATAATATCTCATGTACTTATAGATTGTAATACAGCTGGATAATTAGGAAATAGAAAATAAACAAGGCTCAACTTATTTCCAACTTAGGAAACCTCTTGGAAAAACTGGGACTTTAAAGTATACTGTTACAAGGAGAAGACACTAAAAAGGAAAGACACTCTACTCCCAATAGCTACTTATATACACTGGAAAAAAAAAAAATGAAGACAGAGGAAAATGGACAAAACAAAAGTAGGCTGTTGGGAAGAAAATTTGAAAAGGGAACACAGAGTAAAGAATATAGAAATCGGGAGATCCTGAGTTACCTTACTGAGAACAATAAAGTGATTTTCTGCTTTATATGTATTTTTAGCTTTATATTCAGTTTATTCATTCCTATAATTCTTATAAATTTATGGTAACTTTTCCCCCTGGTAACTATGAATTTCACTTTTACAGAAGTAGAAATCATCTCTTATTTTGCCAGTGAGTGACTGTTATATGCCAGGGCTGACCCATCCTACTGTGGTCCCATTTTTACATGGCAAAATGTGGGGAAACAACATTTTAAAAGGTTTACATGTCACAATACCAGAAAATGCCAAGTGAAACCTGCAATCCATGTATATTTAGGTACAGGGCACAGGAATATATATCCATGACTTCCTTTGAAGTGAAATAGAGCAATAAAAATAGATTTTCAAGGTAAAGTTACTTATTAACAATTTTTTTTTCCTTTTAGGCCAAATTATATATTATCTGATGATATGATAAGCCTATACTTGCTATGTGCTGGGTAGACAGGTTATAATGAGATTAGTTTATTATTTGGCCTTATCAGAGTAGTACATACAACTGCTGAGATCATAAAAATAAATCTAATTATCAGTACGCTTTGAGTGAGTTATCAGACACAAAACACAATCTAGTAAACAGAGCAGTTGGTGAAAAGACATGCAATACTGAAGTCTTTCCTTAAATTGCACTGTTTTCCCTTTCATTCTGAGTTATGATACATAGAGGTTTTCTATTTCCTTAAACCCTTTTGGGTAGTGATCTAACCTTTAATAAACTAACCTTCTTAGTTCAAATTTAGTCATAAAATAGCATTTCCAAAGAACAGAAAAGTCATATTTAGAAAATAAGAGTACATTAGCCAAAAGTCAATTTGTTCATTTGCTATTCACTTTACTCAATGTGCTCAAATCATCCAGAAATATATTCCTAGGTGTTGAAGTCAAACTTTTTTTTCTTTCACATATTAGCAACATATCCCTGTTGGATAAGAATATTCAGTGTTTCTTCCTTCAAAACACCTTAATATTCAGCCGGCATTTCATACTTTTTACAAGCTTACAAAAATATCCAGAGATAAGTATATTCTGTTGATGAAATCTGATAATTAATCTTTTGGAACAACAACAAATTAAAAATAATAGAGGATGGTGGAAATGTGTTGAAAGGGATTCACAAACCTGTTCTAATTTTAAATTAAATTAAGCTAATTTTCTAATGAAAGTTTATGGAGATCTAATAATGCTCAATAAGGTAGACAAGCCTCTGCTATTTCCCCCCCCAAAACAAACAAACAAAACAAAACAAAACAAAAACAAAAAAACAAAAAACAAAAACAAAAAAACAAAAAACAAAAATAAACAAAACAAAAAAAAACATTTGCAGGTATTTTACCTCTAAGAGATGGTGCTCCTGAGCAGATAACCTTTGAAAAATGGAAGTCAATAGAAGGCTTAGCAAATGCATCTTAATTAAACTGAAATCTATTTAGTACAAACTATGTACCTAACCCTCCACCAGATACCTGTGGGTTGAGACTGAGAGGAAAAAAAACACACAAATAAACAAACTAAAAAATAGCAGAAACAGCTTCTGAGAGCCATAAAGCAGTAAGTGCCAGAAAATAAGAGCCGTTGTTGGTCCTCACTTGGTTTGTGGCACTCAGAGATGGTACTGGGGTTAGGAGAATCAAGAAAACAGCCAACAGCAAGAACGCTTGCACAAATGCCCATATTATTGTTTAGTACAAACATACATTCTAAAAAGCTAACATAATTACGACAGCTTGCTTATATATGAACTGCCTCTCTCCCTTATTCATAGCTTTAGCATATTATGTAAATCTCTTTTATTTTAAGCTTCAATAATAAATTATTTTAGTACTGTTTTGAACAAAATTTAAAGAAGACTGCTTTCTGCGGAAATTGACAAAGTTTATCTGAGCAGCATTTTCCCTCCTTTCATATTTTTATTATGATTTGTAATGTTTTTTTTTCCTCATACACTTTTTTCTGTACACAGGTTTAAAAAAGGACTGAAGTCAATATACTATGCACATGGACATGAGTGCCGTCTATTTCAGGCAGCCAGTCTCTTCAAGTGCTGGCCAGTCAGGCCAGGCCAGCACCATCAAGTGGTCCATTATTCAGTATGCTTTGCCACGTACTAAGCTAAGTACTAACACTGAGGGGAAAATAACATAAAAGAATTCTCTGCTTCGCAGAAGATCCATCTTCTTGTATAAACAGGGTATATATGGGTTTATATATTTTTATTTGCTTAAACACTGTGTGTGTATATGTGTGCGCATGTGTGTATATGTGTGTGTATGAGTAGAAAAAGGACCTGCTAATTAGACAGTTATCTGTTGCTGACCTCTGCAGTAGGTTTGGGTGTACACATTTTGAAGTGGGGATAGAGACAGAGGTAAACGCCCCTGCATGATTAAGGAATGTGAAATAAAGAGAACCCAAAGATTTTGATCAGGATAGCTGTGTGAGCAAAAAGAGAAGGAAAGAGAATAAAGGGACCCTTGGTTAGGGTTAATCACAGAAAAAAAATTGGGAAATAATAGTTACTGAGGATAACTGTTATGGGTATTTCACATAAAAACCTCCATTAACATGTATATAGTCCTCAGCATATTCTATGTTTCACATTATTGTGTATGTGAATGAGATATATCAAGCATACAATAGCAAATTATATAAGAAACACACATGAAACCACCACTTAGGGGAAGAAATTTCATCTTTACAGTTAACAGAAGCATATTTTATATTCTTTCCTCCCTAGAGGTAGGCATTGTCTCAATCTTTATTTATCATACATCTGTATGTTTATACATATAGAACATGTTATTTGAATGGATGCAATATTTTATACTATTCATTTTTAGCACTTTTAATAGACTTAGAGAAATTGTAGGTTCCTAGCAAAATCGAGTGGGGGGTACAGAGACTTCTGATATTTCTTCTGCCCCCACATATGCATAACCTCCCCATTTATCAATATCTCCCACCAGAGTGGTACATTTGTTGTAACTGATGAACCTACATTGATACTTTATTATCACCCAGTGTCCATAGTTCACATTAGGATTCACTTTTGGTGTACATTCTGTGAGTTTGGACAAATGTATAATGGCATGTATTCACCATTTATAATATTATACAGAGTAGTTTCACTAACCTAAAAATCCTGTGCTCCACCTATCCATCCTCCCTCTCCCCTAACCTCTGGCAACCACTGATCTTTTTGCTGTCTCCATAGTTTTGCCTTTTATAGAATGTCATATAGTTGGAATCATATAGTGTATATACCCTTTTTCAGATTGGCCTCTTTCATTTGTAATATGCAGTTAGGATTCCTTGATGTCTTTTCATGGCTTCACAGCTCATTTCTTTGTAGCTCTAAATAATATTCCATTGTCTGGATGTACCATGGTTTATCCATTCACCTATCAAAGGACATCTTAGTTGCTTCCAAGTTATGGAAATTATGAATAAATTTATGGCTATAAATATCTATGCACAGGTTTTTATGTAAACATAAGTTTTCAATTCCTTTGGGGAAATATCAAGTGCTATTGCTGGATTGTATAGTAAGACTATGTTTAATTTTGTAAGAAACCACCTAAATGTCTTCCAGAATGTCTGTACCATTCTGTATTCCCACCAGCAATGGATGAGAGTTCCTGTTGCTCCATATCCTCTCCAACATTTTGTGTTGTCAGGGTTCTGGATTTTGGCCATGCTAATAGATGTGTAGTGGTAATCTCATTGTTATTTCAATTTGCATTTCCTTGATGAAATATGAAATGGAACATCTGTTCATGTTTATTTGTCATCTCTATATCTTCTTTAGTGAGATAGGTATCTGTTAAGGTTTTAGGCCCATTTTTTAATAGTGTACTTATTCTTAAATCTGTTATGTGCTCCATATTTTGTAGATGTATTTTGGCGAGCCAGTTCATTCATATAAATAACTTATATAAATCCATTTGTTTTATTGTTTTAATCACTTTTCATAATTTCCCCTTTCTTGATTACTGGTTTGAGAATTATTTAACTATATTTCTATTATTTTAGGAGTTACCCTTAAAAAGTTAACACAAATACTTCACATAGTAAAGTTAGAAGTTATTTAATAGTTTGATTTTATTCCTGAAAAAATTCAAAGAATCATAGTAGTAAGATTCCCCTGACTGTTTTAGCCCCAACACAGCTCAAGAAAAGACATACAAGGCTTTTTTGTGTTTTCTTTCTTTTGGTTGGGAGATTTTTTTATAGCCCATTTGACTGCTGAATCTATAGGCCATCGAACATCCCAGCTTTATATAGGGAACTCAGTCTAGCTCTGCCATCCCCTTCAGGACTATATGTCTCCTATCCATGAGTTGCCATGTTGGCCCTCTTAGTTTCTGAGAACTGTGACTCTTTTTCCTCTTCACTCACCCATAACAGGTACTTCTTTTCAGCTCAAGTTTACTGCTCTCATTTTTGTTCCCTCTTTATTTATGGCCACTGGGACTTTGTTGCTTTCTAGAAAGTGAAGGTGTGTATTTGTATAGTCAACTGCAATTTATTGAGCACCTACTCTATGCCAGATATTAGTTCTTGACACAAGGCACACAGTATTGAACAAGACAGACAAAATCCTTTTTGCTACAGAATATTAGCTATGCCATCCATCATTTCTGGGTGGTTTATGGCAAGAGATTTTGTTGTCATTGTTGGTTTAGGAATAGCTACTCCATTGTCTTTCTGGAAATAATTCCCTTGACTCTCTAATTCAAATACACACATACAATTATGGCAAAATAAATTAGTATGGTCCATAACCACTCTGAATATAGTTGGGCTCAGAATTCCCAAGTTTCCCAAGTTTCCACTCCCCTCCCTCCCTTTTTTTTTTTTTTTTTTGGCTTTAAAATATTACTAACAATTTTAAGTCTCTGTAGGGTTATTACTACATTAACTTTTAAGATCACTCTGACTTTCTGGAATGTCAGATATTTAGCATATTGTTTCACATAAAATAGTTGCTCTATAAATAATTATCTATTTCTCCTCTGGCATGAAATGGGGCAGATTATTTTTTTAACTTATTGTTACAAAATAATAAAACTTAACTGTACAAGAAATAAATGAATCATTAAATATAGCACAATAAATTGTGCTGTCCTATCAGTATTGATATTTCTTTTAAGTCTCATTTCCTTATTTGTAGGCAAATGTCCAATCTACTAATTGCCAAGAAGTCAACTGCTGCCTTTCATTATAGCGCTATGTACTTCACAGCCTATATATTCCTCCCGTGAATATTATGACCACAGGTAGATTTCTCTTCTCTTTTAGTAGCAACTCAGAAAGAACCACAAAGAATCGTCCAGGAATTAGCACAGAGACTATTAGCATACTTTTGAAATAATTAATTAATATCGATATCAGTTTGGATAGTTCATTATCAACACAATGAGATGTGAGGAATCTGTTATAGGCTAGAATTTGTCTTTTAACATGTGACATCTCTCTTTGAGCTTGATTTTTTTTTTCCCTGCCAACTATAGCAGTAATGAATAACTTTCCCTAGCCCTACTATGTTCAATTTAGATGACATACTTGACTCATGCCCAGTTTCTTTCTGTCCCCTCTGAACACCAGCACAGGAGAAGCAGACTTAAGATACTGTATCAGTCTGCTTGGGCTGCCATAACAAAATACCACAGATGAGGTGGCTTTAACAACAGAAATTTATTTTCTTATAGTTTGGGAGGTTAAAAGTCCAAGATCAAGATGCCTGTAGGTGAGACCTTCCTTCCTGGTTTGTAGGGGGTTGTTTTCTCGCTGTTGTCTTCACATGGACTTTCCTGTGTGTGTGCCGGGAGAGAGAGTGAGATCTCTGTATCTCTTCCTTTTCCTATAAGGACACTAGTTGTATCAGATTAGGGCTCGACCCTTATACCTCATTGAACTCAAATCACCTCCTTAAAGGTCCTATCTCAAAATATAGTCCTGCTGGGGGTTAAGGCTTCTTAAACGGGGGAGGAGGTGAGGGATACAATTCAGTCTATAGCAGAGATCTTTCCTTAAATACACTTAAATACAGTTCTATTCCTGAAATACATAGTTACAAGACTATTTCTATAATGTAATATCAGAGTTTGTTTAGTTGATCATGCTTTATTTCTATGTTTGATGAACCTATCATAATAAAAATACCATTTTTATAAGATCTTAGAGTAATGTTTCTCAACTGGCATTACTGAAGGCACCTGGGTTCATTATTTATAGCATACATGCCAACACTGACCACCAGAGAATCTAATTCAATAGATCTGAAGAAGAGAAGCTTAAAGAATCTAATCTTGAAAAGCCTAACAGATCATTTAAAATTATCTGGGAATTTAGAGCAACTATTTAGATAGTCTGCATATGCCGATCCTTCAAGTGGCCAATAGTTATACTACAGATGATCAGTTTTTACAGCTAAATTATGTCAATATTCCTTTTTCAGAAGATTTTGCTCATGTATAATATTTTTGTTGCTTAGCACAGAACAGTGCATATAGCAGATTATCATAATTTATTTATAGACTAAAAAATGAATTAGTAGATAAATTGATAAACAAATGACAGAGGACAGTGATGGTAACCTCTGAGGAACAAAAATGTGCTACTAAAATGTGACATGGTAAAGCAAGTTCTATTACTCAGCAATTTTGATAAAAAATTTGAGAGAGGAAAATACAGATAAAAGGAAATATGCGACTGAGAAGGGGAAAATCATATTTAAGAGCCCTGGAAAACCTGGAAAATTGAAATGATAACTTAATAGAACAAGAAGGTGACTCTCTGGTGCAGATGCTTTATTGTCCTTTAGCATGAGTCACAGACTGTTGGTTTATTTATAACTCTGCTGCCGTATTCTGCAGTAATGTAAATCCTTATGATAAAATAGAGTGGGGGTACATCCAGAAGGGTTAGCTCTACTTTTCCACACATTTTCTTTAATGGACTTGCAGAGGCTGAGTGCTCATATAGCTGTTGACAAGGCACAGCACAGTATTACTCTTTAAACTACTTTTTCAGTGATTACTGACATTGGCGACATATTTATTCTTATTATAGAAAAGGAAGTAACATTAGTGATTAGTGCCTAACTCTGCAAGGAAAAGAGAAGAATTCAACAATTTTTGTACCCTGGAGAGACTGAAATAAACTGAAGGAAATCTCAGTATCTTTACGATACCAGGAACAATTTCGGTGCTGTGGAAAGGAAAGTGCTTTCTCAAAAAGGCCAACACGGTTAGACTGACACTTAGGGGAGAATTGGTTCTATAAAGAGGTTTTCTGCTTGACGAAACATATTTTCACATTTAAAAGTCACAGTAGGAAAACTAAGTACCAGACATTGCAAAACGTTTTTTCCTTTTAATGTAAGAATCAATGTTTATCTTTAATCAGAAATAAATGACCCCTTTGAATTTAAAAGGGGGGAATAAATAAGTCTGGCTTTCTCAGGAGATTAGTGATGGAATACGAAGATGTTAACTTCTAGCTCACAGATGTAGTAAATTCAAAACAAACCACTGGTGACTAAATATTGCAATAATCAATAGATTTTTTGATGATTTAAGTGAAATTACTTGATAGTCTCTGTTCAGTCACCAACCATAGATGACACATAAATGCAAAACAAGACTCAGTTAGTGATTCCTGTCTTTAGCTTCTGCTACACATTAAAGAAGCATTTTGTTGTTGTTTTTCTGAATTTGTAAAAGAGACTTGTATGTAATGCATTTGGAAAACATTTCTTTGTAATTCAAATAGTGGTCTCAGGGTAAGAACTTTTAAATCAGAAACTGAAAGTTAGTAAAGAATTTGAACAACCTTTCTAAATCTGAATTTGTCCTAACAGGTTCTGAACATCCAGATGACTCTATATAAGGTTTCTTTTCATAAGACTGTATCTAATTTCTCTCTGAATGAATTGCTCTTTTTCTCGAGAAATTAAAAATAAATTTCAGATCAGAAGTATATCATTACAAAATAACTTTCACTATGCATAAAACAGAATAATGCTAAACTAGAAGAATTAATTCCTATATCTTGAGAAGTTACTTATCCTTGGAATATTTATTTCAAAGTATTTTAAATATATCTTGTGGATATCATATAACTTTCATTGTCTAGTTGTTTACTATTTGACTTATTTTCTACAGATGACAATTCAAGTCCCCTCCATATGAAAAAAAGATGCAAAATTATTGCATAGTAAATAATCCTGAAATATCTGTAGTCTTAAAAGCTAGTTCAGTAATATTAGAATCTACGGCATACACTTATTTTCCAAGTGCTTTTCTTTTTTAACATTTTAGTTTATAAACTCAGCAATGCTCTTTAGCAAATTAATTCAATTGGGCAGAATAATTATTTAAAATTTTATCATAGAAATCAATATTTCTCTTGATGCTTATGTATCTATTCCCTCCAAATTTAGTTCCTCTAACTTCAGTTCAACAGAGTAAGCATTAGCAACATGTTGTTATGCAATTAAAAATTCAGTTCCATAGTTTCATTTCCCACATATCAAGTACTCAAAGCCACATATGGCCAGTATAACTACTTAATTGGACAAAGCAGAAATAGAACATTTCCATCACTGTAATAAATTCTATCAGACAGTACCGCCTAGATTATATCACATTGATTCATGTGACATATATATGATAAATATGATTATACTTAGTTCATATAATTTACATTCCTGTTACTCATGCAGGATTGTGTTTGCCTCAATACATTAAAATTGCTTTCAGTTTAGTATGCTAGTTAACATAAACCCTTCTCTCCTTTTTTGGCTGATGCTATAAACTAAACCAGGAAGGTGTGATGTACATATTTTGCATGTATTAGATCATAACAATGGAGAAAGTCAGATGAGATAGATGGAGAAAAAGACAGATGGAAAGAAATATAGATGGACAGAGAGAAAGAGAGAGGACAAAGAGAGAGGAAATAATGGAGAATAGCAAGATATTCTATTATTGTTCCATTCATCTGCTTAAGCTTTCCTATACTAAGACAACCCTACATTGACATAATTATTCATTTTCTAAATAAATAAATAAATACATAAATATTATACATGTATTATTGCTTATCTTATGGTATTTTTATTTCCAGGCTTGATACAAAGGCCAATAGAAAACCCGTACAGGTATAGGAGCATGATCTCCAAATAATAAGAGCAAAACAATACACTGGGAACTTTATCATATTTATTTCCATAAGAAAGCATGAATATTTTCAGGGGTATTCACTGACGAATGTCAATAATCATATGTCAGCTCCCATATTTTTAAATACATCTTGTTAAAGATATTTAGAAAGTTAATATACTGTTCATCAAAGGTTTTCTTTAAAAAAAAAAAAAAAAGCACCCAGCAAATAATGAGTGAATATAGTGTAATGCTTAAGTACATAGCTCTGGGGCAACATAGTCATAGATTGAATTTACATGATTTCTTTAGACTCTCTGAGCCTACTTTTTCATCTCTAGAATGGCAATACCATGATTGAGTTGCTCTAAAGATTTATATCTTGAGATATACAAAAAAGTAAACATATTTCACTTACCACCTTGCCTTTAGAATAAAGCTCAAAGGTAGATGCTTTTATACCTCTGGAAAATATTTCACTGTCAAATTCTATGTACATGTTAATTAAACATCCTTATAAGAAAAAGAGTAGATTTTCCTGTGAATCCAATGCTAAGTATGACATTAAAAATTTTATATAGTGTAAAATAGAATGCAGTGAAATGGATTATAAAATTCGCTCACATTTATTAGTTAGAAATCTAACTTGTTTTCTAACAAAGTATGTTTAAATTGAGCTAGCTTAAAAATATATATGAAAATAATATTAATATATATGAAAATAATAATAATAATCAGAGGAAAAATTAGCGCATCAAACTTTGCAAATGCAAACACTTGACAGCTCTAGGAATTCCAGCGATCAATCAAGGACTTGAAACTTAGCACTTTCCCTCTTTGCCCCTCTCGTTTTGTCTTCATTTTTTGTAAACTTTATCAGATTTCTCCTTGTAGCTGGAGATATGGGCACTCCTAACCACAAGATACAAACCCTCATAGCTGAGCCACATGGAAAGAGTTCCTTTCACTAGCTTAAGACAAAAAAATCATAGGGAAATCTCTCTTACAGATGCTTAATTTGTCTGTCCATTCTGTGACCTAATCATAACAAACACATTTTTGTAGTTTTGATTAGAAGCCCATGTATTCAATAATCACTCTGTCGAGGGGAAGGGGGTCATGTCCTCTTACACTGGGACTTGACACTATGTGTAGAGAGGCAGAGAAAAGAAGGGGGTGTTGTTTCCAGAAGAAAGGAAGATTCAAATTAGAATAGATAATTTCTACACTTAGATTCACTCTCCTTATGTTATTTTTAAATACTGAATGTTATTATGTAGAGCAATTGAGCAGTTGATAGTATGATAACCTGATTGCTCTGAAATCAGATGGAATGAATACATTGCCATAAACCAGTTGTCAAAGGTAGATATGAATCTCTATCAATTAGTGCAAAAATTAGCAAGCCTCCATTTTTTTTTTTCTTGAACAGAAGATTTTGACTGCAGAGGCTTCTTGTAACATACATTTTTCCATTTCAAAGAATTTCTTTAAAACAGAATACTGAAATTTCAAAAAATTGGGAAATATTTTAAGAATAAAATGTGCCATTTGCATCCATGAAATTATATTACAATATAAAACAGTATATGTATGGAACACTAGGTTACAGTATTTTTTAGGCAAGAGGTAGTGACATAAGGATATATGCTTTTGTTTTTTGGGCAAGATTGTACGTCCTATCTTTTGTTTGCAAAGAATTAGCTATTGAAGACAGGAAGGTTTCACGTGCTGTATCCAGCCATATTTTAGTAGTCAGATCTTCTGTCTAGTCCTCTATGTGAATGTGTAACTCTTCAATAGTTTAAACGGTTTTTGACCTTTCTCTGTGTTCTGCAAGACGAATTTGGTTCTATATAAATAAATGTAAATTTATATTGGATTGTACACTTTATTTCTTCTTAATGTTCAATTTAGAGAAGAATTTAGGTATCTGTGGTTATATCCAATTGCATTATTACTCTATCTGAGACACTGATTTCTTATTTGAACAAACAATTATATTTTATTAACTATGTAAACAATAATATAAATGGAGCCATCTTAAAATTGAGCCAGAGCTGCCATGCCTTGCATGTCTTATGCCTTAAATTTTTGGAATGTTAAAAAAAAAAGGCTTTGGACTGAGCCTAAGCAACTTGTGTCCAAAAAAAAAAAAAAAAACTGTTTGTGAAGACGACAAGAAAGCAAGAAAGCAGTTATCATGCATACTGAACTGATGACTACTTGGCTGAAAATTTAAAAACATCATTTAGAATTAACAATACTATGTTATATTATCTACATAAATAGAAATACCTTCATTTGATTTATGTTATTGTTCTACTTCTCCTCATAAATACCTACTGCCTTTGTCTCCTAATCAAAACACTATTTGGACTTCTGCTTGAGTCAGTGTGGCACGAATAGCTACGTATTAATCTCAGTAAATGCTTGTTCCATCTCACTTTGAAAAGTCTTTTATTTTTAGGCTAAAAACAAAGAAGATTTTTTTTCATAAGGTATCTGAAGATATCACCTGTGCTCATTACTCAGTGAATAAAGAAAATATTTCTATAAAGGGTATATGGCTCTTAATATAATTTAACTAAGACAACAGCCAATAGGCACAGCTTTTTAACTATAATTGCCACACATGAGAAATAAATGTGACTTATGGACTTATGTAAGAAAAACAGCAGAGGTTTTTTTGTTGTTGTTTTGCTTTGTTTTATTGTTTCTTTTCTTTTTTTTTCAGAGATTCTATGAAGGTATATGCTTATGAGTTTTGGAACAATTATGGATAATGTGGCAAGCTGAGTTGAATTTAGAAAGATTGCTGGATTTGGATAGAAAACATGAATGTTTTGTATATGTTACAAGGTAGAGCTGGATCATAAAAAATGCATAGAAATAAAAGTGAAGAAAACATTCCGGACAATTTCTGGTATTATAAAAAAAGATTTGAAAAAGCAACAAAATATAAGTTAAGGTAACTTGATATAAATGATGGTACATGTGATTGCTATTATTATCATTTCTATTTTGTCATATTATTCTTGATTTTCATTTAAAAAATTATATTCCATTTGCATTTGAAATAAGGAAAAAAATCAAGGGAGCCACAGTACTTTGTCCCATAACTTGGCTATCACATTATATAATATAATGCAATTTATATATATTATATAAATTAGCATAATGTATGTACAGATTAATTTTTCTTTTCTAAAGAAATAAAGGATCATTTCTTAACTGTGAGGGTTGTATCTTTAATTATTCTAGAAATTTCTAAGATAAAATTTTTTCCAGTATTTTTTCTCTACAGTAACTTTACATTTAGATATGCATTACCTTTTCTCATTTTACTTTCCAAAATCTCTTCAATATTTTTTATTCTATATCTCTGATTTCTTATATTGAATTCTCTGTATTTTCTTTAGATGGTTCATTCATTTAATTCTTTCTTTAGCTATGTCTATTCTGCTTTTTAACACATCCGGAATTTGTAATTTGAGTTATTACAGTTTTGAAAATCTCTATTAGTTGGTTTTTAGTAGGATTTTCCCTCACAAAATCTGTTTCTGTTTCTGCATATTTATAATCTCCTCTCTTCAGGAAAAATTTCAATTTACATTCTAACAATTTAAGCTTTTTAAGTTTTCTTATTTCACATTTATATGTATATTAGTTTTGTATCACTTCTATAACAGATTGTCAAACTAATTTGTGATAATTACTACTATAGTTATCTTAGTGGATTGAAACAACACGAGTTTATTCTCTTACAGTGTGGAGGTCAGAAGTCTTAAATGAGTCCTTGAGGGGCTAAAATCAAGATGTCATCAGGTCTGGTTCCTTCTGGTAGCTCCAGAGAATCTGAACCTTGGCTCTTTCAGTTTTAAATGCTGTTGGTATTACATAATTCTTGGGCTTTATCACTTCAGTCTCTGCTTCTTGTCATCATATCACTTTCTCTTTGACTATAACTCTAATGCCTCTTATACAGAATAGTGATTACAGAATAATCCAGCATGATGTCTCCATATTAAACTCCTAAACTTAATCACATCTGTTAAGCCCCTTTTACTATATAAAGTGCCACATTCATAGGCTCCAGGGACTCATATATCAAGATATTTGGGGCCATTATTCACCCTACCATAATATCCATAACTCCAATATATAATCTTATGTTATCTGGTATTTTAGAAATTTTCCCTCATGAATATTATTCATAGAGTCTTCTCTCTTATAACATTTTATTATATTTAAGTGGGGTTTATATTTTTTGTAACTCTCTTTTTATGTGGCCTGGTTCTAGAGGTAATTCTCTACAGAGAATTTTTTTTTTTTTGCCTTAGATCTGGTGAAAATATAAATCCAGTCTACTTTAAATTAATTATTCTTTCATATTGTTTTAACCAGACAATTAGTGTAAATTTTCAATTCCCACACCTAGCCAGTTGCCATAAAATAAAATGGGAAGCAATTTTTATTTTATTTCTGCCAAGAGCCTGGAACATGAGATATAAACTTTATAGTATAGGTCTTCATTTATTCTTAACTTTATGTGTGGTGATTCTATATAGTTTCCTCCGCTGCATTGGTGCAGGTTCACAGATTCCCAACACTCCACTTCCCTCAACCCCATCAAGAGATATACAAATTCAGGGTATACAGCAATTTCAGTAACTGCTCGTTTTTCTAGCTTTGTCGTCCTAATTTGTTCTGATCTCAAAAAAATAAAATTCTCTTTGGCATATATAGCCACTCTTTTAAAAAACATAATTTTTATTTTATCTAGCAATTTTAGATATTTTGTAGCTTAAGCTTGGTTCATACTGAAATAACATAAGTATGTATCAATTTTGGTAAATACTAATTTACTTAATTAGTTCAAAAGTGAATTCCATTTGGAAAGTGATAATTTAATCTTACTTCGGAGTTATTTAAGATAATTAGAGCTTACAGAATAGGTTTTAGAAATTCACTTTCATGTCTTAAGTCTTATTGCAGTAATTACTGCTTATTGAGAATTTGTCAGTATGTATTTGATAATTATTGATAGTTAATTCTTTTTAAAGTAGTATACTATATGTTTGCAGGATACAGTTTTTTCCTTGGTCTTTTGAGGTTAAAAAAGTTCAAAGTAGCTTTCAGATTACACATTTTGGACGACAATACTCTATAGCACAGTGCTATATATGATGTCGATAAAGAAAAAAGCTATACATTCCATTCTCAAACATAAATACTAATCTGTCAGGGATTCTATAAAGCAGAATACTCTATATAATTCAATATTTATCCACACATTTTTATCAGAACTCACTAAAATCAAAATATACACCCTCCCCAATTTACTCATTCTGTCTTTAAGTGAACTATAAAGGAATTGTATTTTTAATATAAAAATAAATTTCCATATTAATTGGCAAAAATGTAATTGTAAATTTAAATGTAATAATACTTATAGTCTATTTCCTGTGTATTTGGAAATATTTTCTAGGTAATTTAGAAAAAAATTGATTTAATGTATTTTCACTCATATCCACTAAGGCCAGTACTTAATTTATCAGCATTTTAAAAATAGAATCTCTACTATAATTCATAGATGATGTGCTATTCTTACCATTGACATTGAAGCAAATTGAATTTTGATGTTTATGCATTTATAACCTGAGGAAGAACCAATATGAATAAATATCTGTGACAAAAGGACAAGGTTCTTCTTGCATATAAATCAAACTGTGTATTGTGAATTTCCTTACAATATCTCAATAATCACATTTTAAATAAAAAACCAGAGTGACTACTTTTGTATTTTTTTTGTTACTCATTTTAGCAAAAGGCTATTTATTATTTTGTTTCCACAAGGAATTTTTTATTTGTCCATAAACACTTTTTCTATAAAATTTGAGCAAAGTTTCCTTTCGGGATCCATAATCTGTGACGTCTATAAAGATTTGGGGTAAAGAGCATGGCGGCACTTGCCTGGGAGATATTAAACTGTAATTTCAAGATTGTAGCTTAAGATTATAGAACTAAATAATTCCATGAAAAATTCACATGATGTAGCATTTATTGTTTTTTTTTTTTATGCATTTGGTTTTCTATATACATTTATCAAAATATTTTTTATTATTATTTTTTGTCAGGAATTCAATATGACATTTTTGGTAACATAATATAATCTAGCTGAGCTAGTCTTAATGAAAGCATTAAACAGTTTATATACATATTATAACACATTTCTTTCATATCTACACACACACTGTACTAATCTGAGGCTATATATATGTGTGCTCAGGTAAGTCTTTGTTTATATGTCCCCATGCAAAAAAATACAGGCCTTCTATTACTTAATTTTCTAAACTTCCTTGTTCACAAGCTAAATAAAATACACCTATCTTACATTATTAATCAATACAAATAATGAGTTCATATGTGTGTCTGTGTGTATATACGTACATATATGCATTTTTATGTGCATGTTTGGTTTCAAATATACATATAGATATCCACATAAGTACATAAGGTATATGATTGTGCCAAACAGAATCATGTAAAGAAATTTTAACTTATAATACTAAAATAATGAAAATTAAAAATAATCTTTTATTTTTTAACTTATCCTGTATCAAAAATAAGGCTTTCACATTCTCAATACTTGATGTATTTTGGTCCAACTGACTTAAGGGTCTCAAATTTTGGTATCAGATGTCCAATTAGCTACAAGTTTACAATATAAAACAAAGTCAAGGGATAAAGAAATTTCTTTTATATCTATAGATCAGTGACCCAGCTCTAGAAATACTTTAAAAACTTGCAGTAAAGCTGTTTTAGTGTTGCATTTCCCAGATTCTGCTTCATTGCTCATTTGTAAAAACAAACATTTGCCATGAAGACTTAACTGCCAATTTAGCCTAAATAAGACAAATGAGATAATGAGATCAGTGGCAGATTCTAGTTGACAAATCCTGTAGAATGCCCCGCTGCAAGTAAAAAGCTTTCCTTTCCTGCCAAAAGGTCTATATGCTAATACTAACTAATTTGCCAACCTTGGCCCTACATTGTTTGACAATAGCTGAGCATCCCAATTTGTTACAGTTGTGACATTAATTTGGATGTAAAATGTAGCTTGATCTAGTAATCTATGCAACCTCTTAACCCAGCAACCTATCACACAGATGAATGTTTTGTACTGAAAAGTCTTAGAAAAGCAGAGAGATATTTTTTTAAAGCTCGGGATATATTAATATGGGGAGAATAATAGTACGGGTGCCATAATTGTGACTTTTACCTGCTCAGATCCTGGTTACAACAATAGAGGTAAAATAAAGTATGGTATTTACTTTAATATTATGGGGTCATTTCGAATATTTATACTGAATCAGTTATTCAAATATTTGTAACTTAGCATCACTTTTGATGGATTTTGAAAAGTCAATGTAGAATATTAAATATATATATACACATATATATTTTGGGAATCTTTCCATAGGATTCTAAAATAAACATAGGTATTGATATATAATATATAGTTCAATCAGTTTTCTTATTATTAAAAGAAAAATGTTCCTATGTATTTGTATTGCTACTGATACAAATTAATTTTGTATATTAGAACAGAAACAAGTTAAAATTTCAGTTTGGAAGAAACCAATATTAAAAAAAATAATAAACTTGGTATTTAGAGTTAAGAAATGCTTGCTTCATTTCTTTAAAAATTATACTAAGATAAACAATGAGTACTACAGTGGTATACAAGAAGGACAAATATTATAAAAATGTTTATTTGAACAAGTGTGAATTGGTGTGACTCATTCATTTAAGAAGTAGGCTGGAAACTTGGGGCTTTCATTCAGACTTTGTAAATTGCAGATTAATATAAATGTAAAACATTTTGTAATTATGAAATCAAGTAAGAAAAAAATATCTGCCATTCTTTGGAAAATGACATTTTACAAAAACCTATCAAACAGATAGGTATGGGCAAACATTTTAATTCATGATAATGCTTAAAATTTCTTTAAATAAAGAGCTTTTTAAATTTTATTTCAAATAAAGTTATAAAAGTTGTAAGAGCTTAAAATAGTTTAAAATGACAAAAATAGTCAGAATTTTGATTAAGTATTTTTAATTCTTATCTTCTGAGTGTTTTATTATTGAGGGGAAAATAACCTAAAAATATGAAAATCCATTCTATTTTCAAAAAAAATTCTACAATCTCTATCACCACTATTAACTTGTAAAATTATAGAATACAGAATTTGAGATAACTTAGAAGTCATAGACAAATACTAATTTGTTGCTTGAATATTTTCTACCACAAGTGTGGTAGGTAACCACTAAGATAGTCCGCAATGATTACCCCTCCTAGTATTCATGCCCTTATAAAATTTTCTTTCCTTCATATTATGGGCTGGGTCTAAGGACTCATTTCAAACAGAAAGAATATGGCAAAAGTTATGGGATGTCATCTCTAAAATTAAGTTACAGAAAGACTGTGACTTGCCCTTCCTCATTTTCTCATCCACCAGAAAGCAGGTAATACATTATAGAACAAAATAGTTACATCCATGGGTCTCATAACAGCCAAGGCTTTCCGAAGTATCCATTGCACAGGGCATGTTTAAATGTAAAAGAAGCTTCAGAGGGCATAGACACAGTCACTCTGGGAAGCAAATACTTTCATTCCTCACCTAACTTTTATACAGTTCTCCCATATGCACCTTCTTGCCATATGCACCAACCTGCATCATTCCCAGGTCAGCTATAACTTACCCATGGAGTTTAACAATAAACAATTCTGATAACCAGATATAATATGCTTGGTACATCATGGTTCAGACTATCAACACATTCCAGGGGGTAGAGTTTCAAGAAGATAAATTCCAGGGTCATAACCTTAGCTGCTCCTGGCTGTGGAATATGAATTCATACCCACTGTTAACTCTTTAACAATAGTCTACCCCTGGATTCTGGTATAGTTGTGTATACTTTTAACACCTTTTTGTATTTCTTTTGAAAGAAGTATTTTTGATATTGGAAGCAAAAAGACAGATTTTCTCATCTATAGCCAATAGGAGATGTAAAAATCAATGAGTGTTAGCGTGATTGCCTAGATATGTTAGTCTTGATCACATCTTTTCATGTTCTTAATGTTTTTTAACCAATTAGATTTTACTTTTACTTCTTCATTTATTACTAATTGCTCTTTTCAAAAATAAATATGAGAGATGTATATTTAATTATTCTAAAACTAAATTCATTTCCTCTTGGTTAAGTCAATTTCTATGAAAGCTATAGAAATTGAGGATTGAAAATTTACCCAAACAACATATCATTCTGTGATTTCTCATTGGAATATCTTTTTCTACTCAATATCTTTCACACAACCAACACATCTTTCATTTACCAAATACCAGTAGATGTGTTATTAAAGTAATATTTTGCAAACAAAATATATATTCACAATATATCAACAGTGCCTCATTTATATTATATATTTCCGAGCAAACAAGTAGTTAAAAGTCATTATTCATTAATTTGGGGGCCTATCAAGTTTGAGCTCCCAGTCATAACTCAGTTACAAATAATTAGCTTAGACAAATATTTAAATATCACTGTATAGTATGGTCCATCTACTTCTTACAGGCATGACATACAGCAGATTATATCTGGCCCTGTTGCTACCAGTTGTGCTACCAGGAAGCCTATCCTAATCAATGCTTCTCTGTTATACTCTTCACAATTTGGGCTGTTTAGACTATTTATTTCCACAAGTGAGCTCCTCTACCCTGGACTTCCATGACACTCAGTTATTTTCTTCACTACATATTTGACTCCATCATTATCAACCTATAAGACAGCCAGTCCATATGTCTTCTCCAGAAGTATCACTTAGAAAAATGGCCTCATCATTTTATAGCTATGAGTGTTACACACACCTATTTTTCACCATCTTTCCAAATCTTGCCCAATTGGCTAGTTTCTTGCCAAAGTAATCCTTTTAAAATTTCTATAACGTACAATATGTACTTTTCACATTTGTGGCATGCTTCCATAAATGTTATTCTGTTTGGCTCAAAACACCTTGTTACAAATCAGTGATTTCTGAGTCCCTTCAAGACCAGTGGGGTCAGTTTTGACTTTGCCACTACTCTTGCCATTGCTACTACTGAGTGTGAGTGTAGTCTAGACAAGTTGTATTTCACACGCCACCCATATTGCAGCTATTACAAAATCATTAATTGTGTATATTCTACCCCTAAAATCTACTCAGTCTATGTGCACCACAAGAATAGCCTTAAGAGGGTTTCTTTGGGGCTCTAGAAGAGAACATCAGTAAGAATGGACCCCATATGACCCCTCCATTAGCCTCCTAAGTTATCATCAACCTCTTTTCAGGTTCCATTCTTCAGTTCACCATATTCACAGTTAGTATATTCAGAATTGCAGAAAGGGCTCTGGCACACATAGTAAGCCACATCTCTAATATCCCAGTGTTTCAGCAGTGTTTCATCCTGATACAGTTATCTAATGCACAGGTGATCGAATATTGCACAATTATATAGTTCAAAAATAATACCTTCTTCAGATTCCTGCATAATGACTTGACTAGTTAACACAGTCAATAAACCTTTAACTAAAAGAAGTTTCCAAATGACCAACATTCAGTAGGGCATTAGAGAGTCTGCATCACATTTCCCCTCCAGTCTACACAGGAAAAATATTTTGGCAAAGCTTCTACTTAACTCCAGTGCAATGGACATTTTTTTTTTTTCCAGAAGGAAATAGTTCTGGTGGTCTTCCCCAGGGAACAAAAGCTAACCTTTGTCATTATGTTGCCTTGAGACACTTTTGAGGGAACAACCATTAGCAAATTTTCTGGTGTTAGCACTTACTTTCAAGTTCCTTTAGGCTACCATTACCTCTTGTTTTTAGTTATCCCCAGATTTACCCTAATTTTTCCTGGATTTACTTGAGGGGTTCGGATACAGTTCTCAACCAAAAGATTGGCAAAGAGTGTAACTGCACCGATCTCTTCTCTTGCATTCATTTTACATTCTTATATTTGTAAGCAATAGAAATATCCTTTGCACCAAACAAAGTCAGACCAACATAAGGCTTATCCAACCTGAAAATTATTTTGGAATAAGTATTGAATGGTTTTGAGTCTTAGTGATCATACCATATGCCAAATGTATATCTCAACAGGAGGCAACAAACTGAAGCAAGGCCTTGCTATCATGAACTCCTACATTGCGACAGTAACAATTTGTAAAGTAGGAAAGACAGAGAGTTGTACTATGGCATCAGTTCCTACACATGCATTCTCATTTCTATACTCCTATTAAGTTGTTAAATCCAGTCACCTGATTATGCAGTTAAACATTGTTCCTTTTTCTATTATTTTAGTAAATGTTTTATTGCTTCTTTCAATTTATTATCAGAATATTATTCCAAAGGTGAGAATAAATATGTCCAAATAATATGGTACTTTCAGCTAATCTTTATATCATAGTTACTATGAAGTAGGTCCCTTAAGCTGAGAAAAATATATATGGGGGCTCCAAATTAAAATAATTCATGTTGATTCTATCTTTCTGCAACATTCTTGACCATTGTTTCAGTAATAATGTTTATAATAAAAAAAAAAGTAGAGAATGTACCAATGCCTATCAGAATCCTTAGAAATTCTCTAGAAGCTATAAGCAATATGATCCACCTGATGTTTATGTTCATTATGATCCACCTGATAATTATCAGCTAGACTCTGTCCCTGTGGAACTCACTGCATGGAAAGTTAAAAAAAAAAGATATTTTTTGGTTGTCTTCTGAAGAGTCATAGGTGACTATTGGTACTTCAACAGAGAACAAAGAAATATATCTTCATTCAGACCAACTACACAGCCTGGTAGACCTCATGGGACTCATCTTTTATACCTGGTCTGCACTTCAAACATTGTCTTAAACATTCCATTCCAATTCCTTCAGAACTTTCTGCTAGGTTTTCTGGGGACCATCTAACATAACTATTTTTAATTCATTCTTTGGGGTTCTAGAAGTCCTTCTGAAATTATGGCTCTCCACATGAAGTTATTTTTAATTGTCTAATTGTCTATGATTTGCTTAACCAAACACTTAATAGGCTATCACCACGGAGCAAGAATTTGCAAAAATCCACACACATCCCCTTAAAATAAGCTTCTAATTCTTGCATAAAAGCTAAATGTACTACTGCAAATAATTTAGCCTACTGCACAGATTTGCCCTTTATTACTTTTCCAAGAGTTTTTCCTCCACCAGCTGAATTGCCGAAATTCTCATTCTACTAAGGCTTGCCAATAGGTACACCTTGTTGTTTGCATTGTTTTATCAAAAAGAGCCATATGGTCATCACTCTGCATTGAGATATGGGAGAACAAAGGTTCTAAGGTTGGTTGATTGTCATGAAAATTTACATGACTTTTCTCCTGAGATAACACCTTCAGTACACAATATGTATATTTGTACACACACGCATACGCACACACACACACACACACACACACACACACAATTTTCACTTGATAAATAAACTATCTTGAAAATCTTCCTCATTAGAGTCTCAATTGTCTCCATTAAAGGCTCAGAGTTTCTATTTTGTCTTCTGATGTACTTTCTCTGATTTATTCTAACCTTTTACGCATACACAAATCCTATGCAAGATACTTGAGAAAATAAATCCATTATTGTATCCTATACACCTTCAGCGTTGGATGCTGTCTTTACTAAAGTCTACTACCAAGTGAATAGTTTCAACTGAAAAGAGCAATATATAGATAGCAGCAGATTTAGTAGCTTTTAGGTTTTTAATCCAGTAACTTGTAATGAGGAGTTAGAAGGGACATGATATCACTTCTCACAAAGTCCAAGGAGCATAGCAGTGAGCTGATAAAATGTCTAATAATATTTTTTCATTTGGATCTTATGATCCCAGTGACCCAGCACAAGTCCTATGCTACAGCACTTGCTATATTTAATAATGTGAAACCTTATTCAGGTGTCCATTTAAATTGTCTTCTTCCTCATCACATAGTTTTCATTTTGCCTACTTCAAATAGTCAAGATGACTCTAAAATTTAAGAAGTTATCTACTTTAGAATGAACTATATCTACTAAATGCTGGCCTGTCTTCTTCATATTCAAATATTTTAGAAATAGTAATTTATCTCTACTTTTGGAAAGATCACAATTCCTCAAATTTCATAGTATTAGACAATTTTGAATTTTCAAAATTTATCAACCATTCTCTACAAGACATATACATAATTTTTGTTGTCAAGCTTTTTATTTCTTTTTTCCTACCTTTCTTGTATTATAATGCTAACAACACAATGATTTCACTAATATTATGTCCAAATCTCTCCTCATAAAAGTATGATAGTACATGGTAAGATTTAATACCTTTGACAATGAGGTAAAAATGTATTGAATATCTACCCACATAAAGGCATACATGAGTTTTATTCTTTCTGTTATAAGTATTAAAATGAAGCACCAGCACAATCCGTCATGTTTTACCAGTCTCCGTCAGCCTGCTGCATCCTTTGTATAGTTTGTATCAGAAACAGCTACCAAGTGCACTATGTCATTCATTCCTTGTTAGTCTACCATCAGTCTCAATGACCCTCTTACCTTTCTCTTATTAAAACTCCAATTGTTATAGGGCACATTGATATTACTACCCCTACTTCTATCGTTTTTCTAAGGCAAAAATTTCTGCTGCCCTTTGGGATTTCTATATTGTCTAATACTCATCACCAAATAGGCCCAGAAAGTTCCACTTGGCATGTTCAATTTATTTTGCATGAGGACAGACTCAGCTGAAATTTAACATCAAGGAGATAACAGCAATGTTTGTCACTTATGTCACATTCATTGCAAACATGGATTTAGGTAACTATCTTTTAGCTTCCAGTACTTTGATCTGCAATTTTATTTCATTCATAAATAATTTCATTCACTGAATGTCTTGCAAGAAAGCATCTCCATAACTCCCTAATCCCACTAAGTCACTGCAGTATCTCCTCACTGTCATAGGCAGGGATGCTGGCGTACCAGGAACCTGTATTCAAGAAGTCTAAGAATTGCTCCATAATCCTGATATGTAACCTAAAAAATTCACATAGCTTTTGGGATCATGCAGAGAAATGCATTTATGAGTTCCCGGACTAAATTGTACTTCATAAATGAAATGAATTTTGCACCATGTTTCAGCTCTCCTATTTAGTTCTTTCATTTTACTTATTTTAAATTCATCTAGGTGAAGATGAATTGAATGTGATAAGATTCTTAAAGGAGATGACTTGTAAAGGAGATGCTTTGTGGGTCCCTGTGTATTGTTTTCTATTTTAAATCTCTCCCCTTTTTAAAATATATAGGAAAGCAACTCTACCTAACTTAATCTTTTTTTCTTTTATCAGCCATTATTTTTGGGCTCAGTTTTTCTTTCTCTTTTTGTGCTCTTTTTTGAAGTGTTCTAACTTTAACACACTCTCAAACTCCATGGAAGATAATTGATATATAATAAGATATATTATGATATTCTTTTGTCCCCTAACCAGCAAGATGGGCATTTCTCTGAATTATTATACCCAATGTTGTCTGAGGAAGGAGCATGCCATTAGGGGAGACTCTATTTTGACTACCATGTAACAAATCTAGTGGAGTTGCCTCTCTTAGTATTTTATTGTTCAATAGGCATGTTCTATTTTAACACAGAAGAGGAAGCAGGATGATTTCATTTTTCTTTTTTTGTGAACACTCACCTGACTCTGGCTTTTACCACCTTGAAGAGATGAGAAAGGCTGCACTTTTGTCATTAATAGGTCAAATGACAAAACCACAAGTAAGTTTAGATAGATACTCACGCCCAATAGATCTCTTTATACTGTAAGTCTTAAGCATCAAACTATTGAATCAACCTTAATTTTCTTCCAATCTTCAAAAGACTATTAGAACATCAGTGCAAACTATTTTTTTTCAAATACTGATCTTATATTTTTTACTGTTATTTTTCTAGTTAATAGTTTCATTTTTGCCAATGCAGTCAACAGTGGTCACTGTATTTTTTGGAGGGGGAGGATAATTTTCACTATTTGACTCTTTTTTTTTCTTTCCTAATTAATTGTAATCAAATTCACATTATATAATTTACATGGCAAAAATTTTACCATCTCAGACCACAAATGAATTGGCCATGAGAGACCAAAGTCTTATCAGGTTTTTTTTTCTTCGTTTATTCTCACACATCTCATAAACCTTTTGCTATATTGAATAGTCAGTGTCAATCCCTCTTCTGTCCCTAATCAGCCTGAGACACAACCACTGATTCAATATCAGGTGAACTACGTTTAGAATTCACGAAGATTCATAAGAGTGTCATGTCCCCAACCCATTTTACTTCTATTAAATAGCACAATAGACAATACAGTACACTGACCTGGAGTTGCTTTGGGAGGTGAGGATGTCTCAAGCAGAGTTTGCAGGTATCTTCACTATGTAGGTGCATTTTACTGTAAAAGACAAGGTTGAAGACAGTTCTGTCCATATTAATTCGTTAAACCCATTCCTGACATTTCTTCCCAGTTTATACTCTGTATATCACATAGCTCATCAAGGAGTATCTGCTAAGGCACATGCTTCCCAATGCAGCTGAAATCCACCAGTCAAGGTATCATAATAAATAATTCTGATAGCTAAATACAGTTGCTCAGCTTGATAGAACATAGATAAGGTATTATTCCACATTTCTTTCTGGAGGCAATAGTCTTAGATTGTACTTCCAGGAGCTTAAGAGTCTAGGATAATAGTTTAGAGCAGCTGTTATCTTTTTATCTGCATATGTATCTGAATATGTCATCATTATAGTTATCCTTTAGACATATCTTGTCAAGGATATTTTACAATTGTGGAGTTCAGAAATAGACACCATATTTAAGAAATGTCTGACTAGTAAAATCACAAGAAAGCTTAATAAAATTTTCAGGGAAAATTTTCTGCATAACAAGCCTCTTCGAAACTTAGTAGCTCTAAACAACCACCATTTGTTTGTTCACATTTCTATCACTTGACAGTTCGGTGATTTGGGCCAGGCAGTTCTCTTGCTGATCTTGCTTGTGATGACTCATGCAGTTACAGTCATTTGGGGTTAGATGGTCCTAGATGCCCTCACTTACATGTTTGGGGCTTTTGCTGGGTGGCTGCACATTGTCTGTGTGATGTCTCTCTTCCCATGGTTTCTCATCTTCAAGGAGGCTAAACTGTGCTCACTTGCAGAATGAGGGTCTTGGGAGTCCAAGACGGCACATTCTAGTGACCAAAGCAAGTCTCAAGACTAGCCAAGATTCCACAGGAAATGCAACAGATCTGACCTGTGGGAGGAGAAGAAAAAAAAAAACCAAATGACATTTTAATTCATCACAACCTACTCAGCACACTGTATTTCTAGTAAAGCAGAGTGATATTATACAATGAAAGACAGTATAGTGAATAAGAAGGAAGATGATAGAGCCAGGTGACCAATGAGATAAGGCTCTACTTATAAGGTGGCAGAGCCATGAGGTTAAGATTACATACTTTGGAACCAATCTGCCTACGTTTGATTCTTGGTTTCTTAATCTAGTATTTGTGTACCTTGATCAGGTTACTTAAGTACTATGACTTGGTTTTTCCTTTGCACAATAGGAATAATAATTCTCATAAGAGATGTGTCAAAGGGTTGATGTGAGGACTTAAGGAGCTAATTGTAATAATAAGTGTGTGGCCTAGCTCCTGAAGCATTTTAAGAACTGAATAAACGTTATGAATCTTTCATTATTTAATGTACATTGTACATTGCTCATTACATAGTGATTTCTTGAAAAAAAATTTATGAATGATTATTGAGGTTGTGGTCAACTATAACTCACAGAATTTTTTCCTTATATATTATAGTTAATTCCAGATAGACTTTTCTTCAAATAGTACTTGAAACTTAAACCTAATACACTGTTTTGCTCTAATAAATTAACGGTTTTATATACTCAGTTTATAAGTATGTTTTTGATTTCTGATTGGTGTGCTATTAGAAATCTATCCAATAACTCTTCCATAAATGATATGATAACATCCTCAAGTACTTGATAAAAATATATGGTTTTTGTCCAAAAAACATAAAACACTACCAAGAACTTATTTTTTTCTGACTCTGGTTAGATTAAAAATTAATATTTTTTCTCCTTCCATTTTTATCATGCTGGAAAACAATATACTTTACATATAGTCTATTTTAAATTTTATTTTATTAGTTTCATGTACACAGTACATTGGTTAGACATTTATATAGTTTATAAAACGATTCCACTAATTGCTCTTTCTTTCCTCTGGCTCTCTACCTAGCCAATACATTAATGGTAACTGCATTCCCTATGCTGTGCTCCCCGTCCCCGTGACCATCTATCAACTACTAATTTGTACTTCTTTAATCTTTCATCCCGTATATTCTTTTAGTGATTTTCCTTAAATTTTAACATGCTTATTTTATTTTTTTAATATATTTTTCTACATTAAAGAGGTTAACATGTTATAAAGTTTCTCTAAATGTTCCCCACCCATAGGCTAAATTTTTGTTTTGTAAAATTCTATTTCTACTTTCTTTTAAAACAAAAATAGTTTATTTATTCATAAGCTTCCCATACTTAATGTGATTTATTGACATGTTTTATTTACGCTTTTGCTTAAAATTATTCTTTTGCTCCTCACTTTGTATTATGTTCACATTTTTTTTCTTGTCTAGTACATCATGCAGTACATTTTAGAAAATGTCTGGAATAATAAGCTCTATCAGTCAAAATGTTTTGATATTTTTTTTTCAGTAATATTAGCTTAGCTAGATATAAGGGCAAAGACTAGAATTTATTTTGTCACACTACAGTGACTTGTATCTATTGTTCTTGATAATAAGTCCTATGTCAGATTATAGATTTTTAATTTTGGTAGTTTTTAATGTTTTCATATTTTCTTTGACATTTTATTTTATAACTTATTTTTTCTTTTATCTTTGCTTGTATATTTGTGTCATTCAGCATTAGAATATATTTTCATTCTAATGTATTTTTTTGTCAATTACAGAAAATTTTGAACCATTGCATATTTGAGTTTGAACGCTCTCTCAATTATTCTATTCTATTTTACTGGAACTTCCAGTAAATATAATTTAGAATTACTCAGTTTATCTTTCATGTTTTTCATTTCACAATGTCTTGGCTTACTATCTCAATTCTAACTTTCTTTTTCTGTTCCTAGACTACTGCTTATCCTTTTATTTTAATTTCAATAACTACATTTTTCCATTTCTACAATTTTTATTTTATTCTTTTTCTTATCTTCTGATCCTGTTTTATAGATGCTATTTTCTTCAATGTCACTCTGAGCATTAAAAATCCACTTATTTTAATATTTTCAGAGCACTGTGCTATTTTCGAGCCAACATGGTGAATTCATTTATTTATTGTGGGTTTACTTGCTCTTCTCTGTGACTTTGGGTTTCTTTCTGTACACTGTAATTTTGTTCTAAGATTTCATGTTTCATATAAGTATTTCTTTTTCTACACACATTCAACCTCTCAAGAATGGTTACAGTTGTCTCACGCCTCAGCTACTCCCTAGGATCACCTTGAAAGTTCAAGGTGACTGTATAATAATCTACAATAGTGCAGACACACTTTTGGACATGAACTTCGTTCTATTTTCTTCCTTTTCTAAAGGCAAATTGTGAGCAATAAACTCAATACTGAGGAGAGTTGGATCTTCTTTTGCTTCCTTTCCCTAGTGGGCAAACATCATGCCAGTCCCAGACTTCACCCCAAGTGTGTTCACCTCCAGTCCTCAGTGCACGTGGAACTTGTTTCACCCTGATTCTTTGGTGCCATTATCTTCTCATTGTACCCAAGGACCTGCCTTCAGCTTCCCCTTACTACTATGGGTTTTCCTCTGATCGATAAAATTAGTTCTGTAGGCTAGAGAAGAAAGACTATGGAAACCTAATGTCACATGTTGAAGATAGCAGAGGATCCATCAAGTAGGATCTCTGAATAACTTTGTGGAGAAGAGCTGCTCATTGATCTGTTCATCTGCTCACTGTTGTTATGTGAGCAAGGGACAGATGGCTCTTGCATGGAGCCTTTATATACTGGAGACATTGTTACCAGAGAGTAGTCACTCTGACAAATGAACTGTCTGACTTGAGTGTTTCATGTCTTCTGGCAAATGCGTCTTTTTATTAAGTGCTGAATTTTCTACTGTTCTATAGTGATAAAAAAAGGATTGTGTTTTTTTAATGATTTTTTTTTTTTTGTCACCATAGTCATTTCTCTGTTGGAGTCTACCCAAAACCAAATCCATCAGAATAGGAAAATGTAAAAATTGTTCTATTTTCCGTATATTATTATTAAACAACTTCCCCAAATTAATTCAAACTTAGATCAGTGTCATTAATGTTAATTAACTTTATTATCCAAATGATAGAAGCTTGGTTTTGCACACATAACAACCCAAAAATCCTTTTTCCAACACAAAGATTATGAAAGACTTCTTCCAACCTTATCATCCACCCAGAGGTCACAGATTCTTAACATTCTCATCTAAAAATACACATTTCTAAATTAGAAATCATGGGTTCTGGTTTGGTAGACTGTTACTGTACTACTTGCATACAAAAACTGTAAGTCTGGTAAAAACAGAGCACTGTTGAGTTATCAAAAAAAAAAAAAAAAGTGAGCCAGAACTGAGTAAGTTCACAACCTTTTATCATGGTGAATAATGGGAGGTTTTGTAATGATGCTGAAATGTAACATTTGATCTTTATAGAATACCAAAATAGCATTGTGATTAATCTAGAAGAAGAATTAACTTCATTCAGAAAGGAACATAATAACTAATATGACCTCGTGGACCCCTTTTGGGGATGATAAGTACTTCTTCATTTGCACCTGGCTAGTCACATCCTGTAGTGCCTAAGTATGATGTTATTGATACAGTTTTTGTAAAGAAGTTTAAACAAGGATAGAGAGATTTATTTATTTTTATTTTTTTAATAATTTTTAAAATTTTATTTTTTGTGGTGACATTGATTAATGAAATCCTATAAGTTTCAGCTGTACATTTTAGCAGTAAGGCAAATATATATTGACATTGTGTATTCACCTCATAGTTAGATTTCTTTTTGTTACCACATTTGACCCCTTTTACCTTATCAACCTCCCCCTCTCTGGTAACCACCAGTCTATAGTCCATGTCCATGATTCTCTGTTTGTCCTGTTTGTTTATTGCTTTTAGGTTTATATCCCACATATAAGTGATATCATGTGATTTTCAACTTTTTCTGTCTGGCTTATTTCACTTAGCATTATTATCTTGAGGTCCATCCATGTTGTCACAAATGTCAGTATTTCCTCTCTTCTTATGTCTGAGTAATATTCCATTGTATATATGTACCACAGCTTCTTTATCAATCATCTATGATAAGACACTTCAGTTGCTTCCATGTCCTGGCCATAGATACAGAGAGATTTAAAAATGCCCCAAGTAGCTATAAGATGTAGTATCTAACAGTCTCAATTGGCTCTCACCTACACATACATCCATCTATATTATTTTCTGTATTGTTAATACAAAGTTGAGGGTGCATGTGTGGGCATACACACCCTCACATATGCAACTAATCCTGGAGAATTCAAAGTTAAAAATAAGTCATCGTAGCTTTAATACAATAATATTCAAAACAGTGCTTCAAAATTCTGGGGGGCTTTTGGAAATGTTTTAATAATGAACAGATACTTGAAACATAGAGGATTACAGGAAGTTTACCAGGTGGATGAGAGGGAAGGGGACAAAGAAACATTCACTACAGGAAAAAAAAAAGAGCAAGATAGAAACAATCTAAATTATTAGACAAAATCTCTGTATCCATTGTCCTTAGGCTTTGCACTATTGTGTGACCAGGATACCTTTCTGTCAGTGAGAATTCACAGCAAAAAATTGAATCATAATTTTTTTTCTTCCTCCTGTTCATTTACTGATGAATATGTAGTTCTTAAACTTCAGTTTTAAAATATCCATATCATATGAATACTCCTGAAATCATCTTATTGGTGAAACAGGAACTAAGATGAAATAATATTATCTTTCTAATAATATTTGTCCCCTTTCTGATTTCAGATTTTAGAGTTCATCACTTCCATGCATCAGCAAATCAAAATAGCATATTTCTGATAAAGTATATTTCTGATAGACTTTAATCTGACATTAAGGAGCAACTCCCTGGTATTATAGGGCAGACACTCAATAGCACCTTTACAGCCTTAGGAGCTTTCAATATTATCAGGTAATTAGGCATTCTGAAGATTCTTGCTCTATATGATGAGTTTATAAATATTCAATTTTTTTAAGTTTTGTAAAGACATAGGGACTTTTCTGAATTTGTAATTGAATGGTCATGCATTCTGATTTTTTTATGATATGCACCTCGCAGTACTTATTCTAAACTATCCCTAATTATCAGTGACGAGAAACACGATGGACTAATAGTTTCATTTATTTACCATCATAGTCCCCATGAAAGGTGAAAGCTTCATGTAGACTATTCAGGAATTATTTAACAGACTTCTCAATTAAATATTTGTAAATTGTACATTATCACTAACTGTTCAGTTTAAAAACCTATAAATAAAATGCTGCATTTGATTCACTAACATATAAGTGGTAATGGCAGTGATGAGGAAATATGAAGTAGCCTGATTTCTCTTTTATTTCTGTATGAACGGGAGAATTGATTAAGTTTAAACAAAACACTTGAAATTTAGCAAGTGATATTTATTATTGCTGCTTTGGTTCATAGTTTTCTGCAAACAAGTGAATAAAAAGACTTATATGCAATGAAAAAGAATCTTCAGTTCAATTGTCAAATGCTTGTCAAATTCAAAAGAACAAAGGACATTTTCCTAAGATGTAGCCGAGGATGTCCAAATACAATTCCATTAAAGACTGCTTTAGTCATCATCTTCTCAAGCCAGGTTCAAAAGAGCAAAGTCAGTTTAAAAAAATAATAATAATTATGGCATATGTCCTTTCAAGTCATTGAAAAACATCACCTTTCTACTCACTGAGTACTTGTCTTTTGCATCCACAGAGGACACTAAACTCCAATAGTTCTAGCTAATATGTAGACAAGCTATGCTGCAGTTGAATAATGTTCTTATTTTGTATGTGTCAAGGCCAAAACGGCAGGCTTAATTTAAACATATAGCAAGGAATCAGTTTTCTTTCATTTTTAAAGTAGAGTTACCAAATTGAAGACCTTCTCTATTATAAAAATAGTAAAACAAATTGACAGTCAATATTCTTAGACTTTAATTTGATTAATCCTGCTCTTAGCAGTTGCATTATATATGATCCTTGGTTATTCAATGAAGAAATGAATAGAGTGTTTCCATAAGAGAATTTCAGATTCATATTGAGCTTTGCAATGTATTGGTGCTATTTGAAGATTATGGGTTCAACATGCATTATTTAATTGTATTTGTCATGACTAAAAACAGGAAAATGTGAACATTTTCATGTTGATGTAACTCTAACTTTAAAAGGTTTAAATAAATAACCTAAATGTTTGATGGATGATTGGAAAATCTTTATTTTAAAAATAATTAATTAACTAAAGATCCCAATTGTACTGTAGATTGGTAAGTAATTTTAATTAACAATAACAAGAAAATAATCTTAATAAGTAAATAAGAAATCAAATTGTTTTTTAAGTGATCAGTAACTTTAAAAAAATAAACAGCTCATAAACCTAGTCTTGATTTATAATGATAAGAAAATAAAAGTATAAGTAATTTCAAGGTACTATGGTAACATGTTTATCATAATTATATTCATAAAAGTTAATAATAATAATAATACATTATGCCTTGTGAAGTAACCAAGTACTCCTTTGGAATATATTATTCATGATATGTGACATTTCTTAGTTTGATAAATATAATATTTATACAACTTAATAAATTACTATGTATTTAGAAAAACTAAGTGATGTCACACAGAGGCCTAAGGTGATTGTATCAGTATAAATATTTTCAATTTCAGAGTAATAATCTTGATAGATTAGAGGAATAACTTCATCTAATAGAGTGCATAGTCAAAATAAAATGTAATCACCTAAGGTAAAATTATATCCTACCAATGGAAGGAAGACTAGAAACTTAAAGCACTACTCTTATGAAAGTTAAGTAAGTTTTAGGGTGATTTTTATATTTACATTTTTCAGCATATCACTGAACTAATAGAAAACAAAACTGGTTTTCAATAACAGAGCCAGATGTATGGGATGATTCGTTACATTTATAGCACAGTTGTCTTCAAATTATGGATCTTTAAAAAAATAGACTTGTATGCAATAAATTAATTTTCACATCCTTTTGGCCTTATTTATTTGGTAATTTGTATTTTCTGTTGGTATATGATTTTTGTTACTAAAATTCTTTAGTTTTAAATGAATAAACATTTTCAAAAAGGAGAAGAAAATAAATAAGTGCTTGAATTAAATATCAACATTATCTGCCTCTATTATCCCTTACTTTTGTCCTGTCACCTGGGCTTTTCCTAATTAAGCAAGATACTACAATAATGTGTTTGATATTATTAAAACATAGATATAAGTATAGAGCTTAGATTAGAGGTATTTCTGAACTGGCTATTAAGATACTGAAAGAAGACAAAATCTTACAACAGACCTAGATAGATACATAGAACGATAAGTAAATATGTAGATAGACAGACAGACAGACTAACTGACAGAGAGATGTGGATAGAGATAAAAATATCTAAACTGAAAATGCCTTAAGTTATTTTAACATATTCTGCTATGTACATATTTATATTTAATAAAGAATTTTAGATTGAGAGGGGAAATGAGAATAAATCAAAATAAGAGCAAAGATGTAAAAGTACTAAGTAATTGGTAGTTTAATATTGAAATGTGAACAAAGTGAATGTGCAGGCCAGGTCAAGGTGTTCTGCCTAGGTTTTCACAGGTATAATTAAACTGCATAATCCTGTGTATGGGAAATGTATATGCACAGAGTATTTTTCCCCATTAGTAGAGCCAAGTAATAAATATTAGAAAAAGTTAGGGAATATTTTTCTTTTAAAAGCATACTAGACTCTTTGCTTCTCTGTCTTTAGGAAGTCAGTCACACAAAGGGTGAGAGTTAACAATGAGTACCTAACCCAGGCTTTGGCTAATTATTAGATGATTGTTCAGTTGACTATATTATCTCTATAAATCTTAGGCATGTTCAGGCTCTTGGCTCTCAAGTGTATAAGTATGACCCACTCTACTTATACACACACCTAAATATCAGTTGCGTAGTAATGAGGGGGCATGAAAAATTCTCCAACAGTGCTTTTTCTGGCTTCAGTGACTGCAGTTCCAAATGAGCACCTTAGAGCACCTTCATTCCATTTCATAGTGTGTGTTCAATTTGTAAATAGTTGGCCTTTTATATTTTCTATGTTGTCATCATTCTCTTCCTTTTGGGAGATAAATTGATATCTCACTTAGAAATGACCAAATAGAGTGCCATCTGTCACAATGAAGGGCTACTTCAAGGACTTTTATTAAGTGTGAGTTAGAATTTTCACTGTAGAAGCAAAATTGAGAAGACTTGCTAGTATGCCCAAGGGGTAGTATTTTTCTCTAAAATTATCGTTCTTGATTTCTATAGGCTCTGCCCTCAAAAACTGTTGTAAATGACATGTAGCAGAATTTTTTTTACATACTAAATTGGCAGAAAATGATTGTCAAAGTAGAAGAAAGGTTCATAAACAGACATTCACAGAACACATATTTTGACTATCAAATAATGATAATTAGAATACCTAGAGTGAACTTATAGAATATTATTAATAGGACTTGATGATTAACTTTTTTCTTTTAATTTCCCTGTTCACCTCATTGATATTCACACTTACATTTGGCACTCTGTGTGCAGCTGACTCTATGGTACATTATCATATAAAACAAATAAATTTTTACATGACTAAATAATAAGATACATTAACAATCCTAATCTAATAAACACTATGTTAGGGTCGTTTAGTTCCAACTTGGTAAAGCATTTTAAATAAATACTATCTGTTATAATATCTTTTTACACTATACGTGGAAAATCCTATATGTAACTTTTCTTGCTTAAAACACATATGTGAAGAATAGTGTTATTCCTAATCAATTTCTTTAGTAAAAATATAAAAACTCTTTAAAATAAACAAAAACAGAGTTTTTCAAGTTATATCGCAGATCCTTCTTCAAGACTAGTTCTGTAGGATATTGGATTAGTTGTTTTGGTCTAGGTATGATGTGTTATGTTGTTATATATTGTGCTGAACCCAGTCCCAGGAACCATACTAGATAAACACCACAAAAATAAACAATATTTAAAATAAAGAAAAACATGTTTGATGAGATCATTAGGCATCTTTCATAATTCAATCCTGTTTAATATGATCCAAAGGATATTCAGACACAGTTTATAAACTGCACAGTTTTGTGAACTAAAATCTTTGTAAGACCTTTATTCCTTTTCTTCTGCTAACAATTACTTCTTTGCTGGCATATCCCCGTTTTACAATGTATTAATACTTTGTGTTTTTACATTGAATATGTCAGAAGAAAGGCATTTTTTTTTAATTGAGGAAAAATTACGTGCTTGATGCTGACAAAGTGGGAAAACAAGTGGGGGAGACTTGTTGTTTACAGGCAGATTTGTTCTGTAATTTATCTTTCATGAGAGAATTCAGAAAAAGTGTAGGGTAAAAAAAATGCAACTAATTTAAGCAGATTTGAGAACTTTTAGTAGCTAAACTGAGAATTATGTCCTAAATATGGTGGATTTTTTTTTTTTTTTTTTAAAGCCAAGACAGCACTGGACTTCTGGAAGTCCAAATATTCAAGGAGGTCCAGGTAAACTGAAGGGAAGTGAAGGTAGTAATATGATAGCTACTGAAGATGTGAGGTGCTCCAGATGGGGGACCAAGGTGCCCAAAGACAAAACATATCAAAGAGAAATTCTCCTTTTGGCCACTGCAGCAAATCCCAGAAGATACATTAATGTGGAAGAAGGCAGGCCTCACATTATTAATAAGCTCGAAAACAGATTTAAATGGACCTCCTTTAGGTTATCTGACTTTTTTAATATTCTATCTCCCTTGTGCTTAGTGTCACTGGGTTTTAATCAGATTACTTAAAAATGTTCTGAATCCAGGTTAGAATTTAGCATGAAAACAACAGAAGAGAGAGAGCTTTCTGAGTAGGGTATTTCAAGTAACTCTCCACAATTAAGGCGAAGAGGACTCCTGAAGGGCACAGCCAAGTAGGGAAATGCATGCACTTGACACAAGAAAAGCTGAGTAGCCAGAAGAGTTAGTCAGAAGAAGGTGCTGGGGATAAAAGGTTGGCAACAACTCCTTTAGGAATTGCACTCTAAAGGTTTGATACAAGCTTCTTTCATTAGTCTAAGTGTTTCTGCACAAATAACTTGTCGTTACAATTTGGTTTAATCTTAGAAATTGGAGGGGCGGCAGACCTGTTAGGTCATAGCACTTGCCACTGAAGCACAAAATAGAAACAATGGCTCTCGTATATAGGATGGCATAAATTAATATAGAAATTAAAAATATGTAACTATTGTTTTCCTATAATAAGATTTAAGAGGTACAAAATTTTTTAAGTTTTTTTTTTTTAACTGACATATTTGGGCACAGGGCTCTTCCATAAACAGAGAGGCTGAGCAAGTGTTTGAGAGCTTTAGGAAAAGACAGTAGGAATGGTAAATGACATCATGGTATAAGGACTCATAGAGAAGAGGCTGACCTATATACTCTGTAACTTTGATAATGATGCTTAATCCTTCACTGCCAGAGTTGCAATTAAAAATAGCAGTAGGATGCTATCTCAGATCATTGCTATGGAGAGCATTAAACTATAAACTGTATTTTAAACTACTCTTTAAGTTTATTCTGTTCAGAGAAAGCCAGATGGTGTAATTTATTTTCCTTCATATACAGTGGAAAACAATTGGTGTAACTGATAAGAAAACATGATTGATTGATAGGCATATTCAGATATGCTGATCCAAAATGCTCTGATCATTTGTTTGTTGTTTTAAAGTCAGAGAAGGAGAAAAAAAAAAGCAAGAGTGTTAAATCACTAACAGCAAACCACTCAGCTCCCAACTGCATAAATATTACAGAAGAGTGAAGATATAAATTATCTGAAAATAGTTTTTATGCTTTGGACTGTAAAACAATGTGGCATTCATAAATAATTTTACCCTCACCATTGTTCTGTCTTTGAAAATTTAAGTTGTAGAATCTCTTTTCATCTCTAATTTCAGATCTCATTTATTTCACTTACCTATTCATTTAGCTGACAGTGATAATATGCCTGTAAAATATCATTTTTTGATTACATATATTTGACAGACAGGTTTTTGTTTCTTTTCCTGTTTCTCTAGGCTAGCACTCTGTCTTGTGATGTACCCCCAATGGTGACGTCAGTCATCAGGCACTCTAGCAAATGACAGGAGAGAAAAGGAAGTAGGAGATGGTTTAAGTGATCGATAAGTTTAATGTTCAAGTTGTTGAGGCGTAGAAACATTTCAACCAACAGTGGCATTTCTGGCCAAATTCAGATGTATATATTGCATGCATATAACCTTAACTGGGAAGTATCATATGATGATTTATATATTATTTTTTCTTTTCATGGTAGCTTAATTCCACTACTATCTTACTGAGATTTCTGACGATTTTTCCCTTGGGAGATGTAGCAATGACCCCTTAACCTATTCTTTGCATGGTCTATTGAAGAAGATAAGAAAGCCCAAAGTTTATATTTGTTAATACAGAAAATGTCATATAGTGACAACTTATTGTTGTTGTCTTTTTTTAAACCAAAAGTGTACACAAATCTCAAAAACATCACCATTCAATTTCTCATCAAATAAAGAATATGAATCTAAGAAGTAAGAATACAAAAAAGAATATACAAAAGAACTATTCAGAAGCTTCTACTCTGAATACTCATAAAAGGAGTGCAAGCAACCGGGAATTTTAACTTTAGAAAATATAACAATTGCTGAGATGAGTGAGGTAAATCATTGTAATTACAAATGAATATGTTTTTTTGTGAGTTTAAGTGATTAGGGTCAGCAAACAGCAACTCTAGTCACATACCAAAGGACAAGTATAAACTATGCTCAGGCGGAGATGGGCTGTTAGTAATTTAGTAATTTTTTTATCCTCAAAGAGATAATGATCTTCATTTTAATTATTCTAGTTGGATTTCAATAGCTGCAATATATCTAACAGGTATGTACATTTAAAATTATTTTGTAATAATCATTGGATTTAAGGTTTTAACATATATATTTTTTTGGTTGGGCTCAAGATTCCCTCTTAACCTACTAAGATCTCTATCTAAAAATTTTTTAAACATTTATTTACTATTTGCATGAGGTTCTTTATGTGGAGTGCCTTGTAGTTTCATCCAAGTCCTACCTGTCTCTACATGCCTTACATATCAGAATCTTCATATAGGAGGCTTAAGTGAGAAAGTATAGCCTCAGTGCTTCCTGCCTAAAACTTTGGGATTTTCTGGATGTGGTTATGGGATCTTCTGCTTATACATTCGAGTGAGCTTGGACTAGTGGTGGTAGAGATTTTCTCCTCTGCACCGTGTCAACAATTAACCTGAAACGTATTGATGGATTTACTCAATTTGTTCCACACATATCATGAGACATACTTACGCTAAAAATACTTAACTAAATTCAAACTTACCTGGGCATCTCATATTTTATCTGACAACTGTGAGGACAAATTCAAATGAAAAATAAGAGGCTTAATTTTCCCTTTTGAAAATAAGAGAGAGATTTCCCTCCCCTCCTTTACCTTCAAGTATTTTCCTTAGAAAAACACATCTTTTCAAAATGTATGTAATTTCTTTTGAAGACTAGATTCATCCTTTTTTTAGCTGGGCTTTTGTCACTTTTATGACCCAATAATTTTTTTTTACCCCCTCCCCCGCCTCCCCCCCCACCCGAGAACCTGGGAGCTGTCTCTTTGAAAAGCAAAGGGAACTTCAAGGGAGATAGGACCCTCATCTCCCAGTTCCTATGGGAGGGTAAGAGCCTAACTTCAGTGGACTTCTTGTTCCATGTTGCGAAACTGCCTCCTATAGCAAAGATAAAAAAAAATGTTGTTCCTCTAGATAAAGCCAATAAGTTAACACAGATGGTCACCTCAGTTGCTAGGTGAGTATAGGATGAACTATGAAATTGTCAAGTCCTCTTACTGGAGGACTAGGTAAGAGGGATACCAAATTAAAAACTAACCTGGAACTAAGAGTACCAGATTTAGCACATTTGTCCCATATGCAGCATGGTACATACTCATACTAAAGTTTTTTTTGTAAATCTTTTTTTTAAGAAAAAAAATATTTTTCTCAGAAACTTGTATTACTTGCCTAGTATTATATGTTGAGATTAATCTATGTTCAGGTGGGTAATTGTAGTTTATTCTTGTTCACTGTCATAAAGGTTCCATTGAATGAGTAATAACCTATTTTTTTACAACTTCTATTGCAGATAGAGAATTGTGATTTTGTCTAACTTACAAATTTATTAATTTATATTTTGAATATTTTAATATTAAATAAAACCCATGAAAAGATACATGATGCTTATAAATAAGGTTGTTAAACATAAGGCATCAGTTCTCCTAATACTAATGCATAAATTCAACTCAACTTCAATAAAATTCCAAAAAAAGGATTATCATGAAACTCAACCAATGAATTCCAAGCTTTCTTTGGAAGTTTAACCCTGAAGAGAATCCTGAAAAGAAAAAAAGCAGCAGGGCAACTTGCTCCATCAGGTAACATGATTTGCCACAAGTATTTTATAAAATGCTATAGTATTAAAGTGAATAATGTGAAATTAAAGTATTAATGTAAAAATAGATATAAAGCAATTAAATAAAATGTGGAATCTGGAACAGATCCATGCTCACATGAAAATATGACATATAATCAATTTGCTTTGCAGAACATTGGGGAAAGAATGACTATTCACTAAATGACATTGAAAAAAATTATTGTTGGGAAACAATACTCCATGAATATTTTCACATTTCAGCAGAGTCTAGGCTTTATTACTGAAAGATAAACATTCATTGGAAGTTAGAGATAGTGAATTACTCTGGAGAGATTTAAAGCTCGTCTCCCCTGGATCCATTGGCACAATTTTAGAAGGTAATAGACTTAGAAATATTTCCCCCTCTCCAAAGAGGATCTGTTTATATTCTAGAGTAAAGCTCTCTATTTTTTTTAGGTCATGAGGCAGATCTGACAGCTGCTCTATATAAGATCTGAGCCTTAGAATTTTAGGGTTCCTCTTCTATGGTGCAAACCTCAATGCATGTGCAAATACATCTGAATCTCATAAATTACCTTGATGCAGAATTGGTATGAGGAATAAGTGCAGCTAAGTTGCTCTGTGAAAAAATGGTGGTGGTGGTGGTGGTGGTGTGTGTGTGTGTGTTTAACTGTAGAAAGATAACTTAATTTGCAAATAGGGTAATATCTAAGACCATTCATAGTTTGGGACTTAATAGTTATCCATTAATTTAAAAAATAGTAGAATTCTAACTCATTTTATATACAAAAATAACTTCGAGGTGGATTATCACTTAAATGTAAAAGGCAAATCTTTAATACTCTAAAATATGTAAACTTTATTGTGCCATGTCATGAAGAAATTTCCTCAAGCTTGGTTGTCATATAAATATTAAGAAAATGCCCCAAAGTAATAATGTCACTAAAGCATGGAGGTTTGTGGTATTTCAGAAATGCTGTGTACTTTTGAACTTTTTTGAGCAGATAGTAGGTATATGAGAGCACTGATATTTTAAACTAGAAAAATAGTTTGGGCATATATGAAATGCCTGGAATTTGTAACTAAAGGCAATAAGTAATTGCCAAATTTCACAAGAAAAACTGATAGTACTTTATAGTATAGGTCAAATACAAAAAAAAAATGAAGAATGATATAGAATATATAAATTAGCAGGCTTTTGTCAACTAATATGGGCAAAATACAACAATTCCTGTTAAAGCACTTGCAGTACTAATAAGAAAGGGAGAAATAGAGACAGAGTTCCAAATAAAGTAACCAAGCTCAAGGATCAACATCTTAACAGTCATCCTAACCTGTGAAAACCAATCTGCAAATATATATATTTTTAACTCTTGCATTTATTTCTAAAGAGTTAAGTGGAATTATCAATGAGGCAGTTGAATATACCACTCACTGTATACAATACATAGATCATATCTAAAATATTGAATAAATTCATAAACTATCACAATGAAGACTATGAACATGAATGTCATTGTCCAGGAAGTTATTATCTATGAGTAGAGAAGAGATAATCAGGTAAAAACTGAAGACCTTCATCATCAGAAGTAGCCAGGAGCTTCCAGTTCATGATATAAGAGACTTAGTTCAGGTAGGTAATTGAAATTGAAAAATCTAAGTAAAGGAAAATAAAAACTTATACTATCAAATATTTGAGAATAAAAAGTCAAGACTGAAGAGTGAACAATTTGATCTATTTATTCATTATTTATTAATTGAACAAATACTGAGTATCAGGTGCTGCTCCAGCACTAAGAATATAGCAGTAAACATAAAGAACATACATTTCTGCTTTTTCAGGACTTAGGTCTAACGCATGGAGATAGATGATAAATAATGAAAATACGAGTAATAGTAAGGTAAAAATGAATCTAAAGGTCTCAAATGGCCAAATCAGGTAATAGCATACAGCCTGTTGTTTAATCTTGTGCATAAAACTAGCAAGTGATTTAAGAACAAATTATTTAAAATAGTTTACAAGAAAGAGAAGAAGGAGTGGAAAGAATTGGAGATGAATATTATTACTTTTTTATTTTAAGTACATCTGTAGTATTAGGTTGTTTTTGTTTTTGTTTGTTTGTTTTGTTTTTACTATATACAAACATTTTAAGTTTTTACAGAGAATAGAGGAAGAATGTGTGATTCGGCAAAAGATGGCAAAAAGAACATTGAAAAAGATATCAGAAATGCACATGAGCATAGTATAATAGAAATAAAGGTGGAGGGATTCTGCCTCAAGTAGGAAGTCATTTTCTGCCTAATTCTTCCAGAATAATAGCCTTCTTAGGAACACATTCTCTCCTGTGTTTATGGTTCCATGGCATTCTTGAGGTAATAATGCTAAGAGGCTGTCAGATTACAAAGCTTCATCCACCTCAGAGTGACTCTTATCTAAACTTACTTCTACATTTCCCTAGGCTACAATTAATCTTTCATTTGGACTAAGGTCTTTTTGAGCCCTAATTCCTCTTCTTTCATAGATAAAATGACTAAATATCTCATTAATTCCCTTATTTCAGGATTTTGAGTGTTGTGGCAAGGTATATGTATACTTACTAATTCAAACAGATCTAATATTATAGCAACTAAAAATCACATAAACCATGTTTTAAAATGAAAATAAATATAATTTATCTGACCATAAATGCAATCTTGAAATCTTTGAATGTTTTAGCATGAGGTGAAGGAGTAATAATTAAAACATATCCAACTGTCGTATCTGGGTAAAAACAAAATATGTCTCTAAGACATGGATATAAATAATAATATCTCTCACTTATCGAGAGCCTACCATGTACCAGGAGCTGATATAAAGTATTTACATATGTAGAACTCCATTTTACAACCCCTTGAATTGAACGGTATTTTTATACCCAATTTACAAATGAAGAAACTAAAGTACAAAAGGGTTACTTATCTTACAGAAGTCAAAAAACTATTAAATGGAAGAACCAGGTTTTAAACCAAAGTATCTGATTTCAGAGGTCTCACAATTAACCACTATATAAACTGCCTTTCAGATGAAGATTTACCCTCTAGAGCAGCATTTCAAAAACATTAATATCCATATAAATTATCTATATCTGGCTAAAATTTGGTCCTGACTCAGTAGGTGTGAGGTAGATCCTGAGATTCTGAGTGCCTAACAAGCTCAAAGGGTTACTGAGGTTTGTATTCTTGGTCCAGCTCCAGTCTTTCTCCATCGAGGCTCCACATAGAATGAAGAATCACTGAGATGATTTTAGTGACTATTTTCTCAATTCTTCCAAGAGTGACATATAGCTAGTATCTTCTAGATGCGCAGAAGATAGGTTAATTCATTATATACAATGTAATCTTCAGGGAACCACAACTGAGAGGAACTTCATTACTAATTCTCTTGCAACATAATTCTAATAGTGCTCCTAACACACAGAGTTAAAATGGGAAAATGAGAAGGGAAAATGAATAAAAATAGGTGGCCTAAGATTTTGGTAGTACTGAGTTACTGCTGTTTTGGGTGGAGAGGAAGTATAATCATTAACCATCTCTGAGTAAGTCATAAACTAAAATTCAGCTTTTACTATTGTTCTGGCAGATGGTCAAAGTTATAGTTTCAATTCCAACTGAACATTAACTAGTTTTGTATCCAACTTAGTAATTTATTCATCTATAAGCAATCTAGTTTCTCAAATGCTCTTTAAAGAAGTCATCGTAATTTACACACTACCTTACTAAAGAATTTAAAAAATTTTTTGATACATGTTCACTTTACATTGGTAGGAGTTATTTTTTTTAAACTTTGAAATTTATGCTTTATCCATTTTGAAGATATCTGTGTGGATGAAAAGGTGGTACTATAATAAATCATAAATTTCTCATGGGGCAGGTTGTGAGGGTAGTCACATTCCAGGCCTAAAACTTCTTTAGTGAAAAGTTTTAAGCAAACCCTGTCCATTATTCTTATGCATCTAGGTTAACACCTTTGGAATGCCAGAGGTAATAACCTTGACAGGCATAACTACCCTTAAGAAAGCACCTAAATTTGTAAGCCAATCACTCCCTTGCCTTCTCTCACCCTCAAGCAATCTTCCTTACATTCCTTCTTTAATCCTAAATGCATGAAAGAAACTGCAAAACTGTTATCCCCTAGAGCACTTTAGAACTTGTCATCAGTTTTGATTCAGATAAACTCTTAAAAAAATTCTCTAAAGATCTGGACATTTCTTACATTGATATCTGTGAAGATGCTCAAGCAGACTTACCTACAGGATTCAAGGAAACTCTTTGGTTAAAATACGTTCTTGTCAGGAATTGTGAAAGATATGAGATGCTATCCTACAAGTTAACCAGTTAGTCTGAGTTTCACTGATTCTGGCAGAAGATATGAGTCCTCCCTGCGTCAGAGAGGGCTTTATTATATCGCAGGAGGCAACACCAACTTCATGTTTGCCTAGGTTCCCCTTGTACCTCTGAGTACAGTTGAATTTCACACACAGTGAGTCTGTATCACAGCTGAGGAACCACAATTTTAGATAACTTTAATCTTTAGTGTAGCTCCTAGAAAACCTATCCAAACTTTGACCTGAAGTAATGTATTATTTCCTTTATCCTCAGGGGTAAAGAATAAATCTGTTCCCTGATCTGGGGTGAATAAGATACTCCATTTTTTAAGGTCATGGTCTCCACAAATCCTGAACTGTTAGTCCAGAGGAGGAGCTGTTGCTTTTGCTGAAGAGCTTGGAGATACACATGGAGAATTGTTTCCTATGTGCACCTCATGCGCAGTTTAGCCCAAGCAGGCCTTTTTTTTTTTTTTTTTTTTTTTTTGGCACATTTGTTAATAACATTTCTCATTGAGGGTAGCAATGACTGGGGTTTGATTTTATGATCTGTTCATTTGGTCATTTCTGTAAGACAAACAATTGAAAACAATTCTCTGTTAAGTGAGAGATGATAAAGAATCCAGTTCATTAGACTTTTTGTCTATTTACGAACTCAAACCAATTAATTTTTTCATGTCCACTGGGAACAAAAAAAACCAGTCTTTGAGATTTGGAGTGGCCAGTTGTTGCATTTCAATGCTTACTGTTGACCTGTGGATGTTATTACAGAACTGAAAATATAAACTACGTGTCCGTTATTCTGCATCTTTGTTTATACTTGAGAAAATATGCCATTTTGTGTAAGTGTGAAATACTTCCCTACCTAAATGAAAAGAGCTCTGTTTTTATTCATAGATATTAATAAATGCTTAAGGAAATAATATATTCCTAAATTCTCAGAGAATAAAGAAGTTAAATCTTAGTACTTCAAAGGTACAGGATTAAAAAAAACAATCCTTAGAGAAACTACTGGTTTAGAAACATTTTCAGGATCTACTTTCATAGTTGAGGTAAATCTTTAGATTGACATAATAATTTTATATGTTCTTAAAAATATTAATAGCTCCATGTCTTTTTCTTGAGGGTAATACACAAGAAAATTTTATTTATTTATCTTTAATAAATTTACATTTTTTTAAATGAAGAGACCAATTAAATCTGAACTTTCTAACCTTTTTAACTTCTTATACAATGCTTCCCTGATCAAGCAAACTCATATAAATCATAATAATATAATAATTACAATAAAAGTTTTCACATTATTAATTTTGTTTTGTTTTACTTTGTTTTTTGTTTTTTGTTGTTTTTTTTTGTTTTTTTTTGGTCAGCTTAAACTATTTCCAAGATCTTTAGGTAACTTAAAATAGGATTAGTAAATTGACTTAATGAATGATGTTGGATATATATATATATATATATATATATATGTGTGTGTGTGTGTGTGTGTGTATATATATATGTGTGTGTATATATATATATATTAGTAAAACTGAAAAATGAAACATTAGTTATGAACCACAGATTTAAAGTTTCATACTTCCTCTTTTTATTTTTATATGCTATACAGTGATTTTCTCTTTTAGTCATGTTATTAACCTTGTTCATTTTTAACCACTTTTAACAACGTATAAAGATGTGTGTGGCTATAAAAGTTGTGATAAAATGCAGTTTTAAGCTTTGCTAATCTGTTAAAATATTTAATTGCGACACAGGTATGAGCTGTCTACTTCTCAGTTTCTCTGTGAATTAGAAGTTAGCTACTTTGATTAAAAGTTATTCATATGGGTAGAGTCTACTCAGGCAATAATGACAAGGAAATAGAACCATACATGCAAGATAATGGGAAGAATTTTAATTTTTTCCAGGGTAAAGATAAAGAGTTTTGTCCTAAAGCATAGAAATAGGTTGTCTCAGAATACCTACAGAGTACAACAAAAGACCAGACTCAAGGAAGTATAGCAAGTTACAAAAGGTATGAGAGGAGAGTGGATATTATCTGCCTTGATCTCTAAGATTTATATTAGACTTCTATTACTGCTGTTACAAATTACCATATATTTAGTGGCATAAAACATTCCAAATATATTACGTTACAATAGTAGAACTCAGAAATCCAAATTAGGTCTCACTTGGCTAATATTGGGGGCTCTAAGGAAAATTTTGTTAACTTGTATTTTATAGTTTCTAAATGCTACAACTATTCCTTGGCTCACAGGCTCCTTGCAGCAAGTAATCATATCACTCTGATCTCTGTTTCTGTAGTTATATCTTCACATCTTGGAAAGTCACTGTGTAGAACATTCATAGGGTTCACCTTATTAGTTGTTCCTTGTTTAGAGATCCATGTCTTATGTTGCCAATTGTTCAAATTCTAAAGCTATTTTTGGAAAAATTTTGTCTGGGCTTTTAATTATTTCATAGGGGAGGATAAATTCAGTCCTTAGTTTTCCATTTTGGTCAGAATTGAAACTTCTGGAATGCTCTTGGAATTATTTTTAATGTTTTATTTTATATGGGTATATGAAGCTTTTTCTTTTTTAAAGCTAACTCCAACCCACAACTTAGTAAATTATGCTTTTTCTATGCTGAAATGAACCTTTCTGAATTAATATCTGATTCTCACTGTTCGCAAAACAAATATTTTTGATGTGTCTTCCTACTTATAAAGGTAAACACTTATTGGCATGATACAATACAACTCTGTTCTCTGTCTTACCAGGATATAATTAGACAAAATAGATAGTGCAACCAAGGCCATACTTGGAGTGCTACACTTGAGAAAAATTTCATTTAATCAGGTATGACAAGCTCATATTAAACAATAGAGATCAGCTTAATATTTGGAGCAAAATTCTATTATATCGCCCAAGAAATCTGACTTGTTATCTGGATTATAAAGTCTTACTCTCTCACTTTTAGAATTTACAGGTGAATTTCTTGAAATTCACTCTCTAGTAATCCAGGGACCTTAACAAATCATAGAAAATCTCAATCCAAAAAAAATCTAACCAAATATGTAGATATAACAGTTGAAATCTGATGGAGAGTGTATCTTGAGCTGGGCCCCTCAGCCTTGGAAATAATAAATTGGTTTATAATTCCTTTGACACTTTATACACAGAGGGTAATTATTTGACATTATTAGTTGCCAAAACTATTCAAGTCTGATTAGAAAACAAACTCAAGAAGGCTTATTGAATTAAGTAACACTCTCACTTTTTCTATACAAATAATCAGGCCAAATCTAACAAGAACAGCTTTTTGTGATCAAGAATAATCTTTGGAGAGTCAGGTCACAACAGGGGAGCTGTTGGAACAAACTTGGATATAGGTGAGATTATTCCGTGTTCTTTTTGTGTGTTGTGGAATTTATTTACTGGTGATTTCCAACCCTAGAGGCCATGGTGGACTTGTAGAATTTTGCTTGGCAGAGATGTAAATAATTTCTGTCCAGTAGAAGAGATAATCCTAAAATTATGGTTTATGGATTTGTTGAACATTAGCCAGTTGTGCATTTTACCCAGAAATCTATCAAATTTTATATTTACCTCTATATCCATTTCTATTTATATATATACATATATATACTTAAATGTTCTCTAAACTGTGCATAACATGTTATTGCTTCATTATTAAAAAGTGAGTTAAATATCAACTTTGACAAATGTTCATTTTTTATTTGTATGAGATTCAGTCATGCTTTTTAACCTTTCAAAAATTAAATATTAACAAATTCTGTTAGAAAGTTTTTATTATTACCCTGGATTTATAGATGAATATACTGATCTATTGTTATGCTTTGTAACTATCTCAAGATCACAGATTTAAGATTAGATGGAGTAGAGTTTGAATACAAGAAACTGGTTCTATAGGATATATTCTTATTCAGCATTCTGTATGAATAAAGTCAATTTAGAACAACAGATCTTATTTTATAGTATCATCCTAATGAAAACACTGAGATAAAAACAAAAAACAAAAAACAAATATATGTCTGTAAAATTCCTCCCATCTAAATATTAGAATATTCTAGACCCACAATAGAATGTTTTGAGCTTAGCTTCTAATATGATTCTGAAAGCTATTTTCAAGGGAAATTATAAAAGCATGTATCTGATTTAATGGCTGAGTTTGGTACTTGACCTTATACAAAAATGTTTATATATCTTTGACTATAAATTCCTCTTCTAAAAACACATTATTTGTATTAAACAATTTAATAAAGATTATCAATTGGATGTAACAGGTCTTTCTGCTACAACCAACAGGATTTGCGTATTTTTCTTAGATCAGCATGCATCTTACATAGATAACGTAATAGTTATGTGTAGAACCAGAAGGAAGATAGAGTAATCAGGGGGATCATTTCATAAACTATATAAAGTCTCACCAATGCACTGTATACTTGAAACTAATAATAAAATAAAATAAAATGTTAAAAAATTATTAATTACACCAAACATAACATTTCATTTTTGGCATTACATTGAACGAGGAATCAAAATTGAATTATAAAAAAATAAAACATTCACCTATTAAAATAAATTCTGCCATGAAATCATAATGGTGATCCCATAAAAATATAATAATATATTTAAAATCAGAAATAAATTTTTAAAGGAAAACTTTATGAATTAATAACATATTCCTTCTAACAAAACTAATATTTTTAAATCTATTTCTTTATTACATTTTCCATAAACATAGTACATAATATTGGTATTTGAAACCAAGTTCAATAATGAACTATATAAAATCAAGTAAATGTATCTATATGTGCTCCTCTGTTTACTACCCTATGCATGAGACTACAATTATGAGCTCTCAATTTAACATTAAAAAAATAATAATAAAAATGCATTTTCTTCTAGATGAATTGATGGAGCTTTGGAACTGACAGCACCCACACAACCCAAATTGCCTAAACAGTGAATGCATATCCCATCGGTTTGCTGAATATACTCTGAAGCAACAGTAACTTCTGAATGGCCTCTGCAGTGTATTTTCTTATTTGAAGTGAATAGGATATAGACTGTTCTTGCACTACATCACAAGAATTAGTTTCTTGGGATTAGCATAATGCAATTCTCTGAATCCTCTTTTCCACTTTACTGTTTCTATGTGCCTGTTTGTTTATAAGAAAGCACTATCATTCACTCCGATTCATTAAAGAAATGCCTAAGCAGCATAGTTCTGTATAATTTTGAGCACCATTTTAAAAATTGTGCATGATAAAACTGGATCTGTGCGATTTTTTATTCAGCTTTAACACTTTCCGTTGAGACACATACCAGATTTATTTCAGGGCTGATTATGCCAAAATATGATCAAACTGCTATAAAGTATGTAAAAGGAGCTACACTTTTTATTCAATAGGTTCATTTTGATATGAATATTGTTTGTTATGAGCTAACAGGGAAGATGTTTTTGCTGTTTCTATTATGGAAAAATTATATCTAATTGCTATGTAGCATTTCATTGCAAAATATTGCTGAAAATGGAAATATATGGTGACAACCAGAGTGTACACCATGCCTTACCTGAATATTTTGATTAATTGTAAACGATGAGCCAAAGTGTAACTTCTTGTTTTAAATATTCAAAATATCACTCTTCATTTATCAATCACCTCAATCACCTTTGAACATTTACTGTTTTATACAAAGTTTATCTTTTTTAAAATTTATTTTTCAATTATTTGGATACCTTATGAAGTGATAACCCTAATAAGTATAGTACCCATCTGACACCATACATAGTAATTATTATATTATTGAATATATTCTTTATTTTGTACTTATATTTTGTAACTATTTTTATAACTGGTAATTTGTATACAGTGTTTATCTTTGATCATGTATCTGTCATTAATTAGATTCATTGTCCTAGGAATAAATTTAACAAAACTTGTGAAGGACCTATATAATGAAAACTACAAGACTCTATTAAAAGAAATCGAAGAAGATACAAAGAAATAGAAAGTTATTCTGTGTTCTTAGATTGGAAAAATCAACATAGTTAAAATGACCATATTATCTAAAGCATTATACAGATTTAATGCAATCTCCATCAAAATCTCATTGGCATTTTTTAAAGAAATAGAACAAAAAATCATGAGATTCATATAGAAGCACAAAAGACCCCGAAATGCCAAAGCCATCCTGAGAAAAAAGAATGAGGCTGGAGGCATCACTCTACCTGACTTCAAATTATATTACAAAGTGACAGTAATCAAAACGACATGGTATTGGCAGCAAAGCAGACACATGAACCAGTAGAACAGAACCAAGAGTCCAGAAGTAAACCCGTATTTATATGTGCAAATAATTTTCAACAAAAAAGCAAAAAACATACAGTGGAGAAAGGAAAGCCTCTTTAATAAATGGTGCTGGGAAAACTGGAAAGCCACCTGCAAAAGAATGAAATTAGACTGTTGTCTATCACCATATACCAAAATTAACTCGAAATGGATTAAGGACCCGAATCAAAGACCTGAAACAATAAAATGCATAAAAGAAAACATAAGAATGAAACTCAACGACCTTGGACTTAAAGAGGATTTTAGGAATTTGATCTCAAAGGCAAGGGAAGTAAAAGCAAAAATAAATGAATGGGACTACATCAAATTAAAAAGCTTCTGCTCAGCAAAAGAAACCATCAACTAGATAAAGAGACAACCATCAGAATAGCCTCCAATAAGGGCCTAATATCCCAAATATACAAAGAACTCATACGACTCAATAACAACAAAAATCAAACGATCCAATCAAAAAATGAGCAGAGGATCTGAACAGACACTTCTCCCTAGAGGACATACAAATGGCCAACAAACATGAAAAGATGCTCAACATCGCTAGTTGTTAGAGAAATGCAAATGAAAACCACAATGAGATACCATCTCATGCCTGTTAGAATGGCTATAATCAACAGAACAAGTAATAACAAATATTGGAGAGGATGCAGAGAAAAAGGAACCTTTGTACACTGCTGGTGGGACTGCAAATTGGAATGGCCACTATGGAAAACAGTATGGAAGGAAGTTCCTCAAAAAAATAAGAACTGATCTACCATATAATCCAGCAATCTCTCTACTGGGCATTTACCCCAAAGACTTGAAAACCCATATCCTAAAAGATATTTGTGCACCGATGTTCATAGCAGCATTATTCACAGTGGTCAGGACATGGAAACAACCGAAATGTCCTACGATAGATGATTGGCTAAAGAAGCTGTGGTATATATATACAATTGAATATTACTCAGCCTAAGAAGAGATGAAATACAGCCATTTGTGACAACATGGACGGACCTCGAGATAATCATTCTAGTGAAATAGGCCAGACTGAAAAAGTTGAAAATCACATATCACTTACACGTGGGATATAAACTTAAAAGCAACAAAGGAAAAGGACAAACAGAGACTCGTGGACATGGAGTATAGACTAATGGTTACCAGAGGGTAGAGAGGGCAGGAGGAGAGCAGTGGTAGACGAGATAAAAGGGGTCAAATATTGGAGGATAGGGGGAGGGTAAAGTGAGTAAAGGGGATCAAATATATGGTAAACGTACAATAGAATATACAGATGTTAAATTATAATGTACACCTGAAAATTATGTAATTGTATTAACCAATGTTACCCTCAATAAATGTAATTTAAAAATTTAAAAAAATAATTAACTTTATCATCTAATCTAATTTTGCATAAAACTATCTAAAAAAAGATCTTAAACCATTTAAATATTTGTATATTCTGTATCTGAAGCAAAACAAATTTTCAGATAAAAGGCCCTTTAAATTTCATTAGTAAATTATCTGTGGACTCATGTTAGCTACTTCAAAAACAAGTTGAGAATTTGAAAATTTTCTATGAAATAGATTCAAATTGGGATAATGTTACAGTGGTGTTTGCTAGGCTTTTGTTCCAATAATTCTATTGATTGCTAACCAAGAGTCAACCACAAAATTAGCTTTAAACCAAGCAAAGATGACTTGACTTTTGCCTCTCCTTACCTCTGGTTTCAAAAATTTTGTCTGGGTTTGTTATTTCTTTCATGATATTCTGCTGACATTGAGTGACTAATTCCAACATTAGCTCACCTGTGTCACAGGTTGATTACGTATTTGTCTTTGTGTTAGCTAGAAACATGTTTCATGTGCACTATATAACATACACACAAAAACAGATTATTAAACATGAGGACCAGATTTTTAATGTATATTAAATTATGTATATGTTATATGTGATACGAAGACACATGCAATTACAAAGAACATGAGTGCAAAAAGTTATAAAATGCTTGATATAAATTAATTCATTCAAAAATCATCATATAACTGGTGATTTGTATACAGCATTTATCTTTGATCATGTATCTGTCATTTAATTAGCCTTATTGTCTAATCTATTCTATGACAGGTATCCTTCTAAGCACAGGAGCTAGAAAGATAAACAATTATGAAAACACAGAAGAGGCATTAACTCTGGATGAAAGAAACTTATAGAGATGTTATATAGTAACTGGTATTTTAATTTATTCCAGAAGATAAAGCAGACTTTTTTCAGGCATTCAAATAGTAAGAGCAAGGTTCTTTCAAACAGATGAAACGATATAGCAGAGACAAAAAGATAAAAAAAGATAATAACCTGGATTTTCACAGATTACAGGAATCATAAGCAAGAGTTTTAAACTAATGGTGTCATTATTGAGAAAACGATGTTTTAAAAGGAGCATTAAAAAGCTGGGAGATTTTGAACGTTTCTTTCTGACCTTTTAACACATGAATTACAGAATGGAGGTTTGGGGAATTGAGAGTCAGATATAACTAAACAGAGGAAAAACAACTTATTTTAAGGGCTATAAGTGTACATTTTCTATAAAAAAATAGGTCCAACAATTCAAAGAAAAAAACACGTTGAACATAATCAGTAAGTGCAAATTAAGTAATGAGATATTACAATGTTCAACATTATCAGCAAGTTTACATTAAATAATAAAATATTACTTTATTAAATTTTCAATATTAAGAAAATTTTTATCTCTTAAAATGTGGAGAAATAATATATTTTAATGTATCTTTTTAGAAGGCAACTCAGAAGTAAAGATTTTAACATGTTTATATCCTTTATGACAGTAATTATACCCACATAAAAATAACTATAAGAGGTTATCAAATTTGGCTATAATTTTTGTTAAGCCCTGTTTACTAGGAACTTAGGAAATAAAAAATTAAACATCCTAAACACATGATCATATTTAGTTAAACATAGTATAACCACATATGTAACTATTATATAAAATAGACAATTATACAAAAATTAAAACTATTTTATAATATTTTATCATATATGTGATAATATGTGAGATACGAAAAAGTAGAATAAAGACCTAAACACAGCATTATCTCAAGTACATACATTTGTATGTGACATATGCATATGTTAACAATAGTTATTTATTGGTGATAGAATTATGGGTACATTTCATATATTTTAATTTGATATATACTTCTTGAATTTTCTACATGGAATATATATAACTAAGAAACAACATATTTTTAAGACAAACATAGAAGAGGATGTCTGAGAGCACTATGGCAGTTGAATTTTTGCTTTTCATAAGTAAGGTGAGATATTGGCAAATAGGGAAGAGACTAATGGAAAAGCTGTAGGTATATTAATGACTCTGCCATAGAGCATTACTTCATATTAACTCTCTAAAGTCTAGCTTGAGCTATGGATGTATAAGAGAGCTAGGTTTCTGTCAACCTCTTGGCCTCTTCAAAGTAAGAGCAGCTTGAGATGAATACATAATATAATATAAACTGTGAGGTAAGAGAATCTTGACAATGTTGAAATTTACCTGAGCCCTGTGATCCTGGAAACCAGCGAAGGTTAAGAGCATTTCAATGCTCTGCCTTCCCTTACTGCAATAGTCTCTTTCCTACACTTCCAATAATTCTTTCAGATAAAGTCTCCCCTTATAACTCCAGATTTGTTTTTCACTTGACAACATGTTGGCAAGGAATTGAGAATCAGGGAGATAACTTAAAATTCTTATATATCTTTTAAGCTATGTAATTTCAATATCTATTTGTCTCAAAATATTTTTTTCTCTTAGATATACTCTATTTAAAGCTTCCTGTATCCTGTAATCCAATCTCCGCCTTGCTTTCTCCAGTCTTCCTTACCTCTCCTCCTGTATTTCAGATGCATAAAAGAAGCTGCAGAACTGTTATTCTCAAGAGCATTTGAGATCTTGCTCCCCAGCACTGTTGTCAGTTTGGCTCAAATGAACTCATAAAAGACATTTCTTGTGTTGACAATTTGTCAGTTGTTTTGTCAATGTAAGAAAAGTCCAAACCTGTAAGGAGGGAATATAAGGAAGATTACATAGAGGTGGAAAAAGCAAGGCAGGAATTGGATTACAGTTAAGATTATGTGTACTCTTGAGGGTTAATACTCCCTTCCAGGGGTATGACTTCTGCTATTTCAAAGGTGTGTTTGTTAACCTAGATTCACAAGAATGGACAGAGTTGGCTTAAAACCTTTCACTAAAGAAGTTATAGGCCTGGGGTGTGACTATCCACCATGACCTGCCCAGTTAGGAATTTATGATCAGATCACCTTGTGAGGTTGCTTTCCACTGAACTTCTTTTTTTTTTTTTTTTGCCCACAAAATAATTATTGTAATGTCTCCATAATGTATGGCCAATACATAACCAATAATATGGCATGTACTTGGTATGTATGTGAATAGTATGCAGTTCTGATCACATCCAGTTTTTTTTAATTAACTAGAGAAAAAAAGGAAAAAAAAATTAATCCAACGAATTGATTCACCACTCAAAATTTTAATCAAAAAATTGAAATTCAAGTCACTAATTTATAAAATTTACTTTTCTTATCATGGATATATGGGATGATGAGAAAATTTTAACCTAAGTGGGCAAATATTTGAAGTAAATTTTTAATTTCTAAAGATATTTCAGAAACATCATGAGAGATTTAGAGGTTTTGTCACACTCATTCAATTTTTGCCAAGTATTATGTATAGGAGACCAATGTATTATACAGGGAATTTAAAAATGAATTATACCCAACTTCTGTCTTGGAGGATACAATGTGAGACACAATGGTAAGAGAAAGATGCTTAAGCCAACAATTATAATGCAGTGGGAAGAAGAGGATATGACAGTAACTATAACGGGCATTGAAGGCAATAAAATGGAGAGCAAATTTACATCTGGAAAACTCAATGTTTAAGATAGTTCACAAGTTGTTTTCTTGCTGAGACTGTCTCCTCATCTGTACAAAGGGGTAATCAGAAAAAGAAATGGGAGCTAATACAGTATGGCCCCAATCATTATATGTGATAAGTATACTATGGGAACACTAAGATAAAGAAACAACTAATTTTGTCTGAGAAGTCTTGCTTAAAAGATTATATTAGTCTGGACCTTGAAGGTTCAAATAAAAATAAAATTTCCAGACCAGAAAAAGGAGGAAGAGCAAGAAATGAAAAATATTGTAAAAGCCTTGGTCAGACTCAGGGAGTATTTGAGGCATTAGGATATTGAAAAGTAGAGTGTGGAAAAGTGGGATAAACCACTATTTTTGGGATTCACTATGTTTGGGATTCATTATGTACTAAATACAGAATTCACTCTATATTTTAAAACAAATTCTATGCTTTAGAACTATAATTTTAATAGCTTGGAGGAAGATAGATTGGACTGGTGAAAGACTGGAATCAGATACACCAGTCAGGGCTATATCACAATTGTCCATGAGAAAGATAGGTGTTAGTAAAATAAAAATAAAAATCAACAAAGGGAACAGTCAGTGCTTACAATTAAACATGAGTAAAAAATATTTTCTAGGTATAGGTGAAAAGAGCTTAACTCTTTGTTTTGAGGTGCTTTTGAAATATCCAGATAGATGTATCTAATTTATAGTTTGTAATAAATGAAAACTTGATCTACTGGCTGCTAAACTGTTAAGAGAGAACTGAGAATTGAAAAATAAAAGACAACTTGTACAGTACACCATGACTGTCAAAGTAATAAACCAAACCAAATCCAAACCATAATGTTCTTCACAAAATATCTATTTTTTTTTAAACATTGGTTCATTCAGAGCCATATGGCCTGAGATAATCATAGACAAACCAATCTAAAATTTACTCTGCACAAATTCGTGTGTTCTGAGAGACTGGATATAAAAATGGAAAATGGCCAGGCCATAAGTGACACTAAAGCTCTTACTCACAACTTATGTAGCAACTAGACCTGAATAGTCAATGACTTCTGGGTTCTCTAATTTTGTCCCTCCTTCCAAATCAGAACCATTCAGAGAAAGGCAAAAACGCTCCCCTAACGAATCAATAGAAAGCACCACTTCTAGTTACCCTGTTTCCAGCTTCCCCATGCAGACAACCTCCAATCAGAATATTTGAAGCTTTCCATTTGTTTTTCCACTCTAAAAAAAAGTTTTCACATTCCTCTAAGAAACTCAAGTGAAGTCTTAATATTAAACTTAGATTTTATGAAAGAACATGAGCAAATACAAATTCGAACATAATTATTTCAAGTTACAAATCTGTAATGTATAAAGACTGATAGGATATGACAAGATTCAACTTTTTCTATAACATCAGGGGATCATTTTCTTTTTGAGATACACATTTTAGCATAAAGATTTCTGCTTCAAGCTTTTTTGGATAGAAGGGAGTTTGGGTTTTAATCTTTTTGACATTGTTTACAACATACCTGTCTTCATCAAAAAGAAACATTTATTGAATATTTAGGATGTGTAAAATTTTAGTAATGATAATAAGAATCTGAAAAGGAAAGTCATCTTTAAAAATAACAAAAACAACAAAACATCTCCTTTTTTATGGCCTAAACCTGAATCTGTTTATACAGTCATTATTAGTATTTAATGTTGTAGAACTGAAAAAGCTTCTGGTGATTTAGAGTTTCTCTTCTCATCTTATTGATTGTTAGGAAAACTTAAAATGACTACTGGGCTGCCAAAAAATCTTTACCGTTAATGATAATTTGTTAGCATAATAAACTATGAATACTACAAGTTCTAATTTCCAGAGTAAGCATGAAAGATGATTGAATACAAAAAGGGGAGTAAATAGAAAGATACACTGCCTTGATCATTAGAGAAAACACAGTGCTTGAAATGTTTTCACTTCAGAATAAGAATAAAAATTTTACAAAGTTACAGTTTCAGTTTTAAAGGGACTAATTTTAATGGAACATTGTATATCATAAAACAACCTTGGGATGCACTTCTTATGTCATTCTAAAGTACCTGATGCATGCTCTAATCAAAATAACAGTTATCTATACATACTGCCACAGGTCATTTACCCTGTTAAAGAGTTTGATCTCCTTCAAGAGTTTCACATATCATTCTTATTAAAACCTGCTTTATTCTATCAATCTTTTTGTGCCGAGTCAGAGGTGTAATATGGGGGAAAAAAGTCAACCACAAACAGCAACAATAAAATTTCCTTTGTGTGAGTTAACCAAGCTGAAACAACAAATAAACTCACTGTTCAAAGCATTTTTAAACAAGATAAGCAAGCATCATACTTGTTACCAGATTTATTTTTATTCGTTCTTACAAAATATATTCTTCTTTATGTTGACTCTTTTTCAAATGCTACCATACTATTTTCAAGTAAATTTCAGCTTTATATGATGATGGTGATGATTATTCTGAGATTACTATCATACTTGGAGGTGGAATAGAATCACACGGGCTTCAGTGATAGGTCTCATATAGGAGCTCGAAAAATGTCCGGAAATCAAATAAATTGTATTTTAATTTTTAAATCTGAGAGTCCTTTCTTGCACTATCCTCTCTATACTCCACCTTCTAATAGTGCCATATTATGTCAATAGTAAATAATCTAACCAAGGATGATTATCCCCTAACTATACACTTCTATGAAGACAGAAAATATTTTTTCAGTTCTTTTTGATACATGTTATCTCTAGAAGATAATGCATTGTGCTTCCAAGTGAAGAATAGACCAAAAATATGAAATCCACAAAATCAGGGAATTTCTTATATTTCTTATTTCCACATAGTTGATTTTTATTAAAGTTCACATTTATGAAGAGAAAATTTAGAGCAGAAAGTGTCGATATAATAACTTTAGAGAAGTACATCAAGATGTATTATGCATTAATAATCCTGGAAATAATCAATGCCATATTATAAATCTATTTTTATAGCTCAGACCAGAAAACTTAAATAATTTTTTCAAAATGAAACAGCTAACAAGTGAAAGAGACAGGATTTAAGATCAGAACACATTTTTCAGCCACTTTATGAAATTGTGTATGCCCAGTATTCTGAACCCGAACTACTGTTTCATGAGAAAATATGTTTTGAGTTTTGAACAATCAATATACAAACACTTATTGGTTACAATCCATAGATATGGCATGGTATATGCTCTGATTAAAAGATGGATTCCATATAAAATGCTTGATATGAGAAATCAAATAACCCTGAAAATTACAACATTCGAGAGTGAGTCATCAGCAGGTGTGTTTCACAGGGAATGGATTTTAAGCCTTTGAGCTATAACTTGTTTTATCGCAAGTTGTTAATACAATAAGCACATCAGAGACAATATGATGTTATTACAAATAAAATCTTGGCAGAACCTCCGCATTCAAATTTCCTGTTCTGAAGTCAGTAGGGAAGATATTTTTCTTTAATGTGTATTAAAGAAAAAGACGATATCAGAGCCATTTATACAGAAAGTAAAAAAATGTTGAAACAGAGGAATAAGTATATTGCTTACTTAGACAGGGTAAGTCTAATCTAGTCTGTTTTCAAGCAATACCTTTTGACTACATTTGCAATTTCACCTAAGATAAACTTAACTTATTCTTACAAATATTTAGTTTGGCTATAGGATTATGTATCAAACCCCTCAAAAAAGTCAGCGCAAATGTAAGTTTAATACAGATATTTAATTTTTTAAACATCTGTTGTTTGATTGTTTTCTGAGGCTATATAAATTCTTTCACATTAAACTTTAAATTTCATTTAAATTTCCCTAAATATTTCTGTGTTTACTTCTAATAATTTCTAGAAGCAAGTTAAAACTTAAAAAATAATTTATAACAGTTGATAAAATATAAATTAGTCTGGATTTTCTAAAGTAATTAATTATAAAAATAACCAAAATTAGAAAATATTTAGTTTTCACTCGCTCTCTTACACATGTACAAATACAATAAATCTTCCTCAAATCTCAAAATATTTATTTTGTAATTTTAACTCTTAGAATTAGGAACTCACATAATAAATGTAATTATCAAAACAATATATTAATTACATATATTTAAGCCAATGATTAAAATATTAACATACTAACATTAATATCACTAATCATTGACGTTTCATGGTTATTTTAGAATACATATTGGACAATAGGTAGGTTTTAATAATACGAGTAGTGAGGAGGCTAATTAAATAGATTGAATTAACACTTGAATTTCACCTAAGATAAGTTTTCTCCATTGTTAAATAAAGAAAAAAACTATTTTTTTTTTTTTTTTGCTGTTAAGAAATTCTCCATATTTTTATTGACCCCTTGAATGAATGTATTACCTTTACAGATATCCTCAGCCTACCTGGCATGATTATCTAGGCTTTAGAAAAAAATTCATAGTTCAGTGGTCACAAAGAAAGTCTGCAAAAATATTGTATCAATAAAATGTAATATAGTAGTTTACTTTTTCCCAGCTTCATTGAGCTATAATTGACATATAAAGTTGTATAAGATTAAGGTATAAAACCTAATCATTCACAATGTATATATTTGTGAAATAATTACCATGATAAGGTTAGTTAACAATCTGTTGCCTCATGTAGTTTACTTTAATTTCATTTTTCAAAAAATATATTTATAATTATAATATAGTAATTGCTGACAAATGTTAGAACATCTATGATTATATACATATAGAAAAAAAAAGTAACTCAATCTTCCCAACATCAAACCCTCCTTCTCCCCAATAAAGTAAGAATTTAAATAGTTTAAAATAAGTTCTTCTAGACATTTTTCCACATGTTTAAGCTTTTGTTTCTCCATGTTCATAAATTTAAGAACATAAATAAAATTATACATGCTCTTAGGTACCAGGTATTTTTTTAAACAAAATTTTTTATAATTATCTTTCATATCAGTACATAGATAAACTCTTCATTTTAATCCTATGGTATAGCATTCTATATCATAATTATAAAATATTTTATTTCTTTTCTTTTTTTTGTATTACAAACAATGCTGCAATTGAAACCCTTAAATATATATGCAGGTTTGTCTATAAGATAGATCTCTAGATGCATAATTTCTAGAATTACAGGTACATGACTTAAAATTTTGATAGATAGTGCCAATATGGCTGTATACCTTTGGCTACACTGCATTAGATGGCCATTGTCAACATTTAATAGAGCCAGTTCCCATATCCACAAGTTTAGGTAAAATAAACTAATCAACTTGTAATTTTTGCCAATAGGATGATAGTAAAATTAGTACTCCAACAATTATTACTGTTTTAAACTGTCTCTAATATAACCGAGGTGATTTTCATTGCATTTTAAGGTTCATATGACATGCGTATTTGTTGTTTTTGGACTGTATTTTCATCTGATTTGCTCACATTTCTATCGAATTGGTTTACTTATTCTATTTTAGTACCTTTCAAATACTGTATATTACAATCCTTGTTTGAAACAGAGCTCTCAGGCATGTGTGTGGGTTTTGTTTGTGTGGCCTTTGTTTTTTCCCCAGCTTTATCTCCTCTTATTTCTCTGGCAATCAGATTCCAAAACTTGCCTCCGAATTTCCAGGAAAATTCACTAAAATTTCTGGAAAACCAATGTTACAATTTCATGATTTTTTATGCCAATTATGCGTTCATTCTTAAGTACATACACACATATATTTGCCATCTCACTAGGATTTGATGAGGGGAAGGAGTTACAAGCATATACTTAAATATAGTTTTAGGCCAAGTCTGACATTAACTATTTACTTAGAGTGACACATTTTTCTGTTGGATTGAAGGACATTTGCATGGACTCTGGAATCTGTTTGACAGTGCCTGGAATTGTAGTTCCTTCACTGAATAGCATGCATCCCAATTAACCTCGCTAGGACTTAACTTTTCATACCCACAAGGGATGTGGTCATTCTGATAATTCTACTTCATAACGTTGTAAGAATTAAGTGAAATAGTAAATTAAGTTACTTTCGAAGTTCTAGGAATATATAAATTCTTTACTATTTAATGTTTCTCTTGTGTATGTTGGCGATACATACATAAAGGCGATATCTGTGTCCCCACTGTTTGTCTTATTAAGCACCAGATGCACACATTATATATGAATTCAACCTAAAGTGTGAAGAGCTTTAAATTATTTTTAATTTATGATTACATACACTTTTGTTGATGAAACAGAAATCTTGCAAAAAATTCTCATCTATCATTTATTTACAACTACATCATGTTTTCCCTTCTTAGCAAAATAGTGACACCTTAAACCACTTTTTGTGAACCGAGGAGGATTATGCTATAAAGGATCATACAGAGGGCTGAACAGAAAAAAAAAAAAAAAGCCCCCATGAATGTATCATTGGTTTCTGGATATTTGAAAATTGAGATCTAGGTTTTGATTGCAAGAAGCTGATTGCATAGGAGAGGAGAAAGATACTACATCTCTAATTACAGCTGAGCTTGAAAAAAATTATTAATTATATATTACTTTTCATCTTGTGGACATTTTCATTAGCTCATGTTGTCTTTGTTAGCTCATAAATGCACATAACATAATATTAATGGTCAAATAAGTTATGAATTTACACATAATTGCATTTAAGTTCATACGTTACAAATGCAAAAAAAAGGAACATTTTTACATTCAAAAAATGAACTTAGAAGGAAATAACTCCATTAATTGTGTACACTTCTTCTTGGAGAGAAGAAAAAACAATAATTTGGTGGGATTTTTTACATGGAAACTTGACTTTGATATGTACACTTTGTGAATTCTTATGTTCCCAGAGTAACAGGGATATATTCTAGTAAAGAACACTAGTATTTATAGACAAAAGGCACACATTTCATGTTCAAGAATTGGGGAAAATGCCAATTGTATAACAAATATTTAAAAATATAAAGTGATGAATATTCATACCATGCTGAATTGACTATTGAGTGTTTGACCAGAACTACCCAGGCAATTATACATTCCAGAAGAGTGATGTTGCATTTATACAAAGCAGATAACATTTTTCTGACAATTTTTTTTAACTGATTGATGTAGCACACGCATTCTCAACTAGGACAACATCATCCCAAAGGAAAAAAAATTTGGAGGGCAGATTGGATTTTATTGGGGTCTATGACCCTCCAGAAGACCACAGTACCTAAACAGATATACGTTATATATGTGATGCTAAAATTTAATGGCATGCAAGAGTTAGAAAAAAATAATATCTAAGAAGGCATCTTAGGAGAGCAATGATTTTTTAAAAAAAGCTTAGGAAATACTGGGGTAGCACAATCCAGACAACAATCAATGGATAGTTATTTTGCAAAAATATGCTTTGTTACAGATATTGAAACATTTTTTACGATTAATTTGAAAGCCATTTAATAACTCATATTTAATATGGTGTGTGCAGGTCTAAGTTTTTGGTTTAAAGTTTTGATGTAGTAGACTATTTTGAAAAAGTGTTCTGAGGTTTGAAATTATATGAATCATAAAAATAATTCTTATAATAATTTTTAATGTAATAAATGTTTCTCAGTTTTAGAGCAATTCATATGGTATAGAAATTGTGAAATATATTTTTCTGCCATCATAACATATTAAATCAAAGATTTTGTGCACTTGTCTTCTTGGTTTGTTCATTTTATTCCAATTTAATATTATGTAAAACTGTTTTATCATTCTTCTTCAAATGCACCTACCTTTTAACAAATATAAATATTTTCTCACTTCAAGATTTCATTATGTTCTCCTAGGACACAATCCAATTCAGGAGAATTGCTGGTACAGAATTCATGCTTGGCATGTACTTAATCATTACTAGATTGAGTGAGCTTGAGCTAAAAGATATAATTCTTTTTCATTTTCCTAAATATAAATTGTATTATACTATTGAATATGCCTTTTTATCCAAACCATTGAGGTTTCCTATGAAGATTTCAATTCTCTCTCCTTACCCTCCTTGTTGAATAATCAATATGGGGAAAAAAAAACTGTCTGAGCTCTGTCACTATGATTTGTAATAAGCCACTTAATCTTCATGAGCCTCAATTATATCAAAAATGAAACAAAAATGAGTCATTACTCTGTTTTTTATCATGTAGGACTATTTTCAGAAACAACTATATAAATTAAGTCCTTTGAAATATTTTCAATATAAAATTCAAATTTCCAAAATATTAGACTAACAATTGTTCTATCTACCTCTACAGAAAGACATGTTTAGTGGTGACAATTTGCATTTTATTCCTAATTCATAGAATCAGCATCTCACCATTAAATTGCTTAAAATCACATAGTTAAAATTTTACATATATATATTTTTAAGATATAAATAGTCTTATTTTCACTTTATCTCCTCAAAGGCAGGGAAGTATTCATGTTTGTTCCTTAGAGACTGCACTATAGAAGGTAATTAACTGAATCTAAAAAAAATCACTCCACCTCAGTTTTATAAAATTGTGTTACCATATGTGACATACTATATAAAACATTGATAATATTTTTAAAGTTTAAGAATGAAAATTCAAGATCAGTGTAATTTTAATGATTATCCCAATAGCTAGAATTTGATGATAAAAGTTAAACAATTATTTGATACCTTCCAAAATTTATCTTTTACATAAATCTAGCCTAAGGAATTATGCTATACTATACATCCTTTTAATATGGGTCATCCATATGCAATGTAAGATAATGAAAGTTAAATTATGCAGTACCTAAAATGACTTATAAATAACATTGATAAATTATCCAAGAGATCATTGTGGTTATGACATTTTGCAGGTACCTCAGAAACTCAAGTCTTGACACATCTTGAATCCCATCTCATTTTAAAGTAGTCTGAGTATCACTGGTTACCCATTGTCCTATCAGATGGCAATCAGGCAAATTGGATATTTTAGAAAATAATAAAATATTTAAATAATTTCTTTCATAGATAGTTTTAAATCTGTAACTGAAGGCAACATATGACTCCCAAAGATCTTGATGTGATCTTACTAATTGGTATATTCTTAAAGGTTCTATGAGAGATAAAAAGACTGTGTAGGTTAATGTTAACAGGATGTAGTTCATTTTAGCTAAAGCATTTTCATGTCATTTGCTCATTAATGAATATGTTTATATGTTTAGTTTTTTATCATGTTACTTTACTTTCTCAGTTTATGGAATGGATCAATGATTCAAAATTGGCCCACAAACGCATGACAATATATATACAAATAGCAAAATAAATAATATAATTTATAAATGCGAGTTATGAACAAGATCCTCCTGTGCATTTCTATTTCTTAAGACAAAAAAGTATGCAAGTATGACTATTTTACACAAGCATTTTTTTCTCACTCCAATAAAAGTTGTAGAAAAGTAAAGTAATTAGAATATATAATTAAAATGTTATGTATTTATATCCTGCTTCTTAATAGATTATCTGTTAAAAAAAAAAAAAACCAACTATGCCACATGTTGTCATAAAACCAGCAAAGACTTCACATAACTTTTGAACAAAGCAGATTGAATTTACTGGCTAAAACAATCCTATATATTTTCCAGAATAACTTTAAAATATTTTCCAATATAAAATTAATTAATCCAATTTTTTAACAAGAAGATGAGGTTAAAGCTACTGAAGCATCTTTTGCATTGCAGCAATACCCACAATTACTAAAGTTTCTCATTCATAAATCTGGTGACAGTCATATGCGTGGAGGATAGTAGAATATTATTATAATATGCTATGTAATAAGCAAGTACATATCAGATGGCATGCAGTTACTATCATGTATACTTACTAGGGTATATTTTGCTTTATAGTTTATAAGAACATATATGTATGTACTACAGATATGTCATAATATACGAACAAATCAGTCATTGCAATTTTTCTCTAATCAGAAAATATTAACAACTCTTCATTCTCTTTATTGCAGTATTATCTATTTTTGGCACGCTGTTGGTTTGCTGATTAAATTTTGCACATTTCCATTAACTGATTAAAAGCGTCACGCATAGGTAGTCAAAATGTTTTAGTGCTTATAATACTGTTGAATGGCCTATTTTCAAAAATAAAAAAAGCTTCTTTTCATCTCCTTACAAGAAATGAAGGAGTACAAGATGACCTTGAGTTCTGTCCGATGTACTCCAGAAAGGAGAGCATCATCCAGCTATATGTGAACTTGAAGGTTAGTTGTTTGAAAGCTTGCTTAATGTTGGAGTTGGCTATAAACACTCCTGAGCAAAAGATGATTAACTAGTATCTGTTAGAAAACTTCCAGTTTTAAAGCTTTCATTTATTTCAGAAGCAATACCTTCCATTATTAGACATTTATAATTTTTATAAGATTTATCTTATTTTGAATTAATTAAACCTACCTATAGAAAACTGCCATCTAGAATTTCCACATGTTTCTTGACTACATACAAGTCACCTATATTTCTCACTTTATCTACTTGAAAGTAGCACCTGAGATCCTCCTAAACCTTCTTTTTATCCAGAGTACAGGAGACCCTCAATTTGTACAGTTTGTGATGTGCATGAGTTTCAGTTACTAAAGTTTAGTTAAATAACACAAGTCCCCCAACAACAAGGTTCACATTTTAGTTACAATAGTATACTAACTAGGAGCAATTGCATATATTACCAACTCTGCTGCTTGCGTTTCAGTCCACAATTCATTATGTGAATGACAGATACATACAATGTTTTGTCATCAGTCACATTGTTTCCTTCAGTCTGTTACTGACTGGCCACTGCTCACCTGTTATTTGGTACATTCACAGAGAACAATGCATGAGGTTTTGCTGCCTCCTTGTATCCCAGTGATAAACCATGGTGGCATTTCACAAAAATGAATAGTCTAGGGAACTGGCCAACAAAGATGAAAGTACAGCAATGAAACAGAAAGTCAGAATGCTAAAAGTGAAATTTGAATCAAATGTAAATACGATTGTAAAAGAAATTGATGATCATGACATGTTGACATTGCCACTGTTTGAGAGATTTTAAATTTGCAGCCATAGAAATTTAGTGAAGACAAAATTATCCATATTACTGAAAAAAGTGGTTGTGGCGATAAGGATGAAGATTCATTAAAGGAAGTCCTGTAGATATTTTGCAACATAGAAAGGGCCAAGGATAAAATGTTAGAAGTAACTCTCAACCGTATTTGACGAGACAGCAAACACCATTCAAACTATAAAACTATTCATATTTTTGTAGAAAAAAAGATTTTAATTTATAATGTTACTAATGTTTCATATTAGGCTTGAGACATAGTTTTTTTAAATTTCTCTATAATTTATTACTGATGGTACCAGAGATTTTAATGTTTACACACACACACACACACACACACACACACACACACACACACACACACACACAAATCAGAAGTCATAAGATAACCATAAATTTTCTCATTGAATACCAAAATTGTTTTGTATGGTCGGCTTGCAGGATAATTTTTCCAGTCTCACACTACCGTACAGATGAGGGACTTGCTGTAAATATTTACACTTAGAATATTGTCCTTATGCCTCCAAATATAGTGCATCAGCATATCTTGTGCACTGAATCTTCAAAATAAATCCAGAATCTCACCACTTTTGATCACTTTTCTCTTATCGATAGTGGTAATAACCACTATGTCTTAATATTTTTATTATAAAACCTTCTAATTTTTCTGTTTCTATCCTCTCCAAATATTTACAACAGAAGAGCCAGAGAGGGATTTTGTTAAAACTGGAGCCTGGCCATGTTATTCTTCTGCTCATAACCCTCTTATAGCTCCCATCTCGCTCAGAATAAAGGTCCATGTTTTGAAAATGCCCTGCAAAGCTGTACACGAACTGTCTTCCTACTCTCCCCATCAGTCACGTCCACCACAGTGTCCTCATTTCATATCGTCGACCGCTGCATACAAATAATAGTTTTATGGAATTTTGACGTTCCCTGCCTGGTAAGCAGGCCAACCACCAACTCACACATCTCTCTTTCTCTGTCATTACTATCACACTTTATTACTATTATTAAAGTTATTACAGTGACATTGGTTAATGAAATCAAATAGGTTTCAAGTGTACAAATCAATAATATGCTGTATGTATTTTACATTGTGTTCACCACTCAAAGTTAAATTTCCTTCCATCACCAAATATTTGACCCCCTTTTTCCCATATACCTCCACCCTCTTCGATTACCATCACCCTGTTATTTACATGTCACTATCTACCTTTAACATTGTCACCTCTTCCTCCCAACATACAGTATTCCCCATCATTGCTTCCTTTTTCTCCAAAGCACTTATCATCTTTACAACATATAAATATTCTGCATTTCACACACTAAAGACACATATCATATTACTTGTTGTGTTACATCGCATTTTTTACATGATTTTCTTTTTTCTCCCACAAGAATGAAAGGCCAATAGCACGTAGCTCTCAACCAACCTTTATTTGTTGAATTCATGAATAAAAAGAATAAAAAAATGGGTCATTACAGGTGATTTCCCACACAACACTGTTTAAGAGCTCTGATTATTCTGATCTTCTGTTGCGAAGGTACTCTAAGACGCGTTTGTAAAATATAATTCACGTGGGATTCTCCAGCTGTGATCAGAGCTATCTGCACCATATGTTCACAATATCAACTACCTAATTCTTGTTATTATTCATTTATGCAGCCAAATATTGTATCTAGTTTTTGTTTTTTTCTTCTTAATACTATGTCACATTTTTGGATCACAGTGAGTGTGTTGTTGACTTACTCCCAAATTTATTTTTTTTGTGCATAGTATTTTTTGCACAGCATTTTTAATTAAGCGTTTATTGAGGAGGGTGGGTGCAGTCAAAGGCGGAGATCATTCATCCTGTAGAGGGAAGCTGAACTACCTAGAAATGATTCAGGTACATTTAGGTGACTCTTTGAATCTAGTCCTAGAGGTATATTGGAAAATTTGCTAGTATTCCAACATTATTTCTCTCTAAAGTCTCTAAAAACCAAAAATACTTGCTCTGAATTTCTTTTTATTTGTACGAACATACACACAGTCACATGCATGCACATATGTTTGCATATGTTTTTGTAAAAGAAGTTAAAACAAGGAATAAAGCTTTTGGATTATTCAGATGAAGTTTCAATCTGTTTCTAAAGAAACCTGTGCTGACACCAACTAAAAAATAATGTGTGAAAATGGTTGATATTTCATTATTTAGCAGAAACTAGCACAGAAAGTAGGGGTAGCACTTATCCAGAAGTGATATGGGGCAAGAACCCCAGGAAAACCAGGTCAGAAATAGTGGGAATTTCTAGTGGAAGCTGTGATAGACATTAGTTTATCTTGATACCAGGGAGGTATGGACATTAAGAGAATTGTTCCACGATCATAAAGGTGTGTGCTAAGTTTACTTTCCTGCTGAAAAATTCACCAATTAGATGTGCTTTAAAGTTAAGTTGTTCTTAGATTTAAAAGCAAGTGACAGGATTTAGGAACTGCTACCTTGTTGATTAAAAAAAAAAAAAGATAATGACACCCTTAATAAAATAGAATAATTGAAAAATATTTTCAAATGCAATTATAAATTCAAGAAACCTTTTGGAAACCTAAGAAGTTCATACAGAAGAGAGAGAAAAAAAGCAGAACACACAAATATGACCGAGGCTTAACAACACACGTATTTTAAGAAATAGTAAATTCAGACCTTCTGAGAAGTAATACTCTGAATCAAAAGAACAACACAAAGCACTCAAAAAATCCAAATTGTGAAAAAAATTATTAATTTGACTAGGTAGGCAAGGCTTCTTCAGTGTGATTTTAGTTTTCTGATTTGTTGATTCTGTAATTCTATACTGTTTCACCTTAGTTTCCAAGAATTTTTGTTGAATTTTGTTCTCTCCTGAAATATATCAACCAAATCAACTTTGAACAATTCCATAGTAGTGTGTAACCAGGATAACATTGGGCCTAGGAATAAGGGGGGAAAAAGTAAATTTTAGTAAGTGTTAGAATAACTTATATTGAATTATAAGAGATTAGAGCATAATATCAATTACCAAAGCAACAAAGGGACTGCTCTCTAAAAAGGGAATAAGACTTACAGAAGAAAGAAATGAAAAGGACTTTTAAATTTAGCTTTAAAAAGGAAGTTTTAGACTTACAAGTTTTGTTTAGTTTTATTTTTGAAAAAAAAATGTGATTGCATGTGAAATAACAATTTACTCATTCTTGGAAAAAATTAAAGAAAGGATGAGCAGAATTTTGAGACAAGAGTCTACAGTTTGGTAGAATATTGACCTGGATGGCATCTAAGTTTGCTCTAATACTAGGATTCAAATTTTATGGTCTTTTACATTATAGAAATAGATACATTCCAAACATTCTTTATATGAGATAAGAGACTTCCCATGTGCAATGATTTTTCAAAACACCATCTGCCTTAAGAGTCTATTACTGTGTATGCAATGATATATTGATGTGAATATTAGTATGCCACCTGGCTTATATAGTGTTTGAATGAACTCTCCAGTATTTTGTTATGAAGCAAACACAATGGTCTAGTTTTGTTAGACAGCCACAATCCATTATCTCAGTAAATATGTTATGGCTCTTATACTTCCTTCTTTTATTCAACAGAAGAAAACAAAACAAATACGATTCTTGTTAGCTCACCAGATCAATGATGCCCGGTGTACATGAAACACTTGTAGACTCAGGTACTACTACCCTATAATTTATTTTTCTCCTTTCAGTGTTTTAAGTCATGAAAGGTACTAAGTGAAGTGGATCTATGCTCTTTTGAGTTTGTACAGTTTGATAAATTAATAATTTTTGTCCTACTATTAAGTTTAATACTTATAATTTATTAAAATATTGATTTGTTCATACTGTCAAATCAAATTTTAAAATTGTTTTAAATTCTTTAAATTTGTAATATGAGTAAGATAGTGATGTACGAGGCAATAAATTTTAAGTATAAATCATATTGTAATGCTCATAGCAAATTAATACACACGAGTATCTGTATTCTTTACTTTCCTTGAAGTTACACACTCACATGTCCTTTTGTGATAACAGAAAAAAATTTAAGTAAACATATTTTGAGTGTGAAGGCACTTTGACTTGAAATGCTATATTTTAATGAAAATATATTTGCCACATCTTCAATTTATACTTTTGACTCTGTCGCTATGGAGCAAATATGAAAATACATATAAAACAAGAAAAATTTAATGTAGGGTGCTAACAGTGACAAAATTGCTCTTTTTGAGACTGTTTTAAAGTTACAATCACTATACTAACTGTTTGAGTTCTAACTTTAACAGCATTATATAGAAGTGGAGTAGTCACTATTATCATAGCTAGCTTTTATTAAGTAGTTATTATGTGGCAGTCCCTATATAAACGCTTTACATATATTGCCATATTCTAGGAGCAAATTTAGAAATAAACTATTTCTTTCATCCTGTACCCCTCTCTTACTCTCCTTGCTTTATGGATGAGGATATCAAGGTTAAATCAAGAATTATTTTGCTATTAGGCAGCAACCTCGATTGTGAATGATTCCAACATAAAATGAAAGGGGTTTATATATGGAAGAATGGCAATTAACACAAAATGAGCAAGATGAGGAGAGGAAGGTCAGATAATGAGGGGCTTATATACAATGGTAGAAACATCTGATGTCATTCTGTAAATCATCAAGAACTATTTTAGTCTTGAAAAATGGAGTTGCAGGATTAGATTTTAATGAGCAAGACAGATCAAGTCTTGTAATATTACAAAGTGATAAGTGCTGTGAAGAAAATAAAGCAGGTAATAGGACAGAGAGTGACAAATTGTGATGACATTAGGGGACTTAATTTGGATATTGTAGTGAAGAAAAAATCCTTTATGCTGGTGACATCTGAGCTGTAATCTTAGTAATGAGAGACATTAGAGATGAGACCAGAATGTCAAGAACAAATACATTCCTGAAAATCTTGTGGAGTAATGGTCTAAGTAGATGTCAGGGGAAAGCCAAGTATCCTGAGATTGGGAATAGTTTGGTGTACTTTGTAAAAACAAGCAGTTGCCCAGTGTACATGAAATACAGTGGAAAGGAGGGTACATGATAGAAGATTTATAAGATGAAGGGCCAAGTCATGTATATGTCCTGGTGGACATCACAGTGAGTACTTTGAATTATATAGCTAATAGCAGTGAGGGTAGGAAACCATTGGGATAGTATTTCCCAATGACTTTCCTAGTGTGACAGAACTATTGATTAGAAAAAGTAACACGAGAAGGATAGCAGACATGAACAGAGAAAAAGAGTTCAACTTTGAATACACTGAGTTTTAAGTATCTGTCATTGAAGCAATTAACTGGAGATCTAAGGAAATATCACATCCTATGTGGGTCTGACACAAGCAATGAAGGATGAAATCTTGGAGGTAGATAAGCTTAAACCAGTGAACAAATATCAAGGCAGTGAGCCTAAAGATGAAACAATCAGGAATTTGACTTTAGGGACCAAGAGAAATGGAGAGATGGTAGCCAAAGAGCTGGGGAGGGAAACCGGAGTGTTTAGGGCAGAGGAATACAGAAAAGTAAATTTCAAGAAGACAACATAAGAGATATCAAAACTGAAGACATTTCAAATTAGATAAAATCTAAAATTTCTTTGTCATTTTTAGCAACAGAGAATTAGAAGCAGGGTGAGCTTTGGTATCTTAGGATGGCACCAGTCATTAATAATGTTCATTAAATGCCATCTAATTAGAAAACTTTCAGAACATTTCAAAGTTTATAGGAGAATCCAGAGAATTTCTGACTTTGTCTGACCTAGAGCAGAGAGAATGGGATGGGAATGGTGAGAGCTGTTCTCTGACCCTGGAAATGTGAGCTAACTCATGCACTATGCCACGGAGATTATGAAAACTGAAAGGATGTCAGTTTATGTTTTAAGTATACTTAATTCTCTAGATTCAAATGTTCTTGTGAATATAAATATCTTATTATGGCCTCAATTGCATTCCCTCAAAGTTCAGGAAGTTGAAGTCCTAACACCCAGTCCCTCAGAATATGTCTGTATTTGGAAAGTGAGCCTTTAAAGAGATGAGTAAGTTAAAATAATTTAGAAGCCATGAGGGTGGGCCCTACTCCAATCCAACTACTGCCCTTTTAAGAAGAAGGAAGTTGGACACACAGAGAGATGCCAGGGATGTATAAGAATGAAGGGAAGACTGTGTGAAGAGGTAGCAAGAGTGCATTCATTTGCAAGCCAAGGAGACAGGCCTCAGAGGAAATTAACTATTGGCACCTCACCTTGACTTTGGACTTCTAGCCTTCAGACTGTTTGAGTCACCCAGTCAGTCTGTGGTCTTCTGTTATGGTAGCCCCAGCAAATAACACAGCACCATGCCTTACTTGTGTGAATTTTATAGACTATCCTCTCTGATCTCAGCCCATATTTTTTTCCCATTTGTCTCCCTCTTTCGGATTTTCAATTCTACATGTTCTTTTAATCCTGATAGTCTTAAACAGTGCACTGATGTTTCCAACAATGTAGCTTCTAAGTATCCGATGTCATCCTATAGTAACCATCCGTAAACATTTTAGACATTGACTTGTAATGTAAGATGAAAGTAATGATGCTCTGATAGTAAAATCCAGTGTATTGAGATGTAGTGGCATAGTGATTACAGTGCATCACTGAAGGAGCATCTCGGAAAAGGTCCGGAAAGAAGCCAAATCTGGTGAAGCAAAATTAAACACAAATGAATATAAAACTATGAATTAAATCTAAAAACTAAATTTATAAATATAGAAGTAACAGGGCCAAAAACACCACACAAAGTTCTGCCTCCTGCCCAGCAAAAAAAAAAAAAAATATATATATATATATATATATATATATATATATATATATATATTAGCTAATTTAATAGACTTATTGATATAGTTATCAGTGCTGTTAAGTTTGCAATAAAAGCTGATGTAAATGTAGATGCAGGGAATCAATTGTCTCACTGTTTTCTAGGCTGCTCATACTGTACTTTTCTAATTCTAGCTGGAGAATTCAGAGGGATAGAAGACAGGAACGTGCTATGATGTTTGGAAGACGCAGTACCATTGGCTACCAGAAGAGACCTGAGAAGACTTTATACTGGAGATGAAAAAAAAAAAATGAAGAGTCCTCATAATAGATATCTTAAAATGTTAATATTTAAGGACTATCATGTTAATTTTTTTCCACAGTAGTCACAAAACAAACACTTGGACCAATCGGAGAAATGTATTGTCAGAGAATGACATATTTAAGAATTTATTTAAAAATAAATTTGCTTAAGGAATAAATTAGCCTAATAATTTAAGAAGTTCTGCCATTGAGAGCACTCGCATTTTTGGCCGAGCAAACATTGTTGTTAATGTCACAAAGGATAGTAAAGCATCTATTGGAGATTTGGAAAGTAGGCTCCATGACACCTGGCTGATTTTCTGGAGCTGCTTATTTGCCACGTACTATAGTAGGGGTGCGAAAAAAGGGGCTAAGTAGTTGAAGTTCTGCAACTTTGTCTTATTTCAAACATCAAAGGCTTGCTTTTACATGACTGCATACCAATCTTCTCAACATTACTGTTTCACATCATTAATTACTCAGACCTCATTCACTACTGTACCTGTCAGTTTTCAGCTCATACAACAGAAGCTACACTCTAGACATTTCGATCAGTAAAGGGGCTCTGTTCAGGGACTCGGGCTGCAAACTTGTTGGAAGGTCTGAAATATTTAAAAAGGGAGGGCAGTACCCAAAAGTTGATAATGTTAGGAAACTTCCAGCACCCCTGAAGAAGTGAGCGTTCGTCGGATGCAGTTGTCACAGGGAACCCCGCTTATGTTTCGCCCCTTCCAAAGCCCTGCTGCCTCCTGCTCTTCTCACCAGCACCGGGGGCTTCCCCTTGGCAACACATCTCAAAACTGATGGCAAGGAAGCCTGGCAAATGTAATTTCTGGAGTTACAGCATCTGTTATACAGGAGGGATCATTCCAGGGAGAAGGAAGGGTATGGAAACACACACACACACACACACACACACACACAAAAATCTCAGCTGATGACACAACCTCATTTACAATGGTGAAAACTGAAGTAAACACACAGGAGCTAGTTCATATGCCTACCCCAAAGGCATCAACCTATGAACATCCTTATTCACATCTTCATTTTCTTTCTGCAACGGAACAACTGCACTAGCTATCATTTTAGGCCAACCCCTCTTTGGCTGCTATAGTGACCAGCCTCCCTCTTCTTTTGGAGTCTGCCCCTCCCCCAATTATCCCCATTATCAATGTTTCAATACCTCTTTACTGTATTATTCATGATACTTTATAATTTCCTATCCACAGAAACTATATCCATGTCATTATTTCAGATCCTCTTCTCAATCTACTCTAATCAGTCTGTTCCTTCAAATTTATCAAAATCAAAGACCTCTGCTTCCAAGTTCCAAACGTAATTCTGTTTTTATTCTGTATCTACCATAAGCGTCAGAAAGAGTGCCTGTTTTCTTGTTATGTCTTTCTTCTCCTGGTTTCCTTCACACCAAATTCACCATTTTGCATGCCATTGCCTCCGCACTCCCACCTTTTGTGCTGGATCGATCTTCTCTCTTGACTTTAACATGTTATATTTTCCGTTCTGGACCTCCCACTATTTTCTGTCTTTGTTTGATTTTGAAATGAGCTCATCTAGTCTCACACATTGCAATACAACTATTACAATTTATATATCCAATACCAATCTCTTTAGAACTGCAGGTAAATATCAAATTAATTATGTAACTTCTCCACTGGGGCATGAAATAATAGCCTTTTGTGATTGACATGGTCAAAAGAGAATCCTTGACTTCTCCCCACACCTTTACATTTCCTAGTTTTTACAAATGTGCAAAAAGGAGTTCTATTGCCATGTCTACTAAATTGCTCATGTCAAAACCACAGAAGTTATTGTTTGTTCACTTTTATTTCTCATGCCTACTTCATCCCATTAGCAAATCCTGTTATCTCTGTTTCTTTCAAAAAAAATCTAGAATCAGTTCAATCTTCTCCATCTCCACTATCACCCACCTAAATCTACACCTTCAACACTGGCCTTGAAAATTGCAATAGCTTTCTAATTTGTCTCCCTGCTTCTACTCTTAGTGTCTACAATCTGTTCTAAACCTAGCCCCCTACAACTCTACATAGCAGCCAGAGTGATTTACTTCAAACTAAATCCAACCACTTCACTTTAGAAATTCAGGGCCTTTCATTTTCATTGAAATAAAACTCAGTATGCTATCCTAATTTACAGGTGTTACATGAACTGACTTTTACCCATCTTACTAACTTGTTCTAAGGTTACTCTCCCACTTTTCAGATAATTTCAGAGAACAGCCCTGCTTCCTGTTTCTTGAAAGAGTTAAGCTTGTTTTAGCTTTAGGGCCTTTTCTTAGTCCCTCTGCCTGGAATGTACTCTGGCATATTGAGATTTTTTTGTTAGTTTGTTTTCAATGCTGGGGAGGCCTCTCTGAAAACCAATCTAGAGTAACTAACTTCTGCCACTTTTTAAAATTTTCTGTTTAGTATTTAATACTAATTATCTATTGATTTATTGAATTTTCCTTTCTATTAAAATGTAAGCTTGCTAAATAAGTACAAAGACCTTACCTACCTTGTTGACAGATAAATATTCAGTGTCTAGAAAAAACCCTGGTACTTTGATTGAAATCAAAAACATTTGTTGAAAGAATGAGTTATAAGAATTAATTATGCACCTAAAAATTGTTATTCTGAATTTGTTACTCAGTAAATATATTATTCTCACTGTTTTAATTAGATTAGATATCAACAAATCTTTGTGTATATTTCTAGATAGCAAATATTTTAGGCTTTGAGGGACATATGATTTTTGTTGCAATTTAACTCTAGCATGATGGTACAAAAGCAGCCATAGACAATATGCAAACAATGGGCATAAATGTGTTCCAATAAATGTTTACAAGTATAGCCAATTGACAGGAATTGGTATATGAGCTGTAATCTGTTAATACCTGATTGAGATTTAAGACTTGCAATTAAATATTATGTAAAATTATGCCAGATGGACTAAGAGAAGAGCTTGCAAAATTGCCTTTTATATTTTTCAAAAAATATCTTCTCATTCTTTCCATTTTATTTATCTTTTACAGTTACTACTCTAGTTTTTATATCATCATTTTTTTTATTCTCCTATTTTCACTTTTATCTATTCTGACATTCTTGTTTATAATTCTCACCCACCTAAAGTACCTACCTCCTGCTATTTTTTTGAAATAAGATTTCTTAATTTTGTTGGAAAGATACTTCCTTTCTTTTGTGAAAAAAACAGCATATTTATTTTTTTGGCAAAGTTCTAATCATGAATGAATTTAGTCATCCACTTTTCAATAGATGAATGAGGCAGCTGAATAAAGTTGGAAAAAATAACATTCTCTTCCTTAGACAATTGGGTCCATAATTGTGAATGGCATTAATATTTATTGGACTTGCCTTATTTCCAATCAATTTTACTTTTTTTCTTTTGCCAATTTTTTCCTCTACTCAACTGAATAACAATATCCACACTTTTTCAACCTTCTCATATATTTCATCTCCTTTATTTCTCACTCACTCTTGTCAGATGATTTTGTTTCCATGAAAGCCAAAACAGAAGTCATCGAAGGGGGTTTCCTAGACTTCTAGACACCAAACTTAAAGTCACTTTCCATTTGTGATCATCCTTCTATGCTGATACAATTAGAAAAGTATTCCCTCAAGGCCTAGATGCTTTATTTGTTGTTTTGATCTTCTTCCTTCTCATCTACTAAACTTTGTACTGTTGAATATCTTCTAACTCTCTTCTGTCTTCCACATTTTCCTCTCTACTGGGTATTTTCATTTTCACATGTTCTAGTTTATCACATCAATACATAAATACAAAAATAAATAATAAATTAGTATATTGAGAATAAAATTTTAGATAAATAATAAAACATATCATTTGTTTGAATACAGTCTACCATCTACATAGCTCTAACTATTCCTTTCTCTCAACTTTTTTTACAGTTAACTTTCTCAAAAGAGTTTTCCAAACTAATACAATTTTGTCTTCTTTAATTTACTTTCCAACATATTGCAATCTGGATTTCTCTGTCAAAGTCACCAACGGCATCCCCGTTGGTATATTCAATTAACATATTTTAGTCAAAGACAGTATTTCCTTAAAATCACCTGAATCTTTTCCTATTCTTAAAATATTCTATTAATAATCTGTTCTCACTACCAGGCCCCATTTACCTCATATAGAAAATTACATTCCACCCTGAATTAAAGCAAAGTTACTAGAAATAACAACATGTACCTTTCTCAAGAACCTGCAGGGTCCTTTTGTTCTTGCTCACACCAACTGGTGTCCTATTTTGCTGAAAGCCTGCATGTCAGAATGCTTAAAGCCTTGCTGTTTATTTTCCCAAAATCATTCTTACTTGTCCTTAGCATGGCTCCATATTCCAAAACCCTATAAATCCCCTTGCCTGTTTAATCTCTTTGAAGCAGATTCTTCAGAGGCTGTTGTCCTTCCTATGCATCAGCCTATAAAGAGAAAACTTTGTACTTTCAGATCTTCTTGTTTATTTAAATACAAGCTTATGATTTATTTATTCTATTTTACATATTTAGTATCTTCACCACATTGCATAATATTATATATTTCTTTCTTCAAGCATTTGCTAATGGAAGAAACAATATATTTCTCTGGTTTCCATCTTGCTTCTTTGGCTACTTTTTTTGGTCTCTATTTCTGGTTTTATCTCTCTTATTTGATTCTTATATTTTGAGTTTCTCTGGGTTTGGCTTTAAAATTTCTATATTGCCCTAGTATGCTCTATCCATTTTCATAACTTCGGGTATAAGATATAGCTCAGTGAATTAAAAAAGTATATCCCAAGCATAATCATTGACATTGAGCATCAAAATCATACAGCTATTTTCTTCACTGATCCTTTCTATTTGCCAAACATGTCACAGAAAATCAATGTCCAATATTATATGCATATTCCCGTGCAACAAGACTTCCCTTCAGTCAACCTGTCTTAATAAACTGCTCCCTCATCCCCCGATTCTGCTAGCAACAAGTATGACATATCCCTCTGTCTCTGTCCAGTCTGTCAGTTTCACTTCTGTCCATTCACTGTCCTTTATCTCCACTGCCACTACTCTCGACCGAGCCATCATCATGTTTACCCAAGTACAGAATTAGATGCTTTTACTAGTCTCCCTGTAGCCTCTCTGATTCTTCTCACACCCCTCGCCATATATTTTCCTCACTTAAAATGTCCTTGTCTGCTTTATTTATGCTGAATTCCCCACATTAAACTCAGAACTTGGTACATAGTAGACACTCAATGAATCATTAAAATCATTGTTAAACTCAGTGCATATATGACTGAATAGATGTCTGAGGTTTTCAGAGTGCAGAGAAAATTTTAATATTTGGATGCTAATGAAGGAGATGCAATCATGGAACCACTGGGTACAGTTCCCAGTGACCAGAATCTGCACTCTTTAAAAAGGAACATGCCTGTGTCCATTTAGAAAAGAAAATCTCTGAGTCTAGAAAACTATATCTATCACAAGAAAAGAAAAAAAACTTTTGTTATAAATGAATACAGTATTTAAAAAAAAGAATAAAACACCAAGAATTATTATAAAACTTATGTACTTTAGATTCCATCCAAAAACATTTTTTTTTTTACTTAACTAGAAACAAAACACAGAAGATGAATTCTCATATGCTTCCATTTAATATTAATTATTTATATGGGAAAAAGTCCTGATGGTTATACCATCTTTACTCCATCCATTTTCAAGATTTATGTATAGAATTGTAGTACATTACATTCATATTTAAAATTTTTGAAAACTCTGAAGTGAAAAACAAAGGAAGAGCATTTGCATTTAAAGCTGACTTAAAGGCAATGTAGTTACATGCTCAAGCCAACTATTTCTCACTGAACTGAACCCACTTTTCTTTGGCTAAGAATGGTACTGCTAGACTCATGATAAGTGAGTAACAGAAGAGTAGTGCCCTGAATTTAATGGTGATCAAAAACTATTTGTCATTTTCAAAACTGTACATTTCTGCAGCAGGTCCTGTTGAAAAGCCCACTGTCTCTAAGCAGAGAAGGGGCACAAAATACTTTCAATGCAGCTAAGACTGAATGAAATCTCATCCTGCCACAAGGGAGGACTTCGCTTTTTTGTGGATGACATTGTATCACTTATTCTCTGCATGACCCATTAATGAATTCCCTGTACTAGAAGTGAGATTATGTATTATTTGAATACCAAGTTGTTCTCATGCATAGAACTAGGATATGGGGAGGAGGGAAAATAGTTTGCACTGTGAATGCAGTGAGCCACTTAAGTGGCTGTCAAGTGTCCCTCAGTTCAACAAAATCTTTTCTCAGTGTCTCCTGGGAAGTTCAGAAGATTCTTTTGGAAATAAAAAATGTTTTTCTTCCCACTCCTGCTGCATTTCTTTGAAGCCCACATACAAGCCTTTATTCAAAGAATGAATATCCCTAAAAATTCTCCTGGGAGTATCATCCTGATGCATACTGAATAGAATGTAAGGCAGAATACAGAATTATACACACACACATGCACACATGCGCGCGCGCGCACACACACACACACACACACACACACACACACACACTTTTTTTGTAAATAGCTGGTGTAGTTAACAAAAAGATAAAAATTTAAAAAAAAAAGTCTTCCTTCAAATTATGTGTGTGTGTTTATTTCACCATTAGACTGTCAATTTTTTAATTGAGGCTGCTAGATTATTTTTTTCTATATTTTATAAACATCATAACCTGTACCACATTTCATCCTTGTATTTTCACCATTCTTTCAATGCCATTAAAATGTTTTATGAGGCTTCGTAAAGTATATAAAAAATACTCAAAATTGATGGGACAGGGAGGGACTGGGACTGTTTTTAGAGGAAGGAAAAGAATGTTGTCAAACCAAATCTAAAATGTTCTACATTAAAAAACTGATTGTTAGCAATTCAAACCTCCTGTGAATTAGAATAAACCAGGGGAGATCTAATACTCAACATAGATTTTGCTGAATTTACCAGTGTGCTTTTTATAGTAAAATATGAGAAAATAATTTCTCTAACATGTTTGAAAATAAGTAAAAGTTTCACTCTGCAGTAGTGATAAAGACTAATGTTTATTTATTTATTAAAATAGTATTGAAAATGTCAGAAAATTCTTTCACAAACAATCCTTTCAGGTTTTTGCTTATGATGTTTAAAATGGCCATATACACACTCAAGCCCTTTCTATTCATCTTCCCTGCTTTATCTTTTATCACAATTATCTTAACAAAATATATTTTATCATAATTATCTTAACAAAATATATTTTATTTACATATTTTTCATTATTTATTAGCTGTATCTTCTGACACTCTGAAAATATACAGGTTCTGAATTCAGAGAAAGATGACTAAGAATTGGTATCACACAGAGGATATAAAGATGTATTGGGACTTAAATGGGGCTTCCAAGGGAGGGTAGATTTTGAAAGAAATTAATTTACAGTGAGTTTCTGATGTCTCCTTTTATGGCAATTGTACAATTTACTTGGTAGACTTTGTTGTCCCATCGCATTTGGGGTTTGGGAGGCAGCATGATTAATGAAAATGGCAACGGCCTGGAAACCAGGATTTTAGACATATGTAGAATATTAATTACTTTTGTTATTTTGGGTAAGTTATTTTATTTCCCCTTCTCTTGAGTAAAGGATGTGGACTCAGTGAACTCCGATATATCTCTTGCTTTCCTTGATTCTTGATTTCTTTTATTCACTTGCTCATCTATTTTTTCCTCCAACAAATACTTATTAAGAGTATGTTATTTCTCAAGGACCTAGGAATATCGTAGGGAATAAGACAGATAAAATTCTGATCTATATTCAAGTAGAAGAGTAATTTAAAATGTTAATAAATGTGTAAGATAAAGAAAATAAAACAATAAGGATATGGGGTGTGTGGAGATTAATGTAGATATCACCGGAAGATATATCTAAGGAGATGATGTTGGGTATAAGACTGGAATGACGAGGTAGCAAGTCAAGTGAAGATTTTAGGGAAAAACATTTCAAGTTGAGAAAAACAATAAAACCTAAATCCCTGGGACAGAAATTTGCTTAGAATATTCAAAGAACAGAAAGTACGTCCATATGGCTGACGCAGAGCGCAGTAGTGGTAATATGAAAAGTAGACAGGGCTAGGCCACGTTGGGCTTTGTACCCTAGAATAAAAAGCTAGAAATTTATTTTAAATGTAAAAGGAGGTTATTGGACATGTTATAATAGATAAATAATCACTTCTGAAATCTGGGGAGAATGGACTGCAAATGAGGCAAGAGTAGGAGCAGAGAGCTTAGTAAGATTATTTGCAAGAGTTTTGAGTATGGAGGTATAGTGAAGAGGTGAGAAGTGATCTGTTTAGAATATCCTGTATAGGTAGAGTCTATGGAATTATCTCTTGTATTACATGTGAAGTATAATGGAAAGAGAAGATTCCTGAATAATAGGAGTGTGGCTTTCTGCACAGTTGTTTTAGCTCTGAGACAAGGAAAGAAGCAAGCTAGGTAGGGAGGCTGTGAGGGCATTCAGCAGTCCTTGACATTGTATCATAAGAAGGTGTTTTATTGCCAGCTAGCAAAGTATAAGTGAGGTATGAGAATAAATCTGAATGACAATTCTCATACTTTCATCATTATGAGACAGTTAAATGTAACATTTCTTACCATAGTCACTTTACTTATTTGGCCTTTTGTTTGCTTTTATTTCCTTCCCTCCTCCTCATTCCCCCGCTTAAAAAAAAAAAAAAAAAAAAAAAAAAAAAAAAAAAAGTCTGGAATATTGTTCTTGCCCTGAAAGTTCTGATACATATCTCTAACTTGTGGGCTGACTAGGAGGTCCAAAGCCAGAGGCTTCTCCGGGAAACTAATTTAGTCTGATGTTGTAAGATTTGAAAACAAAACGATTTGAAGGTAAATGGCTCCCTCTGGGACACACTATATTAAGCATATAGATTCTAGACCAAAGTCCTCTCTGTGACCCAACAGCAGTAGCCAAAAGCAACAAGATTCTCCTCGTACAGATGCACATTCACTCTCAAGGTTACTTTGACAGATGAACTTGCCAAGAATCACAGCTGACATATTCTCGAGCTTTGGCCTAATTCTTTTTTTCAAACAAGCAGTGAATCTGGATTTGTAGAAAAATCAGAAAACCCAATGACTGGGCAGAGATATTTTGCATATGATTCAGATTATACGCATCATTCAGAATTTACAACATTAGTTTAATTCCTATGCATGTGATAATTATCGCTTGTTATTTCAGGGGTACAGGGGAGGCTAGAAACACCTGCTTTAAAAGAAGGAGAGGCTCATGTTCTATTTATACCCTCTAGGAGACAAAAATTGTTAGCAATGATAAGATCTAATTATGACTCGATAACATCATTCGAAGTAAGAACAAGCAGGCCTCTCTTTATTACCAATAAGAGTTCACACTTAGGTAGCATTTAATATTTTTCAAGAATTTTAATAAGTAATGTATATAATAACTCATTTGATCTTCACAATGACCATATGAAGTAGGTGTTACAATGATTCTAATTTTAGAGAAGAAGAAACTGAGGCCAGAAAAGTTAAATAACCTGTGTAGTTACATGACCTATTAAGTGTTAGAATTATGATTAAAATGCAACCTGTCTTATCTTAACCACCATGAGATTCAGAAACATTAAATAATGAGCTGGTACAAGTATGAAGACAACTTTCTTCCAGAAACCTTACAAGCATGACATGTTCCATTTGTAGTAGGAATGTAAAATACCTTTCGAAGATATGTACAAACAGACTAGCATGACTGTTGTCAACAACTGATTCTTTTCCTTTTATTTATTCAGTTAACAAATGTCTATTGAAATCTCTGTTGTAGGCTTTGGGGATTCATCAGTGAACAAAATGATTCTCACCCTCACTGAGTTTACTTCCCAAGAGAGGGAACTGGTGAGAAGAAAGATTTGCTTATTTCCATCTTTTTCTGAAGAGATAGGTACTAAACAGCATGGACCTCATAGTGAGTGCCAGGTGGGTCCAGGACTGTGAAGGAAAGATTTGAACAAATGTGTTCCAGAACACTAAGGCATAAGCATTTCATGGGTTCTGACATTCCACTGCTATACAAGCAGGCAATGATTGTTCTTTAGTGCCTGCAGGAGTGAACTAAAGTTTCAACCCACTGGAAATCTGTGAGAACTGCATGGAGGAGGCCATTCTCTAAAAAACATCAATGGGTTTCATAGGAAAGGATCTTTGTTATTGTTTCACCTTCACTAACACTTTTCAGTGTCTACAGGACATTCAATTGGCTAAGAATTTCTAGAGCTTTTACCTGGTTATGCTTCAGAGGAAAAAAAATTATTAATGATAATAATCTGAGACATTTGAAATGAAAAAAGCTATGCACTTCTCTGAATTCAGTACTTCTTTGAATTCCACCCATTTTGGGCTAAGCAGTACAAATAGTCTGCTTAATGGTATTACTCCATCTTCAGTCCCTGAGAAAATGGTATTCTGTGCCACTCACTTAGGGTACTGGGATATTGAATAATCAGAGAACCTTTCTGTCCGGAATGCCTTTCTTCAGGTTTTACACAATGAGTGATTTATTGTGCAGATTAGATAGTGGGTTCACAGAATGTTTAGCTGTTGTTTTGAAGTGATAACTTTTTAATGTGCTGGTTATTTGTCTTTGGATGAGGATGCTTATTTATGAATGCTTTCCAAAGACTAGATGAAGGAGACTGTGTGTTTTAGACAAATCAATAAAAATACACGCATAAATAAATGAAGCACATCTGTAAAACACTTTTACTATGACTTAGCTAAGGCTTTTGTTTTATCATCTTCAAAATGTTTTCAAAACATTTATGATCATTAGAATTTGATATCTAAATTTACAGGTTTTTATGCTGCTGCTTAGTTGAGAAGGATAGTGTGAGCTCTTAGCAGCACAAACTCAGACATTTCAGAGAGCCATTTTTAGATCTATTTTCTTCTCTATTTTTATTAGTAACCTTGCAGCCCAGTATGAGATCTCTGTGTAAACTGACAGTGTGCCAATCCTGTGGTGTGAAACTGTAGTATGCAACTTTGCCCCAAGGAATTTAGCAGCCTGGAGTTGAACTTTGATAAAAATGAGTGGATTATTTCTCCCTAATGGGAAATGCTGAATAGCCTGGCATGCAAGACATTTGATGGTGATTCAGAAGTCACAGCCTTGTCACTTACTTGCTGTGTGACCTTGAGCAAATCAATTAACTTCTCTGTGCCTCAGGTTCTCCATCTGTATAATGAGGACCCTGATACTTACCTTAAAAGGAACGTGGAAGGATTAATGAGGCAATGTCCGCAAAACACATTAAGCTCCACGGAAGAGAGGTGCTCTATAATTACAAGCCATTATTACTGAATTTAAAAGACAGTAAATGGAACCATTATTTTATCTTCACCTGTAGGAGTTATTTCAACTGAAACAGTATTAGAGAATCTTAAAGGCTTATTTAAAATGCTTACATTTTAAAAATTTCTCTTAATTATACAAAATATCAAAATTTCAATTTAATAGATCTAAGAATTAAAACAATTCTGTACATGGATAGAATACAAATCACTAAATATTGAACTTCAGATGGCCCATATTTATTCCACTGGGTAGATAGTACTGAAGCCTAATTTATCTCAGAGAGACTGTTATCTATTTGATCTTTAGAGCCTTAAAAGAGAAAGTTTTTAAGACCTCCCCTACTAACCTGTTCTAGTTTTTAGCAAAACAGGCTTTCACATTTAACTAAAGAGCTTTTTGCTCAATTTAACTGTAATTTTTTTATTCTCGATGGAAAAAGAGAATAGTCATTTTGCATATCACATTAAAGTTTTATATGCTTAAGGAGAGTTATTAAGTTATATTTTTGTCTCAATGCTAAATCACTGTAATTTTCCATCATTCTTCAGAGGGCCATTTTTTTGCAATACTGCTATCTCTTTCAACTCTGAATCTCCTTCAGCTTTTCATAGTACTTTACTACTGCAAAGTCCAGTCTCTGAAGAAATACAGCTTTTCCTCATTCAGCCACCAACTAGTTGTTTGAGCTCTATGTAAGTTACTGAATCTTGGTTAGTTTACTTATTGACAACCTGAAAAGGTAGGACTAAACCACAAGGTTGATTCCATCACTTACATCCTATATCGCTATATATTTTGGGTTATTTTCTCAAACGTTTATTGAATATCAATCAGGTATTTCAGGCTTTCATATGATTTGACTTAATCATTTCAACAACCCTGTTAAATATAATTACCTCTTTTTATCAATAAGGGAACTAAATTTAAGCAGGAAGCACCATGTTGTTTATAGTTAAGTGTCTGGCCATTAAAATCAGACAGACTTGGCATTGACTCTAATTAATTCAGTTCCCTAGGCTTCCTTTCATCCATGTGGTCTAATAACACTTATTTCAAAGGTTTAATGAGGACTAAACAAGATAATACGTTGTTAAGTGCTTAACATAATGCCTGGTATGTTATATACTTGGTAGTTGGTAGCTTTCCGGTTTTGATTGTGATTGGGATTGTGGTTAATGTTACTGATTCATTATCCCAGGTAACACATCTTAAAGGTAGAGTCATAATTTTGAGGCAAGTTTGTACAAAGCCCCAAACGAGTCACGATTCAATAAGTCATTAGCTGGGTTTTAAGTTGTGAAGAACGAAAATCTTGTTAGAAATAACAGGTAATTTCTGTTTCTTTTTACCTTCCTCCAAGAGAGCTTAGAAATAAATCAGGTATTGGATAAAATTCCTGTTGTGAAATTTGCTCTATTCCTTATACATACATACATATATATATTTATTACTTTAAAAAGTATATATTTATATATTTCAAGAGATACTCTTTAAAAGATTGATATCAACAGTCAGTTGATAAAATGTATAAATTTATAATTAGTAAACTAGATAGCCAATTAATTAATTTCTTTGCCATCTTCAGAGTAGTACTGCAATGATTTCTTATAATTAACACTGTGCTGGGATTATGAAGACTATAAGGTCGCCTCTTTCTTAACAAACTGTGAGGTGTTTAATAGCAGGGTTCTGACTTTTTTTTCCCCTCTGAATCTCAAGGACATATGAATCCTGCCTGACCCTTAAGAGATGCCCAGTGAATTCTGAATGAACCTGAATTCTCTTGAGAAGTATATAGCCAAGTAGGTGGGTAAGATATGTACCAACCTGACTCTGATACAAAGGAAAAATGTTATGGTTACCATAAAGGAGGTAGAGAAAATGACTTTCCGAATTCACCAATGAATTTGATCTCTGCCAGAATATAGAAACAAATTTTTCTGAAGGACAAGGAATTTAGGTGGCACACTGAAGGATATGTAGGACTCAGAAATGGAGAGACAAAATTTTACTCATTTTTTTTCCTCTATGCCAGGCACCATACTTTTGTATATTTCTACATTCTATCACTTCTATGAAGTATCACTTTACAATGGAGGAAAATGGGATTCAGAGAGGATAAAACACTTGACTAGTAATGATGAACCTAGACTAGTCAGTTTGAATATCCAAACCTGCCTGTTAGGTCCAGAGGAACTTGGGGGGATTGAGTGGAAAAGCAATGAGAATCAGAGATTGGTTCAGTTTGACTGGAGAGAGTTATTTTGGGTCTCTTTAAATCTCACTCTCATTCAAAAGGGCCAGACTGCAGCTAACTTTGCCTTCAGAAAATATAGAGCCTGATTGCCCTGGTTTGCATTTTATGAATCACTGTGTGACCATGGGTCTCTTGCTACTACTCCTTGCCTTATTTTCTCTCTGCAAAAAAAAAAAAAAAAAAATTGATAGTCATATTGAGTTAGAGATATTCTGGCTCAATTCCTGATGAAAATTAGAGATGGGTGCCCCTGGGCAATTTTTAAAACTTTCTAAGAACTTTAGTTTCCATATCCATATAATCATGATAGTTTTATTTATCTTTAATTATTTTATGAAGATTAGAAATAATACATGATAAAATTTAATAAACATTCTGTCAAACAGGGATAATAACAGTTCTCCTTAGTATTATCTTAGGGATTAAAATAGATAAGGTAAATTATACTTTTTGTAGTAGTGATACTATTTTCTCTGTACCCAAATGCTGTTACAAAACATTGTATCATTTACCTTATCTATTTTAATCTCTCTCTTTGTAATATACATATATTATTTTTTTTTAAAGCCTGGGAAAGATCTTTATTCATCTGGTTTAATATTATTTTCCAAAGGGGGAGAATATAGTCTACACACTGCCTAGTGCATAATAGCTGCTTCATAAATATTAACTCATAGACCATACTACTTTATATTAATGCTAGAAATAAGAGAATATCCATCAGTTAGCATAGCGTTTAAATATAAGATCTATATAGAATTAATTTATGATTTCTCATGTTTATAGAAAACAAAAATGATTCTATAATTCTATCACATGGAGATATGGTAGTATAGCAGGTACACAAACACGAATGTGCAGAAACACATATACAGCTGTTGTCATATCTTATCTACTGATTTAATTAAAATTTTCACTTATTTTATAGTATTTCTCTTGCTATTAAATTGTTATACATAGCACCATAATTTATTTAAGTAATCACCTATTCTCGAGCATTTGAATTGTTTATTTTTTTTCTATTACAAATAATGGGTTCATGCATAAATCTTTGGCCTTTTCCCTGATTATTTACTTTACGAAAAAAATTGCCATTTTCAAAAATGAAATTGCTAGACTAAAAGGTACATATATATTTCAAGGCATTTCATATATCATTTCAAACTGTCTTTCAGGAACATAGTACTGTCCCATTAGTCAGCACGCTTCACCTTTTCTGTACTATTCGGTAAACAACTTTAGTTTTCTTCTTTCTGTTCTTTTCCTAACTGGCAGCTACTCTGGAATCTCATGTGAAATCATTCTACCGAATGTCAAAGCTCTGGAGATTATTCACACAATTTTCTGTTATTATGAGAGCCTTGTCATTTATTAGAGAGAAAAAAAATGGCTTTATTTTTATTTACTTATATTTTATTCTTTATTTTCATGATATTTTGCATTTAAAGGTATGAGAAAAGTTTCTCTGAAATTGATAAATCTATGTCCATCTTTCTAAATCCAAAGGGATTTAATACGCCAAATTTAGCAAAGTACACACATTGATTTATAGCCATTTTATTGAGCTTGGATTGAAAATATTTCTGCCACTAAAATGCCTATCAGTATTAGTGCCAAAAACCTAGCATTATAGGAAGAAAAGTTTGGAAGTTGAAACTCCTAAAACCTTTAAATCTCTTTCAGCAATAACTTAAATTTCGTCTTTTGGGATATAATTATTTTGTGTGCTTGTGTCATTCTTCTAAAACCAGCTACTTTTGACTATAGCTCTCCAAAATTAACTTTGCATTAGGAGCTAAGAAAAAATACTAAGTATAACACATCTAACAGTTCACTGAAAATAAAAATATAAAAATTAGACATCATTCATCCATGTAAATACTGTTCAAAAAAGGAATTTATATTTATGATTTTAGTAACTAATTGCTTATAACTCATACATGTTAAAATAACCAAGGAGAGCATGAAGATATGTAATGATGCTACAGACTGAATGTTTATGTCCCCCAGAAATTTATAGGTTGAAACCTAATCCCCAATGTGATAAAACTGCAGGTGGGGCTCTTGGGAGGTGATTAAGTCATGAGAGTTCTACCCTTACTAATGGGATTAGTGCCCTTATAAAACAAGTCCCAGAGGACTTCCTTGTCTCTCCAGCATGTGAGGACTCAGTGAGAACACAGCAATCTATGAAAGTGGGCTCTCCAGACACAAAATCTGTCGGCGTCTTGATGTTGGACTTCTCAGCCTCCGGAATTGTAAGAAATAAATTCCAGTTGTTTATAAGTCCCTCAGTCCATGGTATTTTGTTACAGCAGACTAAATGAATAAGACAAATGATAATTTCACATTTTGGGAGCAAGTTTTAACTGTTAGATAATTTAGCATGTGCAGGAAAGTAAAATTGAAAACTAAGCTGCTAGAATATGCTGGAGTATTTTGTTTCTAGATTGTAGTAATGATGTTGTGTTAATATTTCTGTTTTAGTTGTAAACACTAAGTGTTAAATAATTTAGAGACTTCTTACATTTTGATTTCAATAAAATTTAGTCATGTCATATACCTTTCTCATACGTCTTTGCCTTCATTATTAACTTCTCCTTAAGAGATAAGTATTGCATGGCAAAACCCATTGCTACTAAAGTCAGGTTCATAATTCTTCTGTAGAAGAGGGCTGTCTTTTAAATATAAAATAACTTGATGGAATATATAGGTATGAAAAATTAGAATAAGTAGGAGAAAAGGGTTTATTAAATAGACCTTGAATCAAACTACTTGAAAATAATGCCAGAATGTGCAGTTTTTTTCCCCTCAAAAAGAGACCATGTGTGGCTCAAGAGAGGGGTATACAGGAAGAGCTTGATAAGAACCCAGTAAGGGACAGAAGGTTGGAGCAAAATGAGAAAAGCAAAATTTAGCTGTTTTCAATGCAAAGCTGCCCAGTGGGCAGTGTTCAATATAAAGGCATCTCTAATATCTACCACTCCTCCCTATTTAAGTAAAAGTCAGTCCAACATACTTACTGTCAATGTTACTTTAAAGAGAAAGGTTTATAGAAGAATTCTGTTGGGGGCAGGGTTAAATTGTGTGAAAGGGGAGTAACATATGCAAAAGGCTAAACATAAGAGCAGAAATTGAGAATTCAAGAACATCATGAACCTAGAAATAGGCATTGGGGGTTAATGTCAATCTTTGAAGAATTCTCATATTTTTTTAGAAGGATAGTAAGTTTCCTTTGAATGCATTGGATGAGGCTGGCATAACCATATTTAAATCTTAAAAGACAAGGTGACCCCAATCATATTGAAAGACTGAGGGCTGATATTTGACTTTTGTCATAAAATGATACCTTATACTAAATTTAGCCTTACAGAAAATCACCATATCTGTTTCTAGCATGTATAGTTTGCTGATTAGAATATTTAAAAATATTATGTCACTTTATAAAATACTAGTATTTGCTACTTCAATGTCTGCTTTGATAATATTGGGATATACTTTGCCTTTCGTTAACCTATTTACTGATTTATTTTCTCATTTACCAAAAATATGCGATAAGAACATACTTTATATTAAATTATTGAACAGATAATTTAACAAATTTTAAGGGCTTACTAAATATCAAGAACTGGTGATAAAATTTTGAGAAAAATATGCATGATCTCAGGTCTCACAGAGATCGCATTCTGCTGAGAGAGACATTAGCCAAATAAAAGAATAGAAAAATGTAGCCATGCTAAGTGCCATAAAGCAAATATATATGTGTTATGGGAGCATCAGATTCAGGAGCTCAGAGAATGCTTCTTTGAGTAAGTTTTGCCTGAGCTTACGTATGAATGTTGCACAGGAAATAACTGAAGAGGAAAGGGAACAGCAGCACAGGGGAGGGAATAATAAGTACAAAGTTGCTGCTGCAGGAGGGAGCAAGCAGAGTTTTCCAGAACTATAAGAAGTTCTGTATTGCTAGAGCAGACTATGAAATGTGGGGGGCAAGATATGATATAAGCCTGTAGTTGTAGGGAGGGTTCTGTTTCACCCTGGACCTTTCTAGTTGCTTTCAATGATTTTGGCTTTATTTTAGGAGCAATCATCAACCATTAAAGGATTTCAGTGTGCTTAAAAGAAACAGTAAAGTTGATGTGATTAAATTTCAATTCACAAACAATTCTGAGCGGGGAGGACAATGGCGGACTAGGTAAAAGTAGGGTTCGCCTCCTCCCAGGTCCACATTAAAATGACAACCAAATCCTAAAATAATCAATGTGGAAGAATCACCCGAATTCAGTCCAGCTGATAATAACTTGCATAGTCTGATAATATAAAGGAGGCTTATTGAAGCTGGTAGGAGAAGCAAAGTCACGAATTAGGCTGGACCTGCACCCGTGGGTGGTGGTGGATCACTGGGAGGGACAGCGAGGCTATGGAGGCTCCCCTGAAGGAAAGAGGTCCTGGCCTCATTTGGGGGCTCTCTATCCCAGGAAAGAGATGTTTCCAAAATCTGACTGTAAAAACCAGAGGGTATTCTGGCTGGCTGCGTGAGACTGAAGGAGACTAAAACCCTAGATGCCCCTTTGACGGGCCCACACACAGGCTCTCTCACCTGTGGACACTCAACTGAGGCAGCAGTGGTGGGTTGGAGGTTCATGCAAGATTCATACCAGGAAATACTGCTTTACCTGGAGCCAGAACAAGGGCAGGATGGGCCAACCCCCTATTGGGCAATCTACAGATCTCGCCAGCTAGACTGTGCAGACCCCTCCCACAGGGCCATTAGGAAGCACTGGCCTGAGGGGATGAGCCCGTCCCACCCAACCTGCAGATTGCCCAGGGCCTTTGTTGCTGGATGGCTGCCATGCCCTGCGCTGACTCAAGGCCAAACATTCTCAGCTGGCAGCCAGCGCTGTGAGCCCACATTTTGAAGATAGTTTCAGGCAGATCACTTCTGCCAGCAGGAACTTGGGTGGAACTTGTGGAATCTGTGGGCCAGTCCCAGAGAGCAGCTGGTCTTGCTGTGATCTGGGATTTTCACAGGAATGTGCAAATGGTTACCAAAATTGCAGCAAGACAGAAGATGTATTGATCTGATGGCTATTGCCTCCCTGAGACCCCACCCTACCCTATCCACAAATTGTCCCAGGTGGCCCATTAACAGCCCATCACCATGCCCCTTCCCCCCACCCCCCACCCCAGGCTTCCAATCTACACAGGCAACGAAGTTTGGCTAGGGTGGGCACTGCAGGGAAGTCAGTTGCAGGAAGACCTCTGCTGCCTGCAAGAGCTGCAATATTCCATGGGGGGATTCCAGGGGTTTGTGGGACCACCCTAGATGGCCTGTGGAGCCTCCCCAGACAGCAACTTGTCCCCCTGTGATCTGTGACTACTGAGGAAATGTGCAGACACAGAAATCGGAGAAAACTTTGGCTGTTGGCCTGACAGCCCTTGACTCCCTGAGATCCTGTCCCATCTAATACACAAAGTAGCACGATGACAGGCAGCTGCCCCCGCCCTGGGATGGCGCATTCTGTGCAGTCAACAAATCTCAGCCAGCGACGTGAGCAAAGCTCAGGGAATACAGTGACAGGAAGATCACTGCTGCCAACACGAGATACAGAATCATTTGGGCAAATCTCAGGGGTTTTGTAGGCCTCTCACAGATGACAGTAGGTCGCACAGTGACATCTGACTTTGGTGGGAGCCTGAAGCCCCAGAGCTGGCAGCAAATCTGGTGCTGTGTAGGCCTGATGGCCCCTTCCCTCACTGAGATGATACCGAACCTAACCCGCAAATTACCTGTGGCAAACCTGCTCCCAGCAACCCAGGTCCCAATCCTGTGCTTTCCTTGGGTCACAAATTCAACAGCAAACAACAGCACTCAGTTCATGCGGCCCACACAAAGCCCATTCATCTGGGAGAAGCAAACTCATGTCCATGAGCTTTGGTAAGTCTTAAGCAGAGCTTGGGTGTTTGCAGGCCCAGGGCGGGCAGCAGCTGACCTTGGAATCTTGTACAGGGGCCACGGAAACAGCTCTGGCATGTAAACTGACACTGCAGTGGCAGGGGGAAATTTACTCCATAGACCCAGGAGACTCCCAGGGTGCCTGCACCACCCAACATGCATAACAGAGGCTCTTCCAGTTTCAGAGACCTAAGGGGAACTGAGAAGCAATGTCAAACCTGGAGGAGCACTGGTCCGTCTGCTAAACTGTCCTAGGTCAGAGACGGGGGATAACCAGACCACTGGCTACAACATTGTCTCTTCCACTTACCCATAGAGCTAGCATAGGCAACGATCATCTGCAGATTGCTTTGTAGCTCCCACCAGGTAGCCCTGAGCAATCAAAGGCAGCGGCTGACCTTGGCCTACTGGGGAGCCCCTTCCAAGGGGCATCAAAACCAACGCACCCAGAGGCTGGCACCAGACCACAACAGAACAACTTCTGACTAATCTCATAAGCAGTACACATAAAGAGTGGTTGCAACAAGTATACAAGCCTGCTAGGGTACATCCCACTCATTGGGGCCAGCCCACACACAGTAACTCTTACCCTGTGGGAGCAGCCAAGTCCCACAATTAATCAGCCTGAGTATTAACTCCATCCACCGATCTACTAACAGCAACAAAGGTTTAGCTACAACAGAAGAACACAAACACAACCCACAAAAAGATCACGTCCAGAGCCCCTGGCACATGGGATCAGGGAGAGTGTGCCCCTGGGCCACATAGGACCCCTCCACAGATGGTCATCTGGCCAAGGCTGAGATGAAACAAATATTCCCGACACATAGAAACAAACACAGAGAGGTTAACAAAGTGAGAAAACAAAGAAACATACCACAAATGAAACAACAGGGGAAAACTCCAGAATTTAAGCTAAATGAAATGGAGGCAAGCAACCTACCAGAGACAGAGTTCAAAATAATGGTAATAAGGATGCTCAATGAACTTAGTGGGAGAGTGGATGAGTACAGTGAGAACTTCAACAGAGATAGCAAGCATAAAAAGGACATAGAAACCATGAAAAAAATACACACAGAAAATAAATAATATAATAACTGAAATGAAGAATACACTAGAAGAATTCAACAGTAGACTAGATGAAGCAGAAGATAGAATCAGTATACTGGAAGATAAGGTAGCAGAATACGCCTAATCAGAACAACAAAAAGAAAATTTGAAAAAATGAAGATAGTTTAAGAGACTTCTGGGACAACATGAAGTGTAACAATATCTGGATCATAAGAGGACCCAATGGAGAAGAGAGAGAACAAAGGACTGAGAATCTATTTGAAGAAATAATGACAAAAAACTTCCCTAATCTGGCAAAAGAATTAGACATACAAGTTCAGGAAGCACAAAGTGTCCCAATCAAGAGGAATTCAAACACACACACACCAAGATACATGATTAAAATGCCAAAGATCAAAGACAAACAGAAAATCTTATAAGCAGCAAGAAAAAGGTTAAAATTGTTTTTCTTAAGATCAGGTACAAAACAAGGATGCCCACTTTCACCACTCCTCTTCAACATTGTATTGGAAGTCTTGGCTATAGCAATAAAACAAGAAAGAGAAATAAAAGATATCCAAATTGGAAAGGAAGAAGTAAAACTCTCATTATTTGCCAATGACATGATACTATATATATTCTCTCTATATAGAGAATCCTAAAGATTCCACCCCAAAACTGTTAGAACAGATCAATAAATTCAGTAAAGTAGAAGGATACACTGTGAATATTCAGAAGTCAGTAGCATTTTTATATACCAATGGTGAAGACCTGTTGTCAGAAAATTATAAGTCACTGAAAAAAGAAATTGAAGAAGATCCAAATAAATGGAAGCAAATACTGTGCTCATGGGTAGGAAGAATCAACAGCATTAAAATGGCCATACTACCCAAAGCAATCTATAGAGTCAATGTAATCCCTATCAAAATACTAATGGCGTTTTTCACAGAACTAGAACAAATAATCCTAAAATTTATATGGAACCATAAAAGACCTTGAATAGCTATCTTGAGAAATCTTGAGAAAGATGAACAAAGTTGGAGGTATCATATCACCTGATATCAAACTATACTACAAGGTTACAGTAATCAAAACAGCATGGTACTGGCATAAAAACAGATATATTGATCAGCCGAACAGAATAGAGAACCCAGAAATAAATCCACGCCTATACACTCATAAGAACAGATGCCAAATGGATTAAAGACTTAAATATAAAACCTGAAACAATAAAATTTCTAGAAGAAAATATAAGCAGTAAGCTCTCTGATATTGCTAACAGTAATTTCTTTTTGGATATATCTCTTTGGGCAAGGGAAACAAAAGAAAAAATAAACAAATGGGACTATACAAACTAAAAAGTTTTTGTACAGCAAAGAAAACTGTCAACAATACAAAAAGACAACCGACTGAATAGAAGATATTCACTTATGATACATCTGATAAGAGGTTAATATCCAAAAATATATAAAGAACTCATACAACTCAACAACAACAAAACAATCTAATTAAAAAAGGTATTTCTCCAAAGAGGGAATACAGATGGCTAATAGACATATGAAAAGATGCTCAACATCACAATCATAAAAGAAATGCAAATTAAAACCACAATGAGATATCACCTCACACCTGTCAGAATGGCTATCATCAATGAATCGAAGAACAACAAGTGTTGGTGAGGATGTGGAGAAAAGGGAACTCTCATACACTGTTGGTGGGATTGCAGAATGATACAACTACTATGGAAAATGGTCTGGAGGTTTCTCAAAAAATTAAAAATGGATATACCTTTTGACTCAGCAATTGCACTTCTGGGTATTTATCCAAAGAAAACCAAAACAATAATTCATAAAGGTTTATGCAACCCTATGTTCATGGCAGCACAACTTACAATAGACAGGATATGCAAGCAACCTAAACACCCATCAACAGATGACTGGATAAAGAAATTATAGTTCATGTAACAATGGAATATTACTCATCCATTAAAAAATGAAATCCTACCATTTGCAATGACATGGATAGACCCAGAGGTTATTATGCTGAGTGAAATAAGTCAGACACAGAAAGATAAATATCATATGATTTCACTTATATGTGGAATGTAAGGAACAAAGAGAACAAACTAATCAAAAATAGACTAACAAATATATAGGACAATCTGGGAATGGATAGAGGGGAGGGGAGTTGAGGGGCTGAGAGAATGGATATAGAGGACAATCTGGGAATGGATAGAGGGGAGGAAAGTTGCAGGGCTGAGAGAATGGGATGACAGGTTAAAGAAGTAAAAATTAGTAGTTGATAGATGGTCATGGGGATGGAGAGCATGGCATAAGGAATGCAGTCACCATTAATGTAATGTCTAGGTGGAGAGCCAGAGGAAAGAGAAATCAGGGGCATCGTTTTATAAACTATTCAAATGTCTAACAAATTTACTGTATACTTGAATAAAATAAAATTAGGAAAAAAAACCCTATTTCTGACTGTAAAATATAGATTGAAAGTGTAAATAAGCAAAATCATCTAGGTGTCCCAGATAGTAAGTGCATGATGGATGTGTAAAAGCTCTACCCAAGGAGATAATGAGAGTGACATATTCCACTAATTAAAAAGAGGCCAATGAGACTAGGTTATAGTGAACATAGTGGGGAGGGAATAGAGAGGAGGTTATTTACAAGACATGAGGAAAAGGACAGCATATTATATATACCCATATATCTGCTCTATCGTCCTTCTTTCTTCCTAGATTTTTTTATCACTACCTTTTTGTTCAAAGAATGTCCTTTAGTCATTCCTTAAGGGCAGGTCTGTTAGCAACAAATTATTTTTATTTTCCTTCATGTTAGAATGTCTTCATTTCCCCTTCATACCTGAAGATTAGTTATGCTATATATAAAATTTGCAGTTGGCAGTTCTTTTATTTCAGTACTTGAAAGATATAAATTATATTATTTCTGCTGGACTCCACGTTTTCAGATGTGAATTCAAATTGATGTTTCTGTTTAAATTGTTTCTCTCCGGCTGCTTTCTATATTTTTTCTTTGTCATTAGTTTTCAGAAGTGTGACTGTGCTTAGTGTAGATTTCTTTTGAGTTTATTGTCTTGGTTCCATTCAGTTCCTTAAATCTGTAGCTGAGTATTCTTTTTAAAACTAAATTTGAGAAGTTTCAAGCTACTATTTCTTCTAGTGCTCTTCTGATTGTTGGTGATACAAATGTTGGATCTTTTATTGTTGTTATCCCACAAGTCTCTGAGTTGCTTTTTTGTTTGTTTGTTTGTTTATTTCTCTCTGTTGTTCAGATAGGGTAAATTCTATTGCTCGAAGCCACTGATTCTATTCTCTGTCATTTCCATTCTTCTCCTGAGCCCATTGACATGTTCTTTAAATTTTGGTTAGTGTATTATTGTTCTATAATTTGCGATTGGCTCTTTTTTTATAATTTCTCTTTCTTTCTTGAGATTTTTTACTTTTGAATTTGTTTTATGAAGATTTATAATTGATTTTTGAAGCATTTTATGATGGCAGATAATTTAATTTAAAATATCTGATCTAGCACAGTGTTCATGTCAGCTGATTATCTTTTCCCACTCAAAGTATAATTTTCTTAGTTCATGGTATAATAGGTGATTTAATTATATCCTATATAATTTGTATATTATGTTAGAAGACTCTAGGTTCTATTTAAATCTTTTATCTTAGAAGGCATCCACTCCATATAGGTTTAACATGCACATCCTGGCTTACTTTTGTGAGTTGTGGTTCTAATGAGAGTTTAAGTTTCAGAGTTTTTGTGTAGTTACTTTGCTCAGTTTATCTGAGCTTGGTTTATCTGAGGCCAGTAGGGCATCTACTGGAGAAGCAGAAAGGTTTGTCTAGGTTGGATGTCTAGATGTTTCTTTCTCAGTGGGAGAAGAAAGTCCCAGGCTCAGGAAGATGAGAGATTTCCTGAGCCAGAGACTTGTGGTGAGATCTCTTTACCAATGCCCCCACCTGCTCTTGTGTTTCTAGATAGAGGAGTAATAGACCTAAAGAGACAAAGGGACCTTCTGAGCCAGGCTGCCAACTACAGCTAGAACCTACCATTTCTTCTTTCTCATTCATTCTAGTGTCTCTTCATAGGGAAAGTGAGTATCATCCCTATGAGGGCTTTTCTGGCCAGGTGCTTTCTATGAGATGATGAAATTTATCTGGGCTGGCCCGCTTGTCTTGACCAGTTCTTTTCTAGGCTTTCTCTTGTCTACTCCCAAGTCTGAAAGTCATGGTACTTAACTGAAAGTCACAATAAATTAAGTTAATAGTTCTTGCTTATATTATAAATCATCTTAACAAAACTTTTACTGTTACATTATGTCTGGACTATTACAAAATTTTATGTGGCAGTTTCTTAATCTATGAAACTACAATGAAAGTGTATAAGCATATTTATCTTCTGATATAGATACGAAAATATGACAACATCAACAAGGTACTTTCAATGTTTGAAAAATAATCATTTAAATCATGGCTCAAAAATACATGTATCTAAAAGTTATTCAAATATGTACATGATCTATGGGGGTCTGAATCTGTTTCGTAAAATTATTATGTTAATTGAGTTGAGTAATTAAAGCAAAAAACTTGAGTGCTTAACATTAGCTGGTCTCTGTTCTATATCTAGGAGATAAAACAATAAATTAAACAGTAAAACCTTTTGCCTCATTGAGCTTATATTCTTGAGAGAAGAATGGTTTTTAATCTCTGTTCAAATGGACACAGTTAAAACTTCGGTCTCATTTTAAAGTTATTTTAATCTAGTAGAGCAAATTCATCAAGTTTAAATTTATTCCGATTCTGAGTTCTTAAAATCTGCTACCTATTTACAATCTCTAATTTGAAATTCTGTTGTATATACAACCTTTAATTTTATCTTGAATAAACTTATCTGAAATTCCCTCATTAGATTACTTTAACAAAGCTATTACAGGACAATTTCCCACCAAATCTCAACATCGTGTTCTAGTCAAGTGAAGTATAGTTTGTGTCACATACATACCTAAACAAGAGCTTGAAAAAACAATCCTGTAGGGTTATTATTTTTCATAGATATCCAAAATTATTCTGTATTTTATTTTCAGATAAATTTGTTTGTATTTCTCTTTGGTAACACAGCATGTGTGAGTTCATCCTATAATGATATCATTTATAGAGGATGGATAAACAATGAATAACAGATAAATAATAAGGGCAAAGTTAGTTTTGCCCTAGGGCAGAAAACCTTATTAGCAAAGACGCAGATCTTATACTTTTGATGTCCCCTCCCTGAAAAGAAAGAAAAAAAAAAATCTCCAGGAGAATTTGATTTTGTGTTGGCATACCTACTTGCTGTCTCCTGGGTATGGCAGGCTCTAATCTGCCTCCTTCACCAAAATTTAACACTAGGAACTCACTCCTTCCGAATGACACCATCCTATGAGAAACACTCTAATAGATCATGGGCTGATGATGTTCATTAATGATGAATCACACTAATATATCATTTTCTCTGTCACACAGGTGTTTTATCAGATTAATTTCATCAGTGCAATGACCTGTGATGATGATGCATTGCTTAAAGATGGTGCAATTCAGAAATAAATGAAATTTGAAATTAAACCTGTATTCAGTGGTTTTGAGGCTCTATTTAAAAATTTTATAGAAACAATAGATATAAATGACATGTGCATTTAAACGTTAAGCATATATTAGCATACATTTTAAGCATATATTATAATAAAGTAGTTCATATTTATATTTACAATTATTTAAAAAAAAATAAAATCCTAAAACTGTATCTTCTGACTTTATGACAAGTGGTTTATCTGGGTATGAAAGCATCAAACACATATAAAAAATATATACATATATTTTTTAATTAAAATATTATTGCTTTGTCTTTTTCCGTACTTAAGTAAAATTACTAAAGTAAAATTATTAAAGCTAGCAGTTTATTTTTTTAATTTGATTATTTAGCAAAGTAGTTATTTAGTGACTTACATATTAAATAAATAACAAAATTGTTTATATAGTGGATTTAGGTCAATTTAAAGAGATTTTTTGAAAGTCTATAATATATGTCTAGTCAAAAATATGTTAAATGCTTTTTTCTTTTGTTATATGTGAATAAAAATTTTTAAACATCATTAAGAAAGAATTTTAATTAGACTTCCCACAGTGATAATGAAAACAGTATTAACTATATTCTTATTATTACATTTTCATTTTCAATTATAAAACTGAATCTCAACAAGCATCCTATTAAATTATTTTTCTATGATTCTATCTATATATGATTGAAGAAACTTTTAAGGATATATTTAAATATGTATTGTAGAATATTTCTACAAAACAACTGTTTTATTTTTCTTCAAATCAAAACCCAATAGTATCATGTAAATGTATAATTTAAATTATAATTTTTTAACTCGATTTTAATCTTTCAGTATTTGCTATAATGTTCTAAATTGATTTAGATCTGTGCCTGATATGCATGTTTTTTTCTAAAATCAATATCCAATAAATATTACCAGTTGGTCATACTCATATTTAACATAAAATATCCCTGAATACTTAAATCGTTGAGTCATTTTATTGACTTAGGACACATTTCAAATAATTTTGAGAGTTGAATTAAACACAGAAATTATTTTATCCTTTCCTATTGGGCACTTAATCTCACCCAGAAAAGAACTAAGGTGATACCAACATCCCAAAAAGATGATGTTGTCTCTTCTATATCTTATTCTTAGATTCTTACTGTTAGACAAATGTGACAATCTCATATTTTATACTTTCATCACATAGGTTACCAAACTTGTGGATTGAGAGTTACAACAGTAAGAAGGGCAGGCAGAAGCTTCTACACTCTCCCACTTTTGTCCAAGAGGGTAATATAAAGTAATATTACATCTTGAAGGGACTGGAAGAAATTAGCACCTCAATGAAATATTGAAAGTATGCAAAAACTATGTCTCTATCATATTCCTACTTAATTTTTTCTTTGTTTGGCTTTAGAAAAACCAACTAGATTGTGACAGGTGATGATGAAGTATCGCAATTTTACCAAATGGCTGTCTCAATCACCACTGCTATGCTAGAAGTAGTATATTTTCTGGAGAAGAAAAACATAGCTTTTAACACTTGCTATATAACTATTGACCTGGAGAATTTATTCTTCTCAAGCTTTGACAGTGATGTAAGTCAAAAGCAACAGATGTACTGCTGCCACAATAAAGTCTCACTCAGGAATGGCCCTAAAGGACAGTGGGGAAAGAATATCTCCCAGAGAGCAGTAGTTGAAACATGTATCTTTATTTGTTCACTTTGTATAGAGAGAGAAGTAGAGAAGTAGCCTGAGGTTCAGATATACATAGACTCCTGGGTAGTGGCAATTGGCGTGGTACGATAGCCAGTGACAAAGAATGAACAAAAAATTAGAAAATGGAATAAGAAGTCTAAGGAAGAGATATGTGGGTGGTATGAAAGTGATGATAACATGTGTTTATCATTTTTTTTGTCCTCTCAATGACCTTTAGAAGAGGAAGTCTAAAACTAATTGGCCAGGATGACTCATTCTACAGAAGTCAGCCAGGAACACTTGAAGCCACCTCAATGATGGCATAATGAGTGTATAATGGATTGGCCATGGTGCAGTTGGCCATGCATAGGCTCAACAGCATGGGTTTCTTCTTACTAAGGCTGTTCTAGTTATTGATATTGCAGAATGTATACTGACTTCCAGAAACTGAGGCTGCTGTTAAGTTCTTAGCATGTACTACTGATGAGCTAAGCGAGTCACTTGGTGAAATGCAGATTACCCTCAAGGGATATTTTTTTACCCTCAAGGGAGTAGTGATTTGTCACTAATATCATAGAACTGATATCATCTCCAAATATAAGTTTGCTTTTCCTGACCATGATGCCTCTCCCATCCAAACACTTACACATATTTGATGAATTGGTAAGATTGCTCATATAACAGTGACTCAGAGTAAGAAATTCATTTTATAGCAAAGAAGATGCATCTATGGGCATATGGTCAGGTTTCCGCTAATCTTAAAAATAGATCCCACTTATCTGAAGGAATTAGCCTAATAGAAGAGTTAAATAGCTTGTTAAAGGGTCAGCAGAGGTACTGGCTTGGGAACATCAATTCATAGATATGTAATATATTGCCAATACCTGATTAATGGTGCTATGTTTCTATAAGCCAGAATACAAGAGTCTGGGAAATTAGATGTGGAAATGGCATTGTGATAACTTTAAAAAATTAACTTAGAAAATTTGTGTTTTCTATCCCCACTCCTTTAGGCTCTGCTAGATTATAGGTTCTTGTTCCTGTTGGTAAAATACTTCCTGCAGGAAGCCCAGTAAGGGTTCCACAGAAATTGAAATTATGACTACTATTTTGTCACTTTGGACTCCTCTTTCTGGTCAACCATCAGTCAAAACAAAGAATTACTGTATTGAGGGGGATAATGGCCAATTACCACAAGGAGCCATAAGCTACATGGTGGGGGGAAGGTAAGGTACATCTGAAAAGTAGAAAATAAACAGATTTCTCTTAGTTCTTTCCTATTTTGTGGTAACTGCAAACAGGCAATTGCAACAATCACAGGACAACGGTAAGGCAAATAAAGGGTCATAACTTTTGGGGAAGAAGGTCAGGATCAACCCACCTGGTAAGCAAATTTGACTAGCAAAAATAAAGGCTGAGAGTGAGGGGGATCTAGTATGGGTGATGGGAAAAGCAGATGACAAATATTAATCATTTCTTCAGGGATGACTGCTATTGCTGGAAAAAAAAAAAAAGGTTTGTTTGTTTTTCTATTAATTACCTTGTATGATCTAAGAGATTGGGTTAGCACCTTGAGGAGGCTCTGTGGCTCACTGGCCTTTAAATAGCTCAGTGGGACACTTAGTTGACTGCATTGGACACCTTTTGGTCCCACTGTAAACACTACGGGCCTATTCTTGCTCTCAGCACTGCTGAGGCTGCTGTTTCCTAGTAGCCTTCTTAGAAACTTTGCTGATAAAATAATGTCTCCCCTTGAGTCTTTTCCTGCCTATTACTTCCAGGCCAGAAATTCTCACCTCTCTAATCTATCTATGTGGAATGACTGTAGGAGTCCACTTAACACTGACACATATACAATCTTGAACATTAGAGGCTTAAAATGCGTAGGAGTCCGTTAACTACTAAGAAAATCAAGGCAGCAGCAGATAAATATTTCCCTTCATGTCTCCAACTGGGATAATTCTAAGATGTATGTCAAAGAGTCCAAGGTTAAGTCCCAGTCACCCATATCAGAGGTCAACCATAAAATATTTTTGCATTAGTTGTCTGCCTCCCCTTTTCTAATCTCACTGCAGCTCCCTGGGACAACAAGCCAAGTTCATTATTAAAACACTATGCTCCTATACTTCAATTCTCTACTAAGTTGCATACAAAAGAAATTACACATACTGCGTACTTTTTAAGTGTCTGTGATTTATAGTTGGGACTACTGTACATAGTTTTATATCATTTATATAGCCTATGAGAATCATACATAAGGGAGTAATTTTTAACTGTTAGATCACAGTGTATTTCTAATCATATTCCATCAGTGACACAAGTTTTACATTGTTAAGACATCCTGTCTGCCAAACAAAATGCTGGAATGGAATGTAAAAAGCCCATTCTTTTAGATGGTTTGAATTATTCATGAACACAACACCTTGTAGGCGCTTAGAATATAATCAAAGTATAAATGATGCATGTGCATGTCATGTCCAAATTCCATACTAGATGTTTCTAAGTTATACACCAGTATCACTAACTTTTTAAATATCAAAGTAAACTTGCAACTGTATAAGACAGTTTTGTCAAATATAATTAAAACATTTTCATATTTAAATTTATTTGGTTTTAAATATGAATTATTCTCAATTTTTCCATTGTAGATTATCTAGTAAATAATGAACTTCTTGACACCCTTCTAGAAAAAATTTTGACATGTTATTTTTGTATTTTTCTGGTAGGCTCTCGTGTGGTTTCTTGAAACTTCACTTCATATTAATAGATTACCCAAAAGAATATGTTATTCTATTTTACTATGGCTAGGAGGTTTAAGCAGAGACAGTCAGTACCTGGATTGTGATACATGAGGGCATGATTTCATATTAGTTTATTTTGCAATAGTAGGTAGTATAGGTTATAAAGGTATATTATATAGTATAATTAGTAAGTAGAATTTACAAACGTATGAACTTGAACTCCACTACCTGAATCTAGTAATAACTTTGAAACTGGATAGGCATCTAAAATAGGAATTGGAAAAAAGATAAAATAGGAATTCAGATGTACACATATTTCAATACATGGTCATATACACATATACATCTATATGTATAGATAGATAAGATAGAAATTGTGCTCAATATTACATAAGATAAAAAAGAATTATTTGACAAAATAGCTGCCTTTAAGTAGCATAGAGACAGATGGGGAGAACTGATTACCATAAGGAAAAAAAACTGATAAAGGAAGTGATAATTGATGCTAAAGATAACTAGGATGGGAGTTCATGATTCATTTATTTAGCTATTAATTCAATAATAATTAGCATTTCTTATATGCAAGGTATGTTGCTAGACACAGAGTATGTCATGAAGAAGACAGATGATAGCTCTGACCTTATAAAGAAGATTTAAGACGAATATTGTTGGGCTGGATTAAATAATAAACAGGTTCCTTACAAGGGGCACACCTTAAATATAAGTACACCAAAATATCAAAAATAAAAAGATGAAGGAAATATGTACTCTGCAAACAGTAACCAAAAAAAAGATGCAATAGCTATATTAATAATAGTAAAAACAGGCTTTAAAGAAAAGGTAAAGGGAGATGCTTCATACCTTCATGTTATAAAGATATATTCACAGGAAAATAAATCTAAGTTGTGCATAGCTAATCTTATGCTTTCAAAATTATCAGATAAAAATAGGCATCTCTAAAAGTATGAATAGACAAGTTCACAATCATTGTGAGATAGTTTCAGTACTTTTCAGAGGAACTGATAAATTAGACCTAAAATTAAAGACCTGAAAGATTTGAACGAGATTAACAAATATAACCTTAACTGACAAATACAGAGCAATGCATCCAACAACTGGGGAACAGATATTATTTTCAAGTACTTATAAAAGTTACCCAAATTGACTACATTCTGAGTAATAGGGTAACATTTCAACAAATTTCTAAGAATTTAAGTTATATAGGGTAAAATTCCTGATCGCAATGGAATTAAAAAAAAAAAACCTACTAAAAATATTTGGAAATTAAACAGTACATTTCTCATCTAACTACAGTATGACGTTTAATTTTGTGTGTCAACTTCACTGGATTGTGATGTGCCAATCGTGATTTCTGGGTGTGTCTGTGAAGGTGTTTCTGGATGAGATTAGAATTTGAATTGGTAGACTGAGAGAGAGGATTGCTCTCTTCAGTGTGGATGGGCATCATCTATCTGTTGAGGGCCTGAAGAGAACAAAAAGGGTGGAGAAGGAAAATTTGCTTTGCCTGAGCACTTCTGTTAAACTATCAGTCTTCTGCCCTCAGAGACTGGGATTTGCAACGTTGGTACTCTGGTTCTCTGAAGTACGCCAGCTTCCCTGGATCTCCAGCCTGCACACAGATCTTGGGACTTATCTTCCATAATCATGTGAGCCAATTCCTTATAATAAAACAAGTGTGCACGCATTCGCGTGCATGTGTATGTGATCCAAGGTTATGTTATTTTATATATTATGGTAATTGTATTATGCTATTTATATATGATACAAATATTTTACTTGATCTCTTTTCCAGAGAACTCTAATACACTCTAATATACAAAGAGCAAATGTGATTGAAAATTATTTTAGTTTTGGTGATAATAAAAATAAAACATACAGTCACTTGTGCTGAGATGAACCAGTTTTATTCCTTTCTTTCATTCTCCAACTAATTGCCCATTATGTATAGTTTGCCTCCATTAAGTCTCATCTGCTCCCTCATTTCCAAGCCACTACCAACAAATCAGTTCAGGTCCTAATTATCTGTAGCTTACCGAAAACTACTGAAAAATAATTCCCATTATGTTCATTCATCCTAAACATAGCTGCCAATATAATCTTTCAGAGGGAGTGTTTGTATGCAGCTTCCCTATTTGCATATACAAATAAACTCAAGGGACATATAACTAAAGTCTCAAACTTTTATTGGGCAAGTGTCATGTGATATTTCCTTCAAATAACCTGACTTGTCCTAACACCCAACTGTCACTATGACTTTCCTTTTAATATCTTCTCTGGGTTAATGCCTCTTCTGTGAACATCTCAAGTGTACTTTAAGTTTTACTCCACGTTACCTTCCCAATAAACCCTGAGTAGTTACCTCCGAACAGCTCTAATCTTCCAATTCTTAGTTACCTCCGAACAGCTCTAATCTTCTAATTCTTTGTCCCCCTGTACAAGAGCATTTTACACTTCTCTGAATGGGCTTGTATGCTACCACAAAGTGATTTGGTGATTCCTCACATATACCTACTTTACTGTGACTTGACTAAATGATATCTTACTTATCTTATCTTTGTATCATCAGTAGAATATAATACATGGCAAAGTCAATGGCATTACCTAAACACAAAAGTTTGCTGAGATTTATCTTGGCTTGGCTTGACATGTTGAAGGTCATTACAAAAAAAACTTTTTTTTTAGAAGGTAAAGTTCAATTCAAGCTGAACTTAACCCTATGAATGTATGTATAATGAAGAAAAAATTTTGGAATGAATAGATTTGTATTACTTGGAAATACTACGAATTGAGTTTTAATTTTGAGTTATTACTCAAAATTACATTATTTTCCTTAAACTTTTTTATTATATTACTATAATTATTATTTCCTGACCAAAAATGTTCTAAAATTCATTTTGTTAGGCCGCACTTAATCAAACCAGTACATTTCTTGCATAACAAGCAAACTGATGAAATAAAAGCTTCTATAGAAAAATTCTAAGCGTATTTGAGGGTACTGGTGCTTCCCTTCTCCCCAGGCTCTAGGAGTTCAGTGAATCTGATAAACTGCCCAATATAACAACCACAGTGTCTCGCTTTAACTTCCTGACAACTTAATATACTGTAGGTGAATATTAGAAGTTTGAAATAGGTTAGAAATTGCACATTCCAACGTTTCAAAATACATTTAAATGCCCTAAATGAATTATAATTTCATTCGAACAATAAATTTTGAGTATTGAACACTTTCCACTTTCCCAGTTTATATTTAATTAAAATGGTTGTAAATTTTGGACTTTAATTTTAAGGCTCTCTAGTGTCTTTTATATAGAATATATTTACAAAAAATACTATTTAATTCTAATAAAGCATTTGCACATGTTCATTAGTTTTTTAAAAAATGAGTATTAGAAATATTTTTCTATTAACTCTTGGATTATCAATCTAAAACTATTATTTATTTTTAAATTGTACCACAGAAACATAAAACACGGGGTTTTTAATGATTAAAATTACAGGATACTACAGCGATGAAATTTAGGGGTCTCAATCAAGAAGGTTTGAATTAATAAACTTGCTTAATTTTTGTTTTTGAGAATGAAATAATTTTTACTATCATAGTAGATATACATAAAACATATTCTTAAGTAAAATTTGTGAATTTTAATAAATATGGCTGTTGTGTTTACCTGATAAATAATTTCTTTTCAATTAATTTATTTAGACTTTTTATGTGAGGAGAAATCATCCATGCAACAACTGAAAATTTATTTGTGAAGCAAAACAACCAGTATCAGGTATTTAAAATATTTAATTATGATGATTCCTCATAATTGTCTCCAAGTAAAATTTTAAAACCACCAAACGCCTCATTTTTTTAAATGCCATCAATAGCACCTTGGATTTAAATTTTCTAAGAGTTCTAATTGTATCACAAAATACTTTGAAGCTTGTCTCACAAAAATAAATTTGAATTAAACTGAAAGCACACATTTGACTTCAAACACCATTTCTCAAAGGAATAATACATTGTCGTGGAAAGTAAGACAAGTGTAAAAGAAAAAAAAGTGAAGCATAAAACTAATGTCTTACAATTTAGACAAATAAGGACTATTTTCATGGAAAAAAATAGGAAATAGCAGCTATAATGTATAAATAGTTGTAACGAATCTGAAGAAGAAATGGTTTTTCAAAATTTTTCTACTTTGTTTTCTCCATTAGACTTTGTAATTGCTCCACAGACTCATCTAAATGGTAGGTAAAAAAAAAAAAAAAAGTGTTCCATGATCGAAAGAGACAAGGTGTAGATTTGAATGTAGATGGTAGGAAATGTGACCTGTAATCTCCCAGTTGCCCTTTCCAAGAGTGATAAAAACGGTAGAAAATGAAGTTAAAGACACATGAAGAAAATATGAGTGTGCTACCCAATATACTGCTCGAAATCTACTAGGAGTACTTATAATTAGTTAATTTTTATAAGCGACCTGCTGATCCCTAAACTGTGGAAAAGTTGAAACCTGAGTGGTATGCCCAAAGAGGACAGCATATTTCCCGTGACTCTGCTTGGAAACTGTTACAGCAAGTACAAAGAAATAAAGTATGTGGTCCCAGGTCCCTCATTCCCTTTCTGGTAACTGAAGACCTGAACTTAGGAAATAGAGAATTTAAATGTTGTCTAAATAAACATGAAGAGGTATAAGTGCACCTAAACTAATATTTGACCTACAGCAGGCTAAAGTAGTAGGAAAAGTACTACATGAATTAACAATATAAAAAAACTGCTAAAAAAAAAAAAAGAGAGTATACAATAATTTCAAATGGGATGAAATTTCCTACATCAATAATCATGAAAGGTTTATATAATGTCTTTGTTGCAATTTGAATATTTATTCTACATTTTATCAAGTAAAATATTAAAACATAAGTAAATTAAGTTAAAAGAAAATAAAGCTGACAGGTAAAATAAATTAGATAATGAAACTTCAAATTTTCAAGTGTAAATGGAAGCAAAATGATTAGTAAAGATTATAGGAAAACATGTTTTGGAATTTAAGTTTAAAAATATTATTGCCTAAAGTCAGTAAACTTACTGTTGATAAATATACCATGTAAATATGTAATTACTTTCAACAGTATATATATGATTCACTAGATGGTCACAGACTTGGAAAAAGCAAGATTGGAAAATTTTAACAGGAGACCTAAACAAAGGTGCGTAAATGGGCCTTTCAAACTAAACACAGAGTTTGATAACATGTATCTTATGAACATTACTACAGCGCATGGACTAAAAAGGTTTTCAATAACCAGGAGAACATTGTGACCCACCCAGCAGATTGCTGTCAGCTTCTTTCTTCAGCACATTGTGTTTAATTAATAGGCTGATGAACCGTGGGTCCATGAGACAAGGATGATAGCTCTGCACAGTTGCAACAATAAACATTTCTCATATCAAAGCCATGGTCCAAATTGAGTACCCAACTGGTAGTAGCAGTGAACTATCCTTTGTCCATGGTAAATATTACTCTAGTGGGTATAAATTTTGCTATCAAGTCACAGGTTGGAGGCAATATTTTTTTTCAGTAATATAAATTCTAGAAATAGATTTATCTTCTTAATAAGCCGTGTTCTATCAGCAAAATCATTCTTTGACTTACTTAATACTTTTTGGTGATTCACACAATATTGTTTCTAATTCTGCAGCAAACAAATTGAGGCAATATAGGCTAACGCATACTAGATTTACTGATTTTTGTCATGTTCCATATTGTCCAGAAACAACTGGACTTATAGATTATGAAATGGCTTTTTGCGTACTTAGTTCAGTGGCATTAGTGAAGAGCCGCCTAGAGATATAAAACCTTCCATGTTTTAGGTGCTTTCTCACTGGATACCACATTATGCTTTGAATCGGCAACCCATATACACTGCTGTTTGTTCCTGTAGCGAAAATATATTATTAAGGGACTCAAGGAAGAATTGGGAATGCATCTGTAACTATTAACATTTAATGGCTCAATCATGAAATTTTGTCTTGGTTCACTCAATCCAGGAACCTTCTCTTTTTCAGGACTTAGAACCTCAGGGAAGAATGCTTACACCTGGGAATTTAGTTTTAAAATACAACTGTATGAGATTGGAAATTGAGGCAGCCACTAACCACGTGGATAGAAGTCCTCATTCCACTGGATAAATAATAACTTGTTGGCTATAATGATTGAGACATAATGAGAAGAGAAATTAGAATTTCTATGTTTTAATTAATGGGTCAGGGAGGCTATGTGCAGAATCCAGGGAATTCCCGAGAGTTGTTTCTGGTACTGCCATATTTACTGGACAGTTTAAAAGGAAGATTACAAAAAACATGTCCAGGCAAGTCAACCAAAATTTCAGATCCTTCTGAAACAGAAGGAAAGAACTATGGCTACTTCGGTTCTCACAAGGGCAAAAGGAACCAAATAAATAGTTGAGTAAGGAAGCGTTAGTACTAAAACAGCCTTGTGACCAGCTAATGAAATGAAGATTGAAGTAGCTTATCTTCTCTTTGTTCTTTACAAATTATGTATGTTTGTATATATTTATTTCTCTCCAGTTGCACTAATATTTAAATTATGTTGTTGGTGAATATCCCTATACTTTAGCTCATAGCTTATAGTATACGAAGTTCAGAATATGATTATATTAAGTGAAAAAAGAACATCACTCAGAAGTAAAAAAAGTGAGCACAGTTTTGGTCTCTATTTATAGAGAATAAATAGGTTTTCCTATGTACAACACTGAGATATTTTGTTATAATTGTATCACAAAGAATAAGAAAGTGTATTTTATACATATTTGAATTTTCAACACTTTAAAAATTGGTTGACAGCATTATTTTTCTCAGGAATAAATGTGTGTGTGTGTGTGTGTGTGTGTGTGTGTGTGTGTAATCTGTTTATTTCATTAAAACTAGAAAAAGCAAATTGATCTGTCTAAAAAAAATGCCTATGTCTGTGTCTGTGTGTGTGTATATTTGAAATTGAAAGTGGAAAACAAGAAAATACTTCAGATGTGAAAAAAGCAACACTGTTAATCATTTTGGAATTTTACAGTACATATTCTTAATATTTCTGATTTAGCACTTAGAAAAATATTTCTAGTTTTAAGTTGGTAATGTGTACTATTATACCTTTGGTATAGTGCTATAAAATTTCTCTTTTAAGTGTTTAAAATTATTTTATAAATAAATGTGTGATGCTTATTAGATAAGATCATTTTTTTCATTTAGAGAAATATAAACAGTGAATAAAAATTTATAAATTATTAAAATACAGTATGTTTCATACATGTTTATAACTTCTGTTCTAAAAAATATGGATGATTCTGAAACAAAATGGTTAATCATGTGCTAAATCCGGTCTACTTGTAAGTCCAAGTTATTTTAAAATAAGAATTACTAAATTTTCTTCTAGGCTATTTTAGAAAGTCTTATCTATCTATCGATCTATCATCCATACATTCATGAATCCATCTGTTGATTAATATTCTGATATTAACTAATACATCAATTAATATTCTGACAAATCTCACAATAGTTTATGGCATTTTTCTCAAGATTATGTGTGAACAAATAAATATTTTTATGATGTATCTAAAAAGATGAACTAATTGTCAATTCATTTAACATTCCCCTCTAAGATTATTTTAACATTAATATTTTAACACACTTTATATTTTTTAACATAAGACTTTATATACAAATGGAATATCTGCATATACAAATCACTTTCCTTTAGGATGTAAGTGGTATTTTTCCAATTCTTTTGATACATATATTATAAAACTCAATGCAATATAAATAAAAATATAATAAAATAGTCAAATTTGTATCTACTGTCAGATAAATTCTGGGGATTTCTCCTAAAGTTATTTAAATATTTCAATACAAAAGAGCATTCATGAAACCAAGCATTGGCTTTTGATTATCTATGGACATTCCTCATAAAATATACCTCAAATTTAAACATAGTTAATCAAACTTTGACTTCACTATAATGATGTGTGCACAATCCATTTTAGATAATACAATGCAGCCAGGAATAACAGTAGAGTGAGGAATTTTATGTTCAGATATGAATTGGGAATACTGCAGGTAAGGAAGTGTTTAGAATTACCTCCCAATCCCCTCCAGGTACTTGTTCTTTTTCTCAAAATGAATTAAAATTGCTCCATAACAATAACTGAAAGCCAATAATCTAAAAGTAAAAGAAAGAGAACCACACTGATATTCTCTTCTGTGAATTCTATTTTCTTTCTTTCCATTTTATTTTCTCCTATTCTTCTTTAAACATGCCTCAGGGATGCTATGAGTTTCTCTATATGAAAATTAAAAGAAAAGATGCATGTACTTACATAAAATTTTAGTGTCATGAGTAACGGAAATGAGAATTTATGTATAATTATAATGGCTGTTGGCCTTTTGTATAAATGTTACATGAGTAGAGTATTAGTCTGTGATCTCTTTAATTTGTATAAATGAATACAAGCAATATAAGTCACATTCGTATGTCAATAAAAGAGAAAAGAATTACACTTTTGGCCTTGGACTCACCAAGGCCGAAATTTAACTTTTTTTAATATTTGTTAATGTAATGTGGCCTACATATATTTTCTATAGAAATTACTCTGTGTAGAAATAATTATATTTTTATGTAAATATTTCTCTATATCACGATGGTACTGCCTATTTATAGGTTTATATATCATTGTCTAGTGCAATCTAATCAAGACATTTATATCCAACTTTCATAAATTCTGAGTATATGTTTGACATATGAGATCACAAAAGACCTAACTCTTTTATTCAATAATGAGACTTATTGTATATTCTTTAAAATACTGGAAAGAAAATTATATTCCCTGTTGTTGCTTGCTACCCTTAACCAACTGGTATTCCTTTCTAAATATAAATACAGTTTCCAAGGACTTTTTAATAAAGCTAATCTTAGTTTTGATGGTAAAAGTACAAAGTACATATAGTACAAAGCATTTTTCTTACATAATATTTCTATTATAAATGTATATCTTAATGGTATCCCTCATACGCATACATGAAAAAATAACCAAGCTATTTTATTTTTTATTTATATGTGCCATAGCATTTGATTAAGTTATTCTGAGAAGTTGCTAGATATGTGTATTATTTTGCTTACTCATTATATCCCTTTGAGAGAGGCTCAATGCCATCATCATGAGAATTTAGAGAGATTCAGAAAGGTTTGGTGAATGTCTCAGTCATATAGCTGTTAAATGCTAATACAAGCTACATGTGAGCTTGCACTTACTACAAGCCCTAGCATGAGAAGTGTCATGAAGAAGGGATAGAATTGGATACCACGTGAAAATAACAAAGGTGAAGGGCGCTACACACAACTAAGTGAATAGCCCCAGAATATCTGTGAATTAACATGAAATTTGTGTAAAAGCAGTACAATTTGGGGAAAATAAAATTTCCAAATATGCATTTTTCTAATTTCTCCCATGAAACACTGTTTTGTTTCTGTTTTTGAGGTCTGCAGCAGTAACTAAAAAGAAACATTTTTTATATTCAAATGGAATAATAAATCCAACCTAAATATCTGTGACAAAGAGTAAATACCTACACAAAATCTTATTAAAATTTATACTTACCATAGACACTACAGATGGATGTCAACTCAAAAATAAATCCAAATTGGACATGGAATGTTTCCTTCAAGTAATACAGAATGCAACTAGATGAAAAACTCCTCCACCCTTGACCCTTTGTCAAAGATCCTCTTGAATCATTTGTGAAGCATCCCAGAAGTATAAATGAAGCCGGAGTCTGTTACAATCAGAGCAGAGACTATCATCTATAATTAAATTATGGATTATGATAACTTTATTACCCATCAACTTGGCATTAAACAGTGTGAATCACAGCATGGGGGCTCTGTCAGCTAATACTCCTGGGATGAGGAGTCAGATGAGACCATTAGAGCCGAAAATAAAAGCTAGTTTTCCAGATCTTTGGCAAGGAGATAATGTCCTTCTGCATTGTTTAAAGGAAATGAGAAGGCCTAGAATATAGGAAACGATTTTCCCACGGGCATACGTACTTGAAGATGTTTCTCAAATCTCTTAGACACCAAAAATAAAAAGAAAACAGGTTTCGTTACTACTTGCTATGTCTTTTTTTGATATATTTATATAAAATTTCCCCTCAAAGAGGGGGAATATGCTATATGATAAACAAGAAAGCTGTTCTCACATTTTACCTCTGAGATATGTAAAATGACATAATATAAACAAAATAAAGATGTTCCTCAATAAGCCATTGGATATTTTATCTATTACTAGTGAGACTCACTAATCTATCTAAATTAAATTAGGATACAAAATGTTAAAGATTTCTTGATACTTTTGCCTAAGCATGGTTTTATTATTATTTGTGACTTCTAAATACTTTATGTAATAATTTCTTAATGTCAAATAAGACATTCTGAAATATACTTCTTCTCTCTCTTATGGGTTAAACAATTATACAGTTATATGTCTTATGATTTACTTAATATTCCAGTAAAGTGAGAGATTTTTGCATTTTACAGGGAGGAGCCGAGGAGAGAAAACTGAGACTGTAAAAATACAAAAGACATAAAGCAGTAAGTATTGAAAATGGAGCTCAAAACAAAGTCTGCACCCTACGGTCTGTATAGTACTTGCTTACTCATGGATCATTCAGTTTTGCTTGATATACAAAATTTATGGGTGAAATAATAATACAAAGAACACAGAAGCAGAGATTTAATTTTTGCTTTTGTTTTTGCTCTTTTGTTTTTGCTCTTTTGTTTTTGACAGTAAAATGTTCTCTGTATATTTATTTTAAATATCTGAATATGTAAGGGAGGTAAATGTTTGAGAAAAGAAAAATCATAATGTTACCTGGTTCTTCTCAGGAAAAAAAAAATAGCATCAAAATTTCTTTATCTTTTGACAAACACAATGCTTAAAATAATAGTCATATTGTCAATAATACACAAACCTTCAGGAAAATGCTAGTGAATACAGAATGTAAGCTGCAGTCAGTGTTGCTTTCATATCTCTACATGTTACATCTGTGCAGGATTCAGACCCTCTACACATGATCCTAAGTAATTAAGGTATCCTAATAGTCTCACTGTGACTAGAACCACAAAAAGAAGTTGTAGAAGATCAAGTGAGAGTTAGAACTTGTTAAGATTTATTATAATCCAGAGCCATCAGCATGCAAGCAAATTGTCTCCCAACTCATACTTTCACTGAAGTGTTTTGCTACAGTAAGAAACCAAAGAATTCTAATAGCCAATTGATATTAATAATTAATCCAAACATTTCTATATGCCCGGCCTTTATTCTGTGATTGACACATGAACCTGCAGTTTATTAAAATGCGCCTCAGGCAATCAGGAGATGTCACTCTGGTATACCTTCAATTTCCTACACACCCATTTAATAAAGCCTTTTTAATACCTTCAGTACTCGAAGTCTCTGTAAGTTAAACAAAACCCCACACTTTATACTTAAATGGTAGAGGGACAATAATGTCTCCAGAATTGTTCAGTCTTCTTCACTGCAAATGCCCAAACCACATACAAACCACATAATGAGAGCTCTGAGATGAGAGGTAGAAAAGTGAAGCATAAGTCCATTTCTGAAGCACAAATCATTAAGATTTCAAGGCCCTGGGAACAGGATGGCAGAGTGGAGGGGTGCATTTGCCTTTTACTGCTAGGGACTCATTTTCAATTTACTTGAAGCAAAATGATTTTGCTAACCTCAGGCTCTCACAAGATCTGAGACCTGCTTCATATAAGATAGAAGGAAATCTCAAGGAAGTCCATGAGCCACACAAAAAAATTTTAAAAAACTATACAGATGCAAACATCTATATATAAAAGAGAACATGATGTTATAATAAGTAACTTTAAGTTATAATAAATTGTTTTATTGACAAGGTTAACATATTTATTTGAACAGTATAACAATTTTATAGATTTTTTCCTATTTTATAGAGAATAATAATCATTTTATATTAAATAATATAAGCAAGTATTAAGGGAATAATCTCTTGTCTTAATCATCAAAGTAAGTTTTGTATCAAGATGGCTTATTCAGGATTGATTTATATCATGAAGGATTACATAACTGCTTACATAACACTAGGTAATGTCAAAAAGAAAAATCCATTTTTGAGAGGTATATTATCTGAAAGAAATAGTATGAAGCAGTATATATTTATGATTTCATGGTATTAAAATTGCAGCTTCGGTCAAACATTTAATTTATTGCCTACTTTTATACAATTATTGCTATTGCTTTTGATCATGTAATGAAAACTGCATAGTTACTTGCATTATAAAACAATACAATCATGAATTGGTTATAGATGCCAAATCATACCTATTTAGAAATTCGTTTACAAAGTACATTTTGATTAGTTATTTGACTCAGTCTTTCTCTGCGATTTATACTCAATATAAATTTTTCCAATTGTCCTTCAGGAGTCAAGCATCCAGTTCTAGTTCATTTTGATGAAGGTGAGTTACTCTATAGCATCTGGAAGGAAGCCTGTGCTATTCTTAGTTGCTATAACCAGCTGCATTACTGAAAGCAGGCTCTGTCCTTACACATTATAGATGGATAGCTTCAGATAAGAAAAAGCTATCTTGGTGAATGGTGGCCAGGATTTTGATGTTTCTGTCTAGTAGGTGATAGGGTTATCATTCACATCTCTAGGTGATTTGGGGAGATGGCTGTCTGGAGCAATAGATAAAGACTCATTGGACTGTTGCAGAGGAAAAGAAATCCAAGAGAAGCATGTGAATTCATTACAAAGAAACAAGTACCAGAGTTTTCAGGCTAAAGAAAAAAAGGGAAGAAAAAGTATAAAAAAATCAGCTGCCTTTTTTTTTTGTTTTTTTTGGATAGGCATGTTCTGTGTTATTGAATTGTATGAAAGAGATTAGTAGAGGAAAGACATATTGAGCTTCTTGGCTATTTTCTTTTAATCAAGCAAAATGATGATCTATTTGGGAAAAAAAGTTGTAAGCTAGCTCAATTTAAAAGACAAGATTAACTAAGTGTTATGATGTATACAATACACTTTCTAACACAATGGAGGAGGTCACAAGTGCTAGGATCAGTATTATGTGCAGAAGATGTTTTCTCTTTCAATTTATTTAGTTTTATTTAGTAAAATTATTTTAAAGGAACTAATTATCTACTGGCTCCTGGGGATGATTAAATTACATAAATAGCAGATATGTGTGTTATTTCTTAAGTATTCTATATAGATAGAAGGACATTAGATAAGAAGAGAAAATCCAATCTATGTTGGGAACTGTGAAAAAAAAAAAAACTTCTATGAATATAATGAGGTGAAAATATTACAAAGATTGAATTTGAATAACTGTAGACTTGTTTCAGGGCTTGTATTAGGAGTTTATCTTAGAAAACATACTTTATCTCTTCTTGACACAATGTACTCATCTTCAAAAGGGGATATAATACATACCACATAAGATTACAGAACAAATTATGGTGAATGAAAAGCATTCATTACAATGCCTGAAATAGCAAGTACTCAGACTGCTAGTTATTTTCTTTTGCCTTTCTGGAGATTTTGTAATAATTTCTCCTCTGACACTTGCTAACTTTTATAGGAAGAAGTTCCTTTGACTCCAGATAGTTATTATTTCAAAGGATCATGAAAGTAAGTAATCATGAATCTAGTTTTCTAGAAATTTGACCTCTGAAAATCTTGATCAATTTTTTCTTTTTAATTGTGAATTGGCTAATCTGACCTCTAAGTTAGTCAGGCCTCATCAATGTTTATAGCTGAGTTTTAAGTATGAAAATCATCACAAAGTATTGGAACATCTTGTATTTTTATTGCTAAGTTCTTTGTCCTTTCAAATATATTTCTAATAATTTTTTTTGTCTGTTCTAATGTGATTGAAGTAAAAAATATAAACCTATGAAGAACTGCTGTTACTCATGTTGAAAATTAGGTGGCGCATTTTTGTTCTCATTTTGAGATATTTGCTTTATCAACTCTATTGCCTATAGGCTTTTTATAATGAAACTAGCTGAACCCTCCTGTTCACTTATACAGACTGTAGCTTAAGAAAATGTGATTTTTTTCTAAGAACAAGTTATCATGAATAATATATAATATATATTATATAATATTATATATTGTATATTACATATAATATATAATATACATTATATATTATATAATAATATTTAGTGAGTTACTGTTAAGAGGATGACATTCAATAAAGCAATGCAATAAAAAAAATAAAACTACATTCCCAAATGGACTGTAAAGTAATATGCTAGAAAATAATATACTATCCAGACATTATTGAGAAGCTGTTAATCCCTCAGAGTAAAAATGTAATCTGTTTTATCTATTTGTAAGTCACTTGGAGAACAACTGCCAGTTTTATTAATCATTCTAAAATGTGACTTTAAGTTAGTCCTTCAATGTTCTAAGCCGTTAGAACATTTGGGGTAATTTTGAATTGCAAAACAGATAGCGTATATATATTCTTTATGCCATTTTCTCTTTACAACTTAGCTATTCACTTTATTTCTGTGAGAATGTTCAACAAATCATACTACTTTTCTACTTAGGCAGTTTTTATTTAGATTTTAATTAAAGTTATGTTTACTATGTGTGTTCTTTTAGGAAATCGATGCATATTCAGTATAGAAAACTTGTAAAATGCAGAAAATTGAAAAAGAAATATAGTCATTCATATTCTCACCACAAATACATATCTATGACAATAAAGCAGAGAACAATTAAATATAAACACGATCGTTCTGAATTTATTATTTATACAGTTAATATCACCAGTACTTCCTAAAGCCAATTGTTATTTCTCAATATCATTTTAAAAGATGCATAATGTTTAGAATAACCATGTCTTATTTGCCTGGTCCAGTCTTGGTTTATAACTGTCACAGTGGCTTTCTTCTAACTTATACTTGTTAAAAGTGTCTCCAATTGAATAAAAATGTATACAGTCACTTAAATAATATGCTTTCAAGTTAATGTCTATAATGTTTTAAAATTATTTTTATCAATTTAGTACATTGTTTACCAAGCTTGATATTATAAAAAAAAAGTACCCTGAAATGCTTTTAAGTACAGACATTTTTCTTATTTAGAATTATTCTTTGGTAAAATTTCCATAGTAAAGTCACTGACTGAAAACGGTACATTGTTTTCAAACTTTTGTTGCATATTGCTGAATACCTTTGCAATTTATTTTCTTATCATAGAGTTGAGATGCTTTTCAACCTATTTTCTACTACATGTCCGTTATGCTATCACTGGATAATCCTGTCAGCAAACACACACTCAGCACAAATATTTAATGATAGCAAAATCTGAAGAGTATGGAAACTGCTTTCTATTTCACAGATGACAAGAGCATTGCAGTACCTATTTAATCAAAGTTCTGCAGCTCAAACACTAATTAGAGATGTTCTTTTTTTTTTTTTAAAGTTGACTGTTGCATTTTAGTGTTTGTGTATATAAAATGCATATACATGTATGTGTGTATATGGGGGAGGTATGTGTGTGTGCATAAATTTTCAGCTCTCCAAAGTGGTACAAGTTAGTTTTTAAAAATTGTGTTAAGATTACTAGATTTACCCTCTTAACAGTTTTTTAAATGTACATTATTGTTACCTATAGGAGCAATGTTGTATATCATCTCTCCAGAACTTATTCATCTTGCATAACTAAAATTTTATGTACATCGATTAGCAATTCCCCATCCCTTGTGCCCCCAGCTCCTAGCTACTACCATTCCATTTTTGACTTCTAAGAGTTCAACTATTTTAGACACCTCATATAAGTGGAATTATGCAATATTTGTTCTTCTGTGACTGGTTTATTTCACTTAGTATAATATTTTCAAGTTTTACCCATGTTGTCATATGTTGCAGGACTTCCTTCTTTTTATGGTTAAATGATATTCCTTTGTGTGTATATAACATATTTAATTTAATTTTTTAAAATTGATTTATTTTTTATGATGACATTGATTAATAAAATCTGCTAAGTTTCAGCTGTACGTTTTAACAGTAAAGCATATATATATATTTACATTGTGTGTTCACCTCCCATAGTTAGATTTCTTTCTGTCACCACACATTTGACCCTTTTACTCCATCTACCTCACTCTTCCCTCCTCCCCTCTACCCTCTGGTTCATATAATTCTACCAAAATACTGAAGAGCAGGGAACACCTCCAAACACATTATATGAGGTCAGTATTGCCCTGATACCAAAGCCAGAAAAAAACACAAAAAAACAACAATAACAACAACAACAACAATAACAACAAACAGGCCAATTTTTCTGATGAACAGATGCAAAATGCATCAGTAAAATACTAGCAAACTAAATTCAACAACACATTAAAAGTATCAGACTTCATGACCTAGTAGGATGTAACCCTGCATGCAAGGATAGTTCAACATATGAAAATCAATAAAGGGTAAAAATCACATGATCATCTCAATAGATACAAAAAAAGCATTTGACATAATCAATGCTCTTTCATAGAAATTCTTAAAGAATAGAGGGAAGGAAACTCAGAATAATAAAAGTCACAGAGAAGTTACTACAGAGTAGATGTTAAAGAGCATATAATATCAGGACAACTTCGCCATAGAGAAGAATCAGACAACAAACATAATTTCTTCTTTCTAAGTAAATAATGTACATATTTGTTTCAAATTTTGATCAATAAATTATAACAATGCATTCAGCATACTCTCAAAATTTTCTTTAATGCTAAAAATTCTGCTTTTCTTTACAAAATCTCTTGTTTAGAAAAAATGCAGAAATACCTTGTTTTTATGCTAAATTCTATCAATATCTAAGGCCCAATATAAGTGGTCTCATTCTTGATTAAAACTAATAATATTCCAGGTACACATATTACTTTATCCCTCTGAATTCTCTTATATTTTCTTTAGTGTGATCATACATATTTTATTTTGGTATATAACTATCTATGAAATGTCTTATTTTTTCCACGAAATTACAATTCCTTCAATATCTTACTTGTGTTTATTTACCTTATATCATCTAGGAAAGACCTTTATATAGTTGGAGCAAAATAGTGCCTTTTTGTTTAAATGAGTGAGACTAGTAAATACAGTCAGTATTTGCATTCGTTGAATGCATTTAACAGATCATCAGTGATAAAAGGAGAAAACAATGTTCATTTCTGTAAGTGATTAGGTGTTTAGAGCACTAGTTCAAGTATCGAAATAACTGGGTTTCTTTCTAATTCTACAGTAACTACCAGCATAAAATCAGACGAGTCTTGAAGATCTTTTAATCTGTTTCCTCGTGTTTAAATTATCAAAAGGACACGGCTCTAAGGCACCTGTCTGCTAAAAAATATCTGTAATTTTACATCTGGATATACTTTATCACAGATATGTTAATGTATTTGTAATTTGAAGCAAAAATGTCCTGGTGCTTATTTCCTAATGCTTAAGTTTCAGAGGTTTGTCTAAACAATTTTTTCAGTATAATGATATCCTGACATATATTCTGTCTGTTAAACAGAATTCAGTGAAGTGTTTCTTACTAGAATTCAGTCTCACAGTACTTTTGTTTTTAATGATATGCATTATGAAATAAAACAACAATTATCTTTGACGGAATTATCCTTAGTTAATTCACTATTTGGAGAAAGTTAGGTGGGTGTGAATTATTTTATTCTGAAAAAGGAGAGAAGAATTTATACTTTTTCTGATTATTGGAGAAATCTCCAAAGACTGAAAAGTTTATTACAGATTTAAATCAGTGATGATGACTCGAGGTTTTCCTTTTTTATAAAAATATATGATTTCTTAAGGGTGACTGGAGAAGGAAGGCCTTTCAACTATGAGCTGGTTTACTAAGTACCTTTCAATGTCAATAGTATGAAACCCATAGCAAAATCCATCTTTTCCAAAATGTTACATTGTTCTGGATTCATACATCAGGTCAGAGAGGAAACCATGATATTAAAACAAAGTTGTTATATTTTTAAAATCCAGTACGAATATTATTTAAAAATTTTTTCTATCTAACACTTTAAATATTTATGGCAAATGTACATTATGCAAAACATCTAATTCAACACTAGGCTTGTGAATCTCTCTGTTAAAATTGTGCATGAAAATTATTTTGCAAAGATATTAGTAAGTTCTATACCTCATGGTACTGAAAGGCTTACAAATATATACTTTCCTATATCTAACCATCAGTTTACAAAGGTTATAATTACTTATTTTTCAAATTTAAAGTCCTGCTTTGTGTACCTACATATCTATATCCTATGTATTTTGCTGCCACCATATTTTTGAAGAATTTTGCTATGCCAATTTCACATGTTCACATTGGAAAAGTTAACTTTTATATGATGAACAATCTAGGAAATCTACCTACATAATCTCACAATCTTATATACATTTTATATTAAAAATTCCAAAGGTTTGCATGTAATCAAAGTACATTTTACGGGATCCTTTATTTCTGCCATAGTTTTCTCTGTTTACAGAGTTCTTTAGAAACCTTGTCAAAGACTAAATTACGTTGTTTGACTTTATAAATTATGTGAGTGTATAACTTTCTTTGTGATAGGCTAAACAGGTGAAAAATGTTTGCTTGTAACAAAGCGTCATTTTATCTTTTGACACAGCACATGGCTAATTAGTGGCCTTTGGGGAGCTAAAAAGATGACCCCGACTTGTTATAGTATTATAATTTACCGAATATTATGATTGCCACTTTAAACGACAAGATCTACAAAGGCTAATGATACACTGGATAGTATAAGAATGCAAAATTAAAGGGTAATGGTCATTCCAAAGGTTAATGTTTGTAACTCTTGAAAGAGAATAAATTGATGTAATACAATCCATTTTAAGAAAAACTTTCCTTCTATGATGATGTGACCAATTATCATATTGGCAGTTCAGTAGACAGATAATAATTTCATCCATTACCATTAAAATGTCTTAATAAAAGCTTTAGAATGTAGACAGTATGAATCTTTTCATTTAACATCCTTAAAAAATGACTTATTTTGAATATGATTATTTGAAAGGAAAAGAGCTATTTCAAGTTTTGGAGAAGTTAAAATGAACCCAAAAAATTGCCACAGTCATATGGTGATATTAAACTGTTAAGCAAATGTCATCATTGTATGTCTTATCATACATGCTTCTATTTATACATAAACACCAAACAGAATTTAGTTTCCTTTTGGAAAACTCAAGAATTTATAGAGTGACACAGATCAAAATTGATTGCTCTCTAACTAATAGGTTAGAAGACAGAACTATCATATCTGAGCATTATGAATCTTACCTCATTTTGAAAAGGAGCTGAAGTAAGTGAGAGAAATGGTCTGTTGGCTCCTAATTCATGAAGTGACAATGATGAATGAAAGAGAGTTAGCTCCAGCTGTAGCTGTATTTTAGCTCCTGGATACTTTTTACTGCTAGAGGCGCTGTAAAAAAAAAGAAGAAGAAGAAATTTCCAATTAGCAATGGACAAATGCCTTCCTTAAAGTGGTATCTAAATAATGTCCATCAGGGAGTCATTCATTTTTCTGGAAGAAAACTTATTATTATTTTTTTTTTATTAACAGCTACAAAAACATCCAAAGGCATGTAACTCTTTTGGGGCCACATTAGATATCTTGGAAACATTATAATCAGTAGTTTTAGTTTTTCCAAAGTTAAGCAAGTTGTACATTTGTGGAGAGATAGAGAAAGTAGTATTTGGCTTAATGGTGTTCTCTGCACAAGACCTTGAAAAGGGGGAAAAATTTAAAACACAAGACTAAATTTAAGGAGACAAAAATAAACTAGTAAGATTTATCTGTTGCCTTATTTTTCCTAGGACAATTTAGCCCTACATTTATGTAAAAATGCTTCCTTAAAAAGTCAGGAAAATCTTACTGGCAAACCCAAGTCCTTTCTTGATCTCTCTCCTCATACATTTATTCATGGTTGAAATTAAACCCTATATATCCACAGCCATAAAAATCAATGTGCCCACAGCCACTACACTAGAAAGATCCATCACTCCTGTGAAGTAATCATACAGGGAAAAGAAAATTGCAGATCAGGAGAACATTGCTTAATTTGGCTGAATTCAAATTCTACATCTGTAAAACAGAAGTAAAATACCCACCACATAAATACTTATGAATATTAAGTAAAATATGTAAGATATTTGATAAATCTTAGCTACATTAATAATTAATCTAACTATAAGTAATCTTCTTTCTCATTTATTGTCTAAACTTTTTATTTTCCTTGATATTAATTTTGAAAGCTTACAATTCTAATTGTTGTAAAGGAATCATACATACCTACTTTTTAATAGCTTCTCTCTTCATATGTTTACCTGTTTATCTTTCTCTTCCCTCTCTCATAAATATATGCTCACATTTCAGAAAAGTACTATTTCAACTAATAACAAATTATTACTGTTGAAGATGTAAAATGCCAATATACACACTACCCAGTTTAAGAAATAAAATATTTTATTTATTATAAATTGAGTCTTCTATACACACCTCAATTCCATTACTCTTTCCCATCCTCAACTCCAAAAGAGATAGCCACTCTCATTAATTTCATAATTATTTACATCGCTTCCTCTTTTACATTTATGATATATATTCATAAAATGTATTCATAATATTGTATTACTTGTTTTAAACTAAATAAATAATATTATAACTATAGTAGGCACACCTACTCCAGTAGATATTCTTCTGGAGCTTTCTTTCCTCACCTAATATTGTGTTGGTGAGATTCTTTCATGTTGCTTCATGAACATTTCTTTCTTTTTAGTGGCAAAATAGTATTCTGTGTTCTAACTATACAATTTATTTATTCATTTTTATTTAAGATCTATTGTTTTAAACTTATTTTCTATTTTAACTGTCTTAGTCTGTTTGGGCTGCTGTAATAAAATACTAAACTAGGTGGCTTATAAACAACAGAAATTTATTTCTCAGAGTTCTGGCGAATAAGGAGTACAACGTTCTTACACCAGCCAACTCAGTGAGGGCCTACTTCGTAGATAGTGTCTTTTTGCTATATTTTCCCTTGGTGGAAGGGGCTAGAGAGCTTTGTGGCAGTCTCTTTTATAAGAGCATTACCACTCATGAGGCCTCCAGCCTCATGACCTAATCATCTTTCAAAGGTCCCACCTGCCTCTCTAACAACATCACATTGGGTGTAAGGATTCCAACATATGAAATTTGGGTGGGACACAAACATTCAGACCATAGCAATGATGTTGGTTTACACATATCCCTATTATATTTGACTTATTTTTATCTTTGTTTTAAAATATTGTGATCAATCATAAACCCAGCAGTCAAAACAATAACTAATTATTAATAACTGACATGTATCTATGTTCTCACTCTACCTGTTAACTTTTATGTTCATCATCCCATTGCTTTGTTATATGTGTTGTCCCACATATATGTATGTGCATAAACAATATTGGTCCAAGAATGAATCACGAAGAAACAGAACCAACTGATTACTACTAACAAAATCAAATCAGTAATCAAAAAAACTCCCAACAAACAAAAGTCCTCAACCAGATGGCTTCACAGGTGAATTTTACCAAACATTCAAAGAAGAATTAACACCTATTCTTCTCAAATTATTCCAAAAAAATTCAAGAGGAGGGAAGACTCCCCTGCTCATTTTGTGAGGCCACCATTACCCTGATTCCAAAACCAAAGACATTACAAAAAAAAAAAAAAAAAGAAAGAAAATTATAGGCCAATATCCCTGATGAACATAGGTGCATAAAGTCTCAACAAAACATTAGCAAACTGAATTCAGCAAGACATTAAAAAGATCATGCATCATGATCAAGTTGGATTTATTTCTGGGATGCAAGACTGGTTTAATATTGACAAATCAATTAATGTGATACAACACATTAACAAATTAAAAGATAAAAATCATATGATCATATTATTAGATGCAGAAAAAGCATTTGGCAAAATCTAGCATCCAACAAATAATCATTACTAATTATAAAAAGTTTCTAGCTAAATCTTCCTATAGGGTTATGAATTTATTTTTCCTTTAGTTTCATCAATTTATGCTCCCATTTTAAATCATATTTAGTAAGTCTATATATATATATCATGATTATATTGAGTCCCTATGAAATGACCATTTTGCTATTCTCAATCTGTTCAAATCTACCCTATTACAATGACAGCTGCAAGAACTTTCTTATGCTTAGTATTTTCATGGTACATCTTTGCCCCTCCTTATACTTTCAAACTATCACCATTTTTGTGGGAAAATAGGTACATTTTCTTTATCTTTCTTTTTCTTTCTGTCTCTTAAACTGGAAACATAACTCATTTATTTCATCTCAATTAATTAGCAATATAATGATAAAGTTTATACTAATCCTTTTGCTGCTTAAATTCAATCTTACAGGGTTTGATATATATTTTAGTTATAATCACTTCTTAGTGTTACATTTCTATTCTAATTGCTCTTTGATCTATGAGTAATTAAGAAGTATTTTCCCAAAATTTAAATGGCAAAATTTAAATGGAGATTCATTCATCTATTAAAAATTGATATATAACTTATTACATTATGGTCAGAAAAATAAAATTTAAACCTTTCTTTTATATGCCTAATAAATCCTGTTTCCTTCATCTATTACATATACTTTTATAGGAATATTTATTTTCTTATATTTATCCATATTTATTAATTATATCAATCTTATTTTTTTTCAGTCACTAGATTTAATTAAACAATAACAATAACATTCAAATATAAAATTTTTATAGATTCTACTACATGTCAGGAATACCAGGATAAGTTTTCCACATACTAATTTAATTTTAAAAATAAATCTGTGATATAAGAGCTATTATTATCCTCACTTTATATGAAGAAATTGAAGCACAAAGTAGTAACTTGTCAAAGATACAACAGCTAGAGGAGAAAATGACACTGAAATATAGAATAGTCTGAAAAACACTTCTGAAGAGGAATAGTATAATGAGTGCTTTTCATTTTTCATATTTCTAATTGGTGGTGTTCATGTTTTCAGATTGTTTCATATGCTAATATTCCCTTAGCTCCTTTAATATTTTTATTTCTCGAATTTTAAATCCTTGATTTTTCAGTTCTAGTAATAATGATTTCAATAGACTCTTTAGTCATGTTTGTGTGTTTCCTTTGAATTAATTGTGCTAATAATCTATCTAGTTACAGCAGTCTGAAGCTCAATGGCCCTTGGAGGTATCAGCTATTCTTTTAGTCAATATATATCTGGCAAAGGCCAGGACCTAGTGCTTGGGACAGCTGATTAATTCAGTGGTAGGGAGAACATAAGCTCTAATATGAAGACCCTCGAGCACCATAAAAATCACACTTAATCATTTACTCACCCACACATTTTATCAGGTCAAGGTTTCCTTCTTTGCTAATGAGGAAAAAGCAACACTGACACTGATTGTCTTTAGATTACTTTTAACCAGACCAGGAGGTTTGTAGAGGGTGGAGAGCAATATGCAAGAGATAATTAGTCACTATTATTTTCTCAACAGCTCAAAAGCACAGGGATTCTACCCTTGTTTTGTTACTGAAGCATCTCAAACAGGTCTAAGACAAATCAGGTGCAGGATCAGATATTGTTTCTTCCAAGTTAATGATGGGAGACATGCAAGAACAGAGCTGCTTTTTTGTTTGTTTTCATTATCTCATTCATTCATGTCTGATTGCCTCCTGCCCTGGCCTAAATCATCATACAAATATGCACACAAACAAAGCAGTTTTCCTTGTCACCAGAGTTGTCACTAGAGTATTTTCTGGTTTCCTTTAATATTATCTCTGGGGTTTATCTTGAGGAACGGAATGAGTAGTTTGGTTCAGAAGCTTGCTAGGAATCAATTGAATGGAATAAATGTATACAGCCAAAGAATACAAATTGAAGAAAAACAAAGATTATCTGGATGAAAAACAAATAAAAACCTATGCTGCTAATAAGAAACACAATATAATGTTTGAAAGTAAAAGGGGGGAAAAGATTCTTATGCAAAAACTAAAGTGATATATTAATATTAGACAAAATCAGTTTTAAAGATGTGTTTTATAAATAGTGAGTAATTTTATAATGATAAAAGCTTTAATTAACTGGGGAGATATAAAATAAATTGTATAAACATAATAATATAGCCTGAAAATATCGAGCAAATATTGAGAGAACTAAAAAGAAAAATAGACAAACCTGTAATAGAAAACTTTAATACATGTCTCTCAGTAACAGATAGAAAAAGAAAATTATCATCAAAGAAATGAAAGGTTTGAATAACTTCAAATTGATATTTGGCTTAATTAAATATGCAGCATTTCACTTAACAATGGCAGAAGATATATTCTATACAAGTACACATGAAATAACTACCAAAGTTGACCACCCACTGGACCATAAATCAAGTTTCAGCAAATTGAAAAGGACTGAAATTACAGAGATTATATATTCTGACTATCATGCAATGGAGCTAAAAACTATTACTGTTACTGCCTCCATAACTACTATTACTACAAGTATTGCTATTATTATTATCATTATTATTACTAATACAATAAAAAAAGGCATCTATCCAATCTCACATACTTAAAAATTGGGTATTATACTTCAAACTTATTCATGAGTCAAGAAATAAAAAAGGAATTTAGAAGATATTTTTAGGAATTATGAAAAGGTTAATGTGGCTATTATTAAAATATGGCACTCAATAAATTTTACTACTCCATTTCATTATATCTTGTCTTCCTGGGAATGTATCACTAGTACTTTTTCAGTAGATTGTATTTCTCCTTCTCCCTTTCTTATCTGGGTTGGTCTTTTTTGGTAGCTACTGTCAAAGATGGCCCACAATGGACCATGCCTCCTAGTACTCATTCTGGTGTACACATTGAATCTGGTTTGACCGCATGGTTGTTGTATCTAGCATAATATGAAGAAAGGCCACAGTTATGGGTTTATACTTTAAGAATATAAGCCAGAAAGCTAAGCTTCCCTTTTAGTGATTTTGAGAGTTTTGAGGTGTTATGTAAGAAAGCAAACTATCATACTGAAGAGATCATGTAGAAAAAAAAAAAAAACATATTGGGTGGCTATGTGGAGAAACAAGGCCATAATGTTATATGAAAACAGATATCCACATCTCCTAAATCCCTAAATCCAGCTTTCTTCTTGCCTTTGGAGGAGAATATCCCATGTGAGAGAAACATCTTAAAGCTTCCATCCTCATCAGCCCCCAGATAACTACATCTTCAGTTGATGTCCCAATATCTCTATTTATCTGTCCATCTATCCATCCATCTGTCCATCCATCCAATGAGAGAACCTCAGCTTGTCACTTCCTTGCTATGTGACTTTATGCAATCTACTTACACTTTTCTAAGTGTCAATTTCCTTCTCCATAAGATATATTATTTATATCCATATTATTTTGGAGGTATTAAGAATTAAATGAGAATATATTAAAATTTTGTATTATGGCATGTGCCACAGGTGGTAAATAAAAGGATTAAATGCTCTTATTATTTGTATAATTGTAATTATTAAATATAAAATAAAATTTTATAAAATTTTAAAAATATAATGATTACAGAATGAATGCACTTTTATTTTCTTCTGGATATAATAAAGGACTTCTTAAAAACTATATGGATACTCAATGGGAATTTCTGACTATATTTTACATTATATTCTATAATATCCTTTTATAAGGACCCACTGAAGAAAGCATTCTCAGGTCTAAATACCAGAAATTATTTTACTTATAACTTTTGCACATTATACATATTATATAGTATATATGTTCATATATATAAATATTATATGTATAATATAGATATAATTTCCCTTTTCATTAGGTGTTAAAATGGAAGAGCAAATGGAAGTCTCTCTCAATCAAGTATGAATACAGGGCTTTACTGCTGCCATACCACCGTTTCACTCCTGGTTTTAGGCAATAAAGCTTTGCATTTAAGAAGTTTGCCTCTGAAACTATACTAAATTATATTTGACTCCCATTAATTTAAATATTTAACAATACTTCATTCTCTTACAATTAGGGTGGTGGTGGTGGAATACACAGTCCATGTTGAACTTAGTGAATATGAACTTTATTCTAGTGCCAGTCCCTGGCTCATGGGCAGAATAAAGTAGATATTTACTGAATGAATATAACAGCACACAATGTAAAAGCTAAGAGCTCAAGTTAGGAGGACCTATTATTATAATCAATCAGTTTTTAAATTTACTTTTGATTTTATTTTCCTTTATCCCCAATTTTGATCCAAATGATTCTCAGGGCTTGATGTTTGGAAATTTTGGTTATAAAAAACAGATGAACTACATTTATACAATGAATATCATTTTGCTTTCAGAGGTTGAACATAAACACATGGGGTCACACTATATAGATATGAAAGCATATACTAGTAAACCTGCTAATCTGAGACAGTAACAAGCCATGCAAAGTATATACCACCAAAATGCAAATCTGGGCTCTATCATTCCATTTGTGACCTTGGACAATTCCTTGAAGATTTTGGGTTAAATATTCTCAAATATAAAATGGAAATAGAAACAATATTTATTTCATAGGATTGTGTAAAGAATTAAATAGGTTTTAAAATAAATCGATGCATAAAAACTTTCAGAATTGTGAGATTTTAATCAATGTGGTTTCCATAACTGCTGTTGTTGGTTGTCATCACTATGGCTGGTTGTCAGAAAATGAAGACCTGAGCTGGAAAGACAGGCTTAAGGGAATATGCTCATTATCTGGGTTGGCATTTAGAAACCACTCTAAATTCTCATGTATAACTATCATTTTACCAATTCTGATCCACTGCCCATTGCTCATCTCTATACACTCGTGATACTTTTGTTTTATGCTTTGCATAATGTGTTTTTTTGTAGGTAAGTTTTGACTATTGTGTCCCATTATTTATTTAGCAATTTTGATCCCCTTTTCCTGTAATCGTTTTTTTATGTGTATTTAGCAATATTACCATTTTCCCACGAGTTATATTTTCTCTATAATCTTTATTTTGTTTCCTCTATGATTTATTTATTTAGCTCTTTGGAAAACAAAATAAGACACATGTAAAAAAACAAGTTACAATGTAGACCTATTATTATAAAAAATACAAATATAAATGACATTCCAGTAAAATTTTATATTGTTCATTTAATTTAGAAATTGTATACTTTTTAAATTTTTGTAGTAGAGACTAAAACATGTTGAACAGTATATGTACAATTTCCTTTGAGAAAGATTGAGGCCTATCAGGATTATTTATGTCTTCCTCCTTAGAAATAAGATACATAAGAAGAAATCCTACACCTGTAGATTCAGTTTAAATGGTTTTGTATCAAAGTACCTAATGTAAAAAGATAATAATAATAATGTACAAAGTATAAGATTTTCTCCAAAGAAGTACATAATTAGAAATTCTGTGGTTTTTGATGCTTTGGGTAACAAATAATATGAGCTTTAAACATCTTCCAATGATCTATGAAATTAACCAGCCCCTTCCCTAATCCACCTCAAAAATGTTTAAGATTATTATCAAATACTCCTTAGGGGAATCATTTGTACATAGTATATTATATATACGTAGCTATATGTATACTTATACATTTCTAGGAACATATAAAAGCTATCTTTATGTTACTAATTCTATAAATAATAGTGGCAAGTTCTTTATTTAGTGTGTTCTCTATTCCTTTGTGAATTGATGATGAAATACTAGTGAAGATTAAGTAATGAAATATAATAATTTGGGGTAGTTTTTAATATGGAAACCTATTTTCTCATTGTTACAGATAAGTTTGTGATATAAAATGTTTGTATTTTCAGTGAGAAATCTAATTCTAAGCCTGTGGCTTTTGAATGTTTTCTGTGACTTTTGTTGTTTTGTGACAGTCCTAGCAGGTATTTCACTCATAATGCAGTGTAATTGGCATTCTGCCGCAATTACTAAACCCAGCAATGGATTGTTAGCTCTAGGGAACTGCCAGGATGAAGTAAAGCTTTTTCAAACTCCAAGTAATTAACAGAAATGTTTACAAAAGGGAAAAAGTGGTATATCAAACTTTCCTTTTAAACATCAGCTAGAGTTTGAACTTGCCTTAAATTTAAATATTTCAATAGTTGCACTAAAATTCTATTATAAAAGTATATCTTCTTATCTTGTAAACTTTGTCAGCATTAATTAGTAAGACCACATAAATTATATCTGTAAAGATACACAGAATGACATTCAAGAAAATATTTTTATACTTTGTATAAGAATGCAAAGTGATGTGGTTAAGGATATGAATGACTGTTCCTGGGCACATATATAAACTGCTAATAATCATGTGTGAAAGAAGTTGTTGATGTCGAGATAGACTTTAAAAATTCTGGGTTTGGATTACTACCTAAGACAAAATGGCTTTAAAACATCATAACTGTCCATTAGATGAGGGTTCCGGGAAGACAGATTATACCAATCCCCTCAACTTCATATTTCCATCTTCAATTCCCAGAAAAATATACGTTACCTGACAGTTCTGATTTATTTTTAGGGTAGGTTGACTAAAATTAAGATACAACACAGGCACACTGTTCAAAATTTAACTGATATACCTGCTGAGTAAAAAAAAAAAAAATTACTTCATTATTTCAAAATTCTTCAATTGTATATAAATTCAAGTCAATAGAGGCTTAAAAGATATTAGGTATTCCAAAGTGTTCAAAAATGGATATGAACTCCTAGTTTAATTACATATGTATTCTTTGTTTAAAGAAACAATTCTTATTCAAAAATCTTAAATCTTTTTTTAATATAGAAGTATTTATACTTGTTCATTAAATAAACAGATTCTATAAATATGCATGCTATCAATAAGGAAACTTTTTGATTAAATTAGATGCGTAGAGTTGGCATCTCTAAATTCAGAAATAATTGAGGATCTTCTTTTAAATAGATATTTACATAGGTAGGTAGATGATAGACAATTAGATTAAAATAGTTACATGTGCAAACAAAGTGCATTGTTCCTCATCTATTAAGAGTTCATTCTCTAGTTAACATTTCTATATACATTTGAATGGAAGCTTAGGGGTGAGTACTGTGGTTGTTGCTTTGCCTACCACATATCTGGTTCAATTCTCCAGCAAACTTTGCTCTCTTTAGAAGGAGATTATCTGCAAAGGAAGCTCAATATTCTTCTATAGGCTTATTCTACATTTTTTCAGGAACTAAGGAAAATTCCAAAAGGCTCCTGAACAGAATGCTAAACCATTAGGAATGACTTGTTAGATACCCAGAGCAAACTACAGAAGTATATTATCTACATAGCAAAGCTCTGGTACATAATATGTGGCTACTAGGAACATATTTAACCAAGGAAAATAAGACACACCATTGGATTGAGCTTAATATTTAAGAATATTTAAAAATATTCTTAATTGAATGTGTTATTCCTTGTAGCAATTTGTTGGGGTGGCTAATTTTAAAAGCCTGGTCCAGGACAGAAAACTTAAGATAGCAGAAATCTTTGGCATAATTTAAGAGAAAATGTTTAAAAATAAGTGGAATGCAAGAATGCTAGGCTGAATCTATAAAGAGACATCATAACAGTGATTTAAGAACACAGATCTCAAAGTTAGAGTGCTTGAGCTGACTTCCTTTTTGGTTCTGTCATATATAAAGTGGGTAATATACTTAGCTCTGATTTGAAATGATACTGAAAACATTTATAACAGTGTTTGTTAAATGTCAGTGATTAAAATGTCCTAGAGGTGATTGTTAAGAATATTGATCATTGGTCTCTCATCACTACATTTTGATTTGATAGATCGATGTAAATCTAAGGCTGCTGGCAACCATATCAAAATCTAGAGTATTTATTTAAAATAATTTTCTCTTTAGAAAAGCAGATTCTTTTGAAGTGATTAAAGTCTTCCAAGTCAGCTGCTGAAGGAATTACTCCTGGGAAAGGTAGATTACTGCACAAGTTTTTGAATCACTAAAAATAACACATGCATAACAAAGATTCTCTTGGACAATTTATATTATATAAACTCTACATGCAGTAACTCAAAATCAGTGATTTGGGAGTGTACTTTAGCAATTTGTTAGACTGAATTGTCAATCAATATTTAATAGGATCTACTTTGTGGAATGCATATTAATGAATATTATTAGGCATAATAGGAGATAATGTAAAATTTAGTCAAATTCATTATTCTTGAGAATTTTACAATTGTGTGATTTTTAATAATAGCTCAAAATATGTTCTAAGTTTGGGATTTTGAAATTAGGCATTTATGCAGTAATCTAGGTCTGTGAACCACTAATCAGATGCATGTGTCCCTGATGTAGAACATGTCACTATGAATTGAGATACAGAAAAACATAATCATACAACACACTCACACACATAATAACATGAAGATGTGAACCTTTACTAATATTCAATTCATTCATTGATATTGGTGCTCTCTCATCCTCTCCTAAGAAGGTCAAGTATCATTTATGGTAAACAAAGAAAGGGAGGATTTTTCACATTGTGGAGGCATTGACAATGGTGCCCTCATTCATTTTTGGCTTTCTAGCTATAGTTTGTATGTGTCTGCTTTTGAGGACTTACAAATCTAACCCATAACAAACCTAACATGCACAAAATCAGCACAAGCCATAGAGAACTTCTGCAATGAAACCAAGATTGAAGATTAGCACGAGAAAACAGCAAAGTTGAACATTCCTTTAATATCTGTATTAATTTTCAGCAAACTCACAGTATAAAATTAATAATAATTTATAGTATGTTATTTAACATATATGTTTTAAAAATGTTTTATCTTTCTCTAAGATTCAGATAGTGTTTCAAAATATGAATGAGAAAATAGTTTTGCTTTCCTTTAGTAAAAATATTTTATAAAGAGAGAAAATTTTGAAATAGTAACTTACAATTTTTCCTTGCTCTTTCACTTTACCTACCATGATATTTCAGTCATTTATAAAAGTCTTCCCCTATTTACATCCTTAAAATATTGCAAACAAAAATTTTTCTAATCAATTTAAAAGTCTTTCAAGGAAAGATTGCTGCTATAAATATAAACACAAAAGCATTACATTTCCCATTAGTTTGCAAGAACAATTGAATGACATTAGGGAGAATAAAACTTTATAAGCCAAACTTTAACAATAATATTTGCATAATGGTTAGATTAATTTGGAACCTGATTGTCATAATTTACAAAATACAGCTAATAATGTACTTCTATTGGATCTATCTATCTATGAAATCTGTTTTTCAGATATAGTAGTCATTAAATACAATCACCAAAATAAACCACTGAAGTACAAAGTTTTATGCCAAAACTTTAAAAAATAATGAAGCATATTTAATTATGTGGCCATTATTTAACAATAAAATTGACATGAATCTGACAGTTATTTGAAATAGACATGAATGGTGATGTATATAGTGCAATATGTCAAATGTGAAACCAAAAGTTTAAATTCAACAAGATTTTTATATAGGAAAATGAATTTCTTATACCTATAATACAGAAAATATTTTAAAGTATATTACTTTTAGCTCATCCATTTTAATTTATAAATTTGGTTATCTTTCATAATGTAAAAATATTTTAGTATAGTATTTCAAGTATAAAACAAAATATTTAAAAATCAGCACATAGATATATTTAAAGTCATTCCTTAAGAAATTTTACTAATAAAAAGATGAAAAAATTTGAAGATGAATAATTGTCAATATAGACTTATTCCTTAGATTGTAACAATGATTCAATAATGAAAAGTTACTTCTCTAAATTTCAAACTAATGGACATGGCCATGTGAAAACACACACCTTACCTGTGTACAGGGTTTTGTTTACTTTTGTAATCATAAACCCTGGATATAAACATGGTCTAAAATAAATTTAAAAAAATGAAATATGCATTCTTCTGAACTAAATTAGCATATCAAGATACAAGCATTAAAAACATGATTGAGGAACTATTTATGTATAGTGGTACCTATTTTGAATATTAGTAAGTAATGATTAAAAAACACTGTAGCATTAATTGAAAAATATAACTTTTTATTTTGAGATGTTAGACCACAGTCTGATATGCACTGGATTTGTGATTTCTAAAATTTTATTTTATTATTTGTTTAAAGTATATAGTACATTACTTAGACATTTATATAGTTTACAAAACGATCCCTCTAATAGCTCTTTCTCTCCTCTGGCTCCCTACATAGCCATTACATTAATGCTAACTGCGTTCACTATGCCATTCTCCGTGACCATCTATCAACTACTAATTTATTCTTCTTTAACCTTTCACCCTTTTCTCCCAGTACTCCAACTCCCTCTCCTCTGTCCATCACCAGATTGTCTGTTTGTGAGTCTGTTTTTGATTTTTCCATTCTTTTTGTTCCTTAGATTCTGCTTATAAGTAAAATCTTATGGTATTTATCTTTCTCTTTCTGACTTATTTCACTCGGCATAATAACCTCTAGGTCCATTCATGTCATTGCAAATGGTAGGAGTTCATTTTTTTTAATGGTTGAATGATATTCTATTGTATGTATGAACCATAACTTCTTTACCCAATCATCTGTTGATGGGCATTTAGGTTGCTTCCATATCTTGGCTATTGTAAATTATCCTGCCATAAACATAAGGGTGCATAGATCTTTACAAATTATTGTTTTGGTTTTCTTTGGATAAATATTCAGAAGTGCAACTGCTGGGTCAAAAGGTATATCTATTTTTAATTTTTTGAGAGACCTCCAGACTCTTTTCCCGAGTGGCTGTACCAATTTGCAATCCCACCAGCCATATAAGAGGGTTCCTTTTTCTCCACATCCATGCCAACACTTGTTATTTGAATTCCTGATGACAGCCATTCTGACAGGTGTGAGGTGATATCTCATTGTGGTTTTAATTTGCATTTCTCTGATGATTAACGACCTTGAGCATCTTTTCATATGTCTATTGGCCACCCATATTTCCTCTCTGGAGAAATATCAGTTCAGGTCTTCTGCCCATTTTTCAATTGAATTGTTTTTTCATTGAGTTGTCTGAGTTCTTTATATATTTTGGATATTAACCTCTTATCACATGTATCATAAGTAAATATCTTCTCCCATTCAGTTGGCTGTCTTTTTGTTTTGTTGATGGATTCCTTTGCTGTGCAAAAACATTTTAGTTTGATGTAGTCCTATTTATTTTTTCTTTTGCTTCCCTTGTCTGAGGAGATATGTTTGAAAAGAAATTACTGTTAGCAATATTAGAGAGATTACTGTCTATGTTTTCTTCTAGAAGTTTTATGGTTTCAGGTCTTATACTTAAGTCTTTAATTCATTTTGAGGCATTCCTTGTATATGGTGTAAGAAGGTGGTCCAGTTTCTTTTGCAAAATACAACTTTTGAAACAAAGTGATTCTGATTCTTGGTTATTTCCTATAGACATATTGAACCATGAAGAGACTTTGGCCAAACTTCTTAATTTCAGTCATCATTAACTAATTAACACCAATATAAAGTGACACCATTGTGTACAGAATGTCTGTGAGTGCATAATTGGTGTTTTACATGCAAGATATTCTCAGAAACATGGTATGAGAACCTGAAATGTGAAATATAGTCTATATGTCTGAAAATTCTAAAATAATAGTTAAGAAAATTCCATCAGACTCATCATACATAAATAACATTATATATCAGTTTAGACCACATAGTTCCTCACTAAATGCCTTCCTATGAACCGATGTATGAATTCTAACTTTCAGTAACACTAATCTATTAGAGAATATAAAAAATATGTTTATTTTAGTATAACAGGGTAAAGTATTAGAATAGCATGGTATTATACATGATATAAAAATAATTAGTAGATGAACGAAATGGAATCATATAAAACAGGGATTATGCATTCAAGTGTCTAAATTAGGATATGCATTAAATACATGGGAGTATTTTATTTATAGAAAAAAATAAATTCTCCCCAACTCTTCATGTGATATCAACCCTATGCTTTACCACTTGTTTTCCAACTTTTGATGATGATATAAATGCATAAAACTTTCCCAGTATACTATGAACACCAAAAGAAAGAGGTACAGAATGACAGCAGACGCCGTGAGAAGCAACTTGAAGACATGGGGACTACAGAGCCTGTGTGCAGCACTTGTGGCCATGCAGGGACATACTAGAAGTTTTGGCATGTTTACTTTTCAACACATATGTGTATTTATGTATGAAATCCGCTGATTGCTTTTTGTAAGCTCTTATCTAAAGATAAGGCAGAAGACAAATGACACATTCTTTGGACTGCATTTATTTCATGAACACTAATTTGTGTTTCCAGATAAAACCTATGAAAATACTAACTGATGTCATTATTTTTTTTTGTGGAAAAATATTAGGACTATTTACTACATTTTCAGCAAAATTTTTCTCCAATGCGAGGCTGTATAGCTGTTTAAAAAATGTGGGTATCATCAAGAGATGAGCCTCTGTTATTGATCAAGTGGGATAGAACAGAGAGCAATGGAAAGTCTTCACAGGAACCTCACACAAAACCCAGGAAAAGAAACTTCCTCCAGGTGTGATTACGAAGTTAATACATGTGGTAGAAACACATAAATTCTATCTATGAGTGCAGTTCTACCTCACATCTAATTTATTTATTATCCACATTAACACTTTTCAAATATAGAAGTGAGGGGTTCATATTATGGAAAGGCTAAAGGATGAAGTAAAAAAGATGTTCAGTCCTGAAGCTGTGTATCCTTGGGTTCAAATGCCACTAATTAGCTATATGGTCTCAAACAACATACTATATCTCTGGAAATTCCATTTCATTATCATACCATGTTTCTATTTCATAAGGTTTATCGTGATGATAAATACGTGAAACCTCTGTACAATGCAGTGTTGATAATGGTCCTTGAATGCGTGCCTTCTACTCTCAATGCATATTATTTAGATGCCTGTAGAAGTTTACATTTTGAAAGAATATACATTTACAAACTACTATATATTCAAATGTAGATATTGGGGAGAATAATTCAAATTATCTCTATGATAAAAAGAGAAATGTGAACGACTTATGTAGATCAAAATGAAAGATTACAAAATAATTCCTTATTCTCATACATTGCTGGTGCAAATGCAAAATGGTACAGCCACTGTGAAAGAAGATAGTTAGGTAGTTTCTCACAAAGCTAGATATAATCTTACCAGGTCACCCAATATTGGTGTTCTTAAATATTTGTCCAACCAAATTAAAGCTTATGTCCACACAAAAGCCTCTACACACATTTATACATGGTTCATTCATAATTACTTAATTACTAAATATTGGAAGCAACCAAGATGTCCTTCAATAGATTTATAGATACACAAACTGTGATACATTCACACAAGAGTGCTATTAAGCAATAAAAAGAAATGAGCTCCCAAGCCAGGGAAAAACATGGAAAAACCTGAAATGTGTATCACTAAGGAAAAAGAAGCTCATTTGAAAGGACTATATACAGTAAGATTGCAACAATGTGACATTCTGGAAGAGGCAAAACTCCAGAGACAGCATAAATATCAGTGATTGCCATGTGGAAGGAGGTAGGAAAATGAGAATTGAATTGTAAATTAATAAAGAGTACGACTCCATTTGTTGATGTCAGCTTCTAGGCTTCACTACTCTCTTTCCTTTCTGCCCAACATCTGAGCAAGGTGATAAGAAAATTGTGATGATCCTTCCTTTAACACCAGTGAGACTTTCAAACCACGATGGTCCCTGCCTTTGGGAAATCCTTAGCGCCCCCAAACCCTATCCCCTAACCACTATATAAAAATAGAGCCAGTTTTCTTATCTTGCTTTTTGGACCTGTTTGGGAACCACCCTGCTGTACCAATGAAGCATCATTATGTGAGTAATTCACCTTTTCTATAATCTCAGTGTGTGTGTGTGTGTGTGTGTGTGTGTGTGACATCGTCATTTCCATCATTTGAACCAAGTTTTGTGTGGAGGTCCATTTTGTATCTGTAGGGTGTCCATAAAAATTGGTGCTGTGAACAGTTATATACAAAGAGTCTTATTATGCACTGTGCAACTCAATGGTTTTGCTGTCTACTGGCAAGTATATTCTTTGAGCTACTTCTTAGTGGCTACCTTGAATTTTGAGCTGTGTTGCTTTGTATTGAATTTTATGAGTTTTACTATCTCTGTCTTAATTTAATTAAGTGAGGGAAATTTCAAGAACTGGCATTTATCAACAGGGGTATAGATTTAGGGCACTCTTTACAGTGCCCTGTGTTCATGTGTCTTGCCCCAGAATCACCTCTGCTTCAGAGGGAACTGAGTGTTTTGTTCCAAGCATGAACTCTTACCCTGTGACTATTGGTTGTGTCAACCAGGCATTAGCCTCTGTTCTGCAGAGTACTCAGGGGAAAGACACCCTGTGCAGTACAGGTGCAATGAGTGGTCACTCATATGTGGGAAGAACAGCTACTGTTTGGCATAACGAGGTCACATTTCTATAAAATGATGGTTCACTAAGACTTACATGGTACCTTTTTGCTGCTCTATGTCTCTGTCACCAAAAATGATCTTGATATTCATGGCTATACAGAAAAACACCTGTAACACTGTGGCATGACAAGAGGTTTTTCAACTCTTGCCATGGAGAAGCCCTGAATTCTGATGACACTGATTCTAGACTCTTTGGAAAAAAAATAAAAACGTATAAATACGAACATGATAGGGAGGAATCCCTGAAGTTTATATAGTAACCATCAAATAACACACACACACACACACACACACACACACACACACGCAAACTTAATCAGGGATTCATAACTAGAACAATAGGTAATGCAAAATTTGCTAAAACAATTTATATAAAAAAGATAAAAAGCCACAATATGATATTTCTAACTATAAACACTGTTTTGTACAGTAGATCTCTAGAACTTCATCATTTTGCATAACTGAAATTTTATATCCTTTGAACAACTCCTATTTTCCCTTCCCCCAGCCTCTGCAAATACCATTTCACTCTCTGCTTCTATGAGTTTGACTATTTTAGATTCCTCATATAAGTGAAATCATGCAGTATCTATACTTCTGAGACCTGCTTATTTCACTTAGTATAATGTTCTTCAGGTTCAGGGTATGTCTCATGTTAAGTGTTCTTAACACACATGCAAAAAACACATAAATCTACCTTGGCTATTAATCACCGCTTAGCCACTTTATATTACTCTGCTAAACACATTTTATGATTTCATCTGTTGATGATCCCACTAAATTTCTGTTCTGCTGGGATCAACTATCTTGGTTGGTAACAAATGGCGAGGCCTACCCAATCCACAACCATGGATTGACATTACTCTTTAAAGGAATGGTCTCTCGAACTGTGTGACATATTTGAGGTGCTTTAAGAAACAACTACTCTTCAATGATGATGCACTCAGTTCTGATAATGCCACCAATTGCCTACCAGAAAAAAAAAATACTAGGCGTTATCAATTATTCCTGAATTGACATCAGCACAGTGGGGACAGAGGGTAGTTTACTTTCTATTTCCGTTCTACTGGAACTTGTTTATGCCATTCATAGACATCTGTGCTGAGCCTAAACCATAGGTTAATGAGAGTTTGGAGGATTAAGCGTCTTCCGCTATGAAGTTTATCCCCGGTAAGTCCTATATTTTCTATGTGTACTACTTGGCATTAGTGATATGTGTCCATAAACATTTTACATGACAGTGTTGTCCAGCCCTGAGAGACCAAGGTACCACTTCAGCTAGGTGAATACTCAATATGCACATTGCATGTCACTTTTTTTTTTCTTCAGAAGTAAAATCCGTGGTCCCCTTATTTATTCTGTTTCTTAGGTATTTCACTGAATGAATCAGTTGTTTTTAAAGCAAAGAGCCCACAGCTTAAGGTCTATGAGGAACACAAGTTTCAAGAGTTTATTTCATAGATTCTTTACTCTTATTCACTGCTAATCTTCCCTATTGGTTTTTGAGTTGTCTAGAGTAGCAGTTTTCTAAAATCTCTGTGGAAAATAATTTAGGCTGTTATAAAAGAAACATTTGGAATGAGTAAGGGCTCAATCTACAGCTAATATAACTCTATACTAATGTGCTCTGAATTATAGCTAACATACACTGAGAACTTTTTTTTAGCCATTTATTGTATTAAACTGATTATAAGGAATAATTTGTAAATTCCTCAGCGACTCTGTGGAAATTAGTCAATGATACCACTATGGTACACAAATATCTAGATATATTAATTGAAGAGTTCAGCATAAAAATTTTAATAATAAATAATAATAAATGTATCTCATCTTTGGCAAAAATCTTTCTAAAGCATAAGGAGAAAAAAAGTATATGTGAATAAAAAAATGGACACAAAAATTTAAAATTCTGCAAATAATACTGTAAACAAAGTTAAGTGTTATACTGAAAAAATCACTGCCATATATATGACAATGAACTAATATGCTTAGTATAAAGAGTTCTAATACGTTAATAAAAAAATTAAAAACTTAATCTTAATAAAAAATATTTTAAGTACTTGAATGCTCAATTCAATAGATAAAATCAACAAATGTACTGTCAAGGATAAAAGAAATACCAAATACCTTTGAATACTTTCTTTGTGCCTGAAAATATGTTCAGCAATTTATAATTCTCACTGCTTTTAATCCTTACTAAACCTCTCTATAGATTGAGCCATACCAATGTTTCATATGAGAAAAATGAAGCTGAGAATGGTTAAATAATTTGACAAAAACTATATAACTGGTAAAGATTGTACTCCATAAAAATAAAATAACCTGTTTGACTTTTGTATTGGCAAATTAAATTACCAAGCTTTGTTGAGAGTGAAGAAACGCCTGTATTTTCAGATACCATTGCTAGAAGAGTAAATAGTAAGAGTATTTTCATGGGCAATATAGGATCATACATTAAAAACCTTATCAACATTTATATTTTTGGTACAATAATTCAACTTCTAGAATATCATCTTGAAAAAAATTAAAACAAAATATCAATGTTCTAGAATGTATAATATATTGCTTTATTAATAATAGTTTAAATTTAGAAATATTTTAAGATCTCAACAATAAGCAAATATTTTAATAAATGTGGTTTTGAATTAAGAGTTTCAATAATTTTTGACATGTGAAAAAATGTTCATAAGAATATATGTGTGTGAATGGTTATATCTGGTGTGTGCACACATGTATGCATGCATGTGTGTGTTCACATATATATTTATATGATATATAACAGTATAAATGCATATATAGACACACAAACATACAAACACAGCATAAATGATTGACATGAATATACAGTGCATTCTCAATTTTGTTTTTAACATGTAATCATATATAAATAATTAAAAGTTATAATATTTCAAACTTGTGAGTGTGAATTTGAGAAATTTTTTGTTTAATTTTGTATAATCAATCAACAATTTTATAATAAAATATAAAATGACTATAACTATAATTAATCCCTTTCCATTTATAAAGAAGCAAAATGATTTTAATAATTGAGATTGCTGGAGCACAGGTATTTCTGAAAATTCTTACCCACACTAATCCTTCAGGATTTCATTTTCTGTATGCTATTAATTGTGCTAATTAAAGAATTCCCTGTATCCTAACACTGCAAGTTTCAGTGCCTTTCCATTCTGACTCTGGGCTCATCCATGTTACTTGCTTTAAGCAAGCATGAGAAAAGCAGAAGCTTGAAAAGTATGTGTATGGGTCCTCTTTCTCCCGGTTGCATGACTGAGCTTACTTCCTCCTGAATCCATGCCACAACCATGAGAATATGCTAGAATGTTGTAGGAATATTAAGAATATATGGAAAAAAGTCAAATGTCCTAGCCGAGGCCATTCAAGTAGCCAGTCATAGTCTACTGCCAACCAACCTCAAATGCATGAACGAACACAGATGAGTTCTATCAGAAATGACCCAAATCATCACAACTACTCTTTCCACCCATACTCGCATGAGAAATAAAAACGGAGTTTTGTTTTCAGCCACTCTGATTAGGTGGTTTGTTCTGTAGCATTATTTTAGCAACGAATAATTGATCTTCCCTGTATGGGAAGTCTATGTTAGTCAAAACAGTAGAGACAGCTGATGCATTGGATTATTTACATAAAGCAGACAAGACTGAAGATCTAGGATACTGAAGTTCAAAAAAAAAAAAGGAAATATTCAAATCTAGAACACATGCAGATACATCAATCTGTATTCAAAGAATAACATCTTCCTAAAGGTTCAAATAGCTAGATACTGTTTTTTAATTTCCAAGATAGTTTTCTGTAGCTTATTAGATATGTATAATGTTCTCAGAAGAAATATAAATATTTTATCTATTATTTGAATTTTTATGTTTCATAGAGAGTTGGTTATTTTAGCCATTGATATAACACCCTGCAGAAGCAATTTCTTTTCTGTTAAAGGTAAATATTTGGGTCAAAAAAATACATCCATCTTGGATGAATTTATATTAAGACAAAATTGTTGGATAACTTTAATTTCTCATAAGATAAAAGCTTGTAAAAAAATTTTAGGTCATTACAAAAACACAATATATAGGTGAAAAGTCAAGATAATACAAGAACATGTAGTAAAATGCTTTATAAACAACATATGACTATAAGTAAAGACTTTAATATATGGCTACACATTTTTAGTTTTGTACTATCTGTCTGCAAATTAAAGCACATCAACTTGGGTTAATACTTACTTTGTGATTTTTAAAGCAGCATTTAAACTGTATTTCAAACCTGTATCCATAAGAATGGCATTGCTAATTCATCAAAACTGACCCATATCCATAGGAATAGCATTGCTAAAAATTCATCAAAAACATTGACATACAACACTGAGAGATACTTAACTCATAGTTGAATTAATTTGCCTGAAGTCACACTGCAGATGCTGGTTAAGAGCTTGAATTAGTACTCTGGTATCTTAGCTACTCTTTCAGGGCTCCTTGTACTATCTCTGTTCACTGATATATTATTTACATTTAAGAGCTAAATCTAAGGCAATTAGACCAATATATAAATATATCCTCAACAATGGGCTATGGTTACATCTACATGTTAAGAGACCACAAATCAAACAAAAAAATAAATTATGTGTATCTAAGTATAATTGGTATTTATATTTGTGCTCATTTTACTAGGATTTGCTTAAAAATATTTTTTCCGATGGGAAAAAAATGGTGTAGATGATAGAAGCCCTGTTCATCCCTCTGGCGACCAAATCAAAGTTGTAACGAAAACAAGGAGCAAACAGCAAGGAAAAATCACTTGGGTTCTAGAGGAACAAGCCATACAACTAGGGAGAAGTCCAAGAAATCACCCTGCAATGGCAGAAGGTAGGACGGGGCAAGGATGCGGGACTGCCTGGTCCCAAGCGGCTGAGTGAGATGAAGGCTGCAGCAGTGGCAGACGCCTCTTAAAGAGTCCACCTCCATGAGCAGATTTTTGCAGTGACGGACCCGCTCGCTCTGAGCACCAGTGAAGATTTGGCTGCGGTGCAGAGGGCAGCAGGGACTGACAGGGAGACATTGTTGGAGCGAGGGCTGGGGCGAGACTTACTCTGTACAGAAGTGCTGGCAGTATCCGTTGGTCCCTGTTGAGCCCTCCCTCATCCCAGTGCAGACACAGTGCCACCATAGCTGTGACTCATCAAACTGGATATCAGAGATCCCCCACCCAGAGTATTCCCTGAAACTCCACCTCCCCCAACTCACAGCTCAACCCAAGCCACATCCAGGTGTATCCTCAGTGAGTCAGGTGCTCCTTGCTGAGCAGCGCCTAGACTCACACTGGAGGCAGCTGGCCTCAGTTTCTGGTGTGGCCTTTTGAGGCAACTATAAACACAGCATCTGTGGATTGCTTGCTGAATCTCAACAGGTGGCTCTGGAGGCGTAAATGCCTGGGCTAAGTTTGGCCTAAAGCTGAACTCCTCACCAGACTGTGCCATTGGACATCTACTTCACAAATCCACACTAATAAGACCGGGAGACTTACAAGCTTTGCTTAGTACATAGAAACAGAAATGGAAAGGCAGCCAAAATGGGAGGACAAAGAAGCAGAAACCATATGACAGAACAGAACAGAGATCCAGAAATAATGAAGTAATCTAACAGATGCAGAGTTCAAAACACTGGTTATAAAGATGCTCAATGAACTTTTGGGAAGTGTATATAAATTCAGTGAGAACTTCAACAAAGAGATAAAAAAACATAAAAATGGACATGGAAATTATAAAAGGGAACCAGTATGAAATGAATGCATTATCTGAGATATGAAGTATATTAAATGGAATAAACAAAGGAATAAACAAAGTGAATAAAGAAGAGGATCAAATGACCTATCTAGAGGACAGGAAAGCCAAGGACACTCAATTAGAATGGCAAGAAAAAAGAAGCCAAGTCTATAAAAATAATTTAAGGAGCATATGGGACACTATTAAAGGTCAAAATATCTGATCAGCGTACCTGAAGGAAAACAGATGTTGAACAGCTATTTGAAGAAATAATGATGGTGAAGGAAATGGATATACAACCTCAGGAAGTTCAGAGAACCCCCAAAATCAGGGATCCAAAGAGGCTCACACCAAGACACATTATAATTAAAATGCCAACAGTTAAATACAAAGAAAACAACCTTAAAAGTAGCAAGAGAGAAGCAGATAGTTATCTACAACAGAACACCCATAAGGCTGGCAGTTGATTTCTCAAAAGAAACTATGCAGGACAGAAGGGTTTGGCACAAGATATTTGACATGATGAAGACCCAGTATCTGCAACCAAGGATACTTTATCCAGCAAAGCTATCATTTAGAGTCGAAGGACAGATAAAAATAAGCTAAAAGAATTTATCACCACCAAGACAGTATTACAGGAAATTTTGGAGGGACTGTTTTTAAGAGGAAAAAACATGTATCTAAAATGAATAAAGAATGGTAACAACTACATTCCTATTAATAACTACATCAAAGAGAAAAGAATTAAGTGTTCCAACTAAAAGATAGAGAGGATGAATGGATAAGAAAACAAGACCTCTACATGCTGCCTACAAAGGACTAACATCAGATTAAGAAAACACACAGACTAAAAGGAAGGGGATGGAAAAAGATTGCTTTGGTGGACCTAGAGGGTATTTAAGCCAGAGAAAGATAAACACTATGTTATTTCACTTATTTGTGGAATCTAAGGAATAAAAAGAACAAACTGATCAAAAGCAGACTCACAAATATAGTGGACAATTTGGTGACAAATAGAGGGGAGAGGGATTTGGGGGGCTGGGAGAATGGGGTGAAGGGTTAAAAAAGTACAAATTAGTAGCTGATGGATGGTCACAGGGATGGGAAGCATGGCATAGGGAATGAAGTTAGCATTAATATGTTGGCAAGGTGGAGGATCAGGGGAGGGAGGGAGCAATTGGGATTTCTTTTTTAATGAACTATATAGATGTCTAACCAATGTACTGTGTACTTGAAACTAAATTTAAAAAATATTTTTTCTTCCAAAGTGACCATTATAAGGGGCTGTCTATTCACATTGTTTAATTAGCAAAAACACTTCCTTCTGAAAAGACTATTTCCCTACACCTTCTTTAGTCACCTGTTCATAATAAATATTTGAATCTGTTTGCCCAGTATCATCTCCTATAGGAAGAGCATGTGTAGTCTACTTAAATCTGTTGATTCTAGGTGATGATTTAGGTATTATAGGGCATGTGTTTGTGGGTGATAGTTAAATGAATGTTTCAATGGATGAATGAATAAATGGATGGATGAATGACTGAATAAACAGCTAAAACAAATGAGTGGCTACTGGGCACCCTCGTCATATAAAATCCATCTACAGGATCACGTGCCATTGCTTCTCAATGGCAGTTGCATTCAAAGATATGATTATGACACTGACTTTAATTTAATAAGACTTGTGGATTTAACAAATTCCAAGTGTGTTCTTGTTGGAAAGAAAGACACTGCTATTTCACTTTTTATTATTGTCTGAGAGAACACCAAATTCCTTCTATAGTCTCCTCCTCCACCACTATTGATCTCTCCTTTTCTACCTTTCCTCAGAGCTTCGAGAGCACCTTAATTATTCACAGCTGCTCATTAACCTTCTAATTTAGTTTGTGAGATACCTAAGATTACAAAGGGTAAATGGAAGTATCCACAAAATTGTGAACTTGGTGAAGTGTCACAATAAATTTTTAAAATAATTTTTTTGTGTAACAAATACAAAATACTTATTATGTGCCAGCCCGTTTAAAGAGCTTTAAAACTATTCATTACTTTATTCCTCCTAACCATAGGAAACAGGTATTGATTTTATTCTAAATTTACTGATGTGGAAATTGAGGCACAGATTGATTAAACAACTAACTAGTCCAAGGTCATACAACTAAGTAATGGCAGAGACTGAAGAAATTCATATTGTCTCCAGGGCTAAGTTCTTAAGGCTAATTCTCTGTGACCTCTGAAATCTTACTAATTTTATTTATATTTGGCTTGTTTATATTTCTCTGGAGTATCACTTTGCACTTTACTGCAAAGGCTTTGGAATTTTAGACTGTTTTTCAAAGTTGTTAGGCCAAGTAAATATTTTCTTTTGATACCGAGTTTGCAGCATTAGAGTAATGCGTGTTCTTAGTTTTCTGATACTGTTCTGTTTTTTGAGTATTTTAATAATCTGTTGAAGGGCTTTTTGTCTCTAGTTATCAGTGTATGGCAGCTTAGTAATTAGTTTTGCTAGGACATTTGTAGAGGCCCAAAGGTTAATAAAGGATAACATCTTTAGAACATTAGAAACATATATTGGTATTTTTGTGAAAATGATTAGTTTCATTGGTTGCAGTAGATAAAAAAAAAACCCTTCTGTTACTTTATTATATGTAAACATTCTGAGATTGCCATTGTCACCACCTTAGAGCAAAGTTCATATGAAAACATCACCATCTCTGATGTCCATTAATGTTTCTACATAGCAAAAAGTGAACAGAAATTTACTCATCTCTCTTGAAAATTTGTCTTTTTCAAATCACTTTACATATTTAGGGGGAAGGGGAAAGCAAAAAAGAGAGGAGAGAGAAATAAAGCAGATATACCCTTCCATATTTATGAAGCAACTATAGGATGAAACTGTATATTGGCAAAACATCTCACGTTGGCATTATAGAGTACCTGTCTGAGGAGTAGCCCTGATGTTTTTTAGGAAAGAAGCTTTTGTTGCTTAGCTGAAATAACTTGCACTTTCATGTGAATACTGCTATAGGGAGTGTGGTAATAGGGACTATAAATTCTGTCATAGGTTACTAGGAAATTAGAACTGTATTGGAGGTAAGTTATACCAAGAATATCATAAATATGCTAAGAACGATGCAATGTATTTTCATTTTACATTTACATAGACTATCAAAAATACATCCAAATTTATTTTATTGAATTTAAAGTTGGTTTGCTCACGTTTGGGTAAAAGTAGAAGCTGGAGTATTGAACGTCAAATCAATTTTAGAATTTTAAATGACTGTAAAGTCTTGCTATAGGAAGCTTGCAGTCTCATTAGATTTAGCAAGTGAAAATTTTCTATGAGAGTGAAAAGAAAGGAATAAATAGAAAGATATAAGAATTAAAGGGAATGATCATGGAAACAGCAGACTATCTTCTGATAAAGTAATTATTATTTTTCTAATAAAGTAAACATAATATATGCCCAGTATATAACCAAATATCTTGGGCATATAAATGTGATTTACATTAGTTGTTCTTATGGTTTAAAAACAATTTTACCTATTTTTATGCTAAAAAATGGATTGGTACTCTAGTACTTGGTGCTTGCTTGGTTGTTAGGTGAGGAGAGAGTACTTTCACATTATTGAGTTGGTAACCAGAACCGTATTTAAACTAGTTTATCAGATTTATATAGAATTTAATTACAATTGGCTTTATGATGAACAATTCCATTATGTCCCATAAATTGTCTCATGAATATCTATGTTGACATCTTTGACATATGTGCAGAGCTGAAACTACTCTAAGACAATGGTAATTTATAATTAACAATATCTTTTAAAAAATAAAAATAAGTGTCTTCACAATCATTAGGATGCTTTGGAACTAAGAAATAAAATGTTAGATATAGAAATAGTGTACATAATTAGCTATAGTATAGAATGTATTGTGCAATGACCCCACCATTGTTAGTTACTGAAATGACCAAAGATTTTTTGTTTTAGGAGGACATGGCAAAGAATAGTCTTAAGTGGACCGTAGTGGACAAGGTTAAATTGAAGAATATTTGCCTAATTACAATTCACACTTTGAAATTCTATCAGCTTTCTGTCAATATAAAATTCTTGCTAAACAGGAAAAATTATTACATTATCAAATTCCTTGTCCGCTAAATTCCAGAAATCCTAGCTTCTCCAATGACAGCAGCCTCAATCCCTGTAAGATTAACAATTTCCTCATCATACTACTTGAAATAACTTGAAAGGATAATAGATTTGGGAATGAAGTTGAAAATAGCTGCCTTCAGACTTCAATTTCCTATTGCTACTGTAATAAATTTACACAAAATTTAAAACAACATAAATTATTACTTCATAATGTTGGAAGTCAGAACAGTTAAAATCAAGTTTAGCAATCTCGAGTCAAGATTTAGGTAGCGTGGATTCCTTCTGGAGTTTCTGAAGGGCAAATCCATTTGTCTTTTTCAGTTTCTAAAGGATTCCTGAAAGTACAAGTTTTCTCTACCTTGCTCCTCACTTCATTCTAATCTCTTTAACCAAGCCTGTTTATGACAAATATCACTTTTTCTCTTAGAACCTCAAAGCTCTACCAGCTTCTGCTCATTATATAATTAAAAAACGACTTCCACGTTTTTAAGGTATTTGTTACAGCGGCACTCCACTTTCAGGTGCCAAAATCTGTATTAGTTCATTTTTAAATTGTTGCTTTAACAAATTATCTCAAACCTAGTGGTTTGTAATGATATAACTTTATTCTGGAGGTCAGAAGAGTAAAATCACGATGTCAGCAGGCTGCATCCTTTCTGGAGGCTTCTGCGGAGAAGCCATTTACTTGCTTTTTTCACTGCATCACTTCAACTTCTTGTTTCTATCACATCTACTACTGACTGGCTTTCCTGGCTCCCTCTCATAAGGACTTGTGATTACACTGGGTCCATGCGAATAATCCTGGATACTCTCCCCATCTGAAGATCCTTACCTTAGTCACATCTACAAAGTCTCTTTGACCATATAAGGCAGGTATTGACAGGTTCTAAAAATTAAGATGTGAGCATTTTAGGGGGACCATTATTCTGGTCACAACTGATCGAGTGTGCAAACTATTTTTCTCAAATTTAGATCAAGTAAGACAATAGAAGTGATAAAACGCTTTCTGGAACTACTAAATAATTTTGACATGTTTGATTAATGGAACCTGTTAGTGCCAAAAGATGACAGAATTTGAAACAACACAAAAGAGTGTTGATGTGATATGGGAGTTAAAAGGAACCAATTTAGGATTTAGAACAGATGAATTGGGGAAGTGAGTTAGTGAAATGAATAGGAATAGCTTCATTATTTTTATAATTATATGAATGAAATTGATAGGGCTTTGGCCCGGAGCTCAGTGATAAAATAGGATGTCAATAATGATTGAATGTAAAATTGAGATGATAATACCTACATTTGTAAAATGAAAATAAGATTAGAAAATAATTTCTTAAAAGTATCAAGTACAGAGCACTATTTAACTAATTATAGTTACTCATTCTACATGTCATGTAATAAAGTTTTATTATTCTTATTTCTAACATAAAACTTTTTTTGGTTATCTTCACTTTTTATGATACAGAAACATATAAGTAGTCTTATCAGGTAAATTAAAAACACTTTAGATATAGAATATTTTTTTCCAATTAGTTGACATTTGATATTATTTTATATTAGTTTCAGGTGTATAGCATAGTGTTTAGACATTTGTAACTTGTGAAGTGATTCTCCCCAGTAAGTCTGGTACCTACCTGGCACTACACACAGTCATTACAATATTATTGACTATATTCTCTATGCTATACTTTATATACCTGGGATTATTTTATAACTACTAATTTCCCTTCATTTTTTTACCCAATATACTCAACCCCCTCCTCCAGCAATCGTGTTTGTTCTCTGTATCTATGAGTCTATTTCTGTTTTGTTTGTTTTGTTCTTTAGACTCCACCTATAAGTGAAATCATATGGTATCTGTTTTTCTCTATTTATTTCACTTATCATACTACCCTCTAGGTTCATCCATGTTGTCTCAATTGGCAAGAGTCCATTCTTTTTTATGGTTAGGTAATATTCCATTGTATATGTGTACTACTTTTTCTTTATCCAATCATCTATTGATGGACACTTAGGTTGTTTCCACATCTTGGCTACTGTAAATATCATTGCTGTGAACACAGAGGTGCATGAATCTTTTCAAATTGTGTTTTGGGTTTCTTCGGATAAATACCCAGAGGTGGAATTGCTGGATCATAAAATAGTTCTATTTCAATTTTTTGAAAAAACTCCAGACTGTTTTCCATACTGGCTGCATCAATTTGTAATCCCATCAACAGTGTATGAGGGTTCCCTTTTCTCCCCATCTTCGCCAGCACTTGTTGATTGATGATAATCATTTTGGCAGGTATGAGGTAATATAGTATGTGGTTTTAATTTGCATTTCTCTGATGATTAGTGACTTCAAGCACCTTTTCATATGTCTATTGGCCATCCATATGTCCTCTTTGGAGAAATGTCTATTCAAGTCCTCTATTTTTTTAAAAAATTGAATTTTTTTTGTGTGTGTTTAGTTATGAGTTCATTATACATTTTGGATATTGACCTCTTATCAGATGTGTCATTGACAGATATCTTCTCCTATTCAGTAGGTTGTCTTTTCATTTTGTCAATGGTTTCCTTTGCTGTGCAAAACCTTTTTAGTTTGATGTAGTCCCATTTGTTAATTATTTCTTTTGTTTCTCTTGTCCAAGAAGATATATCAAAAAGAATATTACCAAGAGCAATGTCAACAAATTTACTGCCTATGTTTTCTTCTAAGGGTTTTATATTTTCAGGTTTTATATCATTCTTTAATCCATTTTGAGTTTATTCTTGGGTATTGGTGCAAGAATGTTGTTCAGTTTTCCCTACATCATTTATTTGCCTTTATATTATTTAATAGTATCTTTTGAAGAGCTGGCAGCATTAATTTTGATAATTTATCACATTTATGTAGTGAAGATTTCCTCCTATATTTTGCTCTAGAGGTTTTAGAGTTTTTGCTCTTATGTTTGGGGTTGTAGTCTATATCTTATTTACTTTTATATATGATGTAATGTGAAAAAGGAGTTAAAGTACATTTTCTTTACCCCATGTCTGTCCAGCTGTTACACATAAAGGTTGGTTGGAAAGCTATCATATCTCTGGTGAATTCAGTTGTCATCCTTCATAGACATCTAATATACATATATATTTAATATTATTGAATTTTGATCAGAATATCACCTAAAAATGATCTCTTTCTCTTTTCATTTTTTTATTTGTTGATTTTTTTTTGGTAGTACTCAGTATCACACATTTTTCTCACTTATATTTATTAATATGTTGGAAATGTTAAATAAAAGTCTATGTTGGAAATGTTAAATAAAAGTCTCTGGAAATTTATGTGAAAAGTAAAATTTCAAGAATTTTGCTATCATATACTATCTGACAAACTGTGATTTGAATATTTCACCAGAGGCTTCTTCCCTAATATTGAGAAGCTTGACAGATTTGCAGGGATTTTGGATCACTCAGTAAGGTCGACATCAATTTACAGTAACAATGAATGTTCACATGCTTGTGAATACATCACATGCACGGTCTATACACTAATTACCAAAGGTTTAATTTTAATACTTCTCCTGTCCTTCTTTAAATATCTCCCCTCTTTAGAATTAAAAGGGTCTTGAAAAGTCATTTGGGTTTTTAAATAACACTGGATGAATAAAAGTTCTTTTCAAAAGGTTAAAAGAACTGGTAACTCTTCGAATAGAGAAAACACAGATGATTTCTTTTGGTAATTGTTAAAGGTCATGTTTTAATCTAGTGCCTCAAACTGATAATAGGAAACAGCCACAAGACTATAGTTGAAGGTCATAACATCACACTGAACTCAAAGTATATTAGAATAAAATCAATTAAACATGGTATTTATCTTCTGAAAGTAAGAGTTTTACCAGGTTCAAACTCCTATATTTAATGTGGATATTTTTAGGGAGATATGTATCTGAATCTTTTGAGGCAATCATAATTAAAAAACAAAATAAATTAAGTGGATTATAATGTACTTCGATTATTATCTTTGACTTACATGGTATAAAAAGTTTTAATATATGCTAATTATCAAAAAATATCAACCAGCTTTCTTAATTAAAAAGTATTTTTTTAATTTTTAAAAAAATTTTCCTCCCTCTATAATATTTGTTTCCCACCAGATGAAGTATATAATGACTTGTTCTGATGACAACTGTCCAGACGGAAAACAAAACAATTCCAAATTTTAATGTTGTGGCATTGCTTTTCTCTTGACACATCTAGAATGTTGGACTAAACTCAAGCTAAAAAATAAAATTTGTGTTAAAGTTGTAACATTTTATGTTGCCAATGTAGAATTCAATATCATTCACTACTCATAAAAAGATTTAAATTATAAAAGTATAATGCAATAGGTATTTTCTCAAAATACTTCATAATTTGTTGTAACCATAGAAGAAGGGATCCAATAATTTCACTGGTTTATAATTTTTCTTTACAATAAATCCTGTGAGACAGGTATTTTTATAACAATTTTTAAAGCTGTCAAACTATGGTTAAATTAGTTGTCAAATTTACCATATAAATTAGGAATAGACAAGAAGAGATCTTTTTGGTTTCCCAAACCTGTCTTACCCTATGGCACTCTGTCTTAAATGATCTACCTCAAAGACTGGCTTTGAAGACCCAACAGTGATCTGAGAGTGTAAATCAATGAGCAGGTGTAGAATGGCTTGTGGGATGTTAATTGAAAATTAAATGGGAAGTAAAAATACATAATGAAATTATATTCTCCAAAATGTGAGAGAGAAAAAGAATATACAAACAACTGTTTGAAGGAACTCAGAGTAAATTAATGCAGGGGAAACCCGAAATGAGTTCACTATAATAATAAAAAAAATTACATCAAGTAATTTTCCTATACACCTTTTTTGGCTGAGGATACTCTCCAGAGCAAGCAGCATAGTTTGAATGGACCAAGAAAACACCATATAATTGATAGTTTGAAGATCCAGAGAATGAAATTTGGTATTGCCACAGCATCTAGGAAGTAAGAGGAGAAATCCAGGAAGAAACTGAGGCACAGAAGAGAAACTCCAAATTTGCCACTCAAACATTTCTGTAGCCATTATTTAACTCCTGAAGTGTGTATTCATAGAATAGATTCCAATCTTCCAGGCAAAGGAGGAACAACCAGGATTTTGAAAGAACTGAACAGTTTTGATTGCTGGCCATTATAAAGAAGACAGAGTTTAGAGTATAAGTTAAGTCAAGGTAACTACTGGCTAAAACAAAAATTAACTCTCTTCAGAGGAAGATAACAGAATCCAAAATCTATACAATATATTATCTTCAGTAATTAATATAAAAATATTAGACATGTGAAAACTAAGGCTCATGGTCAAAGATAAAAGAGTTTAAAAAAATGATGCATAACCTATGAGTTAAAATTAGCAAACATTTAAACTATTATACATATGCTCAAGGACTTGAAAGAAACTATATTCATGATGAATAAACATTTAGAATCTCAGCAATAAAATGAAAACTCTGAAAATGACAAAACAAAAATATTTTTACATTAAAAGACTATTTTTAAAGCAGTTTTAGGTTCACAGGAAAATTGAGTGGATAGTAAGTACAGAGACTTCCCATTTACTTCTTCTCCTCTCTAAATTTTTTTCTAATTTTTAACTGCTGTGAGACATTCGTTAAAAGTGCTGAACCAGTACTGACACACTATTTTTAACTAAAGTCCATAGTTTATATTAGGATTCATTCTTTGTGTAGTATAGTCCCATGGTTTTTGAGAGATGCATAATTCCATGAATCCACTATTACAGTCTCATACAAAATAGTTTTACTGACCTAAAATTCCTGGTATTCCACCTATTCATTTCTTCTCCCCTCTCTCTCCAAAGTCTTGGCAACTACTGATATTTTCGCTGTCTCTATAGTAGGTTTTTTTTTTTTTTTTTTTTTAAGAATGTCATTAGATGGAATCATATAGTATGTAGTGTTTTCAGGCTGGTTTCTTTCACTTAGCAATATTCATTTTTGGTCCTCCATGTCTTTTTTGTGGTTTAATAGCTCATCCCTTTCTATGCTGAATAATATTCTATTTCATGAATGTACCACATTTTGCTTATTCATTCACCCATTGAAGGACATTTTGGTTACTTAAAATTATAGGCAATTATAAATAAAACAACTATAAATATTTGTGTGTAGAAAAAAATAAAGGTTGGTCTGCAGCAGTGGACCAACAGTGAGAGAAATATTAAAAGAATTTCTTCAGGTTAAAAGGAGTTGACAGCTGATTGATCCTCAAATATACAGTAATAAATACCAAACACCAGAAATAGTAAATTTTGGGTTAAATATAAAATATTATCACTTTCCTCTTATTTTGTTTAAAAGCGTAAGACTAATTAAAGCAACAAGTGTGTTGTGGGTTATATTAAGAAGTTAGGTGGAATGTATATTGAAGTAAGCACAAGGATGGGAAGTAAATTGGTTACATCATTACAAGTATCTTATACTTAGAGTGAAATGGTGTGATATTAACTCTAAGTAGTACACTGACAGCATAATGTCATCCTTACAGTATCCACCAAAAACATACACAAAACAAAAAAGTCCTAAAACAAAATTCAAAATTCAAAACAGAAACTTAATAAAAAGAAGTATATAAAAATCAAGAAATAAACCAACTCTTAAATATTAGTGTTTTTTTTTCTCAAAAAATCTGAACACATCCAAAAGCAAAACATTTTATTTTCTTTTTCTTGATTTTTAACCTGGACTTCTAACTTCAAGCATTCCTTACTTCAGTCAAAGAAATTTTCTGATAATGCTATGAAGTTTAATTATGAAGTAAAGTGTTTTTTTTTTTTCGATTACAGTTGACATTCAAGATTATATTAGTTTCAGATGTACAGCATAGTGGTTAGACATTAACATAACTTGCAAAGAGATTCCCCTGATAAATGTAACACCCACCTGACACCACAAAAAGTTATTACAATATTATTGACTATATTTCCCTATGCTGTACTTTAATCCCCTTCACTGTTTTGTAACTGCAAGGCAAAGTTTTGTTAATTTTTTTAGAGCCCAGTTGTGACAGTTTTTTCAAATATTTTAATAAATTTTTGTACTTTAGAAGGATAACACAAATGGTGCAACCATATAAATGTAAAATGCATTAAAATATTGCCTATTATATTATTATTATACAGTTTAATAAATTTCAAAGTCATAATATTTTTTAAAACATTGAAATTTCCCTTGCATATTTCTGTTGTCTTCTTTAACACATATCTGAAGAGGCAAAATGTCTGAAATGTGCTTTTCTCTACAAAAAATTCTGCAAGATGTTTATAATTCAGCTTCTGATATTCAAATAACACATGAAATAATCCCTTTCTCAAAGGATTATAGTGTATTTAAACATCAGTTTTTGCAAAAATCTATAATAGTTTGATTTAAATTAAAATCAGAAATGTAAAGTTAAGTGGTAATGCTTTTATTTCATTAAATGTAAACATGATAATTGTAATAATTCTAATTCTACTTTTTTTCTGATACCACTTTTTTAAAAATTAAGGTTTATGTAGAAGTAAAAGAAACCATGAATAAAACGAGAAGACAACCTACTGATTGGGAAAGATATTCACCAAGGATACATCTGATAAGGGGTTAGTATCCAAAATTTATAAACTTAACATCAAAATACAATTTGATTTAAAAAATGGGCAAAGGAATAGATTTTTCTCCAAAGAGGACATACAGATAGCCAACAGACATATGAAAAGATGCTCAACACCACTAATGATAAAAAGAAATGCAAATTCAAACCACAATGAGATATCACCTCTCACCTGTCAGAATGGCCATCATCAATAAATCAAAAAACAACAGTGCTGGTGAAGATGTGAAGCAAAGGGAACCCTAATGCACTGTTCATGGGATTGCAACAAGATCTCAGCATTTATCTTCCAACTTGTTGAAAAGAAGATTCAGCCAGTGTATAGGTCCAGCACATTTGCTTATATTTTGGTCGAAAGCAAATATAATTCAATTTTTGTTAGCTTTGTCCATGTGACAAACTTATTGAAATCTTAAATTTTCTTTCAGCCTATAACTTCCAATTCAGAAAGATACCCTTTAATTATAATATATGCAAAATAAGAAAATATGTAGAGATGTAGAGATATAACTTATGAGTGTGGTGACTATATATTTTATCAACTAAACTGGGATACTTAAGAGAGAGTGGTATTATCTGCAGAAACATGGAGCTTTAGGTAAAACAAGAATACATGGACTTGTGACCATTAAGGCTTAAATGTAATTGATATCAGCATTCTCTATTTGAGGTACTATTCTTAATATAATCATTTAAAAGAAATGAATATTATTTATTTTTCCCTCAGTTAAATTGGAGATAAACCAGAAAGTTCCCTCACTGTGGATATAATTCAGGCTTTCTTCATTTCTCACCTGCAATATGGTTACCTTCTCTGCCAGACTTGACCTCCAGTGCAATCTCCACACTCATAAACCTAAGAATTTCCTCATTATTGATGACTTTGCTCCTCTCTCTCTCTGTCCATAATAATTTTCTTGATATTTGACATTATCATTTTTCTTAATTATTCTTGATATGTCAACCATTCACCATTATTCTATGAGCTCCCTTAGAGCACAATCTAAAAAATAAATAAATAAAATAGGGCATTTACTTTTCAGAACAGAGTATTCATTGCTGTTTTTTAAAAGTTCCAATTTTTTAATCTTGATCCTACCCCTCACATATATAAGCAAATAGTGCCACCTGTTTTGTAAGCAGGCATGTTTATAGTGGGGATTTCTGTAAATAAATTACTGAAGATGGAACTAGTTTCTTAGATTAAATGAGGCAGTAAGGCACTTGCATTTCTAGCATTTAGAACAAGTAAGCTTCTGAGAATTAAAATTATATGCTGTTTAAATATTTACATTATAAATTTTCAATTATAGAGAACATTGAAAGCTATGCAAATTCTTGATTAACACAATACAGATATCTCATACTACACATTCAAAAGTCTAGTTGTATTCTCCACTGCTATTCTCTAAGAAAGCAGTTACTTTTATTACTTTGCTTCTTGTATTTTTGTCCTTCACCCATTTCTTCCCAAACCAATCTCTGTATATTACTTTAATTGTTGTTGCAATGTCTTAGGTTTTATGTATTTGCCTATGCAATAAGCAAAACTGAATGCCTATTGTAAGCAAAAAAACTTATTCTTTTATATAATTTATGTCTCAAGAATATTTTAATTATAATTATTCTAATTTAATATTTATAATCTTACCTTGCATTATATCACATTTACTGGAAAAAAATAAGCCAAATAATTGATAGTCCTTATGTATTTGAGGTTTCAGAAAGCCATGCCACTCTAAAACTCACTTAAATTTTGGTAAAATAAACTGATACTGGATTAAGATACTGTCTAGATGAGTTGGGCAAAAGAGAAATAGAAATGTTTATGTCAATACACCTCAGATTTTTAAGAGGAGAATAAAGCATAATAGAAAGTACAGAGAAAAGAAACCTATCTTTATCAACTAATTAACAATGTGTATATACTAACATTGCTGATAGATTAATATCTCTATAAAGTATTCAGAAGTTAAGATTCTAACCTACACTTAAAAGAATCACTTTGGGTAATTTTTCTCTATATATCTATCAAGCACAAAATAATTTAAAAAATAAAACATAAAAGTATGAAAGGAAATACTTCCACTTATTTTTTTCCTAATGCTTTCTATGGATAGAAACTGTTTTTGCAGCATATATCATATAAAGTCTTAACAAGTTAATGCAACAAAACTAGTGGATCCCAAGATTCCATTTATAACGCTAGAAGGCTATGACTTAGGAATATAGACACTCTGGGATTCTTCTGTTGTTTACTCTAAAACCTAGGTGATAAAAACCATCAAACCATTAACTTATTTAAAGTCATTCCTAAATTTAATGCCTTCAGAAGCAAAAACAAATAATCCTTAGAGTTGCTCCTTCATGGTGAGCCCTAAAATGGTCTAATGCATAGTTTTCCAGGAAATAAATGACTTAGGACAGAAACAAGCAGAAAAATATAATTAACATATATAAGCATGTATGTGTGTTAATTTATATATATTCATTTATATGCAAATAATATAAATATAGAATGTATGTATATAACAGCAGGAATAGACATACAAGCATTTCAGCTATTGAAATTATCATATATTATAAAATAGAAATCCCTTAGTGTCAAAGTGTCAAAGAAATGATACTGTCAAAGTGTCATTAGAAATAATTGCAAACTTAGAATTCTATATGCAGAAAAATAATTTCCAAAATTTGGAAACTAGGAAAATTTGATATATTTTCATACAAACAAAAGCTGAGAATTTTTACCACCAGAAAACCCAAACTAAAATAAATTCTAGCAGATATATATTAGATAGTAAAATATATTTCAGGTAGTATCACGGAGTTCCCAATCAATTTGTAAGAAATAAAGAAAAGTAATGATAGTATAAGGATGCATATAAACATTAACCACATAAAATAATATTGATAATTATTTCTGAATTTTAAAGAATAGAAAGATTTTTTAAGTAAAGTTAAGTGAAGACTGAGTGAAATTAAGTTTTTTATAATTTTGTATTATCTATTAAGAGGATACTTTTTTAATTGCAATTAATTAAATGTACATAATAGAATTTTTAGTGAAACCAGCAAAGTAATAGAAAAATAAAAGAAGTCAGAAACAGAAAATAGTAGAACTGCCTTATAAATATTGAAGAAAAACTGAAACAATAAGAAAATGTCATCAATCCGAAAGATAGGAAGAAAAATAGAAAAAAAATATAAAAAAGGTAGAAAGTGAAAATTTAGCCCCAAATGAGTTTAACATACAAATTATCAGCAACTATATTAAATAAAATAATGATGCCATTTAAAAGATAATCAAATTAGAAATAAGTGACATTCTTTTTCCATACGATAAAAGTGAACAAAACTCACAGGATTGAATGTTTAATATACAGAGCACATTCTCAAGTCACAAGGCAATTGAAATAGAAATAGCAAAGAATAATTTTAAAATCCCACAGATTTAGAAAATGTAAAAGATAATTCTAAGCAAATTGAGATCAAAGAATAAATATAAGAATATTAACAATATTTTGAAATACACTACAAGCAAAATACTACATATTAGAATGTTCTTTTGTATGCTATTTAAAGCACACAAAAATTTAGAGAAAAATTTATATAGTTTAAAGGCAAATGCTACTGAAGAAAGAATGAAAATTAGTAAGCTATACATCTATTTCAAAGAGTTACTTTAAAAAAACAGCAAAAGACAATTTGTTCTTTGACAAAACTGGTAAAATTAACACAACTATAGAGAGATTGATTTTTTTAAAAAAGCACAGCTGACCAACATCAGCAATAGAAAAGAATTACTGATATTATATACATTGAAATATTAAATTATAAAAAGCTAATATATATGAATTGTTAAATGCAATGGATAAATCTCTGGAAAAAATATATTTTTGCCAAATTAAGTACAGAAGAAATAGGTAGTAGAAATAATATAGAAATTGAACCAGTAATTAAAATATTACAAGGAAAATCCCAGATCAGGATGGTTTTTCAGTGAATTATGCTGATCATTTAAAGACCGTTAATTTACAATAATTTTATTAATAATATAAATTACATAATCAAATAGCACACTCTTCACAAGAATAGAAAAAGAGAGAACTCTCCTAACTCATTTATATGTTTAAAAACAAAGAGATTTCAAACACAAGGACAGTAGTAGTACGACAATAGGCCTATTTTATAAAAGAAACTCAATGCGACTGTCTTAAAATATTAGCAAACAAAATCTAGCTATATGGAAATTAATAGGATTGGGCTTACTGTAAATTGATCTTGGGTTTTCTATAAATTTGCCTTAATATCAATTAAAAAAACTACATTAAGAAATTTAAACAAAAAAAAACTACATTAAAAAATTCAAACACAAAATTATTGTCAAATGATTTCCCCAGAAAGCCAACTCTGAGATGGGGAAGCTGTGCTGCAATGTGCACCTCACGTCAGCCTTGATCAGCTCCTTCAGAGGTGTCCTGGGCTATAGCCCTGTGTCGGTCCATCACTTAATATGGGTTGCCCTAAGAAGAGTGTGTCCTTGTAGCCCTCTGAAGCTGAGGAATCCATGAAGGAGATAACAGCTGAACATTGCCAAACAGCCTGCCAAGACTTGTTTTTCCCATCAAAGCTGCTCATAACCTGTACAGAGAAGTTTTCCCTGTCACTTTTATCTTTAATATCACAGTGTCTGCTGGAATTTAGGGTTCAAGCATCAGAGCTGCTTTCACTGTTGCCTGGGCCTGATGCAAAGTCTTTTCTGCTCTGGACCCCACACAAAGCTAGCAGCTTTTCATACCACCCAATCCATACTATGGAACAGCATTCCCAGGTGTGAAATATGCTACCTCCAGGACCGGAAGAGACCGACCAGGCGCTGTGCTCCCTCTTCATGGTGAGAGGTGCACGACATGGTAATTTTCCCTTTGGAGGGATGTCTCAAAATGCCCCTGACCACTAGTCTCTTAAATTTTTTACTGATTTTGTAGGAAAAACTATATAGGGCTTACGTTCCACCTGTGGGGGCTTGTGTCATAGTTAGGTCTCCGACAGACTCATTGCTTCTCATCTGGACTGATTAGCATGATGTCAGCACTCGAGAGGGTATATGGGATATTCTGAGGGATGACTAGGAAGTGCAGATCTTTTTGGACTAGATTAATATGAAGGGCAGAAGGGTTAGCATACCCTTGGTGATAATGCACAATATATACTGTTGCCCATTTCATGCGAGCATGAACTGCTTCTGATCCTCTTTTCTGATAAGGAGAGAAAAACAAATGAAAATACATTCAACAAATGAATGGCCACATACCACGTACCCAAAGCTGTGTTAATCTTCTCTATCAAAGGCACCACATCTGGCATGGTGGCTATAATCAGGGATACTACTAGGTTATGTTTGTGGTAACCCACTGTCATTCTTCAAAATCTGTCTCGAGAATTAAATGGAGGTATGACCAAAACTATAAACTCTGCACTCTTTATATCTTTATATGTAGCAACAGAATCTATAATCTTCTCAGGAAAAGATAGTGGTTTTGGTTTGTTTTGTTTTAAAATTTACTCTTTTGGGTAGGGCTGGGGGAAGAAATTATAGAGGATTCTACTTTTCCTTTGCCATGATGATAGCTCTTATGCCATAGGCCAAGGGCTCTGTGCCAACTACCAATTATGTCTATTCTAATTGTAAATCTGTAGACCAGGAAAATGATCACTAAGTAGATTACAGAACTAATGGAGACAGTGAGAGTTCAGTGTTGGACACATTGCATTTATTACATGTACTCTATATGTGCTTATTCTAATAAAGATTGCCATTGAGATTCTCCACATTCTTAGTTATTAAAGGAATTTAACCCAAAGTCCAAGAGTCCTCAAAATATTCCAACATTTCCCTTTCTTCAGGACATAGTTATCTGACTTGTACACTTGCATTGGTGTTGCAGGGTTCTTCTTCCTACGATTCTAACTCTGAAATCAAATAACCTTGGTCCAAAAACAGTCTCTGTCCCAACAACTGGGAAAGAGATGCTGACTTTTATTTGGGAGACATACCTCAGCCTCTGGATTATCCACTTTTTCTTTCATTGAATGTTAAAAATGGATAGCATCCTTGTAGGGAGATCAGTATTTTTTTTTTTCCCTTGGGCGTCACATTCTAAAACTACAGATGTTATTTCTAATAATATCTTCAGGTTAGGCTCCCATAGCTGTCCTTTAACCTTACCGCATGTCACAATAATTGCATCCACTTGACCTGTCAATACTTAATTACCACTGTTTCAGAGTCCTATCTTCCTGATTGCTATCAGTAAGCTTACCTCCATAATGGCCTCTCAGGTCAGTGGTGACCTACATGGAGAGTTACCATCAAACTTTTGGTGATGCTGGTGCCACCCTCACTAGCATATTCCTAATGGTCATGATAAATGGTATATTATCTGGATCTCCCTTTGCAATATAATCATCTTACAAGTTTTAGGCCCTTACATAAAGTAGCCAGGCCATCAAGCCCAATTTCTAGGTATTTTAATCCTCCTTTTACTATATGAAATGGCAATTTGGACATTTCATTGTCATTTAGAGTATGCCACTACTTTTTCCATGTTTCTGTAAGACATCTTAGTAGCAAGTCTATACCACATTCTGGGGATTCAAAGTTGAATCCTGTATTTCAGGTCAGTACTCCCAAATCAACGAATTCTCCCTGAATCAAGGAACTTCAAAAGTCAGTACCTAACACAACACTCTCCTGTATTCTTGTGGTACAAACTAACTAGCTCAGTCTTGCAGATTCTTTGGATTTCAGTTCTTTTTCTCCCTTTTCTCATAACATTCAGCATATCTTCATTAGGGAGTGTTGTAACTTAACTCTAATCACAGGCCTAATGGGAAGTGGGCACCGATACTAACTGGGGAGGAAGTTATGGTATCTTGCAGTAGAGAGAACTCTGCCACATCTCAGACAAAAAAAGGTATGTTAGTGCTTCAGGTGAAGAAGTTGGTTTAGAAGATCCTGGATATACAAGGCTTTTCAAGGAATCAAACCAGGTATCCCTAGCCCATGTTTCAAGATCCCATTGCTTCCCATCCCGGGTCCTGACCTTCACATAGCATACCAACTTCGTTTGGAGTCTATACACAGTTTTTCATAATTCACACTGTCACCAATTCAAAATTAAGAGTGAGAAGTTTTCATGGAATATTCAACATATGTTTACCTATAAACCAAAGCACTGGAAAATATATATTAATAAAGTGTTCTGCATTAATTTGGGAAGAGTTTGAATCTTTTTATTTCACTATTGATTAGCATAAATATATGTGAAGTTGTTAAAATCTTACCTTCTTCCTTCCTTATTCCTATTAATGTGTATCACACGTAATATGGTCCTGATATTTACACTGAAACTCGGTTAGAAAATGCAAGTGATTATTAGATATGACTTCCAAATTAAAATGTAAATACACTGCTTTCTTATTCTCCCATCTACAGGAATTCTTTTAAGATGTATTTTGATACCAGTATCATTTTAATACAAAAATGAAAACCTGAGGCTATTATATAACCAATGTAATGTAAGATTACTGTTGAATTTTTTTTTTTTGAGCTATGGATTAGGAGTAACAGATACGCTAAATGGTAATGTGTAACTGAACATGATTGGTCAATTTATTAACCTTGTTATATGGCAGGACCACATGTATCTTTTTCTGTGTAAACATATATACACAAAAACATACATGTATACAAACATATTCATACAAAAGAATTTTTCATGAATAATTGTTTTACTGTTACACATATTATAAATTCCTAAATCTATATTTACTACTGCCATGAACATATTGAAGTTTATTTCATTTTTTATAAATCATATTAGAATTCAAACAAGTTAAGCATAATACCCCTCAGAAATATGGCTCACTTTTTGTAACTTACTGTCCTTTCTTGGTTCCATGACAGATAACTCAGTGAAATCACACAGGAAATAAAATAGGTATTGCACAAATCATTCAGAAAACTTTGGGCAATGATATGAGTAGAAGATACAAATAAACAAACAAAATTCAGTTTTGCTTCTGATTTTTAGATGGAGTTCAAAAATACAATTTTGAAAGCTGACAGAGTTGGCAAATATGTCAAGATGTGGAAGACATTTGACCATATCGCCAGCACCCAATTTTTCTAAGCACCTAGCATTGACCCCAAAATGCTAAGGTAAGTTAGGTAGAAATACCTGATGTCGGTCAAGGGGAATAGCTTGATTGCTCAGCCATCCTTTACAATATCCCACTGAAACAGGTCGAGGTGAAATGGTGTGTATAGCAATGTCATGAAGATTGATGGCACCCACCAGATTCCAAATGTACCCTAACTGCATGCAAAGCACCTGACACATGAACTGATGGAAGACAAAGAGTGTTGGTCCAGGAAAAGTGCTTCAGCAAGCTTAATTTCCATAGCCATTTGCACAGCAAAAACAAGATCTAATAGGTCCCAGAGAAATCAGTAAAGCCATGATAAGAATTCAAAGCCACAAACTAAATAAAAAGAGATTATTAGATACATTGCAGTAGGCAAACAGTAAAGTCTTAAGTGATCAATACTTGACAAGAGACATGCCACAAACTTCATGTATAGGTCAGGCTCACGTACCATTTTTTAAATCAATCGACTGACTCCTGGACAAGGCACATAAAATGTCACTTTTTATCTTTCAGTTGATATTTTCCTCCAAGAGGAAAAAACCTATCTATTCACCTCCCTGAGAGATTTGATCGAAAAGATAGTCACTCCTGATATAAGGTTTAAAGGGGAAAACTGCAATCAAGTGGAAATTTTTGTCAGTACCTTAATCTCTGATTTGTAGAAGGTTTTGCTTTGGGATATTTGGTATGTCTGAGGATTGCCACCAAAGAGCCCTTCTGTTCTTTAATGGCTGCACTAAATCTTAACAAACGTGAGCATGAAAACTATTGTACTGCACTTGTGAGGCATATATCAAAGTTATATTTTTTAAAGCTTGGGAAGGCAGTTGAATCATGCATGCTCTTTATGGAGCTCTGATCAGGCTGATAAAGGCAGTTCAGCTTCAATAAATGCTTTTTAAGTGAATGTTTTGGAAAGTGAATAGGAAATTCAAAGCTCAAACTGTTGCCAAACTGCTCCCACAGCACTTTGATCACTTTGTTTCTGACATTTTGTTGAAAATGTCTTGTTTTTATTAAAATGTTGGCATCTAGAGACCAAGAAAGTTAACTGCAGTCACTGAAAATATAATGCACTGTAAATCATGGAATGACATGACTTATTAAGTACTTTGTACACATTCCTTAAAAACTATTTCCCTGTGGGGTCACACTCAGCATCGCACTTGTTTGAGAAAAACTTCATATTGTTAAAAGACAAGTATAGAAGATAAATCAAATACTAGCACTTTGCCTCAGGCAAAAAGTAAAAGAAGTTATATAGCTTAACTATCCGAAAGAATAGGAATATCAGTAATATAAAAATCAATAAAGTTAAAGAGACATGCTGAATTGAGAAAGCATGCATTTGTATGCTGCCTTTAAGTTATAATTACAGAACATATCTTTCACTCAAAGGACAGAGAAGAGAGTGTATTATGGCCCTCTCCCATTTTATATGCCAGAAGAGTGCTTCCATAATTAGTGATGCAGATTTCTCTGATCACAGCATCACAGTTTAAAATGCATGGCTTCTGCAATATAGGGGTTGAGTTTAATCTGAAGAGTAAGGTATTCATGAAAACCAAAAATAGTGAGTTGACTGTTACTCAAATACAGACACAGACATTGGTATGAAACCAATGGTATAATTTCTTTATACATTTAGATATATGTAAAAGGTATAGAATAACATTCTATGTTGCCATTATCAGCAAAATAATAATAATCACAACTTGAAGAAAATAAAGTAGTATATTGCTTTCTTTCTTATTCCAGTTACAGATGTAATTTAACATTCACGTAGACACCACTAGATACAATTTTGAATACCTTTTTACGACTTTAATTCTATTAACTTGCTAACTAACGATATTCCCCTGAGCCACTACAGTAATTTGTGATAATTTTCATAACTGTCATGTGCTCCGCAGTATCAGGGAGAATGAAGCAAAGTGATAGTTCTGAAAAACTGGAGCAATAAATAAATAGAGGTTAAACTCCAAATCAAACTGGCAAGGAAGTACCAAAGATAAAATGAATATATGTATTATTATTTACCACTGACTTGGGTATTTAAGACAATGCACTGACATGCTGTATTGCTATATACAACTTACATTAATTTTCTGATTACATAATTATAGGACCAGAGATGTGAATAAAACTTTTAGAGACAGCTTTCTCTTTTATAATGGTGTGTAGCTATTGCTCGCTATTGCTCAATGACTATTGCTCAACAACAACAGAAATCTTCTTGAATAATTGACAACACTGGAGAGTTAAGAAGAATTACCAGAGAAAGATGCTGGAAGAGAACAAAACCAGGGAGGTGAACCTGGCAACAGAGATCACTTTTCTCCTGAAAATATGTAATCTGATAATTCTCAAGGTGGTAGCTAAGTCAAGAGATGGAGTAGAGCTTTGACTGTCTCCCAAGGAGAGGGGGAGAAGGGTTTCATTCTAAGTCTTACCAGAAAGAGGGATGGGTTTCAAAATAGGCTGAGACACAATGGGTAGAGGCTGTGAAAAAGAATAGCTCACCATAATACAGAGACTGTAGTGAGTTTTTAAATCATATTAATTCCTGATATTGGTTTAAGATAAGACTGGAGTAGTGATTGTGCTTCCTGTCACTTTGGAAGAAAGAAGTAAATTTTCCCTGGAGGAAGATATTATCCTAGTCTTCAAGATATTTATGAAACATTTTTTTTCAAATATAATATATGGACATAAACAGTGCTAGGCACATGAAGAAATAAGGCAATATATAGAAAAATCAATAGCACTAAAAGAACCTACACAAATTGAATGTGTAGAACTAAATATGAATACAGATTATAAGAAAATATTTAGAATAAATTATAACAGGACAGAAGGTCAAAATAATAAGGATATGATAATAGATATATCTGTATGTATGTGTGTGTGTGTGTGTATATATATATATATATATATATATATATATATATATATATATAGAACATAGTGAGATAGTCTAATACTTATGTCATTGAAGATCCAAAAGGAGATGAGAATAGACCAGAAACGATATTTAAAGAGATTATGATTAAGAATATGTTGATTAAAGATGACCCACATAATCTAGTTTTGCATACCTCAAGCAAGATAAATAAGAAAGTAATTCATAGTAGACATGTTATAGTAAATCTACTGAGAAGACAAAAAGCATATTTTAAAAGCAGCTATAGAAAAAATACAGGTTACCTTTCAAAGATTAAAAATTAGGTTGACAACTGATAATCACACACACACACACACACACACACACACACACACACACATCGCACACACTGGAAGCCAGAATACAATGCTGCCAGCCTAGAATTCTAGGCTTCATGAAGCTGAAATAAATATATTTGCAGACATATAGTTTAATGATTTATATAGTCCAATGATTTAAATACTATTCATATGCTGATTACCAAATACTTATCTCCAATCCATAATTATATTCAACAGTCTGTATGATATCTGAGTTTGGATGACTCATAAAAAATATCTCAAACATTATATCTCATATGAAAACTGACCTTTTTATCAAAATGTGTTTGACCTACAACCTTCGCAAGTGATGGCAGCCCCTGTGCCTTGACAATACCCTTTCTCTTCTATTAATTAGTCAATCATCATCCATCATCCAGTTTACGAATATACCCAGTAAAGTGCTAAAACTCAGTAGCCAGAATGATCCTCTTATATCCTTAGTCACAACATATTACTTGCTTCCTAAAACCCTTTAATGGCATCCCATTTCACTCACTGTAGATATATTTTTCCTTCTAGTAGTCTACAAAACTCTGCACAATATGTCCTCCACTCTTCCACTTCCTTCCTCTCTGATATCATCTCCTAATACCCCAATACCACTTTTTAGTCTGCCTAATTTACACATAGTAGACATTTAAGAACTGTGAAGGGTCTGAGGTTTTACCCTATTGGCAAACTAACAAGTTAGCCTGCTACAGTTCTATAGATACTGCCTGAAAATATAAGACTCTTGTATCAGAAACAAAGAACAGGTTATTACAGAAATATCAGTAGTTAGAATATTACATTTTCTCAACTAATTTACCAGTTCCAATTCCAACAAGGCTGCATGCCAAGAACCAAATGATGCCTGCACATACAATGGGTTGTGTTATAATAGAAAAGCTCTAAACTTAAAAAATCCTAATTTTTATAAAACGGGGTATAAGCAAACTGCCTATTTTTTTTTTTTCCAGAGGGAGACATTAACATTACTATACTGCATAACAAACCTAGACATCTCTATCTTCCAAGGATATTTGCCATACAAACAACATTGTAAGGATAATTCAAAATAAAGATGCCTTTGCTTACAAGATGTACAGAAACATGTTTGCCTCATGATGAGCTGTTTTTGAACATGGCCATATACTTTTCTTATCTTTCTCTAGAGTGATGTCATGCAAAACAGCAGAGTAGGAAGTTCTACAGATCACTTCCTCCACCAAAGAAACAAATGAGCTAGAGAGAGAGAGAAAGGTTGGAATCAAATAATTCAGAACTCTGGTGAGTGACTGGATACCTAGAGCAACTAAGTGAGTTCAGATAAAGAGAGAGGTTGCTACACTAATGAAAGTCACCATTCCAGTTCCTCAGTCTTGGCTAATGCTGGCAGGTAGGGACATGCCTAAACTCTTGGAGCAGCTATCTGGTGGCGGGCAGGAAGTGGGGTCCTTGATCTTCTAAAATTTAGAGTTGTGCACTTTGGTTGGTATGGCAGTACCCTAAGGGAATGGCACAGACACTCTGGCTACAGTAGCTTTCGGCAGAAACATTTCTCAAAAAGACTTGAAAACTCAACACACCTTTTTCCCTCTTTATGAAGTCAAACATTTAAGAATATCTTAAGTCACTAGCTGACTACAGACATAACAGAACAAAGGCTTCAATGACTACACATAACAAGAAATACACACTTTGCAAAACTAGTTTGGAAAAGTCAAGAACAGATAGTTCCAGACCTCAACAAACAAAATCAGAAATTCCTGAGGAGTTAAAAATAGATTTTCATACTTACTGCATTATAATACTCAAAATGTCCAATTCTCAATAACAACAATAACAACAAAGCTAATCATACAAAGAAACAGAAAACTATGGACCACTAAAAAAATAAAAATGACAGGAATTATCTCTCAGGGAATCCAGATATTTAAAATACTAGTCAAAGACATTAAAACAACTGTCTTAAACATGCTCAATGAGCTAAAGGAAACCATAGTAAAAGCATTAAAGGAAAACAAAAATGATGTATGAAAAAAATTAGTCTTTTCAACAAACACATAGAAATCATAAAAATGAACCAAACATAAATTTGGACCCACAAAGTACAATAATGGAAATTTTAAAAAAAAAATCACTAGAGGTTTCAGCGGCAGATTTCAGCAGTTAGAAGAATGAATCAGCAAACTTGAAGATCAGGTAATTAAAATGATCATGTCTGAAGATATGAAAGAAAAAAGAATAAATAGAGTTTAAGAGAATTAAGTTACACAAATAAGTACATCAATGTATGTTACATAGGAATTCTAGAAGGAAAAGAGAAAGGGACAGAAAAAAATATTTGAATAAATAATGGCTGAAAACTTCCCAAAATTGAAGAAAAGTGTGAATACACACACTCAAAAAAAAAAAAAAAAAATTACTCCAAGCAGTATAAGCTGAAGAATTTCATACTGAAAAACATAGTCAGCTGTCTAAATCCAAAGACCAAGAATTTTGAAATCAGTAAGAAAGAATGATTCATCATATACAAGATATTAAATCAATAATTAAACATCATCCAACAAAGAAGACCCCTGGACCAGGTTGCTTCATTGATAAATTCTACCAAACATTTAATGAAGAATTAATGATTCTTCTTAAAGTCTTCCAAATAATTGAAGAGGAGGGAACACTTACTAATACATTCTATAAAGCCAAACTCATCATGATACAAAAGCCAGATAAAGACACTGCAGAAAATTGCAGGAAACATCCCTAATGAAACATCCCTAATGCAAAAATCCTCAATAAGACAATAGCAAACTCAATTCAGTAGCATAGTAACATGATTATACACCATAAAATATGGGTTTTATCCCAGAAATGCAAGGTGGTTTTCAACATACAAAAATCAACCAATGAAAAAATAACATTAATAGAATGAAGAGGAGGATACCCCCAAAAATACACTCTCATCTTAACTGATGTGGAAATGCATTTGACAAAATACAAAATGTTTTCATGATAAAAACACTCAATAACTAGTAATAAAGGGAAACTTACTCAATTTGATGAATACTTTATATTAAAAACCCACAGATGATACCATATAAATATTGACAGACTGATAGCTATTCTCTAAGATCAGGAAAAAGGCAAAGATGTCCACTATTACTACTTTTATTTAATATGGTAGTCAAAGTTCTTGTCAGAGCAATTAGATAAGAAAAATAACAAAAAAAGGCATCCAGATTGGAAAGGAAATAGAACCTTCTCTGTATCCAGATGACATGATATTACATGTAGAAAACATTAAATAATCTCCCCGCTACCCACACACAAACCTGCTAGAGCCAAGAAACTAAATCAGCAAAGTCGCAGGATACAAATTAACATTCAAAGATCATGTATATTTGTGTGCATCAGCAATGAACCATTCAAAAATAAAATTAAAAAATACTTGCATTTACAATAGCATTGGAACAAAAATAGAATATTTAGAAATAAAATTAACCAAAGAAGCAAAAGACTTCTACACCTAAAATTACAAAATGTTGCTTAAAAAAAAAAGAAAAAGAAAAAGACAACAAATAAATAGGAAAAAAATCCCATGTTTATGGATTGGAAGACTTAATTTCTTAAGATCTTAAGACTTCCCATAGTGATCAACAAATTCAACAACAAATTTTTGCAAAAATAGAAATATTCATGCTAAAATTCATGTGCAGCTGTCACTTCTGGTTGCTGTACCAGAATACCATATACTGGCTCGCTTTAACAACAAACATTTATTTCTCATATTCTGGTGGCTGGAAGTCAGAAATCAGGGTGCTAGCATGGTGAAGTTTTGAGTTTCATCTTCCTGATTATGTCCTGACAAGGCTTTCCTTGCTGCGTGTACTCAGGGAGAGATAAAGAGAGAGCTCTTATGTACTTTCCTCTGTTTATAAAATCGCTAATCCCATCATGAGGATCACACCCTTATGACTTAACCTAACCTCAATTACCTTCCAAAGATCCCCACCTCCAGTAGCCATCATACTGAAGATTCGAATTTCAATATATAAGTTTGGAGGAGACACAAACATTTAGTCCATAGCAATATGGAATCTCAAGGGATCACAAATAGAAAAAAAAATCTTGAAAAAGTCAAAGTTGAAAGACTTACATTTTCGAATTTCTCTGATTTCAAAACTAACTGCAAAGCTACAGTAATCAAAACCATGTGGTAGTGGTATATATACTAATGCCTTAGAATAGAAACCTTAGAAATAAACCCTTACATACATGATCGACTGATTTTCAAAAGGGGTGTCAACACCATTCAATGATGAAAAAACAGTCTTTTCAATAAATGATCTGGGAAAACTGCATATCCAATGCAAAAAAAAAAAAAAAGAAGTTGGACCCTTAAACCATGTACAAAAATGAACTTGAAATGGATCAAATAACCAAATTTAAAAGCCAAACTATAAAACTCCTAGAAAAATAAAGAGAAATTCTTCATGACTTTGTATTTGACAATGATTTCTTGAACATGACACTAAAATAATAAACAGAAAAAGAAAAATAGATAAATTGAACTTTATAAAATTAAAAACATTTGTGCATTGAGGGACACTGTGAAGGGAGTGAAAAAAGACTAACCACAGAATGGGAGAAAATATTTGCAAGTCATATATCTGATAAGCCTTAATATCTAAAATATACAAAGAACTCTTACAATTCACAATAGCAAAAAATGTGCAAAGTCCTTATACAAATATTTCTCCAAATAAGATATATAAATGACCAATAAGCCCAAGAAAAGATTTTAAACATCATTAGTTATCACAGAATTGCAAATCAAAACCACAATGAGCTACCACTTCCCATTCGACCAGTTTAGTGGTTCCTCAAAAAGTTAAATGTAGGAATACTGTATTACTCAGAAATTTCACTCCTTGTTATATACCCCAAAGAACTGAAAACAGAGACTCACATGCCATGTGCATCGATTCTTAATGACAGCATTATTCATAATATCTAGAATGTCCATCGACCCAAATGTTCATCAACAGATATATAAACAATGGAATATTATTAAGCCTTAGTAAGAAATGAAGATCTGATATATGTTATGACATACATGATCTTGGAAAACATGCTTCTTCAATAAGGACAAATATTGTATAATTCCATTTATATGAAATATCTAGAATAGGCAAATTCTTAAAGACAGAAAGAAAAAGTAATTAGGTTTACCAGAGGCCTTGTATAAGGGCAATTGGAAAGTATTGCTTAAATGGTTTTAGAGTTTGTTTCAGATGATGAAAACATTTTAGAAATAGGTAGTGGTTATGACTACACAAGACTGTGAATGTATTTAATGCCACTGAATTATGCATTTAAAATGGTGCTATGGTAAACTTCACTTTATGCGTATTTTACCACATTGAAAAAATAAGAACTCTGCTCTAGCTATTTTTTTTTGTGGGGGGGAGAATTGTTCTTTTCCTAATATCTACTTGGCTAACTTTCTCACCTTCTTCAATTTTTGTTAAAACTTTATTTCTCACTGAAAACTACCCTGACCATGCTATGTTTAATTTTAACCCCCAACGTAACCATTCTTTACTTCCTGATACTCTTCTATTCCTTCTTTCATTTTTTATAGAACTTATTTTTAATATATATATTTATCTGGGTTTTATGTTTATTGTTTACATTAGTTAAGCCCATGAGAAACTAAACTTCTCCAAATTAGTAATCTTTGTTTTATTAAAATGCAAACAATGACTAGCACATAGGTCATGCTCCATAAATATTTGTTAAATAAATGACTTGTCTTACACTATATAGCACTTCTTAGAGAAAGTATATTAATGATGGTTTTTACTTGGAAATTAAACATGATCATGACATTATGTTAACATTCTGGCGTTTTTGTGATTATTTATAGTGGAATAAGACATTTTTCATTCTCAACCACTGTTAGTCATTGCTTTTGTTACCATTAAATGGCTGAATAATGTAATATAAATAATATGACATATGTAGTACTGTTGTTTTCATTCACTGGGATGCCCTTGGAAATGTGTAGTATATGCACATATTAAACAGAAGATATTTTATTCTTCACTGTTTTTATTGTCTTTTTCTGGCAACCCTGCCACATGGGTTGAAAAACACAACAAACATGGATCTAGTTACCTGCAGAGTAATCACAAAATGACTTTTAGCAAGTGTTTTGATACATCATATATTATATGCCATTAAGTTGGCTCCAACTCCTGGTGACTCTATGAATGAGTGTTGTCTACAGTGTCCTGTCCTCAACAGCCTTGTTTAGTGACTGTAGACTCATGCCTATGGCTTCTTTTATGGAGTCAATCCATCTCATATTTCATCTACCTCTTTTCCTGATGCCTTCTAGTTTTTCTCATGTTGCTGTCTTTTCCAGAGAATCCTGCCTTCCCATTATATGTCCAAAGCAGAACAGCTTCTGTCTTTTCATTTTTGTCTCCAGCAATGTTTCATGCTTAAATTGCTCTAGGACCCTCTTGCTCATCTTTCTGGTGGTCTAGGGTATATGTAGAACTCTCCTCCAACACCATTTTTCAAAGGAATCAATTTTTTTTCCCTATCAATCTTCTTCACTGTTCAACTTTTGGACCTGTAAATAATTATTGGGATTATGAGGGTGCGAATGATCTTAGCCTTGGTCTCTAATAACCCATAACCTCTTGATAATCTTTCCTAATTCTTTCATTGCTGCCCTTTCGAGTCTCAGCCTTCTCTTTTTCTTGATTTCGTGGCTGCAGTCTCCACTTGAATTGACGATGAAACCAAGGTAAACAAAATCTTCAACAATTTCAATGTTTTCACTACACTAAAGTTGTATATATTTTTTCTGTATTCATTTTTGTCTTCTTACGTTCAAATGCAGTCCTGCTTTGGCATTCTCTTTTGTTCAACTTCATGAGAAGTCATTTCAAATTATTGCTACTTTCTGCCAGTAAGACGCTGTCATCTGTATATCTTAAGTTATTGATATGTCATATGAATTTTCACTCTTCTTTATTCAGGGTCTAGCCCAGTTTTTCCTAAGATATGTTCTGCATACAGATTAAATGAACCGTGAGATAGCCTGCACCCTTCTCTGACACCTTTGCCTATTGGAAACCATTTTGTCTCTCCATATTCTATCCTGGCACTGGTTTCCTGTCCACATTACAGTTTACACATCAGCATAGTCAAGTACTGAGACATACCTATTTCTTTCAGAGCAACCCATAGCTTCTATGGAACAATACTGAACAATAGAAGAACAATATAATATCAAGGCTAACCTTAAGAAAAGAGACTTACTTGTTTACCGAATCAAAATAAGCCACTGTGGGTGTTGAATTGAAATCAAATTTCTGTTAAATAGGGCCCCAAGAAATCAATTGTAACCAGCAGTTAATAACCAGTTTGCTAACAGCTTGAGGCAAAGCCAAGGGCAGTTAACACTCCAACAAATTAGTTGTTAACGGTGCTAATGACTGATTTTACAGGGATTATTGCTATTACAAACAGACATCAATAAAGCTTTATCACTGAGTCTAGAAAAGTTTGCAGCTAAAAAATGATTTTTATGTCCTCAGCTTGATACTCTGGATTCTAGCTAATATGATAATCTAAAATCATATAATGTTAGATTGCCTGCTTTGTAAGAATAAAATAAAAACTCCTTTTAGTTCTCTTTATTTATAGTACAGTTGGATGAAATATAGCTTTCTAATAGTTTCTTATGAGAATTGATAGGAAAATATAATAGGAATATGTAAATGGTTTTTTTTTTCATTTTGAGTGCTTATTCATCATCAAATTGTTAAAATATGCATGCTAATATTAACAGACACCATAAAAACAATACTAGTTTACTCTTTGAAGCAAAATTTCCAATTAGAAAAGGAAAGTAGAAAGAAATAGGCAGATTTCTATAGAAACAAACTAAGTTTTGGGAAACAAATAAATCCTAAAGTATTTTAAAAATAAAAAATATAAGCTTGTGTTAAGTCGATATTAGTCTTAAATTGTGAATATTAGTTTAAAATAAATTCCCTATTTATTTACCAATGAAAGTAAATGAGATTATCTTCATATTCTGAATTTTTAACCAAAAACATATTAGTCTGATCTCTCATTTGGTTTTAGAGTACTTTGAAAAACTTTGATATTAATCAACTTGCAATTCTAATTAACTGTTTTTTGTATTATATATATTTAACATATGGTTAAATAATGTAGTTAAACAGTTATGATTTTAATTGGTGAATTTAATTTTAAGTGCAGCTGTAGAAGTGTCATTATTGAACTGTTTTAATATAGCTTCCTTTAAATATTTCACAAGTACAGATATATCCACTGGAAAAAATAATAATGTGTTTTTATTTTTATAAACATATTTTTAATTAGACATAATAATAAATTATTAATGGTTTTACTATACTCTCCGTAGCTGGTTTCATTTCAAGTTATTATTTGGAAAATTAAAGTATACATTATTCTGTTTCTTTTAAGCTATATTGAAATAAAAGTAGGTTACTTTTGTAACATATACCCTGTATTTCAAAATATATTTTTCCATTGGACTAAAATATATATTCTAAAATGCTTATAAACATAATGCCTAGAAAAAATCTGAGATACTAAAATTAAAAAAAAATTATATACCTTGCATCCACATAATTAAAGATAAATATAGAGTTTATCTGAGCAATCATCTTACTCCAATTTTGATATGGGCGCAAGAAATAAAAGAAATAATTTTCAGTTTGAATGAATTTATTTTGACTTATTGCTTTTCAACTTACTCTGTTTCTCTGTAATGCAATTAAAACAGATTTGAAAAGCTATTTGAAAGATTTTTATAAATTTTTCATTTTCGTTTATTTCAACATTGTCTTGTGGTTTAGGTACTTTTTAATATTTCGAGCAACTTTGTGACCTTTAAATTGCTTGACAGTATGTAAATATTGTCCTCAATTCTTAATTTAGTAAGAGTCTCAACATATTCCTATTTCAATTTAGATTTATTCTCAAATAAGCTTATAATCTTTGAAGAAACTTTATTAATTTTATATTCTCAATAAAAACATACTCTAATCTTCACATGTGATTTTTTCAGCTTTATTGAGATATAATTGATCTGTAATATTGTTTAAGTTTAAGGTATACAGTGTGATGACTTGATAAATGTATACAATATAAATATCACAATAAAGTTAGTTAACACATAATTATCATTTTTCGTTATGTTGAGAACACTAAAGTTCTCTCTTCGCAGCAACTTCCAATATAAAATAAAGTTTTATGAACTATAGTCACCATGCTGTATGTGAGATCTTAATCATGTTATAACTGAAAGTTTGTAACCTTTGATCAAGCAGTACTGGTTTTTCCCTGACTTACTTTCCTTAGCACAATGCCCTGAAGGTCAATCTATGTTGTCACAAACGGCAAGAATTCCCTCTTTTTTTTAGCCAGGTAATATCCCATTTGTATAAATATGTGTCACATTTTCTTCATGCATTCATCCTTTCAGCCATTAATGGACATTTAGGTTGTTTCCATGTCGTGGCTATTATGAACAATGCCGCAGTGAACACAGAAGTGTGGTCGTCTCTTCAATATAGTTATTTCACTTTTTTTGGATACATACTCAGAAGTGGGATTACTTTATTGCATGGTAGTTCTATTTTTAATTTTTTGAGGAACCTCCATACCGTTTTCCTTAGTTGCTGCTCCAATTTACATTCCCACCAGCAGTGCGCAAGCATTATCCTTTCTTCACATCCTTGCCCATTTTCTTACTTCTTGTCTTTTTAATGATAGCCATTTACTCTATGCCTTAACATCCCCTCAGGTGTAAAATAATATATCATTGTGGTTTAAGCTGTATTTTCTTGATAATTGGCGATGTTAAACACCTTTTCATGTACTTTTTTGGCCCTTTGTATGCCTATTTCTTCTTTGCAAAAATGTCTTTTCAGTTCCTTTACCCATTTTTTATTTGGATTGTTTGTTCTTTAGCTACTGAGTTGTATGAGTTTCTTAAATATTTTGATATTAACCTCTTACCAGATATACAGTTTGCAAATATTTTCACCCATTCTATGGGTTTTCTTTTCATTTTGTTGCTTATTTTGCCCTGCAGAAACTTTTTAGTTGATATAGTCCCGATGTTAATTCTTGTTTTGTTTCTTACACTTTTGGTGTCATATCCAAAAAATTATTACCAAGACCCATGTGAAGGAGATTTCCCCTATGTTTTCCCAACGAGTTTTATGGTTGCAGTTCATGAAATTTAGTGCCTTAATTATGTGTGTGTGTGTGTGTGTGTGTGTGTGTGTGTATGTGTGTGTGTGAAAAGTGTAAGGTAGGGAAGTGTGATGCCTCTAGCTTTTTTTTCTTTCTCAAGATTTCTTTTTGTGGTCTTTTATGGTTCCATATGAATTTTAAGATTACTTTTTCTAATTCTTTGAAAAATGCCATTGGTATTTCATAGAGATTGCATTGAATTATATAGATAACTTTGGGTAGTAGGAACATTTTAACGATATCAACTCTACTGATCCATGAACACAAAATATCCTCACATTCATTTGTTCTTCTTCAATTTCTTTCATCAATGTTTTATTGTTTTTAATGTATATATCTTTCACTTCCTTGGTTAAATTTATTCCTAAGTATTCTATTATTTTTGCTGCTACTGTAAATGGGATTGTTTTCTTCATATCTTTTCAGAAACTTCACTCATTGTTAGTGGATAGAAATGCAACTGATTTGTATGTTAATTTATATTCAGAAACTTCTTTAAATTAATTTATTAAGTCTAACAGCTTTTTGATGGAGTCTGTGAGATTTTCTATATACAAGATTATGTCATTAACAAACAGAAACATTTTTCCTTCTTTTCCAATTTAGATGCATTTTATTATTTACTTTTATTGCCTGATTGCTCTGGCTAGGAATTTCAGTACCATGTTGAAGAGTAGTATGAGCATGGGTCCTCTTGTTCTTCACTTGAGAGAGAAAAGCTTTCAATCTTTTGCTGTTAAGTATGATATTATATATGGGCTTGTCACATATGGCCTTTATTATGTTGGGGTGTGTTCCTTCTATACACAGTCTTTTAGATTTTACCATGAAAGGATGTTGAATTTTGTAAAATGCATTTTATGTATCTATCGAGATGATTATATGGTTATTGTCTTTTATTCTATTAATATATATCACATTTACTAATTTGCATATGATGAACCATCCCTGCATCCCAGAGATACATCCCATGTAATTATGGTGTTATGATCCTTTTAACATGCTGTTGAATTCAGTTTGCTAGTATTTTCTTGAGAATTTTTGCATCATATTCGTTGTAGATACTGCCCAGTAGTTTTCTTTTCCTGTAGCATCACTATCTGGCTTTGGTATTAGGGTAATGCTGGCATTGTAAAATGAGTTTGGGAATGTTCTCTCTTCAATTTTTGGAAGACTTTGAGAAAAATTGGTGTTAACCTTCTTTAAATATTGGACCAAAATTATCTGTAAAGAAAATAACTTTACCTGCACGTTGGAATGTGCTATGACATGGGATCTAGTTGTAAAAGGTGTCAAGTGTGTGGGCATGTGGTGGCTCTGGGTCCCAAGGGTGTAGTCACTGGCTCAGGTGACTGTCTACCAGTGCATCGATAACTGCATGGTCCCTGGTGCACTGAAGGGAATCCATTGAGGCTTCAATGGCTGTTGTGGTCCTCAGTAGTTCCTCCAGATCCAGCAGCTACGGACCTGGGAAATTAATAATGCTAGTTGTAGCTAGTAATATTCACACACTCAGCTGTGTGGGGCAGCAGTAGCTGTCTGTGTAGCGGCAGGGGCCAGTCAAAACATACAAGTAGTGACATGAGCCAAAGTAGGCAGCAATCACCAGTGCTAACTTTGGGTGTTTTGGCAGCTTTGGGGACCCTGGCTATCATCGTGAACCACTGTGGCTGTTGGGTCTCATCACTGGATCATGGCAATGGAGGTCATTTTCAGGAATCAGGCTGTGGGTGTTCAGGTGCAAAGCTGGAGGGGCTAGCTGCTGATGACGACATCGCTTAGGCCATTAGCAGGAGACAGGATTGGATCCAAGCCCACAAGCATCTTGGGATTTTGGCATGTACTTCTTTGGGTATAAGATCTTGTCATGGTGTGCACAAGGTAATGAAAGCCAGGAATGGGCATCACGCCATTCTCTCACAAGTGTACAGCTGGAGGGGCTAGCCCTGAGCAAAGCAGTGGCGGTCAGCTGCAGGGATCTAGGCTGGTGTCTTGTACTAACAGCCAAAGAGGGCTAGGCTGGCTGCCTGTACAGTCCAGGCACTGGCATGAGCAAGAAGAAAACCAAGTGGATGGCCCCGGGTAATGAAAATATCTGGGGGTAAAAACTGATAAAATTTGCAGGGAGTCTGTAGAGATTGTGCTGGCCATTGGTTTTTTAAGTTTCAAAAAATGCAGAGATGGTCTGCAAAGCAGGTCACTGGGACGAGTGTTTACTCCTGCTTTGTGGCTGATGCCGATAGCCTCTGCTTTTCTTCTTTGTTTCCAGTTGTCTCTTTATCTTTCAGCTTTTCTGGTCTCTGGGTGGGATGAAACTGAAGCAGTCCCTTTGAGCGATGCCCTGAAAGGCTGGGGAAGCTGATTGCTCACCCGGCTCTATTTTTCCCAGGGAGGGGACCTCTTTCTAGCTAGGGAGTTTCCTCTTGGTGGTGAGCAACACCAGCTTTGGGAATGGTACAGTGCAGCCAAAGCGAAGGTGATCTTTCTTCTCTTTTCATGAAGTTACTCTCCACTTTCTGTTCTACTGTATAGCTGAAGTTTCTTAAGTGGACTCCAGAGCTCTCCTAAAGCTTTTTGTTCATCAGTTGTTGTCTAATTGTTGATCTTTGTGGAGGGACAAAGAATGGCATCTCTTACTCTGTTATCTTGTTTATGTCACTCACAACATGATCAGTTTTAATGGCCAATTCTGTTCCCTTTACTGTTCTACTATATTTCTATAGCTGTTTTTACATTTGGATTCTGCAACACCTATAAAGGAAGTGAAAAAAACGTGTGGAACTTATAAACTCAATGTTTGCATTAAAATCAAAATCACATAGCAGCTTTCTTTTTAATCTGGATTTTCGACTCATGTTTAAATCTGGCCTTTGATAACTGCAAGTCTTTAATTTTTATTTTATGCTGTTTAAACCCACTGTTTTAACTAATTTTTTTTCATACAAGTATATCCTCTTTAGTCCTATTGCCCTATTATTTTTATTCTAATGAAACTTTTTTGGCCTTATCTCCAGTACTTAGATCTGTCAGAACTAAATTTTGTCTTTGGACAATTACTTAATTCTATTTATGGTCTAGATATAGTTCATGATATTGAGATAATGACATTCCACATACTCTATAAATACATATGAATAGAAAATAAATTACTTGAGCCGGTAGCACATGAAAATTTTTTTAGGCTGTTATATCCTTCTTTTTTTGGCTTATGAGACATTCAAGGATCAAGTTTTACCTCTTCTAATCTGTGATGGATTAAAGGTAACTAGAAGATAAGTAAATTTATCTTAATTTCTACAGGGAATTAATTTATCACTTCCTGATGCTATTTATTAATCTTTCCTTTGTTTGCTTCGTTTTTTTAAAATAGTTTTTAAATTTTTGTATATAAGAAATTATTCCATTCGACTTCTTTATATTTCATACTTTTACTTTAAATATTTTATTCAGTAGAGCTTAATATCTATAGCATAAATTTTAATGGATTAAAGGAAACTTAGACATAGTTTCAGCTCCTAAAATTAAATATGTATTGGACATCTTCAAACTGGAATTACAGAAATTCTTAAAAGACTGTCACTTTCCACCCTAACAATGAGAATAAGCTAGATAAATTACAAACTTATATATTTTTGAAAACATATTAGCAAGTTGAGAACCCAAAACAAACCTAAATAAACTGAAGTCCAGAAAGTGACTGGTCCTTTCCACTGGGTGTGTGACTTATAGTTGCTTTTCTTCACAGATAACCAGCAGGTTCATGAGGACCAATTACATGTGGGAGTAAGGAGAAATAATCTGGTATTTTAAAAAACTTTAATGGCTACATGAAAGCTAGTGTCAAATATTCGAATCTTGTGGGATTCTAACCATAACCGACCTACTCTATCTCAGAGTCCTTTTAAGTTTATGAAGATAGCATACCAAAGGACAAAAGAATTAATTCACATCCATATCAGTATAAGTTATCCCAGGACTTTACAGAGTGCAAAACATTGGCTGCTGAGAATGAAACTGAGTAGGTAGGTGCTGATTCTCAAAATATTTTCTCTTTATCCAAAACAGTGGCTCATAGAATTCAGGGAGAAGGTTAAGAGTGCTACAATAAATAAATCACATATATATTATATATCATACATTATATATTAATTACATTACATTATATTAATTATATTATATTATATATTATGTATAATCAGCTACATATAATTAAAATAAGGAATTAATTCAAATGGTTTAAGTGCACCCTTGACATAACTGTGGCCCTAAGCACAGTCAATGAAAATTATCCAAAATGAACACAAAGAGAGAAAAACAAAAAATAAAGATTGCGGGACAGATAAATATTTAGAAAGATAGTAGCCAATAATACTCCAAAACTGCTACAAAGTATCAACTTACAGATCAAAGAAGCTCAGAAATCCCCAAGGAAGATAATACAACTAAAAACCACACACAGGCGCAGCAGAGGCAAATGGCTAAAAACCAAAGATAATAGCAGCCAAAGAAAAAATATATCTATTTCATGCAAGAAAGACAGTTGGCTTCTCAATAGAAACAATAAAGACCAGAGGACAATAAAATATTATTTTTTAATTGCTGAAAGAAACAAAAGGAAACCTAGAATTCAATATCTTGTAGAAATTACCTTTGAAATTAAAAACAAATAATTTTCAGCTGGATAAAAGCTGAGAGAATTAGTTGTCATAAAACCTCGGATAAAAGAAATGTCAAAAGAGGCTTGAAGGCTAAAAGGAAATGATACCAGATCAAAGCGTGTTACTGAAGAAAGAAAATAAAATAATATTTTATGTGAGGGGATTTCTAACATTTCTATAAAACTGAATGAAATAATAAATACTTATAGCAAATATGAACACATAAAAGAATATATGGTTTATATACTTGTGTATGTAGTGTGTAAGTTTTTGAAGAGGATAATTTACAAGGCATTTGTAAATTGCACAAAGACTGGGCTGACTTCTATAGAGGCTTTGAGGTATCAAGTACTCCTTTTTTATATATCCATCAGTTCTGATATGTTGTATCCATTTATTTAAAATCCTATTGCATTTACAACTGTCATTATATTGATGACATAGTTGTATTTACACAGGAAGGAGCCTCCTGGGTTAGCGACTATTTGCTATAAATGTGTGATGTTATATAGTACTATACGGATCCCCTAAGTGCTTCAGTTATTTGATATAATAAATGAAAATTCAGTGCTGCTGCCCTCTACCATTTTTGAAAATATCTGTCATATTCAAGGTATTTTCATCAGAGGCTCTTGAGATGTAATTAGGAGAAAAGAGATAAAAAAACATCATTGTTTTTTATCATAAATATATTAAAATAAGAATTTTATCTCCTTATTACCACATACTTAATTATACAAAAATAATAGTCTTTTGTGTGTTATATTTATTTTTCTATTAAACATTCATCTGTGATACCTTTCTTTAACTGTCACTTCAGGGTCTAAAGCACAGATTTGGGCATCTAACATCGTGTCTTGAAAGCAGCACTACTGAAATATTAGGGAAAGTTGTCACTACAGAAAAATAGATTATCTATCTAGATAATAGTGTCATTCATCTAGATTTGGGGTCTATTCAGGTGTTCATGAAATAAAAAGTAATTTTTTCTTCCTGAGACACCAAACAGCCAGATTAAAATGATATAAAAAATGGCCAATGACCCAGATACGTTTAATAGTAGATGTTTGTAAATGTTTTACAAAATGTAATATTTCTCCATGACCTAGATATTTGTTTTTTAAAGATAACTTTATGCTTAAATAAGTTTATAATGTTATTGATGTTGTGAATTTTAAAGAATTAAGATATTATAAATTAAATTGAAATAAAATTTTCTTGAAAATAACATAAACCATACTGAATCATATGCTTTTGTGAATATGTTTTCAGTATCATTGTGCTATCATAATAATAAAAAAATGCATTTTACAGTCTTAGAACAAATTGCAAGAGATCTTCCAAAAGTTTTGCTGATCCTAACATATATATTAAAAAGTTACTATCCTCTGTAATTATCTGATTAATTTCAACCTGATAGAATAAAAACATGAATACATAACATTTATCTTTATGATTCATGGAATAGCTGCTTGTCTTGATTTTATCAGAACAAATAATATAGACTAAAAAGATTTTACCACCTGATAGTCTCAAGATTTATAGTAGTTTTTGTCCTGTATCTTACACACAGATAAAAAAGCATGGTATAAATTCCATGTCTTTTATAAAGCTTTTCTACAAAAGTCAGTCAAATTCTCCATTATCTGAATTTTACAAGTTACCTTAGTAGGCAGAATATTAACTTTCACCGATGTCCAAGCTCTGATCCCTTGAAACTATGAAAACTTTATCTTACATAGCTAAGGAGAATTAAGGTTGCAGAGCGAATTAAGTTTGCTAATCAGATGTCCTTTAAATTGGTATATGATCTTGGGTTATCTATGTGGGTCCAATGTAATCACAGTTCTTCAAAAGTAAAAGGAGGCAGAAAGAAGGTGATAGCAAATGTGATATAAGAACTGGACCCACTGTTGTTAGCTTTGAAGATGAAGGAAAAATGTTAATGAACTCTAGAAGCTGGAAAGGGCTAGGAAGTGGATTCTTCCTCGGAATGAATGTAACCCTGCTGAAACATTGATTTTTAGCCCAGTAAGACCCATTTCCAACTTCTGACCTACAAAATTGTAAGATAATAAATCTGTGCTGTTTTAAGTCACTGAGGTTTTGGTAGTGTGCTACAGCAGCAACAGAACAGTAATACAGTACTTTAACATGCTATTAGTGAACTTTGTGATATCTTTGTCTTATTGCTTTAGACAGGTAAATGCCTTTTCTTTATGAATTGCTGGTAGCCTTGTGATAGATTTTATCTCTACTTCATTTTTATCCTCCCATGTGGCTTGAACATAGAAGGTCCTCAGAATACATTTTTGATTCTGCAAACAATGTGAATAAGATACTACATAGAGCAAATATTTATGCAGAGTTTAGAAGATAAATTTGTTGGCATAATTACCTGAAAACTGCCTGGACTGAAACAAATGAAATGGAAGTTGTAAGTGATGATGGTAAGGTAGTGTTTTTATTTTCCCTGGGATGAATGTATTATATCTATCTCTACCTCTACCTCTACCTCTGCCTCTGCCTCTACCTCCCTCCCTCTCTCTCTCTCTCTCTCTCTCTCTCTCTCTCTCTCTATCTCTATATTTATCTATAGATATAGATATAGAGATAGATATAGATATAGATATATAATACTGATGTGTGTGTGTGTATATATATATATACACTAATACTGTGTGTGTGTATATATATATATATATGTGTGTATATATATATATATATATCTATCTCTCTCTCAGTGTGTGTATATATATATATATATATATATATATATATATATATATCTCAGTATTAGTTTGTAAAAAGAAGCATGTGCACTATGATAGTGTCTAAAACAATTTTCTTATTATGACCCTGTTGGTTCGTGTTATACCTCTTCCGGCAATTCCTTAATAAAGAATACAATTATTCTTGATGACTTTCACTCCTTGTCTACACTCAGGGACATTGGAAAAAATTATATACAGTATTATGAAAAAAATGAGTTAATATTAATCAGTTTCTTTTTTTTTTTAATTGTACCTATTAATTGGTTGGCTGAATTTGTCCCTAAATCTTATCTATATAAACATAACTTACTTTTGGCTTGATTTTTGCCTCTGCTCCAAAAGACACTCTCTTTGTATGTCACATGCAACAAGCAAGCTATTAATGCTGATGGATATCACTTATCCAAAATTCTTTCCAAATTCTTATGATTCACAATGTATAAAACCAGAAGAATAAAATTACCAGGAACCCTCTGGGCGATATAATACTCTCTCTCCATTTTATCACTACCTCTCTCCTTCAATACCTTTCTCCGCATGTTTCTTTACAGTTCCTATTTACATAGACCTAAATACATAGATATCTCTCTGGTATACTTTTACTATTTTTTCCTGAAAAATTTTAAGTATATTTAGTTAATGGCAGAATGGCAGTTATTTCATCTTTTTTATAACTTTTTAATGGAATTATGTCATGATTACATTTACTCTGTAGAGAAGAATTGTATATTCCATTTTAGAAAAAAAAACTCAGTGGACTCAATTATTTAGATATAACTATGCTGCAGTGCCTTCTCTAGTAAGCCAAATTCCTAAAAAATGTAAAAATATACACACTCTTAAAGACTTTGAGGGAACCGCTGAGAACATGCAGGTGTCAATCATAAACTCATCAGAACTGGAGAGTATAAATAGTTCTACAATATTATGGTCTTCCTTTTTTAATATAAATGTTAAAAAAGTTCTGTTAACTCTTTCACATAAAATTTCATAACCACACTTGGTATACATATGGAATCCTAGGTTTCTATCATACATAGCCTTGTTTACATAGTCATTTTATTAGTTGTTCTTGTCTTAGAGAAGTCTATGAACTTTCACTAAGAAATATTTACTTTCTACTTTTTTGATAATAATAATAATTGGCCTAGTAATGGCAACTTCTTTTTTGAGGGCTTACTATGTTCAAGTCAACTTTACTTGCATTAACTTCTAAGCACACGGACTATAGTGGCTCTGGGGACCTCAGGTTCTGGGCCAGAAGTGTCTGAATTTAATTGGCTTAAGTGCCCCTTCACTTACTTATTCTGTACTCCAAATCTGTCATTTATAACACAGTTAATAATGGTTGAATCATAATTATATAACTTCCACTAACTTGTCCTCTGCCTTCTGACCATCCAAATCACAAAACTCCTTTACTACCATGCATGGCTCTTAATGAAATTGTTGTTTAATTTCAGAATGCACTAAACTTTTATTTTATCACTATCGACCTCCTCAAATACTTCGTCAATCCCACTTGGCCTAATCACTGATCCTCATAGAAATAAATTGCTTCCATCTTATTGGCTACCATGCCCTCTGCAAGAAGGCACGTTAACATGTAATTTGTTCACAACCCTCTGTTGTCATGTATTAATTTCAGGAAGAGTGTTGCTCTACTTGTCTTGATATAGCCCCACGGCTCAGAATCTAAAAAAACTACAGGCTGGCTTCACAGACATGCAACTTGAGCAATCACAACGTGTTTAGTTTAGTGCTCTGACATTACTGTTTTGAATTTCTTAATTGAATTTCAATCCACTGTCTTAATTTCCTGAATGTGTGTTTGTAAACAAAAACAATGGATCATGCACATGAGCAGAGGAGATACACACAAAATATCTACCTGACACTCCTTTCAACCTAATTCACCTACAGTGCTATGATACCCCATGAATACAGAATTTCACAGGATGACAAAAAAAATTTGGAAATTCAGTGAGACTTGAAACCAGTACAAGGTACAAGAGAGGCTACACTTTCCATTTAAAACACAACTTGCTTCAAACATAGGAAGAAAACGACAGCTTTCCAACAAACGTGAACCACCAAGAAACCTTACCATATTGTTTCTTACTTATGTTACTTCCCTTTATCAGCCAATTACTTATGCTGAAAATGAAGATATGAAAAGATAGGGAAAGATAAGCAAACCATAAGTTTTTCATTTTTTTAACTTTGCTTTAATCTTCAGGAAGCTCGGAGTAGAGAGCATTGTGTGACTAAGCACAGATCACGAAGTGAAGTAAGACCCGTTAGTTTAGTGCAGCATTTCCACTGTTCCAGTAACAATAAAATGGGTGTGCGTGTACAGGTTACCAAACACAAATTACATATTTTTGGTGATTTCGTATGTAAATTAAGCACTTTTATATTTGCCTCTCAAAAATAACATTGCACGAAATAAAAATGAAAGGATAATTTATGGTAATAATTTTTTTTTCTTAGAACATTAAATCACAAACAAAAATATTGTGCCAAGTCGAGAAAGAGACCACAGAAGAAACGGAAAAGTTTTATATTTTAACACCTCTAGAGATATGTTTTTCCAGTTGCATTGATTGTATCCTGCAAATTATATAGTTGACAGTAGTCTAAATGGCAGTGTACTGTCATGAATGGAGTTTAATTTTAGAAACCTATAGCTTTAGGTTTGATTCATAGATTATCTCTATGGCTATGAGTACATGAATAAGTTACTGTCTGAATTTCTGAGTTTCAATTTATTATTCTTGAACCACAGACAATAAAATTTTTCTCTAAGCATCTTTTTAATGATAGAGGAAGATGAGTATCTTCTCCAGTGGAATGCAGAGCAGTTATTCATAAATTGATAGGTTCCATTCCCTCCATTTTGTTATCTCTTGGTACTGAGTATCATTCACTTAAGAACTGACCCAACATCATCAAGTTGTATTCTATTTATAAAGTAAACATGCTACCACAAGCAATGATGTAAAAATACTTGGAAATATTCTCACCAATCTAAATTGCTCTCTACTCTCAAAAGCAAGAGAGTAATACACCTTTCATCATAAAACAAGAACAAGAAAAAAAGAACTAGCTTTCTGGGTCTCAACAATCTTGTTGGGTCTCAAGACTCTTGTACTTATACATATTCATTAATTCCCAGAACAACAACAAAAAAAAAATGGTAGCCTTTCTCTATTCTGTGCTCCTGGCATCAGATATGGGTAAAGTTAATCTCAAACCTTTAAGAGCAATGCTTCAGTTTGAAATCTTAATACTAATTACTTTCATCCTCAACATCTTTTCTCCCCACACACTACCCCCCTTGTTCTAGGGGTGTCTTCTTCTCTATAATATTGTGCTTAGTTTAATTTATACAGTCTTTAATTGCAATGAAATAGAAATTTCAGAACTATAGGAAACATATAAGGCTATTTTCTTTCCTACCCAATGTGATTGCAAGAACTATTTAGATGTTGATCAATCTGCCCTTGCTTTCTGTCTGCATGAGAAATTCTTCAGTTATCCAAACCCTTGTGAATTCACCATATGAATACCTCCTTATGAAACATAAGTTACATTTGGAAAAAACTGCCCATGGTTTAGGTGAGCCTATGCAGATGAACTTCTGCAAGAACAACTGGACAAGTTTGCAAAAGTGAAGTATAATTGCTTATAGAATCATGATCTCAGAGGAAGAGGGGCATTTTACTGGTTATTTAAAAATATTGCACAGTCATCTGTCTTGTTGACAATATGTAATCAAATACTTAAAAGAAGTAAAGAGAGCTAAGCATACTTGAAAATATCAGCTTCAGATAAGCAACCTCTTTCTTTAGCCCTGTCCAGCTGAGCTGCTACCCTCCACTTACCTCCACATACTCTCAGCAGGAAAGCACAGCAGTACTAGGAATCTCAGGTTTCATAAAATAGGTAATTTGGAAGGAATTCTCACAAAATCCTTATATATTATTATTCTGTTACTAAATTCATTGCCTTGGATGTTTGTCTACAGTAAAGAAAGAAACAATAAAGCAAGTGGAATAAACATAAGAGGGACATAATATTTGCTAACTGTGTAAAGAGTTTGCATGTATGTTGTAGGATATAGGAAATTAAGTTACTCATTTATCTCTAGACATAACTTTCCATATAGCATTCTCTATGTGGAAAAAATATATATCGTGTTAGAAGAAAATTTATTCTAGGTTGTCAAAACAGCAAAATGAACCTAAGCAGTCAAATATTGTAGTTTGGGATGACTATTGCAATCTGTTCTATTTGAGATATTGAAGAGCTTGAGTTATATGTAAGAATACATATTGATACAAATATATTATGCAAATGTAATATTTGATTTAATATTCTAAGTCATTTGCCATTTGGTGATTTGTGTATATGATATTCTTTAGCATGTGAAAATTTTACATTCACAAAATTATACTTCCATGTACCGATAAAGGCTAAAAATACCTGATGGTTTTTATAAAAGTTAATCTTTGAGGAACAGCACACTTTATTCCATGATCTTTAATTAAATCAGCCCCAGAAATGTTCTCAGTTGTTAATGAGCCTAAGTTTCTCTTATCTTTCATTTTTACCTTCAAGTAAGACATTATTTTTTCTTTGGAATGCCATTATGAATGCTGATATTTAAAGACATTCAAACTTGAATAAAATATGTCAAGATGTATTCTATTAATTTTGTCTTTTCTCATTTTAGAAACGATCTATTGCTTTTACTCTGAGGGAACGATACATCATCATTTCTTAACATTGTTCTTTGTGGTTGTCTATTAGGTGAATTTTGGAATAAAAGTATGGACTATCAACTTAAAATTTGAGTAATAATAGGTGTGTGAATGATAACCCAATATTATCAAGAAATATTACATCTGGTATAAAACTGGTATCAGACATGTGCTTTTAGAGAAAACAAGAGCCTGTCAATCAGAATTCCTTTTTCACTAGAAAACTGCCTTGGTTACTTTAGAAATCTTTTGACATACAAGTATCAGTTCCACCAATTTTAATCTAAATGAAGGCTCTGAGGTCTAGTCAAAATATATATTTATATTATAGTCTCAAACTTATATTCTCAATATTAACCAAACATTTTTTGCAACCTTTTGTGGTAAAACTGAGGTTGTATTATTTAACTCTTCTATTTAACAGGTTCTTTGAAAGGAAGAAAGTGCGCAAAACACTGTTTTTTCCCCTTTTTTTATAAGTTAATAGAACTGACATTAATAAGGAAGCAGAATATTTTAAAAGTCAGGAATATAAGTTCCTAAAAACTGTGATATCACCTAGCACAATATTTTAATTTTATAGAACAGAAAACTGAGATTCACAAATATAACAATTAACCTAGTGTCAATCAAGGGGCTCAATAAATACTGATTAATTAATGATTATTTGCTGTCTATTTTGAAACAGTTACTGATTTTCATATGTTAAGAGCAATATGCCAATGCTGTGCTAAGAATTCCTGGCATTACACACATAACAAGGCAATATGTATTCTTAAGAAGGAGATGGTGTTTATATCAATAATGGAATATTTAGCCATTGAAGGACATTTACTGGGTGCTTACAAGATAGTAATCATTGCGTGGGTTAATGATTGAGTGGTAGTGAACACAGCAATCGTGTTCACAGTTCCTGAAGTTTATTGTCAATTGAGAGAAAGTAGGATAACAATTGAGTACATCAAAAACATAATTACAGATTTTTATAAGTGCCGTGAAGGAAACAGATGACACTATGAGAGAATGTATTCAAGGGAATCTAAATGATACTGAGGTTTAGGGAAGCTTTGTCTAAAAAAACTTAAAGATCTAAAACAAAACAAATATGAATATTATTCTGAAATAGGAGATAATTTTGAATGCTTTATAGTTGAAGCAAGGATTGATGTGGCTAGATCTAGAAAAAAAACGTGGAGAAGGTGACATGAGATGAAGAGGAGATGCAGGCAGGAGAGAATTCACACAGGGTCATGTCTATAGCATGGATATTTTTTATTATTTTAAGTGCAAAAAAAACTGATAGATTTTTGTCACTCATAATTTTGTTGTTAAAAATATATCACTATTACAGGTTCTTGTATTTTTTCCTTATTTTTTACTGGCCTTTACAACTAGTACTTATCCCAGTTCACCTCCTTTCTTATATGGACTTAACGGAGATTTTTATTATCAATGTAACGATTAAAAATTAAGAACTTATCTTTCCAATCTTCCACAGATTTATGTGCTTAGATATTTAAGTGAAAGAAGATCAGCATAAATTTTACCTTTAATTTGCAATTTGGTGAGTCTGACCCTGCCTATTATTTCAACTGATGTATCTATATGTCATAAAAAGTGACTACCCAGGAGTTGAGAAACAACAAGTATTCTTGATATATGTTTTGAAATCAATGCCATTTGATGATTATTGAGGTACTATTACACATAGGAAGGCCAAAGATGCCAGGGATACTTGACTCTTTCATTGGCTGAGTTTACCTCTACTTCTCACGAGATACCTAAGAAAGATTTAAACACAATGGATAATGTTTTTGTTAATTATCATTTTATATATTCTAGACTTGGGTCTAATACTCTAATGCAAACTTTTTGTTAAAACTTAATGGATCATATATGTTAGGCTCATGTCAACATTCACAATTTCTGTCCTCATAATTTCACACTGTATCATGATCTACTAATACCTATGGATAGACTACATAATATTAGAACCTGGAGACATGGCAAAGCAGGATGCTCACGTGAACAAATAATCTATGGAATGAATCATATCTCATTCCAGTCAACCTGCTGATTCAGTCATATGCAAGAAAGAAAAAGAGAGAGGGGCAATGAAAAAAAGAGAAAGGAGAGAAAGACATAATCATATACTTTTCCTTTTACAATAATAATGTTATCCATGAACAAGCAAAATCCTATCGATTTGAGGTGTCTCAATAAAATGTTTTTGAAAGTGACTGAAGAATTATAGAGAGGGCTAAAGAGCTTGACAGTGACTCTTGTCACAGAGGCCTATGTTGATGTGCCTTTACTTCTTTCAGTTAACACATTAAGATTATGTGACTAAATACTCTTATCTATAAATCCCATGACATTAAAGCCACTGTTTCTATAACCTCCAACTTTCAATGTATTTGTGTAACTATTGATGTGATTACAACCCCCATTTATTTTTTAATTAAAATTCTAAAATATAGAAGCTCATAATAAAGTCAAATAATTTGAAATTTATAGGGAAAAAAGTCAAATTACCATCAATTTCCTGCCTGTTCCTAACTCACCATGCACATTATCTAGGAATAAATATTTTTAAGTATTTGGTGTGTGATTGCACTGTACCTCCAAAACTTTTCTCATGCATTTACAAATATGCTTGTATTTGAGTGTGTAGTTTTTCTCAATATTTTATTATAAAAATTTTAAAATATACAGAAAATCTGAGAAAACTGTAGAATGACCAATTAACATTTTGCTATGTTTGCTTTAACACATATCTATCTGATATCTCTCTATCCTTCCATCATCTTTCAACTCGTATTATCTTTTTTAAAATTTTTATTAGTTTCAAGTATATAGTGCATTGGTTAGAAATCTATATAGTTAGTAAAACGATCCTGCCAATTGCTCCCTCTCTTCCCTGACTCTTTACCTAGCTAATGTAATAATGCAAATTGCATCCCTTATGCCATGCTCCCCATCCCGACCCTCAGCTACTAATTTGTACTTCTTTAACCCTTCACCCCATTCTCCCAGCCTCCCAAACCCCCCTCCCCTCTGTCTATCACCAAATTATCCACTATATTTGTGGTCTGTTTTTGATTAGTTTATACTTTTTATTCCTTAAAGTCCGCATATAAGTGAAATCATATAGTGTTTATCTTTCTGTCTGACTTAAATATCTTCTAGGACATAAAACCCCTGCAAGCTCAGAGGATTACAAAAATCAAGGATCCAAAGAGGCCCACACCAAGACACATCATAATTAAAATGCAAAGAAAAAATTTAAAAGCAGCAAAATAAAAACAAAGAATTACATATAAAGGAACAACCATACAACTGGCAGCTGATTTCTCAAGAGAGACTATGCAGGACAGAAGGGCTTGGCAAAAAATTTTTGAAAGAATGAAGACCCAGGATATACAACCAAGAATAATTTATCCAGCAAAGTTATCATTTAGAGTTGAAAGACAGATAAAGACCTTCCCAGACAGAAATAAACTAAAGGAATTTATCAACACCAAGACAGAACTACAGAAAATGTTGGAGGGACTTCCTTAAGAAGAAAAAACATGTATCAAAAACAGGAATAAAGAATGGTAACAACTACATTCCTATCAATAAGTACCTTAAAGGGAAAAGAATTAAGTGCTCCAGCCAAGGGATGGAGTGGCTAAAAGGATAAGAAAACAAGACTCCTACATATGAAAAGGAAGGGAATGGAAAAAGATATTGTGATGAATCGTCTTATCTTTTTGATGCACTTTAAAATACGATGCAGACATTAGTATACAACAGCCTAAACATTCCAGCATGCATATCACTAATCAGGGTTGAATATCTGCTCACTATGCTTTTTAAAAAAATTTTAAAGTAATTTTTATCAATGCATAATTTACGTAGAACAAAGTATACCTTTTTTGGTGTAGAGTCACATGAATGTTGACAGTAATGTTAAACTTAAAACATAAGTTATTTTCATCACTCTCAACAGTATCCTTGTGGCCTCATTATAATCCCTTTTCTTCCTTCCATTACCATCCAGATTTTTCTCTTTTATTTTTAGTTTTTCCTTTTCTAGAAGGTCATATAATTGAAGTCATAGGTTATCTATGACCCTTGCTGCTTTCTGGAACATCAACTTTGTATTCTCTAAAAAAGTCTTATGTAAAACATCCTTTCATTTTCAATAATTTGTTCAAATGCCCTTTTAAACTGTTTCCTTTTGGACTCCATTTCCTGCTCAATCCAATTGTATTTTCAAGCAACTATCCAGTATTTATTCTTATTTAATTAAGATAAGTCAAGGTTTTAATGACCCCACAGACCTGAATAATACCTTCTGCCTTCCAATCCAACAAGGAGAGTTTGTATTTCCTGAAAGCCATTATTGGTTTAGCTTTAACCAATTTAAACTTGAATTTAAGGTAGACTGAAACTACCTTCTTTTTAGCCTTTGTGGATCTCAATGCTTTGTGGCTGGAACTAATCTCTTATAGGAGATTTAAAAAGTCTACATATAGGGGACTGTACTTTTTCTGGATGTTGAAAAGTAGATGTTTGATAAATAAGGTTTAGTGACATGTGACAATTTTTGAACATTGTATAAAGAGACCAAAAAACAAGAAAAATAACATATCAAGACATCCTTTCTTAACGACAGCATGCATTATTTATTTTTCATGCACTATATGTTTATTTTATATGCACTAGAGCAGGAGTCCCCAATCTCTGATACTGGTCTGTGGCCTGTTAGGAACTGGGTCGCATGGCAAGAGATGAGCAAATGGGCAAGCCAGCAAAACTTCATCTGTATTTGCAGCCACTCCCCAGCACTAGCATCACCATCTCAGCTCCACGTCAGATCATCAGGCATTAAATTGTCATAGGTGCATTGGTCCCCAATGCCAAAAAGGTTGGGGACTGCTGCACTAGAATGCTATTTATGATCTAGATATAGTTCATGAGATCAAGGTCATGGGCTCTCCCACACTCTGTAAATACATATGAATAGCGAATAAATGACTGGAGCCCTATGTATAGCCCTCTGGCCTCTCCCTTCCTCTCACACAGATTTTCTCTTTGTTTCTCCATTCTCCTTTCTTCACTATTTGTTCCTCAGTGCTATTTTGTATTCTCATTACTTCAACATAAGAAAGAAACAGCTGCCTTATACCCACCCTACAAAAATACAAATAACTGTAGAATTTAAAAATACAAGCCTATGTAGCACTAGTAAACATCACAAATGCTTTGAAAGTATTTCCCTTCTAATAAAGAAATCACTTTTTAGATATATCACAATTAGTTTCTATATTTGATGTTCAATTAGAAAAGTTAAAACACTTCTGTCAATGGAGAATCTGACTATCATGGTTTATACGTGTGATTTGGTCATTATTATCTAGGAATAACACATTAATATATTAATCTTTCTGCCAAGTCCTTCATGTGTGCATTTTCCCTATTGTCAACACAGTATCACTTTTCTCAGCAAGACCACAAAGTCAGAATTAAAAGGATATTTTACTTGAAATAGTTAAATGCTGTTATTTTTGATCCTATTGTGAGATCTATTTTTCCTCCCTCATTCTATGATTACATTATGTGGTCTGGAGAAGATTTATATACCTCCAAGTATTTTTTTTTTTATACCATTTATAGAAATCTTATGAATTGCAATCATAAAAAAAAAGGCACAGCAATGTACAAACTTTTGTACTCTTTTTTCATGCCTTTTAGATATTGATAGTTAAAAAAAAAGGTGTATACTATTCTTCAAGAAATTCTCCAGAAGTTCCAAGATCTTTAATTAATTTATACTATTTCTTTCATTTAATTATAATTTCAATAACATGGAATTATAAAACATTTTAAAATATAAATTTATTAAAGCAAAACCACAGAATAGCCTAAATAATTTTATCTTTTAACTTCTTTATTTTATAGCTTAATAGCAACAAGACACATATTAGATTATTTCCCATTGAAAACAAGCTTTTCAAGAGACTGCAACCTGGTCACCTGGGTCCCAGCTTTGTTATATCTCTCCTGTCACTTGCCTAGCTGTTTTACTTAGATTGCAAGTATTGTAAGTATTTTCTTAAAGCAAAAAAAAAAAAAAAAAAAAAAATCCTGACTGTAGTTTAAGAAGTATAACTTGAAAGAATATAGTAAAATTCCAGCTAGGTAGCAGCCTTCTAAAAATATACTAGCTAACCATAAAAAGCACACACATAAACATTCATCAATGACTGTAAACTACTCTCCTTCAAAGATAGTCAGTTGTTCGTTGATACGTTTTAGATTCATATTTCTTAATGAATTAAAAAAATAGTTATCATGGATTATAGTGAACTGAGTTTGGGTTAAAGTTGATCATGCACAATAAATGTCATCTTATCTGAAGAGACAGCATAATTATGCAAAGGATTTTGCTGAAACTATGAGGACACAACCCAAAGATGATGGAGCATGACTGCCAACAGAGTCCCTACCTAGCAGGGATTTTTGATTTTGGAGCAGCAAACATTTTAGTAACTACCCAATTTAAATTACTTTACAGTGTAACTAAAAAGACTTTAGCTATTTATTATCTGTGTGTGTATAAACCATTTATATACATACACATATACATATGTGTATATATGTATACATTTACTTATATACATATATGTATATATGCATATGTATATGTGTATAAAGAGAGAAAAATAAAGGCGATATAATATTTCTTGCTTCTGTGTTAAACAGTGCTAAACAATAAAAACTAATGTCAAATTTCCCCAGGAAATAACTGTTCACAAGAGATGGGTGTGTAAAACAACTAATCACTTACTTGTCAGGTTTAACAATGTACTCACCAAAACGCATCTAGGCAATTTCTTCTCTGTGATCCACAATCCAGAGATACTATATCAAACTCTGATCATACCTGACATTTCCTCTCTCTTTAAGACTATCCTTAAAATCATGCAGTCTTTAATCTAAAACCCAATAAATACCTTTCATTTATATTCCTATTTTGAAACCTTTCTAAGATTCTGTGAAGGTGGTCTTTTCTTGACTACAATAGACTGAATAAGCCTCATGCTGCTTCACTGCTTGATCATATTTTATTCTGGAGAATATGTGTGTGTGTGTGTGTGTGTGTGTGTGTGTGTGTGTGTGTGTGTTGAATGTGTGCTCACATTTATATATTGCATTATAAGTATATATCCATATATGCTACATATAGTTATATTTATTTTATAACTATAAATAGGAGATAAAACTCTATATGTCATATATTGTGTTTATAAATTGCTAAAAATGTTCCAAATATTTTGTCTCTCTAATCTTTTTATACACCGTATCAAGCAAGCAGTAATGTTAGAAACATTTTATAAGTGAGAAAATCTGTGTTTATATAGGTGAAGTTATGTGCTTACTATACCACAAGTATGTTCAGGAATTTGTGCTCATGATTCACAACTCTAGAGTCCAATATGATAAAACACACATTTAGTGTCATGCAGAGGTATATCATAGTCTGGAGCAAAGGAAAAGTCAATAGTAAAATGTGACTTTATGTAAAATTTTGATGTTTTATTAATCATAAATATTTTGTATTAATTTTTACTTTTAAAATATTGCATTAACATATTATCTTGATTACTGAGTTTTCAGCTTCCCATTAAATGTTTTACCTAAGACAACTGCCTCAAATTAAAAAGATTGTATTAGTCACTTAAAATATACCTACAAAGAGCCAAGGACGAGAGAGCTTCGCTGGTGCCTTTTACCAACACTTTAAAGAAGAAATATCAATTGTTCACAACATTTTCCAAAAAATAGTAAAGGAGAAAACAATTTCCAGTTCATTTGAGGGGTTAGTATTACCCTGATACCAAAACAAGAGAAATACTTCATAAGATAAGAAAACTACAGATCAGTATTGATCGTAAGTACAGATGCAAATATCAAAAAAAAAAAAGATCATAGTCAGTTGATCCAGCAACACACAAAGATTACACACCATGTCTAGCGGATTTTATCCCTGGAATATAAAGTTGGTTTAACATCCAAAGTCAGTTAGCATAATGCACCATATCAATGGTATAAAGGGCAAAAACTACATGTTCATATAAATAGAAACAGAAAATTAATCTGAAAATATTAAATGTGACTTTATGATAATTTTACTCAACAAATTAGCAACAGGAGGGAACTTCCTCAACCTGATAAAGGGCATCTATGAAAACCCCACAGCTATCATCATACTTAATGGTGAAAATTGAATGCTTTCTCACTAAGATCATGAACATGAGTAGAAAGTCTGTTCTGGCCTCTCCCATTTAAGGGAGATTCTAGACTGGGAATTAGTCAAGATAATAAAATAAAATTCATCTAGATTGGAAAAGAAGACATACAACTATTACTATGTGCAGATAACATGACCTTATATATAAAAATAGTAAGAATTCAACAAAAAGTTCAAGAAATAATGAGTTTGACATGGTTGCATGCTACAAGATCAGTATGCAAAAATTAATTGTATTTCTATACAACAGCAATGAACAAACCAAAAATAAAATTAAGAAAAATGTTCCATTCGCAATAGCATCCATAAGAGTAAAACATCTAGGAATAAATTAAACCAAGGAGACTTATATACTGAAACTGTAAAACATTGTTGAAAGAAATCTAAGATATATGTAATGGAAAAGTCATCTCATATATATGAATCAGAAGACTTAACATTGTTAAGATGCAATATACCCAAAATGACCTAGATTCCAGGCAATCTATATCAAGATCTCAGCTGGCATCTCTGCACAAAAATTACAAACTGATCCTCATATTCATATGGATATTTATAGGACCAGAATAGTCAAAATAATGTTAAAAAAAAAAAAAAACAAAGTTGGAGGATACATTTTTCTGGTATCTCAAGTTACTACAAATCTATAGTAATCAAGATAAAATGATATTGGCATAAGAATAAACATGTAGATCAATGAAACAATTTAATTTCCAGGAAAAAACACTCCTATTTACAGTTAACTTATTTTTGACAAGGATGACAACACATTTCCATAGGGAAGTAATAGTTAATTGTAATTATTTTAAATAGAGTTAAAATTTTGAGGCGATCCTATCCCACATTCCCTTTTTGGTAACTTCAAGGCTGCTGGTTTTTCATAGCTACCATAATTACAAGTCTCATTCAATTTTGCAGCTACTGTGGGGCTGGGCAGAAGCAGATGTGAACTGAGTGAGTTAAAAAGGCACAACACTGTTGTTCTTACGAAGGGTCAGCTGTTTTTCTTGGCTATGTACTTCTCGGATTGTTACAAGCCTTTGTTAAATTTCTAGAGATCTTAAAAATATAATTTTGACAATTTTCCAGAATTTTCATTGCTTTTATAGGTGAGTGGATTTATAGAGATCCTTATTCTGCTATTATGAAAGTCTCTTTATACATCAATTACTATAAGTATATATGAAGCATACAATTAGAATACAGAAGTGTCATTTTACAAAGTGGTATAGTGACAGACTTGATGTGTGAGTGATGACTGTCATACTTCAGTTGGATTCAGGTTCAAGGTCAAGGATTATGGGGATCTTGGTAGCACTGGTCTAAAGATTAAACAAAGGACATATAAAATATGATAAGCACCCAAAACACGTTTGAAGATTTTCCAGAAGAAAGAAGAAGCTTACTGTAAAGCAAGAATCAGAGATGATGAGCTAGTTGAATAGATGGGAAAATTGTGGCAAAGTAATATCAACAGTTTAGTGGAGTTTCCAAATATGTTTGGGGAATCTCAGATTTATTTGTTTCTTCTAGGTGGAGGGATGGTTAATAAAATAATATTTATTATATTTATCCAATAAACACTGAACACATATTGTATACTAGGTATTACATTGAGCTATATATTCAATAAACATGTCAGATTTTTGTCTTAAGCTCTGTCTTAATATCTATTGGATATATTCATTTATATGACAGACAATAAGACTTAAATCTACTAAAATCTTTTCTAAAAAATTTGCTTCTTCTCCAATAATCTATTTGTCCCCTTTAATGACCATCTATTCTGTTGTAGCAGTCAGAAACCTTCCTCACTTTCTAGCCTCATCTAATTAATCATAAATATTTTTAATTACTTTGCTCTAATATCTTTCAATATCATCCATGTCTTCTTATCATCTTTAGTTCAGGCCATCAAAGTCTCTAATTTGAACTTTTTATCTATGCACTAAATATAGTCTCACTTATGCCAATCCTAATATACTATTACAATCAGAGTGGTATAATAGAATATAAATATGATAATGTCAAACCTTTGAATTTCTTTTGATCAAGGTTTCTCAAATGCATCTCTGTTAGCATGTTGGACTTGATAGCTCTTTGTTGTATCCTATTTATTTTAAGATATTTAGCAGCATCTCTAGTTTCTACTTGCTCAATATCAATAAAACAGCAACCCCTACAGTCATGAAAAACAAAGATGTCTCCAGACATTGTCAAATGTCCCCTCCTGAGAGCAAAATTATCACTCACTGAGAACAACTCCTCCAGATAATATTATTTTAAACATTTACTTTAAAATATTAAACAAATATTGCTAAAATAAAAATGTTTTGGCACTTTTCAGGAATTTGGAAATCACCATTTAGGAAAACAGCTTTCCTATAAATGACAAGACTTTCTTTGACTAAGAATAAAAAACAAAATTTTATTTACTCTGTGTTTAAAATGAACAACTATAATAGAAAGTCAACTTTTAAGAATACAAATATAAATTTTAAGCTATAAATTGTGAAATTGAATAAAATTTTATTTTATAATAATGTAAAGGAATTTAATACATTGTACACATATCTTAAACCATTAAATGTTTGATAAAAATTATAATTTACCTATCGTGTAAAATAAGATTTAGTTTCCCACATGTAAATTTATAACACCAGTAGTTATATGAACACTTGATTTTAAAAGACAGTACTGACAACATAACAAAGTCCTTGCTGAGGCTAATTTATGGATACAAGGTAGGAGGTGTTAAAACTATAAAATATTTGAAGACTCATGATGCCATGGTAACTCATTTTTTTTAATTCACAATAAACCTAATAAAATACTATCCTCATAAAGAATTCAGTAGTCTGAAAATGAGAGATCTTTAATTTTAACACTTCTTAACTTCTTATAGGAACCTGCTAATTTTTGTTAATTAATATGTGACTAATTTTTTAAGAGTATATAATGAAAAACTGCAATAATTACAATAACATGGGTGCTGTCTTTTTTAGTTATACCACACAGAGTTATTTTAATATTTTAGAAATAACATGTGCTATATATTGTGTGTGCTTTGGTGTTGCATAGCAGGAGCTTAATTTTTTTCCAAATGATAACTGATTAAGTACATTATTTAATTCATTAATAAACACGACTTACTGAAAATGTATTTAGGTTAGGCACTGTGCTACATTGCTTCTAGCTGACATTTGTTGACTAAATTTTTTTGGAACCTGGAGACTGCTTTATATTAATTATCATACCCAGTCCTCAGAATAACACTCTGAGGTAGATTTAATTGCCTTCATTTTTTTTTTTTTTCTGATTAAACAATTAGAAGGGAACCTCAAAGAGACTAAATTTTTCCCCACAATTACATACCTTGTGAGAAGTAAACTGGGATGCAAATTCTATTTTTCCTTCTTCATGACTTTTACGTCCTGGCTTTTCTAGTACAACACGTTGCCTCTGAGTGAATAAGTAAAAGAATGAATCAGTCAATAAATACTCTTGACTTTACCAAGGAAAAACACTTCTAAGACATCTTTCTCTTGCATGAGTTAATTATTCAATCTCCTATGTTAGTAGGGTCAGTAGAATAATGCCTCTCCCCTTCTAAGATGTCTCCTTCCCAGAATCTGTGAATGGGTTATGTTACATAAAAAGAAGAATCAAGGTTGCAGATGGAAATAAGTTTACTAATCAGTTGTACTGGGAAGTTTCCTTAAAAGTGGAAGACAGAAAGAAGGTGAGAAGTAATACAATGTGAGAAGAAATGACTGTGTTGCTGGCTTTGAAGATGGAGAAAGGGGCCACAAATCAAGGAACGTGTTTGACCTCTAGAAGCTGGAAAAAGTCAGGAAATGGATTCTCCTCTAAGGCCTCCAGAAGGAACACAGCCCTGCTGACACCTTGATTCTAACCCAGCGAGACATGTTGGATTTCTGACCTACATTCATTTCTGATCTACATTTCTGACCTATTGCAAAATAATACATTTGCATTATTTTAAATCATTAAGTGTGTGGTAATTTATTATAGCAGCAATAGGTAACTGATAAAGCCAGGCTTTGTTGTTTTGTTTTGATAAAGAATATAGTTATTTCTAAAATAAATAAAAACATGTTTTTTTTTTTCATTTTTTGTTTAGCTTATTGTGTTAAGAGAAGCTAGCACATATTCTATGTGGGTGACTACTAACCCTAAAGAACAAAGAGAGTTCTGACTCTTTTAAGGGGTCTGGCAGCACCAAAGATTTTGGACACCTCAGCCAAGTAGACCTAAAAAAAAAAACAAAAAACAAAAAACAATTCTATTCAATAAAAATATTTATCATTGAATGATAAAACCTGAAGTTTCAGACTTCTTAAAACATAAGTTTTCCAAAAGTTCAAAGCATGACATTTATAAGAATATAGAATAAACATATATCAAATAGTTTTTTCAACTCATTAATAAGGGTTTAAAAGCATTTTAAGAGACTGGATAATATGTACTTTTATAAACAAATATTAGAAAGACATTACTAGGTTACATACAAAATTGTTGGTAATAGCCCACAGAGTAATAATACCGAAACTAGGATTATCTTTTGACAAGATAGAAATTATTTGCATTTCTGCCTGTCTAGGTCTTCAAGTTGGCATCCAACTTCAGAGGTTCTGTGCCTTTAATTAATAGTAAACATCTAGATCAAACAAAGGAATCCCCATAAATGAAATAATCATTGAGATTGCCTATAAAAATGACCATGCAGGAAAGTCAAACTGTATTCTCTTTGTCTATATCCAAATTTTGGATAATTTTTATTAACAATCTCAAAATTTAATCATAAATAATGTTCTAGAATTATTCTTGATGTCGAAAATGATTATTTCATTGTTTATTGCCCTGATTATTTACATAGATATGGCAAGTGGTGTCAATTAGATGTGCAAGCCTCTTGAATGTACAATATGAACAACTGCTGGGGTCAGCAATTTTTTTTTTTAATTTCACTAAGAAACATAGGATTAGACAGACTTATTAAAAAGACTTATTAAAAAGACTTATTCTTTCTTCCTATTGGAGGTCTAGAAAACCAAGTTTAAGAATTTCTCTTCAGATATTTTTCTTACAGTACCTATATATTTTGTTTAATTTTTCTGTTTTATTCCTCAAATTTGTTAAAGTCACTGGCTTCCCCAAAAATGATCAAATGATCTTTATTATAATTTATATGACTCAGATACTCTTTCTGGTTACCTAAGCGAAGTCATTTTAAGCTCTGAAACCTATATCAATAAATCAATTGCTTGAAATACTATTTATTAATAGTACCCGGTTTTAACTTTTCCATGAAACTCTGAGATTTTTTCTTTTTTTAAGACACAAAGTCTAGCCTATAGCTTATATAGCTAAGCCTTCAGTTAAGCATTAGAAGAAAGTGGAAACTTCTTGTTGGGTAGAGTGGCTAAATAATTGTAGTTACTTTTTTGTTATTGTTTCTTTTTGTGTTTTTATTCTTTTGTTTTTCCCTCAGCTTTATTGTGATATAATTGGCATATAACATTGTATAACTTTAAGGTATATTGGAACGTAGGATGTAAAATAGATAATTATTGCATATTAATTTAATTAAATTTGCTTTAAAGATTAGAACATATACTGAGGATACAAATATTTATTACACATGTAATTTTACATATTATTATAAATTATATATAATTTTAATATGGTATACATAATTATATATTACATATATAGTATTTTAATCTATTCTGCCATGTGCACAACCTCTGAAACATTTATGATAAAATATTTTACACAATTGCCCTTTGATGACAACACTTCCCATGAAGATCTTACAACAATATTGGGTCTAATTGAAAAATATGAAACATTCTAAACAAACCAAGTTATTTAATATGTGTCCTTCTTTTCATACAATGAAAAAATAATTCTTTGAAATTGTGTCAAAAGACATAAGGGAAAATTCAAAAATAGCTTTAAGAGTGGCAGATATACTAATTGTTTTTTCCTCCCAAAGTTAGTTTGATCTTGGGAAGACAAATCAAAGATTACCAATAGCCTTGGTCACTTGATTAAGTAAGATTGTAGTCACTGAGAAATGTTAATTGAGTACTTATTACTCAAAGTGGCAATATAATATTTTAAATAAACACAGAAAGTAACATAATTTAAGGAACCTTAGCTTTCTTCTCAATCAAGGGCATGAGAAAGTCAGCAGAAAGCCAGATATTATTTTTGTAAGACATGAAATCTGTCTGAAAAGACTCTGTAAAAGACAGTAACTACACTTTTACTACAACTTGTTAAGACTAGTTTATCTGGATTATAGTTCTAAAAATATATATATTCTTATTCACAAATTGACTCTGAAGATTGATTTTCTCAATGGAAAACATGTGAGTTATTTCTAACACAAATAAGCCCATTTTTAATTGTTACCACATAAATAAACAGCTATAAAGTTTCTAATTCAAAATTATTAAAATTTTGCAACAGCCTCTTTATTTCTGCTTTGTGTAGATAATCTTCTGGGATTTATTATGAAACAGCATTTTCCATATATATATTTTTGTTGTGACTGTGGTGATGGTAGAGATTGTTATTTTTTCTGTTATAATATAAATATATGCTACTCAAATAAATTAAAGTTTTTCCTTATTCTATATTCCTCTATGTTTAGTCACAGAAAATATTTTATAATGCAATAACACTTGGGTGAATGGATTGTCCTGCCATTCTTTTCGTTTCTGATATGAGCATGTTAGCTCTTTCATCAAATTCGATCCACCCACATTGCTTTTTTGATTTATGTAATTTCCTTCTACATCCAATCTCAGTTTTTAAGTCCTTATTTGTTAATATAGCATCCTGATTGAAAAAAGAAAAAAGATTCTGAACTCAAATGCCTTCATCATGTCATTTACATTTCTACTTATCAGTCAGTCTCCTCATAAATCAAGAGTGTTGGTAGAATCACCTGATAGAAATGTTATGAAACTTTAAAAAATAAATATATGTAATGCATCTTTTATAGTTTCTGGCATTTAGTAAGAACTTTAGTAAGATACAGGATTAAGATACATTAATTCTATATCTTAGAAAACCTCCACAAAGTTGGGGTATCCATCCTAAAACATAAAGAAAAATAACCATCTAAGATTGGAAGTTATGTATTACTATTCTGCTTACATTATACTCTCAATTTTCAAAGAGGCAAATTACTGAAGGAAATAATTTCACACACTTAGTTAACATGGCATCAGAAGAAAGGGTTTGAATATGTATGTGTGGATCTGTGTTCAGGGAGAATTAACAGGGGAGTGGAACAAAAGTGGTGAGAAACTGTCTCAGTAATAAAAACAGAGGTGTTCTCACATACTAGTTAGCAGCTAAATTTTAAACGAAATTATCTGTGTGTTTTTTTCAGAAGCAGTAAGAAAGAGACTAAGAATCTGAGATGTATCAAACATTTCTTAAAGAGAGACATGCTGGATGAGTCCAGGGATTGACTGCCAGAAAGAAAATAGAAGGCAAAGAATCAGATTAGACCTAAGCAGGGGTCTAAACTCAAAGTGTAAAAAATGCTCAAAGGATATACCCCAGTGCCTTGACAACATGTTTCTTGGGACTGATGATACATTAAATTTCCCTACTCCTCTCTGTACACGTTTTTGACCAAATAGTTACTGGATTATCCATGTTTATTATTACTCTCCACAGGACACAACATTTCTCTACCAGAAAAAAAGGGATGAGTGGTCACTGTGAATTCCTGGGTATTAATAATTATCATCAATGATATCTATTCTTTTGCATTCCAAAGCACTCATTTATGCCACTCTTTCTTTATTGATCTATTTTACTACCTACCAGGACAATGCAAATTTTTTGTGAAAACTTTTGTGTTGGTCCCCTGTCTAACCTTGCTCACAGACTTTAATTTTCTCACTGCTCATCTACCACAAAATGGCTCTGTTATTCTTGAACTTCTTTAATTCAAATCAATTTTACAACTTCTGTACTTTGTTTACATGCCTACACACAAACCGTCTGGCTTACCTCTCCAATAATAATAAAGGAAAGGCTCTTCTAAAATGCAGTACACTTCTGATGTCTGCACAGTTCAAAGCAAAAGCATGTACACTTGAAATTTTGTTGTAACTCTGTAGGTTTTCTATGAGGACACACAGCATGTGTTTGTTTTACATTAATGCACACATAAAATGTTCTCATCTTCCCTTACCTGGCACCAAAAACATATAAGCTCTTATTTAAAATGAGTATGTAAAGAATCAGTTTACAATTAGAAATTCTCATCCATTAGTAACATTAAAATCATTATTTTCAAAATTTAAATAGACATATAAGTGCTTTTTTATAGCCAGTTATCTTTATTTTTTTAAAATTTATCACTTCTTTTATTTTCTATCTGGTCTTATTGATTCCATTTATGTAGGATCATCACCACATGAGGCTTCTATTATAGCCACAATTTTTAATGACTTTTTCTTCAATTCCTCTGTATTCTAATATATATTGAACACTACAACTTTTGTAACGTATTAAAATAACTATGGCCATGTAATTTTCTTGCTAAAATGTCTATAAAAGTCCATCTCTTATGTTTTTGTTATTTATTCATTGAACAAATATTTGATGCTCATTATGGTCTATTCCCTAATTTAGGTCACATGAAAACAGTAGTATAAAAAACAGAAAATTTCTCTAATATAATGAGGCTTAAATTTTATTTTTAAATAGTATACAATAATATGTAGGGGAGTGGTAATGTAAAAGCTACTTTATGAGGGTAGTCAGAAAAAGGCCTTCTAAGCTGCTAACCTCCTAGTTAACTTACCTAGGGCAATCAGCCAGGAAAATGGGAGCAGTGTATTCTAGACAAAGTGCAAAAACCAGTGTTGAGACTCTAGGGCAAAAGCAGACTGTAAGGGTATAGAAAGCAGATGATTTGTTCTGCCATAAAGTGAGGAGAAGACTGGAAAGAGATGAGGTGGAAAAGGAAGGAAGGACTGCATAGTACCAGAAGGTCATGGAAAGGCTTTGTATTGTCGTAAGTGCAATGTGATACATTTGGAATTAGAATTCTTTTCATTCTAACTTACAGAAGCCCAGTTTGAACAACTTTTAGGGAAAAGGGAAGAATTTAATGGAACAATATTGGGTAGGGCATCTCACAAAATGCAAGACTAGCCATGGAGCTGTGTCTCAGGAATGAGATCAGGAATTGGGGATATACTGTAAAAAGATGATGTCCCCCCTCTCCATCATTGCTTCTTTTGGTGTGTCTGCTTCATGATCCTTCTTTGGAAAGCAAAAGTCCACAAGTTCTGTAGTTAGGATACCAAAATAGGACCCTCCCTTCTTCCCCCCATACCTGTATCTCTCTGTCTCTGTCTCTCTGTGTTGTTTCTAAAATTTGTAGAAAAAGTACTGTGTTGAACATTTGATGATACCTGAAAATGAGGAGGTAGGCAAAAAAAAACTACATATTCATACTTTATAAATACTTATTTTATCTGTTTGTCTGTAAACAAGAGTACCAAGTGGACATGAAATTAGTTGTCATAGCAATTATAGAGTTAAACAGTTAAACATTTAATGTCTTGTTCAAGGTCACCAGCTAGCACTGGAAGAGGGCTAAGTTCTATTTTAGAGACAAAGTCATCTTCACAATAATTTACGTAATGCGGTCCATAAGATTAAAGCAAGTATTTTATCTCTGCATTCTATGTCCTCTGTAATCTTGTCTCAAATGATTCTTGTGTGAACCTTTTATAAAATTTTTAATGGGTTACTCAGAGGCTCTTGAAGGAAAGCTATACTCTATGTCTCCACCAAGACCAATTTTATTAGGTCTTGTATTCCTGGTTACTTTAGATACAAATCTCCTTGATAATCCATTGTTACCCACATGTAACTCAGCATCATCATTAACCTGTGAATATTTGCCAAAATTTAATTCCGTACAAACTTCCAGTTTTATTCTCCAAATTCTCCCGTAGTGATTAGAAAATTCCAAGATATTCTCACACTATTCTCATATCTTCCTCCAGCCTCTGTGTTAAACTGATATGTGGCTATTCCTTGAGGTGACACTATTTCTTCAGTGACACAAAAGCAGAAGATATTTACCTCTCTGACACCATGTAACTTTGGGAAAAGAGGCATGAGAGGTGCAATTCTTTCTAGAAATATTTATCCCTGGTTTACAGTCTCCCTTTAAACTTCTATCATCATTTTGGCAAATTCAACATCTAGATTAATGATCCTTTCAAAATACATTTGTATTTATCTTCCTCTCTCAAGCACCATGTCTAAGTGACTATTACTGTTAGCCATTGAGTGGGTTTCTTAAATTCCTTATTTTCCCTCCTTCAGTCTGCACACATCAACTTGAGTATTCCTTTCATAACTAAAACAGATCATATATATGCCCTTCTTGAAATCTTAACAGGATTCATCATTTTACTTAAACAATACATAAATTTGTGCCTTACTTTTACCAAGCTTGGTAAGACATGGCTATTCTAATCTCCCAAACTTACCTGGTGCCTCTTACACTCTCCATTCTTTTTATTTGTTCTTGTCTCAATAGTCCTCTGACATTCTTGGGATCATATCATGTTTTCTTTCTGCTTCTAGATCTTTATAATATGTTTTCTCTCTCTCTGAAATACAGAATATAGTTCTATATTCTCAAATAGATTGATAGCGATATAGGTATCTTTCTCATCTTTCAACTTGAATGCCAACTCTTAGAAAGAACTTCTCTCACCACCCTATCTAATATGTTCCTCTTCTTAGTGTTTTTATTACACTCTGCTAACTTATTGTTTTTTCTCTGTTATAAACTGATATAAGATAAAGAGGCACTAAGTTACTGTTTTTCAAAATATCTGTGCCCTTTAATAGTTAGTGAGAATGAGGGATTTATATCTCTTCCTAACTTTATATGTAACAATGAAACAAGCCTCAGATAAAATTCTGCTATACACTCAATGTCTGTTAGAAAACAAACAAAAAACAAACAAACAAAAAAGCAGGCAAACAAAAAATACAGAACAATTTAACATCCACTTGCAAGATCCTGTGCCATTTTAGGTGCTTCATCAGCTCATTGTATAAAATGTGCACTAGAATCAAAGTAAACAGTGTAGGTCAGTGGCAAATGCAGTACTTTTTTAGGTTTAAATATCATGGGTCAATTCAAAGAATATAGATAACTGGGCTCATTAGAACTCAATACACTATTCAGGTAAGAATAGACATGTCTATACAATACTTTCAACTAAAACACTTATTTTAAATATTACTTCATTAACAGTAATTTACTTCTAATATTGAGTATGTTCATTAGTAAAGCATCTTGAGTTGATCAGAAATAAATATAGTTGTGGTGGCTTTTAATGTAATATTCTTAAGAAAATATTTTATAACCACAATAGAATGTAATCCTAATCAGGATACAGCACAATTGGGTGTACATTACACATTAGTGTGTATATATGTGTTCCTCTCTCTCTCTCCATATATACATACATATACATACACATACACATACACATACACATACATATACATATACATATATATATATACATATAACACCTCTTAAAACTGAGAACTGAGACCATTTGGTTTAATTTGGTTTTAGGAAATTGATAAAGTTATACCAGTCAGTAATATCGTACTTTGCTTCTAGAAATTCCTGCAGATTAACTTATCTGTGACAATGTTCTACATAGCTAAGTGAACACTTCTTATTAAGCACTATTTTAACTATCACTAATCCTTCAAGACCCTCTCTTTACAGTTTAACCAATCCAAAACTTGAAGATCACATTCTTTGCCCAATCCCAACCTGTTCTTAACTTGATGAATCCTCTTATAACATTTGATCTCAGGCTTAAACTTTTTAAATACATCTTCTACCTACTTCTCCCTTCCAAGACACTGCTAAGATTCTGTCAAAGCTGTGCTCTCTCTTGCTATAATAAATTGTAACAAACTGAGCTTTGCTTTATTAACAGCTTATTAGATGATATTTACTTATACAATGAAGTTTTTAAAAATAAACTATAGTCAACATAACTGTTGGCACACATTATAATGAAAGTTTTTTTAGAGCAAGAAATACATCCATCTTGCTTACCATTATATTTTCTGTTGTTAGCCAATACGTGATCTATAGTCGATATTTGATTAATATTTGAAAATATATGCAGGCATGAATCATTTGCCTCTTTGTACTGACTTTCAGAATTACTCTTATAACCTGAATTTTATTCTCCTGCAAGACTTATTTCAAATTTTATTTGATTCAAAGAATATTAATTTTTTTCCATTCCAAACTGCCTTTACTTTTCTAGTACATTATAAGGCATTGATTTACCACATGGTATTTATTTTTTGTGTTAATTACTATCCTTGGATGCATTGGATTTCTTTAAACAATTACCTGTGTTATGAGATTATTAAGACCAATGTTGTCTTTCATACACCTTTTTTTTTTTTAATACACCACCTTCACTCAGTGTTTCAAGATCTTTTACAATCGCAGGGATCTAAATATTATTTTTTAAGTTAGTTACTAAAATTTATTCTTCTTTTGTGATTGTGGTTTTCTCCATTGCAACTTTCAATAGTTCGATGGTTCGACTTATGATTGTTTGACTTTACAATGGTGAGAAAATAAAACACATTCAGTAGAAACTGTGCTTTGATCTTGACCTTTCTCCAGGCTGTTGGCATGCCAAGTGAAATTCTCTCATGTTGATGGGCAGCAGCAGTGAGCCTCAGCTTCTGGTCGGCCCTGCAATCACAGGGTGAGTGACACATGCTCCACAGTGTACTGTGCTGCCAGTATTTTATGGATATTGTGTTCTGTATTTTCACATTCCATCACATTTACAAAATGCCCATCTCTGTCTCCTGCTTCTCTGGTGAGAAAAAGAAGAGGAAGGCAATTACTCCTGAGATGAAACTCAAGTTGGTAACTGCCCAAATGTAGGCTAATGTAAATATTCGGAGCACATTTAAAGTAGGCTGTGTGAGGCTCATCTATGCTATCTGGTAGGTTAGGTATATTAAATCCATTTTGACTCATGATATTTTTAACTTATGATGACCTCATTAGTATGTAACCCCATTAAAGTCAAGGAGCATCTGTATATCTTAAGATAATCTAATGTATATATTTAAATAAATCTTATCTAGTGGAGTTTTAAATTGCTTACAGTATTAAGATAACGATGAATGCCTATGTTCCCAAATATTATAAATGCTCTTGACTTGACATTTATGTTAGGGATGGTTATTAGTGTCTATAAAGTTATTTTAAGTTCAAACATAGGTAAAAGAGAATACTGGCTGTCATGCAGCACAGTGTAGGAATTGATGTGTTATTGCCTATTTTACAACTCTGTAGAGGCACAGGTTAACTTGTAAATTGTCAGCCAGTAGAGTTGAAAGTATTTTTCATCCATTGGGACTAATAACAATAAAGACTGTGGTTTATGACACTGTTGGACATTAACCAGTTTTGTAAATACTCCGAAAGTCTGCCTAAATGGTCAAATGTTCTTTGGACCAGTTTTAACATATTGATTTCATCATTAATGAGTTAAATAAAATCACTGACACATTTTTATTTTATAAATTTTCATGAAAGTCACAATATTACCTTTCTAAAAATTATAAGATTAAGCATTATAAGATCATGCAATTCACCTTAGGGAGTGAGGAGCCCATTTGTTTGGGAAAACTGTTAAAATTTACATTAATAAACAAGGATATGCAAAGTCTAGTTCTTTTGCTGGAAGTATTTCAGGTGATTCTTCTCAGGCTTCCAAACTTTAATATGTAGAAATTCACTTTAGTGTTGTTTGTAATGTGCAGATTCTTTAGTTCTAATTCCAAAAATTTTGATTGAGTAGTAATATTTGAAATAATTTTGAATGAGTTTGAGAAAATAGTACCCTGTGCTGGTTTTTCTCCTTTGGCTCTCTCAACGCTCATGTTCCATCCTTCCCCCTCCTGTTCTGAGCGCTGGAAGAGTGAGTGGTCCACAGATTGCATCACCCAGGATTCCCTTCCTTCTGGCTCTGGTTGGCTTCAACCTATGAAGGCATCTAGCAGTAGGCCAGATGAAGAAAAATCATGAGTTCAGGTTTTGAAGCCCCTTACAGCTGTGCTTTCATATGGTTCTTAAAGTAGCTGCATCATTCTAGAACTATAGCTTCTGGCAGGTGACTAAATTCACACCGGAATTCTAAGTTGAAAATGTTTTCCAGCTGTTATTAGTACCTGAATAGCCTGAACCTCCTGTGAAACAACTTAATTCCATCTACAACACTATAAATAGATATTTCAATTAAGGCTTTTAAAAATACAGGTTGGATGTCATTTGAAGTAACCACGATTTATATAAAAAACTGATATGCACATTGCCCTTGCATTCTACTTCCTAGAAAGATACCTGTGCATACTTCAGCCAATTTAAGAGTTCTTTTCTCCTCCTCTCCATATATTAGAATGGACAGACAAGTAACTTTAATAACGGTGACCCTAGAATAATAAAATTACTTTAGAGATTACTAGTTCTAAGATTTTTTGTCTTATTATCTTTTATAAGATGACAATAATATATCTTCTAAACAACACACACATATGTGTGCACACATGCACACACTCAGACACATACACACAGAGATTGTTATATCAAACCCTGAAGGCTTTAAGTATTTCAGATCAAACAGAATCTTTGCCTGAAATACAGACATTCAATTCAGCAGAAATAAGTTCTGGCAGAGTAATGCAACTTTAGACCATCTGTGTGTGCGTGTATGTGTGTGTGTGCACGTGCGTGTGTGTGTATGTGTATGCATTTAATCACATCAGAGTCATTACATACAAATTTGGATAAATATATGAAAACAAACACATGCATGTATAAAAGGTATAAAAGGCACTTAATATGTCTAGATAAATTGAGAAACAGATTATGGTACACTTATGGTACACAAATCTGAGTTTTCTTTTTTCATAAGAAATGTTATGTGTCAATTGCTCAAAGTTGCAATTTTGATTAAATTAATATGATTATATCTCTTAAGTTCTTTTTTTAAGGCAATAAAATGGCACAGGATTTCACTGTTTAGCTATTTCCCCTTTCCTCTCAAGTATCATATCCATATTTAATCCCAACAGAAATCAAAAAAATATTTTTGGTTACCACCTTTGCATACAATCACCTACACAATCAGAGACTCTCCTTTTTTTTTTCCTTTAGCAAAATATAATAGTAGCTTTTTGTCCTCATCTACTCTTTTGCCTTTGGGGCATGTCTTTGGTATAATCGTGGCTGGTCTATCAACCACACACACAAAACCACGGCATCACATACTTCAACCTTCATTTTTTCAGAACTTTAGGTTAAATTAATTAGTAAAAAATTAGTAAAAACATGTCCCAACCCTGTTAATGCAAAAATAAAAGTCACTTAGAAAATATCACTAAAGTGTGAAGTAAGGCTAATTTTATCTTGCATATTATAAAACAGTCTCATCTGGGAAAGGATGAGATTGGAGATCCAGGTAGCAAATTAGATTGATGTGCTGCCCTCCACATAATGGCATTTTCATTTCAGAGCCCTACCAAGTCCAAAACAAAACCATTTTTTATAGTTGCTCAAAATCCCAAGAGAAATGAGTTCAGGTGGTCTCAACTTAGTTTCTCATGTACAAAGGGACACATCAAAAAGCTGTCATAGAATGACAGTAATTTATCACTTTCGCTTTTAGGAAGCCATGGGATTACAAGCACGAGGCAAATAACAGTATCCTTTTCCTTTCTGCCTCAGCTAGAAGTTTCTATTTTATTGGAAAAATAGTCTTATAAAAAAAAATGATGTGTTTTGTCATGACATAGTCATTAAAATACTCTTGAAATATTCAATTATTAATATTAAAATAGAAAATTATGTCATTTGTAACCATGCTTACAATAAATGTAGCAGCTAAATGATATTATCATACATCTTTAAAACCATTATAAATCAGACGAGCAAACAAAACTTAAAAGTTTTGTTTTCTTATGCATTTTCATCATTCATATGGTAAATAATAGGCTCCTAAAACATACCATATTCACAGATTTTTATATTCTAAAGACTTTTTTGAAAATTTTATGTCAGTGTGTTTTTCAAGGAAACCGAATAGTTGAAAATAATTATAGTTTATGTAAATAAATAAAATCTTATAAAGTTTGAAGCCTTCAGAAGTGCAATAATGTCCCATTAGAATGTATATTAATTATTTTAAATGTTTGCTGTAGATATTCAACTTTTCATTTACTCTCAAATATCCTGTGAAATGTTGGCCTCATGGAAATCTGAAATGTCAACAGTGTGACAGTTAAGACAACTATATCAGTATTTGAATCAGTACAGAGATGAAGGTTAGGACATGGACAGGACACAATGTAATTTATTCAAATATTATCTGAGTTCTTTCTCAGATATTGACTAATCAAGAATTATTAATTAAACAAGAAGCCAGAAGCATTTTTAATTATCTAAAGTCTAAAATCTAAAAGTTAGTATATATAGTACAGAACGTTTCCATTTCAAATACAAAAAATAGAGAAATATAGTCAGGTGTCCTTTAAAACAAATTAGAAGGTGATGAAGAATGTCAGGGCTTATTAAGAAGCAACAGCTATTTTATTCCATGAAAATGTCATGTAAAGGTAGAACAAAAATTAACTCTTGTTAGCTGATATTTAGAGAAAAAAATTTTAGTAAAAATTCATTATGATTATCTAGCTGATAAAAGCGAAATTCTTCAGATCACATAATAGCTGTTTTCTTATTAGAAAAGATCTATATTAGAGCCAAGCTGCACAAATTGATCTATCTTTACTGATATTTAAAAAAATAAAATTTATTGGGGTAACACTGGTTAATAAGATTATATAAGCTTTGAGTATACAGTTCTATAATACATCATCTGTATATTGATTGGAAGTGAAGGGAGGTAGAAGAGGGTAAAGGGAGTCATATATATGATGACAGAAGGAGACGTGACTTTGAGCAGTGAACAAATAGATATTTTATCATATTTTACCTTTACAAAGTTTCAAGGTATCATGTGGTTGAATAGCTGAACTTATGTAAAGTAAAATGTAGTATTAATACATCATTTTTCATATGCACACTGGAAAGAATGTACTATTGCTTTATCTACTATGGAATTTTTATGAATCTTTAATTAAATTTTATCACATTTTGCCAAGGAGTTTTGTTGTTATTGTTATTCTCTACAAATAAGTAGCTTTCACACTTCCTGAGGAAAAAAGTCATTATTTTCATAAAAATATGGACAAGAAAAGACTCTTATGAAGAAAGAGAATAAATGATGAACAAATCTAATCTGTCACTTAAACTTAGATTACAAAACTTTTTCACTTCAGTCAGAACTCATAAAAAAAAAAATAAAGGAAAACACAAACCAAAGACAGTGAAATAACTTTTTAAAATGATTTAAAAATTCTCTGAATGAGGTATATAAAACCCCTTTTCATTAAGATGGTACAGAACTAACGTGATTAAGTTTCTCATAAAAGATGCGTGACTGTGAACAGATTCTCTTTATGAATCTCAGATAACAACATGCTGTTACTGCTAACTGGACAAGCGAACTTGAAAATTTGGTAGGGTTCTCTACATTTTTAGGGCTAACACGAAAATATAAACCATCACGTCTTTAAATATAATATTTAGATTCTTTCCCAAAGCATCTAAGACATTTCATTCATTCCACATCTTTCAGTATAATGAACTTCATTATGATTCAAACATCTTTCAAACCTCAGTACCTTACTTGACCATTTTCAGTCCTACTCTTTTAGTTTTAGCATTGAATTAAAAGATAGTTGTCCTGTTACTCTCAAATAAACACAAGCAAGAAATTTAATTGTGAAAATAATTGTAATATGAAAAATAAGAAAGAGTATTTACCTCAAATCTATGTTATTCCACCATTGAGGATCAGGAGTAAACATGATTCAAACAGTCTCAGTCTAGCTTATATATTACTTGTAGAATGCCTCTTTTTGAAGCTTTTTGTTGAAAATAATAAGCCATGAAATACTTTCTAGGGGGAGAAACTTTGCTCTTCAGTTTCTGTAAACAGTATCCTACTTATACCTTTATTATAGTCTATTTTAATAATTTCACTAGGTCTTGGCTGAAGAAAAAGTCAATGTTCTAATGAAAGAGTACACGGTTTTAATAAAATAATAATTATCCATTTACTGCAATAATTTTTCATAAAAATAACTTTTCAAAAATATTAACTTTAACTAAACTAACCTATTTTTGGTTAACAGGTCAATTTGAACCAAAGATAAAATCAGACTTATAAAATAAATATTTAAAATTAACATTATAATAGAGTCTTTATAAAATACAAAGGTACATAGGACAAAATAGTAGACAACTGTCTATTAAGTACAATAATATATCACTAGGAAAGGTTAAAGGCATAATGAGTTCATAATACAGTATGTTAGTAGTGAAAACTGAGATCACTTACAGTGATACAACTTAACTATTCTGAGAACTGACATCAACTTTGTAAAAACAACTATTTGCTCCAGAAAATTCTTGCGCAGTACAGTAGACTGCAAAGTAGTCAATATCTGTGCTCTTTGCTTCAAGAAAGTTTTGCAATTTGTCTTAGCAAAAAATTTGTTCATTAAGCAAGTTGCCTCAAAAAGATAACAGGTTTTTCACTTAGTAACTTCAATTATCAAAAAATCAGTTTTATCATCAAATCTTGTCATAAGACCTTCATCTTTCCATGTGAAATAATTATTTCTATTGTATTACACACTTAGCTAACCAGTCCCCTGCCTTGGATGGCCTATGCTAAATCTGTTGAACTTATACCCCCAAACCTCATTAATATCTTTTCCTAACTTTCTTATTTTGAATCATTATTAAGACTCTGCTAAGGTACAGTTGTCCCTTGATGCTGTAATTTTATAAATTCAGCGCTGCTTGATCAATAGTTTTTTTTTTTTTTTTTTTTTTTTTTTTGCTAATTTAACTACTAATGAGTGGCTGACAGTAGAAAACCTTGGAAGTCTTGCCAAAATGGCCATTAAGTCTTAAGGCTCTTACAGAAAAATGTATTACTAGAGGTCCTGTGAATCTCCCATTTGCAGTGTCTTTCTGACCAAGAGGGTAAACTGGGTCCCACCTTGTGCCTGAGCACCTATTTCTTTCATTAAGCTCCCAAATTCTGAGATAATTTCATCCCCTGGGGCGGGGGGGGGGGGCGGGGGAGTACTCTTCTGAGTATGTCATCAATTTTAAAAAAGCTGCTTTCTTGGTTTTAGGTCAGTAAAAACCTGTTCTTTTATCAAGAGCATCATCTTTTATCTCTTGGACTGTCAATTTCTCTTTCCGTTGTGAGTTTATAAGAAGTTCATAGGCAAGAAGATGAGAATAAATAAATGTGTCTCTTGATCTAGTCCCAAGGGTAACAAGCCCTGCTGTTCTTGTCAGACTGGCATCTTTGTAGGACAAGGTCTGCCTTCAGTCAATTATCTTTTTAAACAACAAAATTTCACCGAAATTACAGTGGCTGCATGGGTAAACTTTTGATGAGAGAACAATTATCCATTTGAAATACGTCTTTGAACAAAAAATGGACAAGATATTACTGAATAAATTTCCTAAAGAAATTTATCTGTAAATGATATCTTGATAAGGACATGAAAAATGCATAAAATTTAATACCTTTAATCTTTTAGATCCTATAATGGTTAATTTTATGTCAATTGGCTTGGCCATCGTGCCCAGATAGGTGGTCAACATTACCCTGGATGTTTCTATTAGAGTAGTTTTGGATGAGACTAACATTTAAATTAGTGAACTTTAAGAAGAACAGATTGCTCTGTGTAATGTGAGTGAGCCTCATTCAATTAGCTGAGGTTTGAATAGAACAAAAAGATTAACTTCCCCAAAGCAAGATAAATTCTATGGCAGGCAATTTTCCCCAAAAAAACTCTAACATTGGCTTTTCCCTGGGTCTCTAGCCTACAGGCTGCTTTGCAGATTTTGGACTTGCCTCCATAATCACATGAGTCAATTCCTTAAATCTCTCTCTGTTTATATACATGTCCTATTGTTTCTGATTCTCTGGAGAACTCTGACTAATGCAGATTTAGACTGTTTCAGAATCTGCAATTGTTCTAGGCTACCAAAGAAGCTGAAGGATGAAAAAATAATGTGAGTACACAATGCAGGTACTCTGAAAAAGAACCAAGCACTTAATCCAGTTTACTAGATTAAATTTTCTGGATTAAACTCTTCAGAATAAATTTCTCTAAATACAAAAGAAAATTCTTAGGAAGAAATATTAATATGTAATGAAGTACCAACCTTAAATTTTGCCACTTTCACACAATTTTATCTTTGGAAGTAATCACTGCTCAGGTGGCAGAAATCTGTGTAACAAACTTCAGACATTATGCATTCATCAGACAGTAAACCTCACCGATGTTTCTCCAACCAAAGAATATTTTTTCTCTTGTGAAACCACATCTGATAACTTAATAGAAATAAATTTAGTTTATAGATGTTTAAATGCTCTGAGGGACACTTCATTCTTGAGATAACCAAGAACTCTTCTTAATAATCAGGTCAATCATAGGCATATTTATGTGTCACTTAAAGAGCAGAGATATGTTCGGAGAAATGTGTCATTAGGTGATTTTGTCATTGTGCGAATGTCATAGATGCACTTACACAAACCTAAATGGCATAGCCTGCTACACACCTAGATGGTATAGCTTATTGGTCCTTGGCTACAAACCTCTGTAGCAGCAGTCCCCAACAGTTTTGGCAGCAGGGACCAATGCTCCTATGAGAACCTAACGTCTGATGATCTGAGGTGGAGCTGAGGTGGTGATGCTAGCGCTGGGGAGCGGCTGCAAATACAGATGAAATTTCACTCTTTTGTCCGCCACTCATCTCCTGCTGTGCGGCCTGGTTCTTAACAGGCCTGTTAGATTATATTAGACCATACATATACATAGTTATTTCATGCATTTATTTTTTAATGCCCTCCTCATTAAGATTTATTGCTCTTTTCCTGGGAAGGTCTAAAATATACCTGTACTATTATGCCTCAGAAGTTGAATAAGACACTCTCCATATGACTGATACGGTCCATGGCCCAGGGGTTGGGAACCCCTGATCTGTAGGTTGTTACTGTACTGAATACTGTAGGCAATTGTAAGTATTTGTGTATCTAAATATATATTAACATAGAAAAATCAAGTAAAAACATACTACAAAAAATAGTGTGTGTATGTGTACATTCCCACGTGGCGGCGCACAGGGAGGGCTGTGGAGGGGGGCACTGTTGGAGAGAGAACAGATGTCAGGAGAAGGGAGGGAGGTGGGGTAAGATGGGAGGAAGAGAAGATAGAAAGGTAGAACAGAGATAAAAAAAAAATACCTAGAAAGATAAAGCTTGATAGGAGAAATAATAAAAGGGAATGGGGTAAGAAAGAGAGAGGGAGAGAGAGATGGGGAGGAATGGGGGCAGAACCAGGAGTAAAGGGAATAGAGAGAAACAGGGAAGTAAAGTGAATTTGTGCTCACAAGTGTGTGTGTGCTTGTGCACATGCGTCGATGGGCATGTGGTGGGCGGACAGCTTGCCGAGCCTCCTCATCTATCCAAACCACTCAGAGCCGGCAGTAAATTCAACATTGTGGTCGAGTCCAGCCTTTTTTTTCAACCTCACAAACCAACTTTTTGCTTATGCTCCATTATAATCTTATGAGACCACCTATGTATATGTGGTCCATTGTTAACTGAAATTTCGTTATGCAGTGCATGACTAAAATTCGAATCTTAATCTACTATTTTGCTTGTGTCTGAATTAAGCTCCAACTGAAGATCTCCAGGAGTTCATGGCTTTTTTATAGTCTAAATATTCTGCTGATATTAGCAGACTTACTAGTGTTGAATATATTAACATTTAGATTGTCTCATACATACATTTACTCAACTTGTATGTTTTCCTCTAGAACAAGAAGGCAAAAAAGGACCAAAATCCATCATTGAAAACCTGATACAAAAAAAAAAGACTTACCATATTTGTGCCAATCACTATAATACTAATCTTTCAAGACAAAACACAATAGGAAAAGATATCGATTTGTTCAGTATTCCAGGACGATAAAAGGAGATAGCAATCCCTTGCTTCTCATGATACTGAATCCAAGAAGTATTTTATCTTCAATGCCATCTAAGCCTATATATTTTGCAATGTTTATCTGCATTTTACTTTTATTTAATGCCCTCCTCATTAAGTTAATTAAGTATTTATTGCCCTTTTTCTGAGGTCTAAAATATACCTGCACTACTATTCGTAAGTTGACTAAGACTCTTTCCATTTTTCACAAGTCTTTAACCAAGATCTTCATCATCTTAAATTCCTCTACGATTTTCTTATCCAATATATGAATCATTTCTTATTATGTTCTCTTGATAATGTGATGTCTAATATTGATTTTATATATTTAATTAGCTCAAGAACATTATGCTTGTTTTAAAAAGTTATACTTTGTCAAAACAAAATATATGACTTATTCCAGAACAAAATATACTCCAAGAATGCTAGCCTTTCAAATATGACACATTTCAAATTACTTTTTTTTTTTTTTTTTTTTTTTTTTTTGCATTCTGGTCAAGAGGTATTTAGAAGATTCCTTGGTCTCACTGACCAATATAAGCAATGGGTTCATTAATTTTATGAAATCATTATATATATGTATGGTATAATATAACCAAATTTTCAGTGATTGAACTTTTAAGCAGAAACAAACATTTGATGATTTAAAATAAACTCTTCAATAACTTTCCATCCATTCATGAATAAGTGATCTGGACAAGCCCTTGCTGTTCTGACTTAACTACATGAGAATCCTCAGACAACAATAGTTTATTATAATGTTTTTTTTTACTCTGTGGCAAAAGCCTATACACTATGTTTTGCCTCGATAATAGCTTTAGTTCAAATAATAGAAGCCTGTGAACTGGGATTTAGATTTTCTTTTAAATATGATAGTTCTTCATGCTAAACAATTTTTATTGCTCATTTAAAAATTCAATATTTATCAACAAGTAGGTCTATCCCCTCTAAACTTCTATTACTCCCTCACACATTTCTAAGTATTAATGCAATTCTTTAAATTATGGCACTTTATTTCCATAATCAGAATAAAGAGATATAACTAACTAAACTCTGTCTACAATTATCATCTATGTTCCAAACATATTTATTTTTCAAATTCCTACAGAAAATTTAGATATGATATCATGTGAGTATCATCGTATGATCAAAGCAGGAAATTTTCAAGATTTATCAAAACAAAATTCAACTTATCCACAGTATATGACCCTTTACTAGAGACCAAGTCAGCCTGGAAGGCAGAACACAATGCACACTCCAGATCTTGACAAATGTCTAGAGATAAGAGAGCTAGCATTTACCATAGTGGCAGACAAGTTTTGGATGTAATGTATGACTTTGTAATGCTTTCGAAGAAGCAAGCATTCTTGATATCACCAGGAATTCCAATTCAGAATATCAAAGAGATTAAAGAACTCTTTATGTTCTGATACTTTTAAAGTATGTAGTCATCATATAATTAGAAGTCTATACACAAAGAATAACTTGAAGGCCAAAGGAAAGGTTTTAGGTAATCATTGTGAAAGACAGGAGCTTTAATTAAGATCTTGGCAGCCTTAACATTCAAAAAAGTACAATTTTTTAAAGAAGATAGGAGAAGCTATCATGTAATGCCAGTGAGTGGTATCACAATTAAAATACATATATACCTGGTTATGTATTACATGAAAATAATCTTTAGCACTTTCAGATCAGACACTTGCTGCTCCCTCAAAAAACTGGAATAATTTTACATTAAAATTTCTACCATAGTGAAGACAATTAGAATATTATATTCAACCAATATTGGAGTTGGGATTTGACTAAAATGGCTAAGGAATCTCTGTTTTGTGTATCATCTGTCATTATTACTATTCTGGTGAACCTGTAAAGATGGGATGTAGACAAGAGGACAAGTCTTAGGGTACCTTTGAACACATTCAACTGAGTTTCATGCAGTACATCCTGCAATGAATTTTAAATGTGTCTTTGTCATTGTTTCCTTACTTTCATGATGGATTGAAGCTTTACTTGATGGAAGGCTACTGGTTTAATGTTAGCAAAAATATTGATTCATTCCAAATCTGGGGATTTTCAGTCTGTCTCTCCAGTGAAAGTAACATCAGTTTAGAGTAAATAATATTACAGGGAGTTGCAAAGCCTTGCTACTTGCTTAGAAATCTCAATTATACTCAATCTTCAAAAAAGTTAGAAAAAAATATATAATTCTGAAATTAAAATTTGCAAAGCATTTAATGAATCTTGATCTTCTATGGCCTATGATTTGTTATTGGTTTTAATGTCAAGAAATTAACTGCTTCTGGAGTTCATCTAATCCTTATGATTTAGTAACAGATCAACCCACCTATCTAAAGACATTGCTCTAATGACAGACTCTGCTCCATTGCAAACAGGCATGCCCAAATACACAAGGGACTTCTGCAAAATACCTGTTTTTATCAGGACATGCAGTTGAATCTTCCTCAACATTGTTTTAACAACTCTTGAATAATTAATTCCTAGAAACCTGATAGTCTGGAAGAGCAATCAAAGAAAGACAGCCTGAAAACTCCTATGGCAAGGACCCTGCCAGCATGTAAGCAAAACTGAAAGAGGCTGACTGTTAGAATCACGACTACTTATTTAAGAGACACAAGCTATCTTCATATCAATGGCAGGATGCTCTAGGTGCAGACTTGAAAATGAGAATTCTTAGCAATTATCCAGAAGCAGACACATTTAAGCTCATGCAGATAACAATGTAAAGTTGAAGTTCCTGTCCAAAACTGAGAGAACAAGATCCTGAAATGGCAGAGTATCATGCTTTAATGCACATTAATGTGTTTTTATAACTATTTTATTTTCTCTTTGCAGGGTTAAGATTTTGATTTCAATAGATTCTAACTAGCTTTTAACTATGATGCCCATAAGGCTTTTTTTTTTTTTTTCTTAATATCACTGCTGGATTCCCAGCTACTCCCTGGTATAAGTCCAATATCTAGCTATAGTTTGCTTATGATTTAGCCAAGATCTAAAATTCAGTCAACTTTTTGGTCTGTATATATATTTCTCTGTGTTTCATCCAACTCCATTGTGAAATAAATAGCTTCAAGTTTAATGATCTCAACCAGTAAACACAATTTTAGAAGCAAACATTACAAAAAGACAGCTAATCACATAAAACTTCCCCTAAAGCCTCACATAGTAAAAAGTCCTGGGCCCTTTTGTAGAAACCTGGATTTGTAACCAAATTTTCATGTATATAGAGCTTGTGAAGACACTATGAAAGATATTGTGTTTATATTGAAGCTTTCCCACTTTTATATACTTGAATAGGAAGGCTCACTAGGTGAATTTTCTGACTCAGATCTTTAATAGATGATCTGTAACTGTCTGGCACCTCACCGCTCTTTTTGAACGACACTGAAAATGTACAATACTAGTCGGCTACTTCAATGGTATGTTTTCTAAAAACCAGATAGTTAGGTGGTCATTAACAATTAGTATTTGATTTGTAGCACCAATGCCTATATGTCACTGTAAGCAAACTAGGGGGGGCTTACCTTAGTAGATTGTTACCCATCTCTCTGATAGTCCCATATTCATATAGACCCAGGGTCCATTATTACATATTGATTTACTCTATGAAAAAAAAAAAAAAAAGATTATTTGAAAACTTAATTCAAGGAAAAAGATATCTAGCCCTTGAACCATAATCCCAAAACTTACCCAACAAGAAGGAATTCAGGACCTTTAATGCTCTTCATTTCATACTTTACAAGGGGCTCAGAAAATGGGAGGAAAGTCTTCATTCTGTGATTCAGATCTTGACTAAGAGACCAGAGAACTACTTGCCCTATAAAATTGCACAAGCAGTTGACCAGAACAGATTATCCTTAAATACAATACTGACTTCTTTAGAAGGAGCATGTGCTATCTTTGAGGAAGAATGCACAACTTCTAAACCCTAGATCTTCCTGTGATCTTTGACAGTATGAAAAAGATCCAGGAAAACAATAAAATTAGGTCATTTGGCTGATACTCTTCACCTGGTTCTGAGGGACAGAATCTTTCACACTGGGATAGGATCTTATTATATAATTTGGATGTTCTCGTTTTCTCAGTTTACAAGCGAACAAAACCTGATTGAATCGGCTTAGTTTGGATACTGACACAAGGCAGGGACTTGGAAATGAGCCCTCGGCATCATCATAGCTGTTGGGACTCAGATTTGAGAATATCTGTGTCAAAATAACTGCTTGCTCAAAGAATTTCTTGCCTTGGAGGTAAAGCTATAAAACATTAATAACTTTACTATTTCTTTAAGAAATGATTGGAAACTATTTTTTCGTGCAAACGGTTTGCTCATTGGGGAAATCAGGTGCCTAATCATAATGATAGTTTACACTTCTGTATAAACAGCTCACTTGACAGTTCATAAAAACAGCTCAAGAAAATCTGCCTCAGAGCCCTTACCTCACAAACCTAAAATATTGTGTCATACATTTTTTCATAAAAGAATTCCTGCCTTAAATATATTACAATTTTATGTGCCAATTATATCTCAATAAAGCTAAAGAAAAGGGGAAAAATCATGAAAAGCTAGTTTGATATTAGAACTGATTTAGACATGATATTGCCCTATTGGCTAGAACGAGGATGAACGGTGATGCTACGAGTAAAGATAAAGTAATAGAGGAGAACATACAGATGTTGGGGTAAGACTCTTTCACTTTTACAATTCTCTGTTTTGAAATATCTTCATTGCATGCAGTTTGGTTGAATGACTGAGTCTGTTCAGTGGATTGGTGAGAGAGAGCACGTTAACAGTTATCAGTAAAATCATGATTGTAATTGTGAAGAAAATGAAAAGAGAAGAGAGAACACAGTATAACACTTTGGGAACAACAGAATGATGACTAGGTAATAGAGAACATAAACAAACAAACAAACAAACAAACATGATAGTGGAACATTTAGAGCAATGAAGGAATAGCAAACTTTGAATGTCAATCAGGTTTTAATGCCAAAGAAACGCACTTAGAATTTATTTGAGGAAAAAAAAAATGGTGCCCCTGTAATTTGAGCATAAAATTGAGTTTTGGGAAAACTAAGAATGCACATGTCTAGATTGAAAAAAAAAGGTTGACAGAAAAAGGAACAGGGGTTTAGGATGTGAAAGCATGCTATTTGAGCACAGGGAAGAAGCATGAAGGTCTGTTCGCTCTAGAGAAGTATTGTGTAGAAAACAAAGGGGAGATTTGTACCAGATTGTTCAATATTAGAATGCAGTTAGAATCTAATGTAAAATATATTGAATCTGTATGACCTGTATTCTGTTTCAGATTTTCTTACTTCCATTTCCCAACTATTTCTCCACTATATCTACCTAATTTACATTTTTTTTTCACTTTTAACTATATTGTAGAGCTGAAATAGGTTATAGCTTATGGTCCATTATACCCTAAGCAATAAAACCTCATATGAACATTAAAATGTATAAAATATTAATATTTAACTAATAAAATTATGCATTTAGTGAAATGTATAAGAAAATAAATTTAAGTTTATTCCTCAATTTTTCTCTTTGCCTTTTGGTGTCTATGCCCTTTCTCTAGTCATCCTCTGAGGGGAGAGGAGGCTGATGAATAGTGGGAAGTTAAGAGTACTAGGCCAGAAATTCAAACACATAAAAAGAAATATTTAGTCTCTGATTTCCTAAACAATAGATAAGAAACCTGAAAGTCAGACTTCCTTGGGAAATTAAGTATTTTCAAAGTCCAGTATCTATATTGGTCAACTGGCAAGCTAGAGTTTTACAATATGCCCAGAAAAGGAATAAAGAAGACATGATGATAAAAGTAAGAAAATGACAAGAAAAGTGAGAAAGGCCTTGGCTGAAAGAAAAAAAAAAAATGAAACCCCGACAGTAGAGCAGCTAATGGTAAACACTACCTGTAAGCTTTTGAAAAAATGCCATAGAAGGTCATTTTCAACAATGTGCAGAGAAATTGTTAAGTGACTTTGGCAGGAAAAAACAATTTAGTTGACCTTTGCCCTTCATGACTAACATGTGGTGCGCCGAGAACCCAGATTTCCTAATGTGCCTTATGAGAACTTGGAGGCAGAGGGAAGTTCATGGTCATGGTGAAGCGATCACTGTACATGGGAACGTCAAGAACAAAGACAGGTGCCTAGGACTCCAGATGCTAGCTCTGGATGAAAGCACATATTTTCCCGCCAAGAGCAAAATGCATCATTTTGAAGTAGAAAGAGATTCCAGAAGATAGGGATGTGTGCACCTCATTTCTCTTTCTCTTCACCAAGACATATTAGATACACACTTACATAACAGCCAGCCAATCACCGTCTTAGTTGGGAGTACCAGGTGTGGCCAGAACTCTAAAAATATAAGAATTTTGCATAATCCATTCAAACACAGAGTAAGTTAGAAAAAATAGTAAAGTATGAGCTTAAACTAGTTACTGGTTAGGTCTAAGTATTACTTTATCTTTTATTTTTTAACTACTCAATGTGGTAGAATTCATAAGAAACAACAAATTAACAAATAGGAAATTATTTTTAAGGAACTACTTCTTTGTGATCTGAGTGCATTATGAATTCTGCTACATAATTTTCTTCTTTTGCTCTCATATGATTCATGCACTTAGTGGAAGGTAATAGATATCCTAGTACTTTCACTGTTAGGATGAATCATTGTATCAAGCTGGTAAATTGGAAGAAGTAACTGAGCAAAAGATTTTCTTGCCTTTTACCTGGTTTCAAGTGTGATTCAATGTTGTAATTGTGATTAAATTCATGTTCCTGGAATATTAATGATCTTTCTAAAAAGTAGAGATAGTAATGGTACTATCTTTATAGAATTATCTATTCTAGGAATCTGCGATTTAAAGCTACCAATGGAGCTTTAAAGTGATAAAGGGAAAAGGTTACAGGATAAAATAACTCCATGAATTTGAATTTGTTTTCTTTATACTTCAAAGAGAGTAATTTATCTAGAGCTGTTATAGCTAAGGCAAGTTCTAATCAATTTCCACTATTGGTAAGAAAGAAATTGTTCATATTTTATTTAACATGTCATAGAATATTTGGATTCGAAGTCAAATTGCTTTCTTTGCAAATATTCTTCAATATCATCAATTTATTCTTTTTTGTCACTGTCATTAGCCTGGAATCCGAGGGAACAAGTTGATGGGAAGTTATATTTGACACCTAGAAATTTATATTAATTTTTAAATAATAATAATGTTTTTTGTCTCTTTTCATAAGAGTAAAATTTTCAAAAGAAAGAAAAAGGAAGGAAGGAAGGAAGGAAGGAAGGAAGGAAGGAAGGAAGGAAGGAAAGAAGGAAAGAAAAAGAAGTCTTGTTAGGCATTTTAGAGGTATCTATGTACATGAAAGCAATAAACAGAACACATACAGTGTTTCCCATTACTTAGGTAATGTGTTGGGATGCATTTTAAAATGATTCTAGTATAGATGTTATATCAGATTTTCCTGATGGACAATACTTTGATAAACTATATATATTTAATGCTATTTTATGGCTATTTTTCCAAAAATTATTCCAAGCTAAAGTTTTGTACAGATGTAGAGGAGAAAATATAGAATACTCTTTCCCGAAGTATCATTTGCAATAACGAAAAAGAGGCTTTTCATAATTGTTCTAACCTTTGTATTGCAGTACAGCTTCCTAAGAGGAAGGCTCATGTTCCTTTATAAGAGACAAAAATTGAAATGTTGCCAAGGTATCTTGCCTGAAGCCATCTCCCTTTATTCGTATGCTTATCTTTAACTGCCAATTGACGGAAACCCCAGAGATAGTACACAGAAGTGTACTTTTGGATGCTTTCTTTGCCAAGGAAAGTGTTGTGTTGAAAAGAAAAAGATGGAAGGGAAATAGTTGAACAAATTATTTGGTAATGCTAATGAAGAAAATCTGGAAATAATGATATGATTGACATAAATATCACCGGTTCCTCATGGTATTTGCTGACTTTTTGTAAGAATCAAGGAGTGGAGAACATAGTCTCTAGTCAGAAAGCCTGGCTCTTTGCCTTGGGTCAAGCCACGGCACTAACTATGTTGCTAGTGTTAAATAAGGAGGCAACGCTAGGTAGTTTATGAAAAACTTCAGCTCTGAGATGACACGATTCAATGTATTTTTGTTTTGTTATTTAATTATGCAACTCTTGCTCCACTTTCAAAAAATGTTCAAGTGATAGTTAGAGATACTCTTTTATAAACCTTAAGAGACCAACTTGAAATTTCAAAACTGGGACATATGATGCTGATGCTTTTTATTATATTATTCTTTGAAGGGTCTTCCTTGTATGATATAAAATTGCTGTTACAGGCATTCTTTTAATGCCCATTGTAGTCATTCTTTCCGTGGAAATAAATGCAATTTTGATATATGTGTGTATCTTTGCATTGTTCTAAAAAGTATTAAAGGCATTTTAGCTTTGTTTTTATGTTTTGTTTGTTTATTTACTTTCAATTATGGTTGGCATTCAATATTATATTAATTTTAGGTGTATAGCATAATGGTTAGACATTTATTTTTAACTTATAAAGTGATCCCCATGATAAATCTTGTACCCACCCAACACTATATATAGTTATTACCATATTATTGACTATAAACCCTAAGCTATACTTTGCATCCCCATAACTATTTTCTAACTACTAATTTGTACCTCATATAAAGGATCTCAAAAGAGAAATGCCAGCTGTGAATAAAGTAGTTCAGATGTTATTCTCACTCAAATTCATTAATTATTTTTATTTTTGTTAGGTAAAAGTTTATGTCACTGTTGGTCATATTGGCATAAAATACTGACTGAACCAGTGTACATTTTTTCTGCAGTGACGAAATTTAGAAATTTAGAAATTATTAGATTCATTTTATTCCAGATAAGCACAAAGGTCAGCCATTGATAAGAATGTAGTGTCAACTTTCCAAAACCCTAGCATTTATCTATCTTTAATTTTAAATTTATTAAAAAATATTTCTTTGGAGAAAGCATTTTGCAATGTGCCAAACTGGATAAAAGGCCACAAGTTATGGCATAAAATTGGTAGCAGTAAAACAATAAAATTCACGTCCATCAGAAACATATGACATCAATCTGTTTCAGAGTCACACTGTCTCCATATATACATATATTTTGAAAGTACTAATAAGGATTCTTTCTCTTTCATAAGAATTAAGATTATACACATATACATATATATTTATAGACACGTATAACATATTCAGTTGTAATATTTAAATTTTAGCCTTTGGCAATTTTAGCAGTTTAAGGTAAAAGCTAGTCGGTATCTACATGGTCTAGAAAACTTAAAAAAAAAACTTGTGATATTACTTTTAAAATAGGCTAAAACACAAAGGAGAAAAGGGAGAGAAGAGGTAAAGGAAGAAAGGATTTCATATTCACCTCGAATGATATTTTCCTTTAGCTAATTGCAAATTCTAGGGTATTTTAAATTTTAAATTCAGAACCTGTGGTTTGGAATAATGAAAGTAAGAGCTGGTTTTAAATGAGTTCCTACTACTTACAACATCACTTACATTGAATCAGGAAAACAAAATGACTCATAATTCTTTGAGTACAGACCAAAAAGAAGCAAAATGGCAAATAGAGATTTAAAGATTATTCCGGCTAAGAATAGATTGAAGAACCCAGCATAGCTATACTGACATAACCAAGACCCTTAATATTTAATCTCAAATCTTGATCCTTTAATGTTATACCTAATGGAATGCTTGGGACTGCAACACAAAATACACCCAATCTGGGGCCTCAAACACAGGTCTCATATGGAGAGGGATGGAGGTTTGGTCTCCAGATTTTCCTATAGAATGCATAGGGTTTGGCCACATATCTTCAAAAATGGAACAAGATCTGGGAATGCTATCACACTCTTTGAACAGACATACACAAAACAGAGAAAGAAATTAGTTAAAGTTTCTGTATTGTGATTTTTCCCCCAAATTCTCCAAGTAGGTAAGTCACCCTTCATTCTATGTGAATACAAATTTGGAATTCTATTCAGAAATTTTGGGGAAAAAAAAAATAGAGCATAGATAGCTCTAGAAAACAAGTTCCAGTTTAAGAGAATTGAGCAGGACCAAAGTAAGAGATAATAGGTGATTCATCTTACTAAATACATTTTTATTTGTAACAAGATGTCAGCCTCAAGGCTTCTACTGAAATGTTAAATTACTAGATATCAGATGTCAAAATAGTTCTAATGTAGACAATCCTCTGGAGAGTCACAGTAAGTACCTAAAACCATGTTAAAATTCACAAGCATCCTTGATAAATAATGGAGAAAGAGAACATAAGAAGGGGATTTTTTGAGAGGATACTGGTGTCCACACTCTTCCTAATGGGTCTTCAGTGAACTCACTCAGAGAGCTCATTATGTGCCCCAGGTTGTTCACAGAGCACATTGGACTGAAGTTTACTTTCAACCCAAAGTGTCTAGGGCAGGGTCAGCAAACTTACTGTTAACAGCTAGATAAGAAACATTTTAGATTTTGTACGCCACAGCTATTTCATTTTGCCTGTATAATGCAAAAGCAGCTGTAAACAACATAAATGGCATGTGTACCATGAAAACTTTACACAAATAAGTAATAAACTGAATTTAACTGGTGGGTCCCACTTCACTAATCCTTAATCTAGAGGATAAGAAAAGGTTGTCTAGATGTTTTAGAAGTGGAGCTAAGGAAACTATTGCTGTTTGGGGATTAGCTTTCTCTCCCAGGTTATTAGATCAAAGGTTATATGATACTCAAGAAAATATATAGAGAGAACAAATGTGGGAAAAGATAGATCGAGTCATTTTACATCCTGCCAAAAGAACCACTTACAGGATACAATTATAAAATCACAAAAGACAGAGAATTGGTATGAACATGATCACAGGAAAAAAAAAATCAGTAGCCGAAAGGGAGATAGTCATCCAGAGTAAAATGCATTATCAGCATTCACTGAGAATGCAAAATGTATGAAAATGTCATGAGAGTGAGTCAGCTTTTAACACTTGCCTTCGTGAGACAGTACCGCCAGGGTAAAATCTTTTCTGATCTTTTATTCTTCCTCTGGCTGGCAGAGTCTAACTAGAGTAAGCAACATGAAGATAGAGAAAAAATAAATAAATACTAGTCTGTGAAAGAGAGAAAGGCCATCTAGGGGAGTTGGAAAATTCTATTAATGGTGTGTTAGAGTTATACTCAGTTCCAATTACTTGGGAAATGCTTGTGAATAAACAATAAAATTTTCAAATAAAAGTCATCATTGATATTTTAAATTCTATGGAGTTTAATTCTATGGAGTTTACTCACAACCTTTCCACTCTATATTTTATCCCTGCTAACTATTTTGATTATAAAGATTTCTTGAGCACTATAGATTGAGAGCAGTTAATTTAAAGAGGAAGGGAGTTGGCAGTGGGACAGCAAGTCTGAATCATATTTATAGTTTGGCATTGAATAAACAAGCCAGAAGACAACCTATTATGGTACATTAATACTGATATTTATTATAACTGCCAATTTTTTAAAATTGCAGATATGGTATTTTAAATAAAGAACAAATGAAAAACATATTTTTCAAATGTTCTATTGTAAAGATTAATTTATATTTAATTGAAATATCAATTTATAGTAAAAAGCTTAATTTCTGAAATGTCCCTGATAATGTCCTTTTTTTAGGATTATATCCTTAACTTGTTTATTAGTATGAAATAAAGTACAAATTTCATTAAAAGTCAACTGATTATTAGTAAAAAAAAAAAAAAAAAAAAGTAGTTTGTATGAGAACTAGGATTACTTAGAAGTTCCTAACCCTTTCCAACTTAGAGCTACATCAAGTACTTGGGATTTACACAGAAGACTTTGTCATTACTTTGCTGTCAATAGGTCACACAGGAGATGGACAATATAACACTAGATGGTTGTGTCAAATGCCTGCCTCAAAGATACACAATAGTTTTATCAAGAATTTGATGGTCCATTAACACAATATTACATAATTTTCTCCAAAATTCATACTTTATTAAATCATAAGTTCTTTTTATCTTAAGTCGGGGCAAGGAGATATGGAAGAATTGCCACAAAAAAAAAAAAAAAATCAAACTCCTTGATAACTGCAGCTACAATCATACCTTTTCTCTCCCCGATAAGTTGCCTCCCATTTTATATTCTGAGGTCTTCCTTAATCTGAGGTCTGCAATCTTCCTTAATCTATCCATCTGTCAGCTATGAAAACTTTGGGCTTTACTGGGAAACTTGAAGTCAAAATTTGATTAAATCTACCTAAAGAAATTTGGGGATCATTCAAAAACAAAAGAATAAAAGTTATATTCTTGTAATTCACTTTAATAGAAAAAAAAATATTTTATAATATTGTCTCATGCTGAATGGATAGTCTGATCCTGAAACAGCTACAAATAACTCCAGAACTTTAATACTTAAATAGCAAAGCCAGACTATGTCTCTTATTTCTGTGCTATTCTAGAAAAGTGACTTCCCAAACCTACAAAAGCACTGACATAAGAGGTATATCAAAGCCTCCCACTTCCAGTTTTTCCAGCTTTCTTTTTACTAGAGCTAAAACTGCTCATATAATTTTTATGCATTAAAAGTGACCTTGTTTGTATTTGGTAACTGTTGTATAACTGACCATTACTAATCGAAGGTAGTAAGAAATAAGCTTATGTCTCTTAGCTTTATTTACTATTTAATTGGGTACATTAGGTGAACACTTTAATGAAGGACTGCTGGTTAATTTTAAAGGTGTTGAAATGTTCACACAGGAATTAAAGATATTAAGAGATTAGGGCAGAGCTTCAACTTTACTAATCAGTACAAATTATAAGACCTTCGAATATATTTCTGGAGATGGCAGGAGTAACTTCATCGAGGAATGCACAAAAGCAAATTAACCTTGCAGTTTAAGTTAACACATCAGTGGTCTCCAATGTGTTAAAATTTGACGGCACATTTAAGTGTTTTAATTACCACACTACCAAATGTTAATATTACAAATCAGTGTGTTGGAACCCTTTAATCAGTTCACTGGGTCTCAAGGCTTCCAAGGACACGTCTGGAACACGCTGCGCCACAGCGTGCTGCATCTTACAGCCATCAGGCTTAAAGGAAGCGCTGCACGATTGTCCCTGAGTTATTTTGGTTAGGCGTGAGAGAATAAAGGCCGGCTTGGGACAGAGGCATATGATGACAGAGCCGAATATGGACAACTAAGTTTATCATATGTGAATATTCATAAGGCATTTCTCTGACATTTTCCAAGAGTTTTAGTCTTTATAAAATAGGATTTTGATCTGAAAGTGTTGGGGAAACATATTAAAGATAAAACGACGTGCCTGGAAAACTGAATAACCCTGGCACACAAGGTTAAGGAGGTTCCCTAGACATTGGCCATTTGAAAAATCTTTCCATCATCTGAACATATGGGATTAATAGACCTTTACTCTGAAAGCATGGGCTAGCAAGGCTGAGGTTGTTTCATTCCCATGCAATAAATTATTTTATAATTATAATGAGAGAATAACAAACCTGTAAGCTTCTTCATATTTTTTATGTTGTAATTTATCTTGACAATTTTGCATGTTTCTACTTTGTAGTATTTCTGTTAGCAGGTGGAGAAAGTCACATCAAAATTCCAAAACAGGGGATAAAAAGTACAATTCAACATCTTCACTGCCAATCATGCATATGGTATAAGATAGGTCACTCTGGAAGGGGGAAAAAAAGCAGCAGTGACAATGCCATTTTCAATAAGTTTGATATGTAGATGAAATTGTATTTCTAAATTGTACTTACACATTGTTGTTCTAAAATAAGGAAAAGCGTCCAGTTTTGCTGGAACTAGTTAAAAATGAGAAATCTCACAAGCATTGGGTAATGGCTAATTATTATTATCTTAACTAGAATACAGAGGTATTTTTCTAAGAAAAAAAATCTGACGATCTCTTGAAACTCACACTCATTCACCATTGTATTATAAAAGAAGTAGTAAATTAATCTGAGGTCAGGCAAGATAGTTACTTCTCATCTTTGGCTAAAAATTCCTCTAAGGTACTCTGGTGTAATGACATCAGGAAATCCCCATAACTAGCCCTTGGCATTATTGAACTGAGACATTTATGGAGCAAATCCTGCAAGTTCAGATTGACTGGGATTTCTAACAAAATTAAAATTGTATATTCACGTGTGAGTTCCAACAAATCTCCAAAGAGAATTCAGACTGCAGCATTGCCATTGATGTTATCAAAAGCGAGTTTGCCTCTCTTTCATGTTTTGCATACCAGGGTAGCCAATGTGTGCCTAGATATAACAGGCATAGAGGTGAGAATCTGCCTTAGCATAGGAAGGGACCGGAGGTGTTCCTGTAGCAATCATCATACAACCCGCGGCAGTAAAATTCAAGGCAGAATGTGCAATACTGTGATAGAGGCAGGGTAAAACAACTTGTTCCTTAAGTCTTTTATTTCCCTTCCCATCACACTATTATGCCAAGAGAATAATCATCTATCCCTTCAGCAGTAAAATCATATTCAGATTAAGGCACTGATTTCATAGTAAAAATAGCTACTGCTTCAAATACCATTAGAAGTCTTTTTCAGAAAGTTGTTTAGACACATGGCAGGTTGGTTCTCTAGTAGTTTATCAGAGAATACAGCTCACAGTCAAAATAATCCCAGAGTGGCTTTATAACATAATATACATATCACACTCCAAGCAACAGGTATACTAGGGTCAAAGAGTATTCTAATCTAATCCTACATCTAAAATAACCAGAAAAAGAACAAAATTCAGTCAGTAGAAGGAAGGAAGTAATAAAAATCAGAGCAGAAATAAATGAAATAGAAACTAAAAATAAAAAGATCAACGAAACTATGAGCTGGTTCTCTGAGAATATAAACAAAATTGACAAACCTTAAGGTAGACTCACTAAAAAAAAAGAGAGAGAGAGAACGCTAAAAATACTAAAATCAGAATCAAAAGAGGGGAAGTTACAACAGATATCACAGAAATACAATGGGTTATGAGAGACTCCTATCAACAGCTATGTGCCACAAATTTGGAAATTTTGAGAAAATGGATAAATTCGTAGAATTATTCAACTTACCTAGAGTGAATCATGAAGAAATAAAAAATCTGAATAGACCAATTATTATTTAGGAGATTGAAACAGTTTACAAAAAAAAAGAAAAAGTTCCAAGATCAGATGACTTCCCTAGTGAATTCTACTGAATATTTAGAGATATAATACCTTCTACAACTCTTCCAAAAATTAGAGGAAGGAATATTTCCTAATTCATTTTATGAGGCCAAAATTACCCTGAGAGTAAAGCCAGACAAGGACAATGCAAAAAAAGAAAATTACAAACCAATATCTCTGATGAACATAGATGTATAAATTCCCAACAAAAAATTAGTAAACCAAATACAACAAACATTAAAAGGAACATATACCCTGATCAAGTGGGATTAAGTCCAGGGGTGTAACATCCATAAATCAGCATGATGTGCCACATTAACAATACAAAGGATAAAAATCATATGGTCATCTTAATAGATGAAGAAAAAGCATTTGACAAGATTCAACATCTATATATGATTAAAAACTCAATAAAATGGGTATAGATGGAAAGTACCTCAATATAATAAAGATCACATATGACAAACCCACAGCTAGTATTATACTCGGTGATAAAAAAAAAATGAAAGCTTTTCCTCTGAGATCAGGCTTTTAGGTGACACGCTTGTGTTTTAATACTTGCATCTTAAAAATGGTAATAATATTCACCTGCTCTTACTATGTTAAGAAATGCTTGGAAAAAATATAAGACAAAATAAACCTTGGTGAAATTGTTTAGTATTGCAATAGCCTGTTTTTAGTGCTAGCAGTGATGGAATGATTGTCAAGAATAAGCATTACATAAAACATAAAAAAAGTGCATAAAATGAATCATAACCAGTTTAACCAAAAGTAATTGTAACCAAAAGTAATTGCTTTAATAAACTTGTTGATCAGACACAGGTTAAGAAAGTGTTTTTTTTTTTTTTTTTTTTCAAAAATACTAAATCTATGTTATATAAAGATTTTTGATTAATAACTTTGATGATTTTAACATAAATAATATGACAACTATTATTTTAAGAAATCATTTATATTGATGTTTTATTTCCATAGTAAGAGAAAAAGATGATTTTTAAATTATCATTTATATGAGCAATAGTTATCATTAGAAAATAGAAAATTTTAGGAAAGTGTTGGCAAAAGGAATGAAGTTCTAGTGAGATTATTTTATTTTAAATTCTTAATTTTTAGAATTTCTCTCTACCTAATGCTTTATACTTAAACCAAAAGAAAATGTGTTTTTATAAATTCAGTTAAAAATAAATAGAGAATGGTGAACTGATGAGATGAATTCCTGAGGTTATCAGTTTTTGTTATATCCAGTTTCAGTTATTCTATTTGATCATTTCCTACATTGCCTTTGAGAACACAAGAGATGAACATGCTTGAATTGCATCGAGACACTGCCTGACCATCCCAGGCTTGCTGCTGCAATCCTTCCTCTACCTATTTTGATGCATTCTAGTATTCGGAAAGGTGAAAATTATTGGGTATCCAGTCATCCAGTTTTCTTATATTAATTATTACTTATTTCATTTATTTTTAATTAAGATATAATTGACAAATAACATTATATTAGTTTCAGGTATATGAATAGCAATTTGTTATTTATATATATTGCAAAATGCCACAATAAGTCTAGTTAACATCATCACCATACAGTTATAATTTCTTTTCTTGTGATGAGAACTTCAGAAACTTTCAAATATAAAATACAGTATTATTAAATATAGTCACCATACTGTACCTTAACTAATTCCTTATTAATTCTAGCAGAATAGCAATAATAGTAATAAGTCAAGTCTAGCCAGAAAACTAACTAATCTAGACTTTCCAAATAAGAGTTGAGAAGCTACAGATGTGTTGGTAAGGAATTAGAATATTGTGACTACCTCTAGAGCTAGAGAATTAAGTCTCAATCTTGGAGGCATTTTAAAATATGATGCCTCTATTTCTGCCCCAGAAATTCTGATGCAAGTAGTCTCAATGTGGTCTGAGCATTGAAATTTTAAAATAAACAGTGTGGTCCAATTTACAATAGCCAAAATATGGAAGCAACCTAAATGCCCATCAACAGATGATTGAATAAAGAAATTATGGTTCATATATACAATGGAATATTACTCAGACATTAAAAAAATGAAATCCTACCATTTGAAATGACATGAATGGACCTAGAGGTTATTATGTTGAGTGAAATAAGTCAGAGAAAGATAAATACTATATAATTTTACTTACATGTGGATTCTAAGGAACAAAAAGAACAAAACTAATCAAAAACAAACTCACAAATATGTGGACAATTTGGTGACAGACAGAGGGGAATGGGTTGGGGGGCTGGGAGAATAGGGTGAAGGATTAAAGAAGTAGTTGATAGATGGTCACAAGGATGGGGACCACGGCATAGGGAATGCAGTTAGCATTAATATGACGGCTAAGTAGAGGGCCAGGGGAGGGAGGGAGCAATTGGGAGAATCATTTTAAGAACAATATAGATGTCTAACCAATGTACTGTATACTTGAAAGTAATTTATATACATAAATTTATTTTAAAAAATAAAATAAAAGGTGCAGTCAATGATATCACCCAATGGGTTAGGTGCAACAGCAGAAAGTGGTTTTCCCATAGTCCAGAATCCACAGCCACGTGTTGGATGGGTGCTAGAGAATAGGAACTAGATCCATGAAGGAAATGCATTCACTACTTGAAAGACCACAAGAAGCAAAGATGGAAAGGAGAATGCTCTAGCTTCTCCTTTTTTTCTTACCTGCAAATGTTCCACCAGTAAAACCTAATGACTCAAACTACCTGGAAACCAGACAGCAAGGGAGCTTGGGAAATATAGTTCTCTCTAGCATTGTTGACAAAGGGAGATAAAAACATTTGAGATAAAAAAAAGTGATCAACTTTTAAATGATCATTTCTAGATGATCACTTAAATGAGCATTCTAAATGATCATTTCTAGGTGATCATTTAGAAAATTTTAAAACTAAATATGCTATTTGAAATTAGTTCCCAATTATCCTACTATTATATTAACTATTTTAGTACTCTAGTTATATTAAATGGTGATAAAATAATAGCATTTTGATTTTGTATTATATATACGTACATGTCTATATGTTTTAAAAAGTGTCTAAATATTATCATTTCATAAATTTTCTTTTCCTTTGCACATTATTCCTGCTGAAACATTTACAGTATTTTTACATGTAATCAACTAAAAGGGATTTAAATAATAAGTTATCACCTCACATCACAAGGAGACAAAAGATAGGGCAAGTTCCACAGTTAATTCACTGTTTAATTGACATTTTCTCTCCATCCTCCTCCTCTGTTCTCCTTGTTTTACCAGGGATGTCACTTTCTCCTCTATTGGTTACAACACAGACATAGTAGTTTCTGGTGTCATATCAATAAATACTAAAATCCTGAAAAAAAGATTAGGACTTCCTTCTGTGAATCTCTTATTAATAAAGAAGAAAATACTTTCAAGATGTGCCATCTTAAACTTCCCTTTCACCTATTGTCTGAGATTGGGTCATGTCCCTCTACCTTAGCCATAAGGATTGGTGAGAAAGTTAGTCTTCAGCCATTTTAGCCTCCAAATTGGGAGATGAAATGTTGAGAAGATAAGCAAGATTCTAGGCCACCTTATCTTTTTCAATTTCTACTACTTACATCTCTCCACCTAGACATCTCTCAGGCCCACCCCAACACAATCCATGTCAATGATTTAGAATATCTTTATTGATACATATACACATACACTTGTATACATAAGTAGATATTCTCATTCAACACAACTTATTGAAAATTCTCCCAAGTTGGCTGGTAGAACTCTAATCCATTGTCTTAAATGACTATATCTAATATTATTAAACAATGAATTATCATTCAATGTAATATTTGATTTTATGTGGTTTGACATACTATTAGTCATTACCTTTTTTGGATATATATTTTATTTTTAGTTTTTTTTCATTATAAACAATATTGTAATAAATATGTGTGTAAACATGACCATATAAATAAATATACATGTTTATTTCTAGGCACTGATTCATCGAAAGTGATTGCTTGATCAAAGACCATATGTTTTGAATATTTATAGATATTGTTAGATTGCTTTATTTATTTATCTATCTATCTATCTATCTATTTATTTATTTATTTCCACCACTGATACAAATTCTTGGCAGGATTAGAATATAATGTTTTTTTTCCTGATTTTTTTGTGAATTTTGTTTAATTAGTATTATATCATGCTAAATGAAATAAGCCAGACAGAAAAAGTAGAAAATCACATGATATCATTTATATGTGGGATATAAACCTAAAAGTAACAAATTAACAGGACAAACAAACAGAGACTCATGGACATGGACAATAGAATAGTGGTTACCAGAGGGTAGTGGGGATGGGAGAAGGGGTGGTAGATGGGGTAAAGGAGTGAAATATGTGATGACACAAAGAAGTCTAACTATGGGAGATGAACACACAGTGTAAACATATATGTGCCTTACTGTTAAAGTGTACAGCTGAAGCTTATTGGATTTCGCTAACCAATGTTACCATAAAAATAATTAATTAATTTAAAAATTAAAAAAATAAATGGTTTACTATTTTCCCACTGAAATAAACTTTTACGTTTTTATTTATTAAATAAACACACACATATATAAAATGAAATTGATTCCTAAATTACCTATTTAGTTTCAACAATCTCTGGCTATTTTTAGACCAAAGACATAATTCCACATTAATCTTAAATTTAAAAGTAAAATTTATAAAGTAAAAAGATGTGAAATCAGATTTCTTTCTGTAAGATCACACTGTTGGATCATGTATGTAATACATATTCTTTACAAATGGATTTTTTTCTCTTCTAGAATTATACAAAATAATAATGTGTCTTACAGTAAGGACTTCTTAGTTTTGACTAAAAAAAAATACAGTATTAGAATTCCTCATTCCATATTTGCTTTCCATGTTAAGATTTCTCATTTGGCACTTATGGTCCATATATCCAGTTATTCTATTATTTCAAGTGTGTGTGTGTGTGTGTCTATGTGTGTGTATGTGTGTGTGTCTGTGTGTGTGTATGTGTGTGTATTAGAAATAAGGCGGAGAGATGGGGAAGGGGTGCATGAGAAATGGGAAAGAGAAGGAAAAAGAGAGAAGAGCTCTGTTTTGTTCACTACTAGTTCCATTTCTCTTCATTGTCTGGAAAGCAGACATTTGCTGTGGTTTATTAGCTGATTTTGAGAGTGACTTGGGTACACATATCCCTCATTATGTGAATGCCCTCTCTTGAACTTAAAAAGATTAGGATGCATTTTTTGAGATATTCCTGGTATTAATTTTTGTGTCTGCTATATATAAAAAAATACCACAAAGGTTTAAAACAACACAAACTTATTATCTTATAGTTCTGGGGATGAGAGGTTCAAAATAGTCTCACGAGGGTAAAGTCATGGTGTGGGCAGAGCTGCAGTCCTTTTGGAGGCTCTAAGGGGAACTATTTTTTGGCTTCTAGAAGCTGTCTACATTCCTTGACTTGTGGTCTCTTCCATCTTCAAAGCCATCAATTTCATCACTCCAACCTGTTTTCATTGCCACATCACTTTGTCTGAAACTCCTCCCTCCCTCTTCCATTTATAAGGACTCTCGTGATTACACTGGACCCATTCAGATAATCCTAGATTATCTCTCCAACTCAAGATCTTCAAAATCCCATTCACCACATAAATTTGAAACATATTCACAGGTCCCAGGGATTAGGACAATAATCAAAGAAGGGAACTCTGGCTACCGAATATATGAAACTCAAGAATCAAATAGATTTGAATAATGAAGCCTCACTATCCAAACAAGATTCAGACAGTTAAATGTAGCTATATTTTCCTCTAGTGGAGTACTTATATGTCATCTTCTCTGAGTTATTCATATCCTCAAATAACTTTCTCTTCCTATGGCAATTGAATGATATTTTGGATAAGGCTAGAATTCTCCCTGTTGTCTGAATAAACAATCTCATGGTTTTCTATTTTGTCATGTTGTGCATGTTAATCTGATGCCATCTGGTGCTCTTTTCTTTATAGGTATTTTTTGTCTTGAATTATTATACTTTCTCTTTCTATACAAAATTCAGAAAATTTCTCCGATGTGTGTCTTTGATCCTTTATCTCTTTAAATTTATTGAGTTCTTTAACTAGACGATTCTTTGATCTGGATAAATTTCTTATTTAATATATTTAATGATTGTCTCTTCTATATCTGCCTTATATTTTTCTTTAGAGTCTCCATCTCCTTATGTTTTTGTAATTTCTTTAAAATACGTAACACATTAGGTAACCTAGGTAGGATAATGTAGGATTCAACAGTGTCTTTCTCTTCCATCATTTATACACAGAATTATTGAGTTGATAAACCACATTCTTTAGCTGCAGACATATTTTATGTAGAATTTAAATCTCTCAAAGTGGTATCATCATCATCATCATCATCATCATCATCATCATCAATTTATTTCTAGTTGTTTTTTGAGTCCCATAAATTGACAGATAACATTCTTTGGCACAGATATAAAAACAGTTTGCCTTTCACCATCCGTTTTACAAACAACATCCACCGGACCTGAGTGAGCCTCAGTGGGTCAACAAGGAAAAATGCAAATGGCCTAAGTAATTCCAACCTGTAACAATCAGAGCAAATAAATACAAATCCAGTAAAATAAAACTGTGGATAACACAAAAAACAACCTGAAATTGAATAATAACAATGATAACAATTGTGATATCATCTGGGAAGGCACAGATCTCTGCTGGTCAAGCCTGTGTCAGAATCTGCTACTTTCCTGCTTAGCTCTTGGCTCAGCACACTGAATAGAACACATATACCAATTATTTTGGCATAAATTCCCTCAGAACCCAGTCCTTCCATGCATACGGCTACCTGAGGGTCCCTGGAGTCCTTTGAGTCAGAGAAGAAACATGGATTGAAGGTGGAAGTGGAGAGAGAGGGAAACACCATCAGTTTACTATGTTCCCATTTTCCTAGAATCCCTTTGTCTTATCCTGATCTTTTGAACCAACATTCATTAAGCACTTGCCAGGCCTAGGCAAGATCCTTTGATAAAACTAGTTCTTTAGTGGGAAACTACAGACTCTGAAGCTAACCATCTGTGTTCACTTCCTGCCTCTCCAAATACTAGTTGTTTATCAATTTCAACATTTGCACAATGGAGAAAGTAACAGTACCTACTTATAGGGTTGTTATAAAAATTTAAAACATATACTTCTTGAAAATATTAGCATTAAAAAGAATTACTATTACTACCAAGCTATTTTATACTCAAAATGAACATAGGTGGTAATTATTACTATCACCATTTTGCTGTTGTTGCTGCTACTGTTATTACTGTTGTAATCAGAAAACAGGCTGCTCAAGGAGATGAAGTACCTGATCCAAATTTTAATAGTTATGTGATGTAAAGCCTAGGTTTGAAACTAGAATATTGGGATCTAAAGTCTATATTCATGAAATGAATCTGTAAAATGATCCCTTGTTTATTTGTCTGCCATTCACTAATAGAATTCTTTTATACATTTGGTCAAATTACCTTTTGGTATAGGAAGTAAGCAATATATTTAGCTAGAAGAAACATGAGGACAACAAATATATTTAACGTATTTTTGTCACTTTAGGAATATGGTATATATTTAAGAAACAGACAGAACAAGATAATCTCAGAGAGACTTTTATAACAAGAATTATTAAAGTTTTAGTTCCTTCTCTATCATCACGTAAGAGACTTTTTACTTCCAAACATTTGCTTCATCTGTATTGACTAAACTTCAACTAAAGTTGTGGCTCACTCTTCATAGTATTTCTTATGAAATCAGTGTTTTTGGCTTTTCCCCAGACTATGCCTGCTAATCAATAAAACTTGTCTTTTTCAAAGAAGTTGAACAAATAAGGCTACTACACCAAAATTCCTTGAAATTGACTTATTTAATTTGAAAAAGTACAGAATTGGTTGATTTTCATACCTTCTTTGATTTCACAGCTTGAATTTTTCTAGATGTTCTGCCTTTATCCATCTCTAAACCATATGTTGCTCTTCATGAAGAGAATTACAGACTGTACCATGACTATTGCTTACATATTAAGTCTTGTAGGGCAAATTCCCAGTATAGAAAACATCAGATACCAGTGCTACCTACTGACATGTAATTAAACATGCAAAAGAAATTCCAAACATATTAAAGAAGCATATGAATATATGTATATTTCTTTGAAAAACTATTTGGCTATATATTACAATTATAAATCTTTACCAACTAAACTAAAATACAGTAGAGCTGGGGCTTTGGAAGAGAAAATGAAAGTATGTTTGTGGCATGAAATAAATGCATAAAGAAACTTTATGTATAGATACATGGTAAGTCTATTTTTCCCCACCCATATATTTGTTAAATCATGTCTTGCATCAGATGTATGGAACATTTATTACAAAGTACTCTAAGATTATTAAAAATTATAAATAATAGATTACAGCATAGATTTTTCCATAGTAAACAGAAATAATTTTATACAAAATAAAAATATCCAAAGCTTGTTAAAAATGACAATGAACTTTAACATAATGTTGGTCAGTTAAGTGAGTGTATGTTCATTATTAATTTTAAATTGAAAAGTTATTTTTCAATGAATGAAAAGTTTTTGCTTTTCGTTTGTTCTTCCACCATTCATGTTTAACTGAAAACATATTCCTAGACCTACTCAATGGATATACATTCAGTAGTTAGAGCAATTAATTTATAAGTTCAGAGTGAAAGTGAGTTAGAAATCCTGGGGGACTAGCAAAAAGAAAACCTGCAGAAATAAACATGTCATGGAAATCAGAAGTGTTTGTAGTCTAGTAATAGAGAAAGAAGTTTTTAAAAACCTGGTATAAAATCCAAAATAAATTATGTCAATCTTTTCTAAGAATCTTTCCTTTTCAGAGTTAACCATGTAACTGTCATTGAAGCTCAGGCTATATCATTTTTATTTTACTGTCTCGTCAAGTGAATATAAAATGTCTAAATAAAACATGTAATTATCCTAGAAATCTTATTACTTTTATGTGCTTATGATTTTAATAGAAAAATAACATGATAGCCTAAGCATAACATTAAAAACCACATTTTTTAATTCCATTCAGTTCAGTATTCTGTAAGTCTTTCCTAGGGTTGGGCATATAAGAGATTGATGATGATGATGATGATGATGATGATGATGATTGATATAGCATCAACCAAATAAAATTCATGTTTTGCTCTTTGGTGAAACAAAATTTCCTCCATTTAATGTCTAAAAATGTACTAGTCTCTATCACAAGACCATCATTCGAGAGAAAATCAGCCAATACATATTAATGCATATACTCTCAAAACAAAGTAAATTATATGCTGCTATAATGATTGTTTCCATGATGCTGATTAGTTTGTACATAAATAGTGAATGAGGAACATGTTTAAGGTGACGCAGATTTAATTTTTATTCACACACTGTTTTTCCCCACACATTAATATTTTGCACCACCAAGTAGTGGTGAAGATACTGAAGAAGGTTGTACAAAGGCCATTCATGCCTCATTATTCCTGGAAACTCTGTCTTCTTTGGACCTTAGAATGTTTATTCTGGAGACCTGTCCTCCTTGTGTACTGTGTGTGCCTTGATTTCCATAACTCATTGGCGAAAATTCTTTATCAAAGCCACTTACCTTTTTAAATGTCTAAATGTTATGTTTACGGAATACTTTCATATTGACTAAAAACAATATATTTTAACTATGCTAGTATTTCTTTTAGGATAATTGTTGTTACTGTTACTGTTATGTTTATAAAATCATATAGATTTTCAGTGAACTGTTCAGAACCCATTTTACTCATTAGCCCTGATATTTTTTATTATAAGTTTGCAGAATGCAAACTTTTTAGTAATTTTGTTGTACTTCAGTTGTAGCAGAAATGCTTGTTAGACAGAGTATATGAGGAAGAGTAATTGTGGCTCCACTTTCAACATTTATAACATTTCTTTGTGCCTTTCTATGACCTCACATATATGGAGTGCAGATAATTCTTATGGGGCTTAGCATATAAGACCTATGGAGAAAGTAATACACATACTCTTTTCTAAAACTGTTAACAGAGAAATAAATTTAATTAGTCAAAATCTTTTTAGGCTTTAATCATTCATGCAATAACTATTTATTGAGTCCCGTTTTTCTCTTTTAAAAATTGAATTTATTGGGATGATATTAGTTAATAAAATTATATAGGTTTTAAGTGTAAAATTCAATAATACGTCATTTGTACATTGCACTGTGTGCTCACCACCTAATACAATTGTCCGTCACTACCACTCCGTCAAATCTCCTTCTGTCACCATATATTTAACCCCCTTTACCTTTATCTACCTCCTTGCCATTCCCTTTCCCTCTGGTAAACACTAAACTGTTGTCTGTGTCTATGAGTTTAGTTTGTTTGACTTGTTTGTTTGTTGCTTTCAGTTTTATACATATATACGGTTCAATGTTACTTAGCCATAAGAAGCAATGAAATACTGCCATTTGTGACAATATGGACAGATTTAGAGACAATCATATTAAGTGAAATACATCATAGAAAAGTGTTGAGAACCATATGATTCCACTCATATGTGGTATATAAAATTGAGTTCCATTTTGTGCAAAAAAAAAAGTTTCAAAATAAGCACGTGAATTTTGAGTAAACTAGACCCACAAGGTGCTGCTCTCATTGTGTACATGGGGGAGAATGAGAATAGACAATAAACAAGAAAACAGCTTTATAAGATCTTTTTGAAATGTGATGTGCACTATTAAAAATAAAACATGTGACTGAAATGGGAGTGACTTAATTCAGGGGCTCAGGGAAGGAATTTCTGATAATGTAGTATTTGAACAAAGACATAATTGTATTTTTGAAAGAAAAAATACAGTAAAAAGTATAGAAGAATGATCTATCTTTTCAAGTTTTGATGAAATAAAACTTTGAATAAGATCAGTGATAAGTAACGTGAAGTTTTCAAGATGTTTGCTTATATAATTGAGTGTTTTTCCTTTTAATTTTTAGTTCCTTGGGTAAAACCATAGTTAGATTTTATTTCAATAAATTACTTCATATAATAGCTTTTCCAGAGGGCACGCTTGGCACATGTTTTTGGGTATGGAGTCTGTTTCCTGTGCCTTGACCATCTCTTATCCACACAGGCACATTTACTCATAAGGGCTAATTCCAACTGTAAAACTTTATATCCAAGCACTCATAAAATTTGAGACAAATATTTGTCTGATTAGCTCTTACACAATATTCTGAGAAAGCTAGAACTTGTGTGAGCAGTTTTAATTTTGTCTTAAAATGTACCTACAGTATTTTAGAGTATTCCTACATGTAGAATAGTATGCTACTAAGAAAAGTTTACAGAAGATAAGACTCATTAATACTTTTAAGCCCTGGTAAGTACTCCATGGCTGAAGGAGGATATTAACATGTTCTTCACATGCCATGATTAATCAGATCCAAAAAGGAATAAAGACTTACCAATAAAAGTATTTTAATGTGATAGCTGCCTTCAATACATTTTTCTGTAAGTTTGGATCTTTAAACCAACAAAATTATCCTAAGGGCACAGGTATACATTTTTATACACTTACTAGTGGACTAAGCAAATTATTCTATAAACATATTAACATTTTACATGAATTTTGTATAGTTTATAGTCATTTCTCTCTTATTGGATTAAATTGGTCTTCACTGGTCAATTACTTTTATTTTATTTCAAACCTAAGGTACACACACACACACACACACACACACACACACACACACACACACAATGACTCCTTGTATCTTTTATATTCAAATGGCTGACCATTTAAATCCTCTAGACCGTCATCTTAGTTGTGGTAAAAACAGTTATTAAATTGAGCTTTAATGACTGTCTAATATATTTTAAAATATTGCATTTTTAGAGCATTGGAGAAAAGGAAGTGGAACAAATTATCCAGTTAGCTAAAGATTTCAAGTTCATTTTAGGTTCAGTCACTTAAGTCAATTTCATTTGGAATTTTTTGATGTAATTCTTTCTGCAAATTTTAGCTCCCAGGTGGTATCAAATACAGTATTATAGATCCAAAGCTTTTTGTTATAGAAGACTTGCAGCATTAATAGACTGACACTGTTTGGATAACCTCAATCATTCATAAGCCTTTTAGAATACTTTTTTATCATTTCATAGTCTGATAAACTAACAGAATTCAATTTTCATGTTACTTGAGTTTTTGAATCTCTTACCAGAATTCTGACATCCATTAGCCATTGTCTGAATAAGAAGTCTGCTGTGGTAAAGAATAAGCCATAACAAATTATTTCACTAAAAATATAATATACATAACAGCTGGAGTTTTTCTTTGTCTTTTTCTCATTCTGACATAAACTGCTAGCTATAGTTTCCCATTTTCTGAATAAGGTTTATGGCAGGTTCAGAAAGTCATGTACTTTGCTAAAAGCTTTCTTATGATTCAAAAAAATAGAAATCAACCGCTACCTATGATTTCAGTAGTTTTATTTTTTTTTGTTTTTGCTCATAATAATCAATTCAGCCATTTATTTTAATGTCTGTGTATAATATTCTGTGCCTCTGCTGATGTTTCACATATCTTACTTTAAGAAATGTCAATACTAAAATGGTTTAGTACTAAAAATTACTTTCTATGACTTCAGATGACTTTATATTAGACTTTCCTTTATATAATACTGAATATAAAATGTCTTCAAAAATTCATAAAACATGTAGACACTTGAATAAAACTGAATTAAATAGTATTTGAGCAATAAAAACAACTGAAAAATCTAAGATGCAAATTATTCATTAACGTATCTCTTATTTTAGAATATACAGAAATTTCTTAAAACCTCTGAAAGATTAATGTATATTTGGTTATAGCACTAGAAACATATTTTTTTCTTTTTCTTCCAGGAAGTACCCTTAAAAAGGGAGCATGATTTAAACATTGGTTGTCATATTGAATATCACTTCATATGTTTTCTTTCTAAGCAATGCTGTCAAGCAGAAAGGAACATGTGTGACCTATTTAAAAATTATCAAGTGTCCACTCTTCACAGAAATACCAAATCTTACTTTCAGTACCAGTATCATTTCTCCTTCTCCCCTCCCTCCTTCCCTCCTGTCTTTCTCTCTCTTCCAGTGATGCTCATGATACAATGATCCATGCCTGGAGGGAGTGTCTTACTGGCTTCACTAAGAAACTTTAGTTATAATCAAGCCACAGAAGACTTAGACTGTCATTCCAGCTTTTCTCTGTAATTGATCCCTCTATACACAGTTTAGCCTCAGGAAGACACATGATATAAGCGGAGGCAAAAGAAATCTGTAAGGATTATTGACTGTGGGAATTAGCGGTTTTTTTTTTTTCCCAAAAAATTTCTACCAATTATTAGGAGTGGAAAAGTAGCAAAAAATAGACTTTACTCTTAAATGTGCAATGATAAAGAAGAAAACAAAGATGGAAAACAGTTACACTAAATAACAAATCAGAAATTGAGAAATTGATCATCAACCTACTGCCTTTTAAGTGTCTCTACCAATGATCACCTCTCCTCTCTTCTTTAAACTTTAATTTTTGATATCTGTTATTCATATAATAATTTAACTAAGCCTATTTATACATCATTGTCTCCGAAATGTTTTATTATCATTACTCTGTATTTATACTTTGCTTTATTCTCTGTAAAATATTTCTGACACTCAAAAGCCACTGAAATACATAAAAATGTGTGTGGGGGAGTAGGTTATGGAGATTTATATATATCTATATCTATCTACATCTATCTAGATGTAGATAGATATAGATACAGATATAATGTACATTAATAAAATAAATGTATATAAATAAAAATGAATATATATAAATGTATGTATATATATGTGTGTGTGCATGTTAAACATTCACATTTACATATAATTTGATTACATATACATGTTTATATGTGTGTGCTTGCATGTAGCACGTCAGAAGAAAGTTCCAGAAGTAGATGACTAACCAAACGGAAGTTGAATCTGTTCTGCTTGCTCATATAGACTATAGAATGACAGATTCATGTGTTTTCCAACCTAATCTGGAATAGAGGAGCTGATAATCATATTTCTGAATTTCAAACTTCTTTTAGTTTTTAGTGCATTATTTGTGTTTATTTATTTGGAATGCTAAGCACTGTGTCAGGTTTTAGGAACAGAGATTCTTAATGCATTCAAAATGACATGACCCCTGACTTCAGGTGGCATCAAATTTAGTTGCACATTCCATTTCATCTGCTGCCAAAGCCAAGCTCAGTTCTATGGCTTCTGACATATTTGAGTTCTATGCTTGGTCCCCTGGAAAAATGTACAATTAACCTCCACAGAAAGACAGGAAGAGAAATTATCTTAGCTCTTTTTTTTAACTTTCATCACAGTTCTTTTGTCTTCTCTTTCTTTCATATTCTTGCAGAATGTAGTAACACACACATGTGTGTACACACACACGATTCATTCCATTGCACATCACAAATAATTTAGCAGTTCCTCAAAATAAGGGTTATACTTCCTTTGTAAGAGACCTTATGATTTCTTCCATTCATAATCCTTATTTATGTGATGATAATACATAAAATTTATTTTTATATATATTTATAAAAACATGTTGGTATTTCAATATGCAGGAAGGCATACAAATGATTGCTATAATCTATACAGCATAAAAAAACAAGTTTATTTGCAATTCACATATTCTTCCTACCTTTTTTTCAGTTGGATCTGGACTTTTTTCGCACTCGGTAATTTCCAATACACTTAATACTGCATCTTGCTGCTTCTGGGTAATCTGCATACTGCTAATTCTTTCCCTCGTAAATCCATAGTTATACATGAGAATCTGGAGTAAATTGTGTTTACAAATTATTAGCTATATATCTTTTTTCAAATTACTTATCCTCTGTTATTTAATTTCTTCATCTGTATATCAGTGAGTGTAATGTTTGACTTATAGAATTGTTGTGGGAATTAAATGAATTAATCATGTAAAACATTTAGAAATTTTCCTAGTATACAGTAAGTGCTAAGTGCTAGCAACTACCATTAAGACTGTAACATGTGCCTACATTATAGCAGATGTTAGAAATATTGAGAATAAGAAAATGTGATTCCTCTTCACTGTGAATGCTTACCTTCCAAGGCCCAGAGTAAACATGTCCATTCTGTTCTGTGACATCGCTAACACATCAAAAAGAACTACTGCCATTGTTCTTTCAATACTCACATAGAACCTAGTTTTGTCTGATCTTTGTTGAAATACGTATTGCAACCCAATATTTCAGAGTCTGAAATGGAGACTCAGAAAATGGGACTGAAAACTCTGCCTTGGCTAAACGTATAATTTGCCCCAAACTCAAATTTCCTCACATATTAAATAAATTTAATAATTAATAAAGGAACACTTGTAAAAAACCAAGCACATTGTAAATGTAAATAAAAGCTAACTGTGTCATTATAATGATCAGTTCTCTCACGTCACCATGATTTTGAGTCTGTCATCTGACAGACTTTGGTCAAAAAATAATTTAATAAAAAATACATATATACATATGCATAGGTACACATATAATAAATAATTAAGTAAATAAATAAATAAAGTACTACCTAGTCTAATAGACGGTTGCATAAAGAGCTACCAAAGATAAAAGAATAAATGTTATAGTCAAACTATCAAAAATACTGATAAAAACATAGAGGAGGAAATAAAAATACCTTTTCTGTGGCGGTGGGAGAAAGGTTTAGAGAAGTTTTCTGGAGGAGATACTTTTATTTAATGCTTTTAATAATAACTTGTATTATAATGCTATGAAGAATAGAAAGAAAAAAGGTTCTTTTAGTTAGAGGGAGCCCCAGGAAATAAGGCACCTTTTACTAGGGTGTATGAGACTGAGGTTCCTCACATTCTCAAGAGGGACTACAGTATGAGGTATGAGCGGGAAATGTTGGGGGAGATGAGGTTAAAATGCTAGCGGCTCACATATGGTCAAAGGACTGGCAGGTCTAGCCATCGATTTCTATGAAATGCAGTGTTATACATTTACCATTTTTATATGACAAAATTTTACCAAGTTTAATTCAATTTTTTACAGTGTCATTTAAAAAAAAGATACATAGCTAACCCTTCAAATTTTGATACTTGCTAGTGCAGTACACAGGGTTTCTCAGTGTCAGCACTAATGCCACTCGGTTCAGGTAATTCTTTATGATGGGGCACTGTCTTGTGTGTTTTCAGATGTTTGGCAGCAACTCTGGCCTCCAGAAATGCCAGTAGCATTCTCCTACCCAACTGTGACCACCAAAAATGATTCCAGACATTTGCAAATATCTTGTGGGGGACAAAATTGTCCCCAGTTGAGAACCACTGTGCTAGAGAAAAAAAACAGTAGGATGAAACTTTAGAGGCTATAATATATCTACTGTTTTCATCACTGGAAAGTATAATAAGGATATTTATATAACTTTGTTCACCTCTTTTTTCCATTTCTCTTACAAATGCTACATTTATGTGTTAAATGTACCTGAGGGGGAAATGGGATAAGTGCAAGTAGAACTACCTGCTCAAAGGGCCAACTTTGTTATATGGAATTTTACTGTTGTTTTGAGCAATTTGATAATTCTGTATATTAAAAGAAAATGGACCTAGCATTTAAAGGACCTTAAGGATGAACTACTTACTATATTAAGAAGGAGGAAAAAGGATTATCTCCTGGAAACAATGCAGGAGGGTGAGGAGTGGCACATAGAAGAGCATGGACTGAGAAGCCTAAAAGAGATTAAGTTGAGACGGAGCATGGAAAAAAGGCAGCTAGTGGAAATTCCCTGGTGATGCCATAGTCAAAAGATATTTTAGCAGTAGAGATTTTTAATACTCTTTGTTTTATTGTGAGCTTAATTTTTCTCCTCCTAATTTGCCCAGATATATTTTCATGTATCTTCCAGTTGTTGAAGGAATTTAGTTGTATGACTTGGTTTATTTGGCTTATAATTGGCAAGGCACGTGGAATGAAATAACTGAAAACTGAACAGTTTCAGTGAAAGCAAGCCTAGAGTGGAGATGGCTGACAGGAATTAAGTCTTAGGATATCTGAGAAATGCTGGGAAGTCTTTAAACTACCACAGTACGTGGACGGGGTTACAGCCAGTCACACTCAGAGTGAATTTTTCTGGAAGGCTCCAGATAACGTGTGAATTATACATGTTGAAATGGATCACACTGTGTCTTAGTGTTCTTTGGTATATTATAAAACACACTGAGTTGCAAGTAACAAACTAAATGACTGGGTATTTGTTCTGAGCTATCTGGAAAACTTGTGGGTAAAACCTACCTCCTAAACACCTCAACAGTCTGTCCATCTTTTCTTCTGTCCTTCCCTCCATCCCTCTTTTCTTCCTTTCCTTTCTCTCCTTCTTTCTTTTCCTTTGTTTTTGTCTTTATTTTTTTCAACATAAACATTTAGAAGGCTAGGTAGTACATTACATCTTAAGAACAAAGTACTCTATAAGATATAATGTTTAACAACACACTATGTTTGGTTTCAGAATATAGAAAATATATCAGACCCTATATGCTAATAAGTTTAAATAAAATTAATTTTTAAACAAAACTAAATAAACATGATTTCTCAAATGATCATTGGATGGTAAAGATGGAACATATCAAATATTTGTTTTATTAAATAAAATGGGATATTTATTTTCACTTTACCAATTTAGGATCTCTAAAAATTTAAAGATAAGTGGCACGATGGCATGGAGTTTTTTGACTGTTAGCATCTATCTATCCATCCTATTCTCCAAACCAAAGAAGACAAGTAACCATCAATCAGAATGCACAGGATATTTATTCTTGCTTAATTTGTCTCATTTGTCTATGTGTGTTGTTGCAGAACTTTTGGAAAACAATAATTTACTCCCTTTGTACATAGCTCGGCACTTTGAACAAACTGAAATAGATAAGATTTCTGTTCAGTCTTTAAATTTTCTAATTTATGTTATCTAGTGTTTTTGCCCTGAAGTGAATTTGTATGAAAAATTATTTAGTCATTTCACTTTTAATTTCCATTGTTCTTTTCAGCACTCAGTGTATTTCTAGTTTGATTTTTTTATTTACCATTAACTCTCTGTTCTCAAATGTTTGTATGATAAAGTCTCCTAATGCCCCAGGAGAGAGTATATTATAAGGTTAGATTGTGAGACGTCTGAGTCTTCTGTCAATGTTGGCTGGAGGAGAGCATCTCATATTCCTTAGGAGAGGAAACTGATATCACACTGCACATCAGTAGCATTTTTTTTCCTCTAAGAGATTGGCAAACAGCCAATAAAACACTCAGTGGTGTTTTCTATTGATTGTCCTGTGGCTTGCATAAGGGTATATTTTTCTGTATCTGAAGCAGTGTGATTTTATTGTGAAGAAGGTAAGTCTCCTGCAGATTAATAAATATAACAATGTGATTTTTTTTTTTCAGAATTAAAGTGATGGGGTCATGACTTTTACATATTAGGCAAGAAGAAATAATTCAGTGCAAGCTGGGATTGATGTTGATTACATAGTTCCACGTTCTTTATTAAATGAGATGTTTTTTGAAAGCATGTCATTACAGTTATTTGATTAATTTTTGTATTTTAGATCACATATTAAGTTATACCAGCCATTAGAAGAGGTAGCCTTATCCGTCATGCTTCAATGTTTCTAAGCATTTGAAGTTTCCTCAAGCCTCTTTGCATTTGAATATGCCTATTCCACTATTTGTATTCTTCTTACTTTGGTTTTAACAGTACAGAAACTTATTCTTTAACATACACTTCAAACTATATATATATATTTAGGCGAGGCAACCCTTGGTTGACCTCACACATTGCAAGGACCTTGCCATCTTACAATCCCTTATTTTTTTAAATTTTTTATGCCAACAGCACCTGGTCTTCCTAGGTGGTCTCCCATCCAAGTACTAATCAGGCCTGATCCTGCTTAGCTTCTGAGATCAGAAGGGATCCGGCTAGTTCAGGGTAGCATGGTCGTAGACACAAACTATATTTTTGGAATTCAGTTAGTAGGTGGAAAAGCGATAAAAATAGATCCGTGTGCTCAAGAACAAGTTATATTTAACAATTAAATAAGAAAAACTTAAGAAAATTGTAATTTATATAAAAAAGTAAAACTGTTTTATACTGTTATGAACAGTTAGATAAAAAGAAAGTAAGGCTCTGGAAGCTTAATTTTTTTGTATACAGTCTGGAAAAAAAGTCAATTAGCATTAGGGTTACCTCTAAAGAAGAAACATGTAGGTAAGAATCAGCATCACTTAAGACACTAAGTTTGCTCTTCATAAAATAACAGCCTGCTAATATGAAGCTGTGAATGTTCAGGCATGATCCGCACACAGAATTTTATACCACGAAGGGGCCGGGTGATAGACTGTAAGCCTCCACTACCATCTCAGAGAGAAAAAGAGTCAGTATGTGATAGGGATGAAAGAGGAAACAGGAAATGTATACATTATTTTGTATGCATTTTAAAATTCAGGCAAAAGTTTTTGAGACATTTAGGGCTCACAGATTTCCACTTGGGATCAGCCAGTATGGTTAAAAGAGCCCATTGTTACATATCCATGTGGCTATACTTGGTTTCCTAATTAGTCAACACTGCAGCATGGGGGAAACATGGAATGGAAAGATCTGGAGACTCACCCTCCTGGTGTCCTGTAGAAATCTGCTTGTTACTGGAGTCACAGGGCTCTCAGGACTTGGACAGCAGGACTGGGCTGGTCCAGAGACAGGACAGAATGAAAAAGGCATCACCTGAAGCTTTTTCCATCCAATTAAAACATATTTTTTATTCTTTGTAGCACTTGAAAAAGCCATCACTTGATCAGTCAGTTCAAAAAGTTGTTGAAATTGCTTATAAACACTGGAATAAACAACAGAAACTGAAGTATTTCAAAGTTAGAATCCCTCCATCAAAGTGTAATTTTTTAAAAAAAGTTTCTCAGGTAAGAACTAAATTTATTAAAATCAAATGCTGATTGTGGTTTTCTCTTAAAAGCCAAAAGAAAATCATTCTTTTCATATAAAGAAATTGGAAGTGTCTGAAATCTTCATTTATGTGATTTTTAATGCTTGGATAATGGGCATGATAACACAGCAGATCCGTAGCTTCTGGTTACTGCCATTCAGAAAGTTTTTTTCTCTTTAATGTGGGAGTAATAAAAAGCATTACATTATGCAGATATATAAAAAGCCTGGGAGCATTGAGATCCTCTGTCCCACTTTGTTTTACATGTGAGGAAACCAAAGCTCAAAGAAGTTCTAACTTTATGTGTTCAAAAGAAAAACAACAACAACCAGGTGACATAATCTTTTATACCTCAGGCATGTGCCTTTTCATTCTCTGTCTTAGGAAAAAGACTTTTTCCAACTTCTATTCACTTCCAACTTCATGCTCTGAGGTGGTATTTTATTCTTAAAGGGAGTTAAGGCTGAAATACAATATTTGCTTAGGAGCAAATTACAGTAGGGACCCTACATGACTTTAGAGGTGTTTTAGTGAAAAACATTTAAGAAAATAAAATATCATGCATATAGTATAAATTTTTAATAAATGTCAGTACTTTCCATTACATTAAAAGGATATACTATATTAGCTTGGCACTTCATCACATTCATTCAACTGTGAATACAGTTATAATAACCAAAATTGAGCATAAAAATCATTCAAAGATATGTAGAGAAGTGGTTTGGAAATGTAAGGCTATGTTAGAGGAGACTAGCATGATGGTGGTGGGTAGTGATTATAGCTCATATTCCATCGCTCTATTGCAGCCTTCTCTCAGAAGTTAAGTGCTCCTTTTCTCTGTCTAGACACATTTAAATAGGAGTTTCAACTGTTCCAAGGTCACTTTCAGACTTCTGCACAAGTTCAACTGAAATCACTTTGTGCATGATAATAAAAATTTTGGAATTTATGTTTATTATTTTTATCTGTCAAAATTAAAATTTACACCTTCTGTTAAGATCATTGAAAGAACAAATTCAACTCTCCTTCTTTTTATGTACAGTTTGTTATATTTTTCTTCTCCATGCCTACTTCTACATTATCATAGCTGATTAATTACAACTGTTTACAGCAGTATCTTATCTTAGTAAACAGATTAAGGAAAAGGTTAAAAATAATGGAATCTCATTTTATAAATCGGTGTTTATAAAACACAAATGATATCTGAGATTTTATACCTCTCACTTAGAAAGCATTAGCTTTAAATCATAATGAGGAAAACTTTATACTTTATAATACTTTATTCAGTATACTTCTGACTGAATACTTTAATAGATTAAGGGCATTTTTTCAAAAATGTGTATTTTCAAAATGCAATTTTCAATGCCTATTTTATTATGGAGTTAGATTACATATTAGAAAGCTAGTTTATACTCTATTGGTAAATTTGATACAAGAACCTAAAAATCACATGCAGGATACTCAATATGAGAATTTTACTTTAACCTAATATCTTAAGTAATAATCTACATAGTAACATTAAAATCTAGGGTTTGAATAAAACTACAAACACCAGACAAAAATATTTCTACGCTGCGAAGGAAATTATAACTCTCATGTGGTTTATTTGGGCTAATAATTAAAATTGAGTGACCTTTGGTTTTCTGGCATTTGCATCTTAAAATAAACTACTGATTGTAATGCTTGTTTCTGCTGCTTTTATCTCCCTCCTTTAATAAAATTATATATGATTATAATGTCACAATAGGCCTCCTCTTATCTATGAGGGATATGTTCCAAGACCCCTAACAGATGCCTGAAACTGTGGATATTACTGATCCTTATATATGCTTTGTTTTTTCCTATACATACATATTTTTTCACCTAAAAGAAGTACTTTACGACCTCTCTTTGGCATATCCAAACTGCCAGCAAAATGACTCTTTCGTTTGCGGGCTATTATTGAGTACAATAAAGATTACTTGAACACAGCGCTGTGATAGAGCAACAGCTAATCTGATAGCTGAGGAAGCTACTAAGTGACTAAAAGGTAGGGTAGTACATACAGCGTGGTTACAATGGACGGAGGGATGATTCATGTTCTGACGGCCTGAGACTTCACCACACTACACAGAATGGCAAGCAATTTAAAACTTATAAATTGTTTATTTCTGGAATATTCCATTTGACATTTTTGGATAGCAGGGTAAGTGGAACCACAGAAAGCAAAACTGTGGATAAAGGGGGACTATCATATTGTCTGGTACAACTTCGAATTCAAAATAGCAGCTGTATACTGGTGAGAATTCCTTCTTATTGCAGATCCTGATCAGTTATTTGTAAGTTTAAAACAAAAAAAATTTTCCAATTTATTTTTTGAAAGGATTTTATGCTGAAAATAATGCATTTGAGCTATTACTGTTAGACATAAAACACACATTGCCATGCATAGTTGAAAGTATTCTAATGCTTTCATAGGGCTGGGTAGAGTATTAGCTGAGAGTTTAGAGACTTACATTCCACTCTCATCCCTAGCACTTGTTAATTGTGTCGTCCTGGATAAACTGCTTCATCTCACACTGGCTGTCAGTTTTCTCATAAACAGAGGAAACTGCACTAAGCGATCTACAATATGTTTTCCATTCTTTCACAAGTTTTCAAACATGCAAGCAAGAATTTAACTCCATTTAGTCACTTATAACTGCATAGCCTATTTGTTATATTGGACTTCGGTAACAATTATTTGTATAGCATTTTGTGTGAAATGTATGAACTGTAATTTGAATAAGGACTGATTTAAAAAAAATAATCTCAATACAGTCTTTAAAAAATAGTCTTCTTGTATATTACAAAAGACAATTTATTATCACTTTAAAGATTTTAAAAATTAGAGATGATATCCAAAAAGTTATCACTTCTAATCCAATTTAATGTTAAATGTTTAATCTTTTCAACAACAAAAATCAATTTTGGTGTCTAGTGTAATATTAAAAATTAGATGTATAACATTAAAAATTAGGAAAAAATTTCTTCTAAACTATTTGCTGCCTGATTCATATTTTCCATATTATCTTTAGTAAATATTTTTATATGTTGATTTCCTAGATATATCTGAATCAAGATTTGAGATATATATAACTTGATCTTTAACCTCTTTATTCTTTTACTATCTGATTTTAATTGTTGCAACTCTATGGCATTTTGTGATATTTTAAAGCAAACCTGCCCAAACCCTCATTGCACTTATTTATTAAAGGTTATCTTGGAAATTCTACATTGCTACATATCATCTATGCATTTTTCACATCTTAAACAAAACTTTAGATTGTTTAGACTCTTGAAAAATCAAACCAAAATGATAACATGTATATTAGTAAATACAGTATTAATAATCAGTCATATTGTAGTCATATTTTCATAAAAAAGTAAACAGAGATGGAAACACACTGGTATCAGATATACATGTAAGAGTATATGCGTAGTAACCCCAGAGTCTGACAATTATAATATGCAGCAAAACATTTGGTGTTGCTAATGATTTTTTATATTTTACAAACATTGGACTGATAGTTACCATAAGTGGAATTTTAGAATTTTTTTAACTGATAAAAAAGCTATGACATATACTTCTGAAATAATCTGCTAATTTCTTCTCTAAAAATTCCAGCCACACCTTACATACAAAATTTTCCATATACTTTTCACTAGCTCTGAAAATTTTTCTGAGAGAAATGAATGTTGAAATGGCACTATTTGTAATGTAAAAGTATTTTAATAGAGAACAAAATAGTCTACTTCTAAAATTTGCAAATCATCAATACAGTCATAAATTATATTAATCAGTCATAATATTATATAGTCATAATATTATATTAATCATACACATCTAAAAACATACTTTTGGATAGATTCTCAAAAATAATATTAAAAATATATGCCAAATAACTTTACAGAATAACATTCTGTAATTATCTTATACAGTTCAACTAGAAATTTACCCTTGTTAAGGATTTTGAAATTAAGCACTAATTTTTGAGATTAATTATATCTCTGGTAGTTTATAATTTATATACTACTAACACATATTTCAGTTATTTCACTGAGGCATTATTTATTAACAAATATCAGTATAGGTAAAATAAATGAGCTTAATCTACATGAAAGAGGACTATAAAAAGATATATTCACTATAATCACTCAGTGCCAATTTTTAAATTATTTGGAATTTAATAATACTTATCATCCTGGTGTGAATATTACATATATATTTGTAATATAATGGATTCTGGCCACGGTTTCCTAAAGAATCATATATCCTCTAAAGGAAGAATAATATCACTTTAAGAGTTCATCTCTCTGGAGGTAGAAATACTCTATAGTTCAAAAACATAAACGATCTGGCTGTTTAAAGAGTGAGTCCAATGTGTTCCAAAGGAAGTCCTACCTTTTTTGAAATGGCTGGACTTCTCTGAAATAAGATATGGTAGTTAGTCCAGGAATAGAGAAGCTAAAGTTTCTTTTAAAGATTCTTAAGCATTCTCCACAAGAGGTTGAATTTTAAAGTAAGTGATGTATTCCTTCTCTACTCTCAGCATGACCTCAGAGACAGTTAAACTGCTTTAAAGTTTTTACTTTGTTAAAGAGCCTTAGAAGTTTAAAACAGTCCAACAGGAGGCCTAGAAGTGGGAGGACGAGTAGAATATTTTCAGGGTTGGGCTAACTTTGAAGCAAAATATGAATGGTACTAATAGTGTAATAAAATCTAATATCAAAGGATCTGTCTATAGATCAGTAAGAATGTGGATAAATTTAAAAGGTTTTATTAAGGCAAGTAGTACTTTTCATCTGTTACTACCAAACTAAATAATCAGCTATAATAATCTTACCAGTGTTATTTGAATAAATACAGTGCAGTTTTCACAAAGACAAATAATATTGGTTACTTAAGATACCAAATAACTTTACAGAAGCTTACATTTTTCTCTAATATGGTATTGGGATATGGCTATAAAGTTCAGAATATTCTTAAGGGATTATGCTTTTATTATCAACTTATTAGCTCAAAATACATCTATATAAGGTAATATTGACTCCAAGTGCCACAGAATTTTACTTTGTACAATTCAGTGTTTTGGGAGTATCTGTGAAGTCGTGTTAATAGTATTTTTGACTCACCTGTCATTTGAAGTCAGTTGAAGTATTTCTTGGAAAGTTTAGCACTGTGAAAATAGAGATGAGGGATTCAATAATGGATAGCAGAATTTGAAGTTAATAACATGAAAAATTACATAATCCAGTTAGAAAAGCAAGGCAGTTAATTAGTTGAATCAATTAATTTGGTACTTATTTAAAAAGTTAAAGCCCTAGAACAAAGTTTATCTGGATTTTCAATCTGCAGCTACAATTACCTAAGTTACTATTGCTATTTGTCTTCTATTTTGATCTCTCATTTTTAACTTTTATAATTATGTGATTTTAACACATTTTCTTCATATCTTTCTTGTGATTAAGTAAAATTAAACTTTTAGGTAAGCTTATATAAAAACTCAAGATTTTTATCTTTTTCGATAACTGTTATGCAGACATTAAATGGTGAATTCTAGCACCCCTGTTAAATTCTATCTCATTGATTTCCAACAAATTTCCTCAGCCTAATAAAATTATTTTGACTTCTGCATATTTATCTCACAGATACACATCATTCTTCAATTATACAAATATGTGTTTTGCTCTTCATCCAAATCATTAAAGAAAATACAGACAAGTTACACAGCTTGTAATACAACTTGAGACACATTTTCAGTATCTCCCTTCTTCATCCCTTCCTTCTTTCCATTTAACAATTGCAAATGTTTATGAGGAACTAGTTACAATCTACCCTCACTATTTATCATAATTATGTGTTATAGAGTCATGGCGGACACTGAATTAGCAAATACTGGTTCATTGCCCTTATGGAAAATATAGGATTCGTTTCTTCCAAGCTTCTGGTCACAACACTTCCAGTGGTCTATCAATATATAACCTTGTTTTATGAGTGTTTCTGTTTAAAGATGTTTTGTTTAATATATACATTGTTGATTCAGTAACATTAAATTCACTGACAAATGCACTATCATTTATGCCTGAAGGAAGACTATCTAACAGGCGTTTTCTCCCCAAGTCATATCACAGGCTTCTTGTACTTAGAAACCCTAGATACATTCACTTTGGGGCTATTTAAAATAGAAAACAAAACACCAACAAAAAGCACAAAAATGCACAATGTGGTATTACCGACTGTGAAAGGACACTTATTTACAGTATGAGAACTTAACCAAGGAGACAAGAATGACCATGTTGACACATGCACATGTCCATGAAAGACCTGAAAACACAGTATTGACTTTGGAGTTACCTATAACTTTTAGCAAGTAGGTGAACTCACAAATACAAAATAAATAAATAGAGGCGCTCCTGCACATACTGGGTACCATCCTTACTGCTGCGAGACACGGTCCACACCTTCATCAAGCTCTTAATCTTTGAGCATATGGGAAACTTTGTAACAAATGTTTTCTAACTTATTTCTTTCACTCTTTACACAAGTATTTATTAAGCACATGGTATGCTAATCACTTACCTGTTGGGGATATAGCGGGGATCAAAGAATAAGATGTGGTCCCTAGTCCCAACAGAGATCCTGGTATGAGGTACAAGCTAGTGCAAATACTACTAGAGTGATGCTCTGAATTGCAAAGCTCAGGTTGCAATTGGGATACATGGAAAAATCACCATATGTTAACTCTTCACAGGTTAATAATGATGTCTTGGTGGCTGTGACCTTAAAGCTGAAACTCGAAGAAATGCGAATAAAAAATCTCCAAGTAGAAATTGGGTGGGCACAATAAAGTAAATGAAAACATACACCTAAAGGCTTGGAGGTAATGGAAAGAAATGTAAAGTAGCTAATCACAGCAGTTGACAGTGGGAAGTGACAGAACTTAACAAGTGGGAATTATTGTTAAGTGGAAAAGAAAATGGTAAAGGAGAAGCGGTGAAATAAATTTATCTAGAAATGTATGCAGAGGCCAGATAAAAAGCATTGATATGAGTTAATTTAAGGAGTTATCAATTCTTCCTGAAGGCCATGAGAATAAAAAGTGAAAGTGCCATGATTGGAATTAATTTTCATAATGATAATTTGGCTGCAGATTTTAGATTCATGGAGGTCGGGTGGGTGGGGGCAGGTGAAGAGTGAGACAGGATCTTGATCGGTAAAGAGATCTATAAGATGCTTTTCAGCAATCTTAGTGAGGGATGATGTGATGTGGCCAGAAGAAGAGGAGTAACAGTGAAGGTTAAGACCAATGGATTAATTTAAAAGACATGTAAGAGCTAGGTCTATGGGATTTGACGATTGATTGGATATGGGTAGTGGTTCTTGTGAAACTTATTCCACTTTGGGCCCAAAGGGCTGTGTTTGCAAAAATCGACTTTTATGGATAAGATAACACCTCCCCATATCTGCTTCCCCACCCCCAGACAAAGAGCAGCCTTGCTTACTACTCACTATAAAACTCAGTTTTACTCCGTTCTCACACAACCCACTCAGAGTGTGCAGGTATCCATCTAGACTGATCTACATTGCCCCCATGGAATTTGAAGGGTCTTGGAAAACCGGTATGACCCAGAAGCTCTGGCTACTTCTTTTGTTGTGAGTAATAAAGTCCTTTGTCTCTGATCAGGGAGTCACATATCTTCTGCTAGTATCCATGAAGTAGTCACAAACTAGTTTGTCAATTTTTAAAGAAGGTAAATTCCAAGAGCTCCTGACAGTAGTAGTTAAATAAGGGGGTCAGAAATAATTCCATGGTTTCTGACTTGGGTCGCACAAGATCATTGGGACAGGGGATATGAGATGGAGTATGAGTTTAAATTGAAGGAAACAAGGTCTGTTTTAGCTATGTTGAATTTGAAGTGTCTAAAGCAATCATATGAAATGAAGCCCAGTAGTCAGTTTGACACATAAATCTGTTGACAAATAGATAAAATATTAGTGATTTTCAGATTAGAATTTAATATATAAAATATGAGAAATCCGAGTGTAATGTCTAGACTGATTAAAAACAATTTATAAAACAGAATGCAAGAACAAACAAACAAGCAGAATAATTTGAAAAACTATTTAAGAATAATTTGAAAAAAAAAACATTTAAGAATAATTTGAAAAAAAAAAACAGAAAATCAGGAAAATATGGAGCTATAAGAGGCAGGCAATGGAATGGTATAAGAGAAAGTGTGAAATCATTCTAAAACAACAAATGAGCACTGTATTCAAAAATAATATGGTAACTGATAACTTTAGCATATTTTTATAGACTTGATATAAGTAAAAAATCAAAATACATATTATGCAATGAATAAATTGTAGAGTAGTAAAAACAAGATGTTGAGAAAGAAAGAGAAGAGATTTGATGGTGAAGAAGAATTTAGGAAGAAAGGTAAATATTTTAAAATGGAAAAGATTCGAGCATATTTGAATTTGAATGGAAAAAGATGACAAAATTTATTGAGAAATGCTTCTGAAAAAAATGGTAGGTGATGATGTTAGCTTGTAAATAACTTTTGCTATTATAAACCAAGAAATAAGCAAAAGGTGGCTTGAAAAATTATGTTTTATAGCAAGAAGAGGAGAGAATCAATCTGTTACCCTCTTTTTTTCAGTGTTGTCAAAGAGTTCATTAGCAGAGGGAGGAGGCAGGTAGAGCAGTCAATAGTGGGAGGGTGTAAACAAAATTTACAGGAGCTGTAATTCAGAATGGCAGAGAAAGTCGCCTGAACATATACAATGGGATCGCTGAGTACTTTGAGAGGACAGTTGACGTTGAAGACCATGAATTAACACAAGAATTGTTCATGAAATTTTATGTGGTATTTCTAGGACAGCCCTTGGCACTATGTGGTGGGGCCATTCCATAATGTCAATTAAAAAAACAGAGACCTTTGAATTGATGGGGAGGAGGGGCTTTTCACTAACTGTTGTAATAGCAATAAAACTTAGTTAAATATATTGGTAAAAGAAGAATGCCAATCCTTTGATGATAAACTATAAGTATTAATTTGTGTAAAAAAAGACAAAAAAGCTGAAAGGGGAAAACTGTAATAAATAAAAGGCCTGGATGTTTCAATAAGGTTAAGAAAATCACTAGCGGGAATACTTTAAGGTGCAAGTTACATGATAAAAAATATGTGTCATGGATGGAGATATTAAATTTTGGAATTTATACAATAGTTTTTATTCCTTTATTAAATATTTACTGAGTTCCTCTTATATTCTGAGAAATGTTCTAGGGGTCAGAGATATTCTAGTATAAAAGTTAAAATGTCTACCCTCATGGATCCTATGTTACAAAGAGAGGAATTTATCACACCTTCATTTGGTGAGTATGCCTTCATATATTTTTCAACGTGAGTATCCAATTTATACTGCTTTTTTTGTAAAAAAGAATTATACCACAAACATTTTTTCCCAATTTTCTTTTTCCTCTTAATTGTCTCTTGTGTATATTTAGTTCTAACTTATCATCTTTAACAGTTATAGCTTATAGTGTAAAAGTAGCATAAATCTCTTGAGGTAATATACATTTATAATTTCCCAATTTTTCTCTATTATCTACATCGAATTAGAGTGATTCTATTGGGATAAATAAATAGAAGTGAAAATATTGTATCAAAGTATTGTAAAACTTTTATTTTTAAAATGTAGTATCAAATTATCATAGCATGCAAATTTATATACTCACTGATGGTTTTATGAAAATGCCTAGTTTCTTGTATTCTTACCAATACAAGGTCTTCTCTATCTTTATTAACTTTATCAGTGAAAAATATATTATCATTATTTTTTTTTAATTTTATTTTGAAATTTTTAATGAGTTTGAGAAATTACTTTTATAAATGTTTTACATTTTGTGTTTCTTTTTCTGTAAAATTCTTGACTTTTCCATATTTTATTGGTGTGTCACCTCTTAGTGATTCATTAAAAATGTCTATGTAATTTAATTATATAGATATATAATGTAATATAATTATATATAATACAGAATATATTTTGTATAAAAATTTTTTTCTAATATATTGGTATTTCAAAACATGTTAATTATATTTTATTTAACCTCTTGTCATGTGTCTCTGGAAAAGCACAATCTTATGAGCAACTCTTATAAAGAGCAGTCTACATGTTTAAAATATTAAACTGTCTCTTATCTTTATAGCTATTCAGATATGATTTTTATAGAATAATTTGCTTATAGAACCAAATCTAAAAGTGTTTCATAAAAAGTGTCATCTGAAATCCTGCCATACAAACAAAAATAGTCTGGATTATGGATTTTAATTAAAGGATATGCCTACACACTTTGTTGAGGGTTAGACAAGAAATCAAATTCTCTAGTAAACATATTTATTACATTTTAAAAGACAGACTAAGTAGATATGGTTTGTATTCCCAACATCCTCCAATTATACCATATTCATTTCCATCTGAGTTTCTATGCCTACATGTCGTGCATGTGAAATAAGCTGCCAGACTCTGTTATGAGTTAACTATACACTTGAATACAGAAAAATTGTTATTTGTATTACCAAAACCAGTGATTATTTCTGGTTATTTGTTGTTTGATGACCATAATTCATAAGAGAAATAACCTTGTCTGTGTTGTTCATACCATGCCCCCAGTGCCCACACCAGTAGCTAGCAAAAAGCTGACAATCAGTGAGTTTGGATGAATAAATTCAACTGCAATTACTCACTTTCAATATTTCCTTAACTGAAATATGTATGTATATAAAACAGCTTATGCCCTAAAATGACACATATAGTTCATTTTAAATAGTAGACTACTAAAAGCAAAGTCCTTAATACATATGAAACATTTTTTAAAGCTGTTTATAGTGCATTTACAAATTCTTTCTGTTCTTTTGGCTACTAAAACATCCTTAGCTTTCTCCCTTTATTTTATTTCCTTTTTTCTTCTATGCAGCTAAATAAACATCATATTTTTTTATAAGGTAGGAAAAGAAAACACGGAGTACTGTTTGACATATAAAAATCTCGCATTTGGAAATTGCAACAGGGTTCTAAGTTTAAGAAAAGATTTAAGCTGCTCCATGCCTTGGAGATTTAACCACCTTGTCATCTGGTGTATTTTATATCTGCATTTATTGTCTGTGTAACTTATGCCAAGACAAGTAACCATGTCCTTATATATACTATGTTTTTCTACCACAAAAAGCATAACTTAATAATAATAATAATAATAATACCATAATAATTTTAATGAAAGAAATATGAAGTTATATTTCTACCATATTCATTTTTGTTAGAGAAATGTTGGAAAGATTTTAACAAAGTTTCTCTCTCTCAAAATCTCAAAGCAATTGTAAAGAGCTGTGTACCAACATTCTTTGCTTTTTGCATGATTTAGTTGATAGTAATGCAAATATAATTATCTCAGTATTAAATAAGGATAATGGCACAACTAAATAAAATTAATATGTTTAAAATAGATTATCCATTCATTTAAGCTTTACCTTCTGATTTTTCAAACAAGAAAATACATTTTTTTCTTATCACCTTTTGTTAACCAATATATACTGACAAAAAGCAAGAATTTAGTTATCTTTACAAATCAGGTAAAAATTGCTTATTAGGAGTCAATAAACACTCACTCCTTTTCAAGGTTAATATTCATATTTCTACTAGTAGTAAAGATCTATCAAGCACAAAGTAAAATTGAAGGTAAGCAGTATCTACATTACTTGGTGTCCAAAAATACTGTATATGTATTACCGAATTAAGTAGAAATATATACATGGGTGATATAATTATGCATGTAATTTTAGAGTAAATTGACCCTAATCTTAAGGAAAAAAATATACTTTCAAGCTGGAAAACTTCTAAGTAAATTTTTCATATTGATAAAATTCAATGGTTTTAGTTGATCTTTTTATATTAGTTTTCTAAAGCAGTCAGAGCTTTGGAATTTCCTGTACTACATTTTATTTTATCTCATTTGAACTGCTAATTAAAGAGTTAATGGACAATGAAATGACCAAAGGTAGATGGTAAATACAAGAAAAAAGGTAAATGTAAATAGATTGTTTTCTTTTATGGAAGGGACAGCCTACAGACAATCCAAGCAACTGAACTTACAGTAGTAAACCTATTTCATTAATTAGAGAAAAATATTTTCCAAGTAAGATAATGTAGTTTTTTAAAAGATGTTTTACATCAATTTATATATTTTTAAATTTTAATTACATGAAAGAATGTTTAGATATTGTTAAAGTACAGTACAAAGATTCTGAAAAATAAGATAAATTAGTCAAAGAAGGAAATAATGAAATAGAGAAAAATGTTGAATCAGTGATTACAGACCAATGACTATTGATTATTGGCATAATTTATCAATAAATTACTTAAAAAACAGAGAGAATTCAAAATGTTAACTATTTGGAACGTGGATAGTTTTCAGACCAGACGTAATACCACAGTCCTCGACACATAAAAAATACACAATAAATAAATTTTATCTGCCTTATACCTGATACAAAGAAATTGATTCTGTATGGCATTGCATTTTATTTCTAATGAGAACTAAAATCTAATTTTGTTTTTTTAAAAATAGATATAGACTTTAAGTGTACATTCTTCAAGTATCTTATTTATAGCGCTGTCCTGTTAAACAGCTGCTTAGATAAGACCTAGAGAAAACGCTTATCAAACTTGCAGTTGTAAAATCAAGTGCATGTAAAAATCAGACTATCCCAAAGACTATTGAAATTAGAAGACAAAGACTGAAATGATATTTAAAAGAAATACAGACTTTAATTTGCCATCTATATATAAACTACACATAGGATGCAATATGAAAGAGTAGCACATAATTGATAAAACGAGGAATGATAAAAATATTCTGCATAAACCAGTCATGTAGTGCAAATGATATTAAAATGAAACAAAGTAAAATCTTCAAATGCATTTCAAGAACCTACTTGATATTGGTCCAGCTATGCTCTGTGTTCCTCAGATAACATCTAAAATGTTCTGTCCATTTGGACTTTACATTTTATGGTATCCTTGACATTCAAGATGCATCTACAGGAAAGTGAACAAAATCTTATGATAACTAGCAATCATGTTAAATGGAGAATCAGTGAAGTGGAATATTTTACCATAGGAAAAAATATTTGAAGAAATATGTGTCACATAGAAATAGCTGCATACTTACTCTGGGGCATATTAGAGGGGCAAAACAGATTTAATAATAAAACTTAGAGGTAGATTTTGTTCAATCGTTATAAGAAAGAATTTTCTAAAATAGTGTTACACAACAGTGGAGATGACAATTCTGAGGTGGCACTTTCCTTTAGGTAAATATATTCAAGATGAAACTGCCTGGGAGGTAAATAGAAATTTTCAATTTGGGTAGGAGATAAATTTGATAAATCTTTGAGAGAAACTGTGTATTAGTAACTCCCTCCGTACAAGTCCATATTTTATATTGTATTAGTATGCACACATTAAATGTATCATGTTATTTTAATCTATCTGTATATATATTTATAAATTTCATATTTATAATTTAGATGAATGATTCAATTCTAAGGCGTTTTGATGTTTCTAATTTGTAGTATTTTGTGGCATTCTTATTTAAATCAGAAGTGAATTTTTCATTATATTTGCATATCTCACAACTGAGTCCTGTGAAAAACGACAATGTATACGGGCAGTCCTTCACAATTGCTTTTGAAATTTTGAATTCTCAAGTAGCAATGCAGAGGATAGAAATGTTATTTCTTATTTCCTTCATTTGTAAAGGTTTGCTAACTTGACCCTGAAGTCTACAAACCATTCAACTCATTAGTAAGCTGGAACGCTTTATGTATATGTTAATGATAAACTTTTGTCTATTACTGAATGAAGTTGCTTCAAAATGAGAGAAATATGATATTTAAGTCATGTTTCATGATAAACATAAAGGATCTATTAAGTTGCATTTTAATTTATTTCTTTTATTGTTCATTTTTAATTTTTTAGTAAGTTACACTGTGAGACATCTTTATACAGTAGATAAAATAGAGACTTTTAAACTCAGGCATGCCTGAATTCAAATTGCTTAAAATTGCTGAATTCTGTTTTATTTAAAAAAAAATCATTTAACTTTGTATGTCAGTTTCTTCATTCTTAATGGGTATAACAACTGTCACAGGATTTCAGATTAACTATAGAGAATATTGAAATAAAGTGCTTAGTACAATGCTTATCATGCAGCAGGTCTTCAATAGATATATCACAAACTTCTCTTAATTACTAATAAATTTTTAATTATTTTACTCACAATTATAGAATAATCATTTGCTTTAAAAAACTGTTTTGTCTTATTTTGAGATATTTAAAGACAGAGACAATGAATTAAAGTTATTACCTGTTATCTTAAGAAAATTTCCATCTGAAAATAGCAGGTTTTGAAATATTTTAAAAGCTTATATCATTGTAAATTAAAGAAAGGCTTTGGTTATTATAATACTCAGATTTGTGTTATTAATAGAGTTTAAATATTTTTTAAATTATTGTGCATTACTTTATTCTTCATTGGATAAGATGATCACATTATGTGTGAATCAATAATAAGATTTATAGTTTTGGATGTTTCTCTAACGTATTTTCACAAATTCATTTAAGATTATATGAACTTATTTCTATCCTCTGACATACCTCTCACTTACATTCAGCCATCTAATAATTGAAAAACTTTGACAGTGCCTGTACCCTATAATAAAGCTAACTGGATAAAAGAAAGAATAAAATTATAACACAACCTCATAAAATGTTAACTGGATAGAAATTCATTGTAGAATTTAAGTTTTATTATTCACGCAATAGGTCTCTTTAGAGGAAGATTGGAAAACCTATATTTAAACAGACATCTGCTTACAATAAAATGATATGATTAAAAAAAAAAAAACCTTTCTTCCTTTGAGGTAGCTTTTGATTTTCTTTGACTTGATTTATATATCTTATTTTCTGTTTTTTTTTTTTTCTTTTCAGATTTGTAATATATCTACTTTATTGTTATGAGGCCAAATACCTATACATATGTAATGATATAGTAATTACAGCACCTACCAAAATAATAGAATATTTTATATTGCCTTCCCAACAACAAAAACAAATTTTCAGTAAAAAATGTTACTAAATAGATCAGAAAAGTAATGCCAATTAGAATTTCTTAATATTTTAGGACATTTTACAAAAAGTGTGGAGTACATATATTATACATTTTTAGTACATAATTACTAGAACTTACACATTGTGCAAAGGTTTTGTTTTAGTTCACTTGATCATTTTAAAGTACATTTCTGTGTTGAAAATTGTTTCTGACTACTATTGTATTTATATGAACTGAGTAAATTGTTGAAAATATTTTCAGTGAATTTTTTTATTGCTTATAATATACCACTGTTAAGCCTTCAATTGGATTTTCCTGTATGTCATCCTTTTAGTGTATGTCTGTTTGAAATAATAAAATTTACATTATCAATCAGTGTTTTTGGTTGTGAGTGAAAGTTCTAGAAATTTGAAGCATAGTTGATAATATTTGTAGAGAAAAAGTAGCACCAGAATTAATGGGATAAAAGGGGAAGCAAGTCTAGAAAATGAATGGGAGAAATAAGGAAGGATAGTGAAGTATAAAATCTGTCTTAGGTCATGGTAGGATCTTTTGGGCAAGATGCTCTTGGGTGTTCTGTAGCTACTCAGTTTGTTCTATAAATGTACCATCATTTTCAATATTCATTTAATTTATAAGCTGTTCTCTTTTTTGTTGTTATTATGACAAAGTAGACAACTTTTCTCAAAGATTTTATGTGTATTTGTTTACTTTTTAAAAGATAATCTCAGAAGGAAAGCACTATAAGGATAAACCTTTAAAGTTACTGCAATATACTGATTTTTTTCTAGAAAAGTTAATTACCAGTAGTGTTAGATGCCACTTTTAAATAATAACATTGTAGAAAATATTTCACTATAGGAAAAAAGTGCTGTTTATTTTATATTAGTGTTTTATTTTATTTTATAAATAGTCAAATATTTCATAATTAACATTTGACCATTTGTGAAGTTAAAGTCTTTATTTCATAAATACATGTGTTGAGACTATGATAAGTATTAGGACAACATTGATAACGAGACTAAACCGATTCCTTCTCTCTCAGAGCTTACAGTATAAGGGGAAAAACTTGTGAAGCGACTAACAGCTGGTTTGTTAAGAGCTACGGATCTAGATGATGCTAGTTTGGAAAACATAATGTGAGCAGTAGAGCCAAAGCCCTGAGAACCACTGATGCTTCCCGGAAGAAGGAGTATCCAGCCTAAGAGCTGAGCAACCATCCAAAGAAAGGAGAGAGTGGGAAAATGTCTGGACGGTAGAGAAGCAGGATTTGTAAACTATGAATTATAAAAGTGTGACCATATTAGAATAAGATATAAGGAACTTAAAGTTATTTAAAAAGTCTACAGACTGGGAGGTGAAGGGTTGTAGCCCAACATGAGTCTGAAGAAGTAAGCAGGAGATAAATAATATAAAACTAAAAAAATTAAAGTAGTAAACTAAAGGGTTTAAACCTCATTGTGACAGCAATAAAAATTCATTAAATTTATCATTTTTTAAAGTGAGGAAGGCCATTATAAGAGTTGTATATTAGAAAGCATGTCTCCAGATAGAGTTCTATGGAGATGGAGGTAGGAGGCCATGCAATATTCTCGATGGGAGACAATGATTAAAAAAAGAACACACAATGCAATACACATATGATGTATTATTGAATTGTACACTTGAAACCTTTATTATTTTATTAACTAGTCACCCTAATAAATTTAATTAAAGGAAAAAAAAGTAGACATGGAATAGGGAAATGTAAAAAAGTAAATATTTTGAAATTTACTTAACTTGGTGATGGGATTTTGATTGGAATTTGAGTTGGAGAGAAAGAAGGTCAAAGAATCAAATATTATAAACAATTCAGTTTGGGGTACCATGATTTTGAATTTTCTTGTCTGTAGGATATCTAAGAGTATATTCAAAATAGGCAGATAGCATTTTAATTTTTTTATGGACTAAACTGTGCCTCCATAAAATTTATATGTTGAAGCTCTAATCCCCAATGTGACCGTATTTGGAGATAGATTTTATAAAAGGTAATGAGGTCAAAAGTACGGGATACTAGTCTGATAGGATTGGCAGTTTAATAGTTTATAAGAAGAGGACAAGATACATCCCCTCCACCCCCTGTCTGTCTGCCTGTGTGTGTGTGTGTGTGTGTGTGTGTGCGCGCGCGCACGCGCGCGCGCCCGTGCCTGTCTGTCTGTCTGTCTGCCTGTCTCTCTCTCTCTCCCCACCTCCCTCCCTCCTGCCAGTTTCTCCTCATGTAGGCACTGAAGAAAGGCCATGAGAGATAAGAGTACATAGCAGGAAGGCTGCTATCTGCAAGCCCAAGAGTCTTCAGCAGAATTTGATCATACTGGCACCCTGGTCTTGGATGTCCAGACTCCAAAATGAGGAGAAAATAAACTTCTGTGTTTAAGCCACCCAGTCTAAGGTGTTTTGTTATGGTGGCCTGAGGTGATGAATGTGGACTCTATGTCTCAGAAGAGAGGACTGAATGAACAGAGGACAGGCACTATGGGGGAAACTTGGTAACACTCACATGTGCCTAGATACTGTAAACAGGCTTGTAGTCTCTGCTTGTCTTTTCATTTTTTCTATTATGTTTGGTCATAGCTTTTTTCCTTGGTGAAATTTTAAATATTTTTCTATCTGTGTATAACAGGTCTATGTATATTAAAGATATCAACCCTAACAATTTATCATACATTCAGTTGCACTTTGTCAATTGTGGTTGATTTTTCCATGATTGTTAAGTTGACATTTACAGAGGTGAATCAATCAAACAGCATTTTGTCAGACTCAAACTGTGGTAGAACTTTTCCCATTTTCTAATATCTCTGTTTCATATGCAAAATGATTCTGTTTTGTGTAAACTTAATTAGACATGTAAAAGCTTTATGAGAGATTAATGTTGGGCTATTTTTTTCATTGCTCTAACAAAACATCTCAGCAGTGGAATAGATGAGGTGTGCTGCTTAGCAACACTCATCCACATATACTATGTTGCTTAGCAGCAAACTTTCAATAAAGTGCTACTTTGAATTGGTATAATTCCTTTCTTCCCCGAGTAGAAAAATTTACTAGCCCTGGATCCAGCCTCCGCAATAGCTACATTATGGAATCTAGACAAGGCAGCAAACTAATATTCCCAGTTCCTTTGGCTCCTATATTCAGAAGGCTGTCTCCCCAGATAATTTTTCTTGACCTACCAGAGGCTGGAGGGTGAGTTTGGGAATAAAAAGATTAATCTCTCAAAGACACTCATATTTTATGGATCTTATCTTGCATGAGGATTATCGGAGCTAACATATATGTTTAAAACTAAGATCCAAAGAGAGAAAAGATTACCAAAAGTTTTGCTGTTCTTATGTTTTCTCTGGTACATTATATATAACCTTTCCAAAAAGAAATTTCTTACAATGATGAACTATCCAATAATAATGCATTATTTGGCAAGACAAGAGGAGCGAGCTGTCAACTGATTTCAATTCAGTGGTGTTTGCCTTTACTGGTTTCCTCTCTCAATTTTCATATGTTCACAGTAGTTTCTTGGCCTCATTTGCACTGGACATGTTACCAAAGAGATCGAGTTTTTAACATCTTGATGGAACTCTTAATTCCTCAAAATTCAGCATTAGGCTTTTATTATGTATATTTAGATAAGAACCTATTATAAAAGAGAGCAAAATATATTAAGAGGGAGGGTGAATGAATGTTTTCTAAATGAGACTAGGAGCCCAAGTTAGGTGAGTTATAGATTTGATACTTGACTCCATTTATTCCTTTTTATTTCCATTTAAAGCTTATCTCTCATGAGAATACTTATTTTAAAACTAGTAAAGTAGACAAAGATCACAAAGTTGACTTAGTAACTAAGAAAATCTTTTAAAAATGTTCTCACTATATGAGATACCAAGAGCAGTCAAAGTCACAGAAACAGAAAGCAGAATGGTGGTTGCCAGGGGGTGTGGGGAGTGGGGACTGGGGAGTTATGGTTTAATGGGTGTGAAGTTTCAGTTTTGGAAGATGGAAAAAGTTCTGGACGTGGATGGTGGCAATGGTTGTACAAAAACGTGAATATACTTAATGTCACTGAGCTGTACATTTAAAAATGGTCAAAATGGTACATTTTATGTTATATTTTACCACATTAAAATAATTAAAAGGATAAACATGTAAAAACTGTATATGTAGTTGAATCAAATTAACAGATATTAAGATTACTGATTATTGTAAAAAATAGAAAATATATTTAATTAATATTTTAAAATAATTTAAAATCATATTACTAATAAAATAACCTTATGAATTAAAAACATATTTATATTCATTTTTTAGACAAAGCAACAAAAGCAAATATAGGTAAAGCCACTTGCCCCAAGTCGTAGGGTGAGGAAGTGACAGTGCCCAGAGACTAACTATGGAACTTTATTTTAACCACTAAGCTACACTGTTCTCATGGAACTAATTTCTTTCTATTAAGAGCTTATGACATGTCAGATATTTTTAAAAGTGCTTTATATGTATTATTTATTCAGGAAAAGACTCGGTTACTAACAATACCTGTTATATAAATATATTAACCCACTAATCCTCATAGCAACCTTTTGAGAATTAAATAACAATACACATACTACAATATTAGCTGGGTTTCTGACATACAGTAGACACTAAATATATACTATTATCAATACGATCTTTAGTTGTGTAGTCTGGCATCATTTCTACCAAATATTCTATTGGTCACTTTCTAACATCATTGTCAATGATTCAGAAATATGTATTATTTTAATCCTATGAATATTAATTTCTTTTAGTAAATCTTTTTGTTCTTAATTTATCTTTCATCCTTCTTATTCTTCAAGGTTTTGTTCCCAATGATATCTAGGGTAGATATAATCTGTCCCAATAATTTTTATTGTAGATTTCATTAATATAATAATTGTCTAATTCATTGACAACATTTTCATGCATCAGAACAAACAGGTGGGGACAATTCTTTGAGTAGGAAAGTTAAAAGTCTAATCATAATACATGTATAGGCAATGTATATTACATTTAAATTATGGAATTTTAGGTAGAACTGAAATACTAAGCAGCGTGGTTACTCTCTTGCTATTTGTAAGTTATGTTATAAAGATAAAAGGTTTGTTCTATTTAGAATACAATCAAGTTTAAGTCAAGGTTAGTAAAAGTTGTATACATTCACTAGCATACTAACATAATGATTTATGTGTCTGCTTTAGATATGATCTGCTTTAGGGTAGCTTTCCTTTTAACAAGCTAACTTTTTGGTTTGAAGTAGAAACTATCAGGCCTATTTACTCTTATTCTTAAGAAAATGAAAAAAAAAAAAAAAAAAAACAAAATGAAATAGCAGTCCTAATAAGTACAGGCATTTCAGCAATATCGCCATACATATGTTCTTTGGGGAAAAAAAGCAAAAAAACTAACAGTCTTCTAGTTTACGCATTAAAATTACACATTGATGGCTCCCAGAGGGTAAGAGGTACAGGGATGGGTGAAGAAGTGAAGGGGAATATAGTCAATAATATTGTGATAATTGTACTGTGACACATGTTTACTAGACTTAGTAGGGTGACCACAATATAAGATATATAAATGTCAAATTCACTATGCTGTACACCTGAAACTAATATACTATATAATATATGATGTTATAATATATAATATATATATATATATATATATATATATATACACACACACACACACAGAGCCACTATGGAAAACAGTATGGAGGTTCCTCAAAAAATTAAAAATGGAATTACCATATGGGTATTTACCCCTAAATTTGAAAACATTTATTCATAGAGATATATGCACCTCAATGTTCACTGCAGCATTATTCACAGTGGCCAAGACATGGAAACAACTGAAGTGTCTTACTCAGCCATAAGAAAAGATTCAAAAATGCCATTCATGACAACATGGGTGGATCTTGAGATTATCATGCTAAGTGAAATAAATCAGACAGAAAAGGTTGAGAACTATATGATTTCACTTGTATGCAGGATACAAATCTAACGTTACTTCTTTATGGAAGTTTTCCATAATCACCCACTCTGTTTCCCCTTTTAACCCACCACATTAACCTGTTTATTTACTTAAAATAATAATAATATGTCCATAATTTATCTGATCTTATTAAATTGTATATTATATCTATTTACCCCATTACAGGATAAACTCCACACAATCAAGATTTTATTTCTGTTTTTGACCACTGCATCCTGTTCTAGAAAATGCCTGTGGGACTCATAGAAAAAAAGTCTATGAAACAATAATGAATAAGTAAATAAATGTCATCACTGTTATCCTTTATTTTTCTTGTATTATTACTTAGAAAAATTATAAAGGCTGAATGGGGGAAAGGACATAGTAAATACCAACTACTCAACTTCATTGTTTTACGTTCAATGTGATTATCTGAAATAATATAAATGTTTTAGATACAAACATTTTTAAAAAAATATTCCTCTTCTAATTAATTTCTCATATGTAAAAAATATTTTTATAAAAGACAGGACTCTGAAAGAGGTGAAATCATGACATCCATCAAGAAATACCCTATCGATAAATCTTAAAATAGTAACATATTCTTACAAATTCAGTATTTGATGTAATAGCTTTGTTTTTTATTTAGTTAATTATAGCTATTACAAATGCATGTGAAATGAAAACCAAAATGGAAATTGTGATACTTTGATATATAATATTAATTTTAACCATAAAATTATTTGCTATGCAAACTTTTTAAACAGATAAATTTGGTAAGTTTCCATTTACTTGTGAATTCTTAAAAATAGGCTAAATTGACATATTACTCATTGTTCTCTATGGAATCACAGAAACTGCAATCAAATGTGGCATTCTTAAATCCAGTTGTCAAGCTTTATCCATGAGCAGGCCTTATGAGGAGTCAGAGTAGGCAGCTGAATATGTCACATGTTTCGAGAGCACTGGAAATTATTTTTACTTAAAATAACGTACCTTCCTTATTAACTTTCTCTGTGCATGAAATTTACCTTTAAAAATCTCTTGGGGTTTTAACTTTAGTTTTCACTTAATACTTGGAAGGGTGACTCTTCTTTTACAAATGTTCTTTGAGAGTTCATCTGAGGATTGAGAGACTTCCTGAATAACTGATCTATTTCAGAGAAGTTTTTTTGCCATGAAATTCAGATATGATACATAAAGAAGAGAAGACGTCGCCCTTGTAGCTGGCAAGATCAGCCAAACCATACCTGGGGATAAATGGTAAGTCTCTCATGTTACAGTCAGACAGCATTCATGTGCCCTTACGGGGGTTCGTTGACAAAATTCAGAGGACAGGGAGAAAAACTTTGATTACAAGGAGAATCCACCATAGATTATATTTAACAGAATTCATTCTATCCCTTCACCCTGCTAAGGAACTGAGGATCCAAGAGATTATAATTTGCTTATAGAAGCACGGTTATTATCTAGATGAGAAATTATACTCACATTTTCTGACAAATGTCTCTTTTCTTCTATGCACGACTACTTTCCATCCAAATCAGAAAGAGGAGAAAACACAGCTAACCTTTAATTAATCTTTATGTATTCTGATTTTGTTATTGCCTTGTATAGTAAAACTCATTTTAAATGATTTACCCATCAGAATGAAGCTACATATTTAATTTGTTATACAAACAAACATAAAACAAAACAAAACAAATAAAGCTTTACACCATTACTTAAACATTGTTTGTACCACTTTACAGTTTTAATTTGAGAAATAAAATATTTTTCATTTCATTCATTCAAAACAAATATTTTCTATGCCCTTTTTCTCTTTTACTTTACACTTAGCAATTAATACTTCCTAACATAACATGTGCTTTTCTTGCGTATTATACTTATTATCCCTTCCCTGAACCCTCTACCAGAATTAAGCTTTATGAGGACACAGATTTTTACTGATTTTATTCATTGCTATATTCTAAGTGCCTTCAACAATTTGGCATGTATTCAGCATTCCGTAATATTTTCTGAATGAATGGATAGAGGAGACAAGAGAAGCACAATCTTCATTAAATTAAAATGTGAATAGTAGCACACTCCCACCACTATTACATATAATTTCTAATGCTAGACATAATAAATGAACAGGGCAAATGCAGATGTTTTAAACAAGTAGTGATAACTGAATCAAGGAAAGTCCATAGAATACAATAATATTAGAGAACAGCAAATCTTATCTTTTAGTGGCCTGTTACCTTAGAGTCCAGAGGCCTTTCTTAAGTGAGTACTATTTCACAGATTCTAGAGTTACATTGCAAGCTACTGTAAGGTTTGTGGGATTCATTTGTCCATATTCTCCTTCTCAAAATTTCCTAATGTGAGATAAAAATATAAAGAAATTGACTTTAATCAATCTGTATGTATTATTCAGTAGTACCCAGATACTCTTTGATTAAGTTACCTTGGGCAAAAAGGTCTGGTTGAGAATGGTAAATAATGATGATGATGATGATGATGATGATAATAATAATAGGATCCAGAGAGCAATTAAAGGTAAATATAATGTTAGACTGTCTGGAAAAAGAAAATTTGCTTGAAATTATTTGTTTTAATAACATCTATCATTTAAATGTAAGATAAAAATTTGTCAATAACCCAGCTGAGGCACAAACATAATTAAAATCTTTGTTCTCCATATTTCTTGAAAAAATGAGAATATAAAATATTGAATGTGTTGATTTTTTATATAGTGTGTGATAATTGGCATCACAATCAATATTTTTAACCTATCTATAATGAGAAAGTTCTGTTTATCATAGAATTATATAACCATGCTGTCCACTTTCAAAACTTACTAGAAGGAGATCTCTCTCAGTAATACTGTGAGTCAGTATCTGTTCTGATTTTGGTTAACTGCTTAAAATTTTAGCCTGTCTTCATTCAACATAAAGCTTGTCTAATTCATTGACTCTATGTGATTTAAGATTTCCATGGCATATGAAGAATGTGATTTAAAATATAATTTTATTGAACATGTGTTAACAGTCTCATAAGTTAAACAAGAAAAGTTGAGGCAGTTCAATCTAACACTAAATTAGCCTTTTATCATGAGATAGACATTTAATACTAAAATCCTAGTTAAGAAGGTTGATACTTCCAACATCCTTAATCTTATGGTATGTAATCATGATAGCAAGACTAGGAAACAAAAATCCTGATTATAAGAGAAGCAGTTACAGGTAGACTGTAACCTAGACAATTCTATGTAACATTAAAAATTAATAACACTTCAAAAAGTAGTTGCAGCAGACAGAAAAGAAATATAAGGTCATTATCTAGAAGCTTGAGGTCATTTATTGTAGGGGTAAATTACCTCTATAACTAAACAAGCCTATATTACCATATGATCAAGTTTATAGTAAATCTTTCTCATAATTAATTTTTAAAATATGTTCACATTTTTCTTTTTAGGTTAGCATAGAAGTTTATAATTTAGAAAGTCTTCTATTAGAAAATTCACTGGAGAAATCAAAGTATTTTGGCTTTACTTAATAAAAGATGACAGTAAAAAACTGGTAAATAATGAAAATTATGTAAATAATAAAATATTATTTGTTTCTTTCTCTTTCATCTCTTCCTGCCTCCCTCCTTCCCTTCCCCTCTTTTTCCTTCAAACATCTAAACAATACTTATTGTACATGCAATAAAATTCCATTGGCTTCTAATGCTAAAAATGCAAATGAGGCAAAGTATCTGACCTCAAAAAGCTTATGGTAGAGAATCTGGAAATTTGAAAACAAAATATATGTCATTCTTCCTTGTTAAACTCAAATAAACATTTACAAGAGCCTTGCTATAAAAAAAAAGTTGTTGAGACAGATGTAATTTTTTTTCCTGTACCATATTTACTACAACACTTGGCATAACTCGAGTTGCTCAACATAATTTTACTAAATTACTATTTTGTGTCTGTATTATATGTGAACTTTCTGTGTGGGACTCCCATGCTAATACTCTGTTTTTTGTATTAATGTGGTAAGAAATTTTTCTATAAGTATGTCGATGTTTGAAAGAATATATATAACATTTTTTAATGATATTTAAAATTCACATGATCCGTACATTATAGAGTAATTAAACATCTCCTCTTCCCTCTTCCTCTTTATGTCTATGTAGCCCTCCCTTGGCAATGCATATATTCAGTATGCTGGATGGAAAATTACTGCTTGCCTATCGCCCATGGGAACATAGGCTATCATCCATAGGAACATAACATTCTAACAATAAGCTTTCTGCTTCTGTACCCCTGCTTGCACAACCGACCTGTGGGTTGACAGTTAGTAAACAGAAGAAAAATAGACATTTGTGTTCAGACAGAAGAATGGGGTTTAGGGCTTAAAAACCCTGTACCTCTGAATTTCGTGGCTGCTTAATTTGGGGTCTGCGTACCCCTGCCAGACCCAGCTGGCTGAATAAAGAGTGTGTTTCCTATAACTCAACTGATTTCTGGTGGTCCATGTGTTTATCAGGGGCTGGCGGCTACAACATCAGTAGGGGCACAATCACAATTCATAGATAAAAACCAGAGAACACAAAGAAATATGTTCTCAATACAATAATCTCCAATTAGAGCATTGTGCATTTAAAGATGCTAAATAAGTGATTTACACTGTAGGATTTTAAAACATGTGCTTTTCAGTCAGAAAAAAATGTTTTTTAAACCAAGCTGTAGGCTCTATGAAGGGAAAGGCTGGTTCATCACTGAAGCATTTCTAGCACATTAGTATCATGCTTAGTATATAGTAGCTACTCAATAAATGTCTTTTACAAATGAATAGTTTCCAAAGTTTTAAAATCCTTTAAGACCTTGTGAGAAAGCAGCTATTATCCATTTCTAGTGTCTTTTATATTTTGACTAAGGACAGATTAAGTTCCTTAGTAAATGCTCCAGTACCACCTCATAATCATCTTACATGGCATTTACTGTCTTCCTATGTTTGCTAATTATTAAGCAACTTTATTATTTTATTTTCTGTCTTCTCCTATAGATTTAGTTCATTACTTTGTCCATGATAAATATAATATTCCCAGAAACTATATTAATAATTCAGAAAATGTTAAAGTATTTAAGGAATTATTGTGCTTCGGCTCACTATAGGCTAATACAAACAACAGTAAATTTTAGCGCACTTTTTAAAAAATATATAACTACACTATATTAAGGTGGTAACATAGGTTTTATATGATGTTCACACTTCTCAAAATCTAAAATTCATAAAAATCATCAATCGGCAATTAAGTTAGCCAATGAATTCTAATTTTGCATCTGTTATATTATAGGTCCTTTAAATATTTTCTTAAATGTTTTAAAAAAGTTATTATTTGTTATTAAAATAGGATATACTAATCTTTATTTAAGCAATTAATCAAATAGGAATAAGTAAATAAATTTTAATTAGTTTTCAATATAGCTTTAAATTCATAATGCTTTTTGACTAAAGTTAGATTGCCTTTCAACAGCTAAAAATATGAACAGCAAGGTAACCTTTGTAAGAGAAAAGAGAAATGTCATCTTTATTGCCAATAGGGCACAAAAACATGACAGATTTTTTATTGGTATATTTAGGAAACTGATGACAAAAATGTCTTGTCAGTGAATGAAAATTGTTGAATTTCCATGAGCGTACTGGAATTTCACTGCTCCTTTGCAAAGCTGCAAAGTGAGAGAAGCGTGCTTATTTTCATTCTCAGCTTCTCATTCACATTGTTATTTCTTTTAACACATCCCTTCACATGGTCTCCATAAAAGCCCAGCTGACTCACAGTTCCCCTTCTTTTTACCGAGCTCCTCACTTCAGCACCCCACATAATTGTTGTTTCCCCTTACGATCCAAGTTATTTATTTCAAATCCCACATCTAATGCTCCATATTCTAGTTTATTTTCTCACCTACTTAGTAGTCTGATAAACTAAGTCACAGAAAGCTGACAGTGTATTTTATTATTCTTTGCATTTTGTATATTCTTTTAAAAGCAGATATGTAAAAGTGACACTGTCTTAACTCAAATTAGTGTAGCCATAATCAAGCAAATATAGAGATTTTCTGTAGGAAGATTTAAGACATATAAGGTGGAACAGAATTCTTGCTGACTTTCAAATTCTGAGTCCTAGTTGCCTATACTATTTTTATACTTTTTTGGTTTGTCATAAAAATATAATTCAGTAGCTCACTTATTAATTATTTTCATCAAAATATACAGACTTTAATTTAAAAAAACATTTTCACCATTAGTCTCAGGAATAAAGAGAAATGATGCATGACTTAACCATGACTGATTTAAGACATGCTATATTTATCATTGATAGCATAATGATAGTGTCAAGCTTGTCAGAACATTGCTCTGATGATGGGAAGCTGACATTGTGCTACATGTAAAATATTTAGGAATTCTTTCTTAGTACATATAAACCATCATTGCCGTTACTATTGGGACACAGTTTAAGCCTCCTAGCAAAGTAGTTATATAGTGTCAATATTTGCAAAAATACTACAAAACTCCCCCTGCTGGCAGAAAGTACTGAGCAAATTATCTGTAGTATACAAATCTTTTTGCAGGCAACACAGAGGGAAAAGAATGATGAGTATCAATCAGTTGCCCAAGGAAATATAATCATCAGAAACCAATCAGCAAGTTAACTGCTCTGGGGCTTTCTAATGGCTGATAGGTAATGATACATAGTGAGAAAAACAGGCTTATAGGTAAGTAACCTTCATTTTTCCAAAGGCAATGCATACCATCTATTATACTGTCATGATTCCATAGCTGGAGGCTTAGAGAGCTCTTAACTTGTAAATAGATTCTGGATAATGGTTAACTCCAAATGACTTCATTCTTGAGGCAGACTACAGATAACAATTTTTTTAGGAAAGTCTGATGGCATGACTCCCTAGTTGTAATTTAACACTGTTGTAACATTTTAACCCTTAGAAAAATGTTGAAGTAGTGCTGTTAGACCCTCCCCCCACCCCAGATTTTTATTGTTGTTAGAGTAGCAGTGTCTTCTCAAATGTCTAAAGTTCCATGATACCTCTAAATGATTTTCAATATTAACTTTCAGAGACAGCTTTAACATGGAGTGTACTTAACAAGGAAGGTATAACTTGGAACTGCTCTCTTAGATAGTGATATTTTAACAGAAAATAAAATCTTATATCAAAGGCCCTCTAATTAGAATTGTAGGCATTGGCATATATTTGATTAGAAGAAATTATCTGGGGTAAATATTTCTCAAGGCAGGATTATTTTGCTCCTTTTTCCTATAAAGGTAAATCAATAGGTCTACATTAGTACTTTTGCAAGATATTATTTCTACATACATGATCCTATGTTCAAAAGAGTTTGGGAAACAACACAATGTAAATCTCTCAGTGTTTCCAATGTATATCAGTATATTGAATTTTCTGAAGTTTAAAAAAATATATTTTTATTTGACACAGTTTTCCCAAACATATATGACCACAGAATTTTTAAAATGTAAATTCTTACAACATCCTAAGAAATATTACTTGGGAAATACTGACCTAGAAAAGGACATTGACTTGTCTTTGATTACATTTAAGCCAACATATTTTTCTAAGGAACAAAAGTACAGAAAAACATATTAATATTTTTTAAATCTACACTTAATTAACATTTGATATATAATTATGCCATATTGTCATATATGAAATTATTTTCAGTGTTCACAATGGCTATTCCCATACTTACATCCCTTCTACAGATATTGTGCAGCACATATGAAAAGCAATCTTTCTTCACCTGAAATAATATAGAGACAAGAGTCACAGAAGGGCAAAAGGGCGATTATAGATAGTTAGCTCTTTCACAAATGAGAAAGTATTGCAGTTTCAGGGAAGCAAGGATGGTTCAGCACAGATGCAGGCTACCATATCTGTTGGTCTAATGTGTAGTATAGAAGGAGGATGAAGATGTAAAGAGAGGTAGTAGTCAGAACATAAAATGCTTTGCATGCAAAGACAAAGTCTGAAATATGACCTAATCTGTGAAAAGGTGTCTTTGATGCAGAGGGTATAACTGAAGAAAAATAAAAATGTTCATGGCCTGCAGTTTTCTCCTGCAAATTAAGAGGTTTGTTGAATTCCATGAATAATATATATTCTTATAACTTAGATGATCTATTTTATTGAAGAGAAGAATGTTACTGAGAAATTGGCACTGCTCTTTAATAACAAAAAATTATTAATATCTAAAAATATTTAAAAATGAGCGACATGGAAACAGCCTTATCTTTTATCCCTTTCATTTGAGATTTGCTTTAGAATTTAACTGACAGTTTCACATGCATGATCTTATTGCACACTCACTTTACAGAGAAAGCAGCTGAAGTTCCGAGACTTCAAGTTACTTTCTCATTCTCACATAGAAGAGCTGGATATTCAACGGATTCCTTTCAACGTAGCCTTTGTAGAACACCTACTGAGCGTTCTACACCTAATGAGTGTGCTGGGAACTGGTGGTGATAGAACAGGGAATACAACAGTCCTCCTCCACTCTTTCCAAAATCACACATTTTTATTTGTAAACACCTGTGATCTCTTGAAAGGGCCAGATGGCTAGGGCTTCCTCAGTATCATTAAAATGCTCCCGAAATCCTAGACCCAAGTCTCAGCAAGGGCATGCCACTGCGTCATTCAGTGGCTGAGCATTTCTACAGATACCTTTACTTTATTAGCTCCTCGTTTCTGAGTCTGTGGTTACATGTTGGTTGTACCATATGCTAGCCCCAGTGCTTCTCCTTTGCAAAAAGTGAACAATGCACTCACAACTACATCGCAAAGCTAAAAGGTTACCTGTTGGTCATGGGCACTGAGTAGAATCTAGTGTCTCCACTGCCTAAGAGAAAGTGCAGAACAATTTGTACCAGGAGCGTACTGTAACTTAGAAAGATAATTTAGGCTTATGTTGCAGAAAAGTTGCAAAAATCAGAACGGCAAGAAACCACGCAGCATTTGGAGAGTTGGAGAACTCAAGTTTATTATGCCAGTGGTCCCAGAGGAGCTAGTGCTCTGAACATCTGGGCCAGAGCTCAGTTGCAATATTGCTTATATAGAACTTATTTGGCATGGGCTGATCGGTTACTTTGTCCTCAGATGGTTACAGAGTGCTATGGGTTGAAGGTAGTTATAAAGAGTTAGGAAGCATGGGAGTTGCTAGGGGGGACAGGCAGTTACATTTTTTGCTTAGAAAGAACAAGCAAAAGGGAAGACAACTCTTCAGTTAATTTCAAGTTAATTTCAAGTATGGTCTATGCAGCAAGCATATCTACAGAAGCAGAAAAAAGAGCTGATTAGCTTTTTGAGTGAAAATCCCTCTTCATTTATACTAAATACTTAGTATAGAAAAAAGGTATAGTGTAGAAAAAAATATCTAGAGGAACAAGACTAGACACCAATTTGGACATAAGTTGGAAGGCTATTGCAGAAAGCAAAGTAAGAAATGATGAGGGTTTAGTCAAAATAGGGGGAGAAGGATAGAGAGGGTTAACTCAGGAAATAAAGAATAAAATAAAAAGTATTTAATGGCTGGCTAGGTATAAATGAAAACAGAAGAATCTAGCATAATTTCTATATTTGAATTGTATACTGTAATACTTCTTTAAGGAAAAAAGAATGGAAAATGTCCTCACCAAGTTTAAATAGGTTGAATCTATGTATATCTATTCACACACATAAAGACTGTTATTTCCTTGCTAATTCATCTTTTTTCACATTCAGATTCCTAGAAAATTCCACTAATTTTCATGGTTTAAACTGGTACTTATATACTCAACATGACTCTAATATTTATATATTTTAGCTCTCTCAGATAAGCTTCAGACTCAACGAATTCCCTACAAGATACCTACAACTACATTTATTTCCCACTGATGATTAATTCAATATGTTCTAATCTGTACTCATAGTTTTAATACTCTAAATTGTTGCCCCTACTATATAGGGCATAAAACTGTATAACCTGGGTTGGCTCTCTTCAGTTCTCTAACTTCATTTTCTTACCTATAAAAGTAGAAAATATTATCTATGATAGATTTTTATGAAGATTAAATGACACAAAAGTATTAGCATTATGCCCTTACCCTAGTGAAAATTAAACAATTGGAAGTTGTTGATGATTTGTTCATCCATTTATTCACTAATTCCTAAACACACACACACACACACACACACACACACACACATGCAATATATATATATATATATATATATATATATATATATATATAATATATATAGACAGAGAAATTATGTACAAACATTATTATAGGTATGAAAGATGGAGAAATAAATAAGGCCATAACTCTCCTATAGCTTCATTCATTCTAACTGAGGGAAAGCAAATGATCAAAAATAAATATATGATGAGGTTAATAGCATAAGAACTGCAAAAATAAATAGAGCAAGCTCTGGGAATCCAAATTGATTTGGGGTTTCTTTCTGGTAAAAAAAAAAATCAATCAATCAATCAGTGAAGGCCATTCAGAAGAGGTGACATTTGAGATAAGACATGACAAAGAGAAATAAATGCGATGAAGAGCTTTCAAGGTAGAGACTAAGAAACTGAAAAGACAGTAGCATGTTCAGTGTATTTAAGGATCAGTAAGAGGCCAGTATGGCTGTTGTTGAGTGAGCAAAGGGTCAAGTCCACAGGAAATAAGGTCAGAGAGAGAGAGCCACAGGCCAGATACACTGGTGTTTATTACACATTATGGATTGCTGTTTATTATAGAAACACCAGAGACAGGTACAAAATCTTTAAAAAAATGTTATAAATATAATAACTGGCAAAAACAAAAACAAAAGTCCTGCATAAAGAAACCAATGATGAGAAACTATATAAATTAAGTCAGAATGATATAATCATTCTAAATTCAAATTCTTGTTTTGTAGTTGTTCAGTGCAAAGCACTAGCTAAATAAGGCTATATTTTTCTCTGTATAGTTTGGCCCTTCTTTTACATGTTTCCCTTGAATACACTTTACTTAATTCAGCATTTTTTTTAATTCACAAAACTATTCTTAACAAGTGTAAGAATTATTAATTTTAACCTGCTTTAAGTATTCCCTTTAAAATGCATTTGGATCCCTGTAAATATTAAAGATGCAATCATTTTCTATTTTGAATATCTTCTAGGAAATTTCTTTTTAGCATAAATGCTATATTACAATTTTACATATCTGCTTGAAATCAAGATGTTGGGCTTCCCATAGGCATATTTTCATAAGAAAATAAATACTAGCTGAACCTTAATCCAATATAAAGATATTTTCATAATTTAAATTTGATGATATAAAAAGGTTAATATTTATACAAAGTACTTGTTCAGGATTAGAAACATAAAAATGTCATATTTCTTTCAAATGGCTACAACATGGCTACATCTCAAGAACTTTTAAAGAATTGATACCCTTTACAAGAAAAAATGTTTGTATTTATTTCGTCCATAGTTTTACAATACCTACATCCTGAAAGGTTCATTTCATTAGCACTCAATAGGCTTGTAGGAGTTGATCTCATAAAACATCTAAACACTTTATTGCGAAAAGAGAAACAAAGATTTCCAATAATAATTTATTTGGGGGCTGAATTTAATAACATGCCAGGCAAGGAAGAGCCTTGATTCTCTGAAGAGAGTTCAGTGAGTCTTCTCAACTCTAAACTATGAGAGTTCTACATAGAACGAAGTAGAAATGCTTTCTAACTAAGATAAGATTTGGAAAGGCATTTATTGATTGCTTATAGAAGGGAACCAGAAATCCATCTTGGTCATTACTATCAGTGTGACATCATTTTAGTGAGCATCAAACTGAGCTCACTTCTTCAAAAGGTCCGGAATTAATACTTGAGTTGGCTTAGGGTCATGCAAGAGTCAGGGCCATATACACATATGCAAGGCTAAACAGATATTTCCTTTTTCATTATGTACACTCACTGACCACTGCCCATAATCTAGAGAATAAAAACATCGAGTACGTATATCAAGAGTAAATTTGGTATATTCAGCAAAAATCATTACTTGTGTTTTTACTCCATGTTTTGTCTAGAGTAAATTGGTTTCAGTTACTCCACACTTGTATGCTATTGACTATAGTACACTATGTTAGAGGCAAATGCCTTTGTATAGTTTCCTTTGCCTTTTAGTCAAAATGTTAATAAATATCTATTAACAATATGTATTTAATAGATATTTATTATGTGCTAAGAAACTAGATATATAATGAACCAAAACAACTATCAAAATATTTATTCATTCAATATGCATTTATTTTTAATATCTATTTTGTGTTAGGTATTGTTCTAAGAAGTCAACATACCATGGTGAGCCAAACATAAACTACCACAATCATGGTGTGGAGGGAACCAGAATTTGTCATCTCTAAATAGGCATCTTTGACATAAAAATTATTTGAGCCGAAGGCAATTAAAACACAGAAAAGAAAGAAAGAAATTCTTCTTTAAGTGGCGAAAGATTCTTATCAGCCCAGAGAGGGCACCAGAAGAATCTACAAATAAACCTTACTCCATTAGTTTCTTCCAACATATTTTTCTTCCCACATTTAGCCACCCTTGGAAGTCTAAAACTGCTTTCCCTTGTCTTGTCATTTCTCTACAAATGTATTCTTTGTTGATGGTGTTATATAGACCAGAGTTCCAAGCCACCACTTTGAATTATTTTTCATTGAAGCATCTCCCACATGATGTGCATTGCATATGTAAATACATTGTTTCTCTTCTTATTTTCATTAAGGAGCTCCAGCTGAAAACTTGTGATGGGTTTGAAGTAAAATTTCACCTTACCTACAATGGTTACAATCAAGTGGAAGATTCAGAAAATAAACAAGCAAATAAATGATTTAAGATTAGCTCTATGAACATTACCAATGTAAAAATTGCACTAGACAAAGTAAAACAGGCAAGGGAGACTTTTTCAAGGCTATTACAATGAGAAAGGGATGCCAAAAATAATCGGAACACAACTCTACTGAAACAAAAATCAGGAGAATTTTTAAGGGTTGGGGTTAACTAGTGGAAAAACACTGGAGGGTGTTAGAAAGAAAGCTGATCAGAGAGATGTGTGGAGTATGTTGAGATACTTTCTCAGTTTGCAGATACTTTTTCTCTGTGATTAGGTCATTTGTATTTGCAAATTGGCTACCATGAAAGTTATGCTCCTAAACTCTCTATAAGGATCAGGAGATAGGGATGGATGCTATCTTTCTTGATGATTACATTTCTAAGGGATGTCTCTGAGTCTGTGAGAAAGACATGTGGAAAAATGTCCTCACATGTGTTTCATCTACTGTGTCGCATTACAATGTCTTTAACCACTGCTACTGTTTAATTAGTGTTTCATCTACAGTCTCTTTAACGCACATTCATGCATTATTTATGCAAAAATATTAGGAAGCAATTCCACAGTCACACTTTTGTATTTCTTTAATACGCTATCAACGACTGACAACTATATTTGTAATAGAAATAGTCTCTTTAGCCACCTCCATATAGTAGGCTAAAAACTCCAAATTAGAACATGGGTCTGGCTCTGTTCTCTGAATTTAAAATTTAAATTGAATTACAAATTTTTTGAGATAACACTGTATCATTGCTATTATATTCATCCTATTGCTATTATATTCATCCACTCGAATCAACTCCTAAAGTGTGGCCAAGTGGAGACCCTCTAGGTTCTTCTTTAATGAATAGATAAGCTTCATTAATACTTTATTTGCACATTAATATGTACTGAGCACTTGAATATTCTCTCAGCTATGTTAACTTTTTCTCATGCAATTTTATTTCCTTATTATTGTTTCTTTTGTATATAAAACAAATGGGAAAAAGTAAACTCTAATCATAAAATTCCAATGTAGTTAGTTTCATTATTCCTTTCCCTCACTCATAAACACAAACACAGTGAAGTGAATTTTCAGAAAATGGTTTCTACAATAGCTGGATTTATAAAGCTGAATGCTTTATAAATAACCTAGATAAGGGTGGTACAACTTCACAAGGAGTAACTGTACAAATTGAGTTTATATGACAGTGTTCCAGAATTATTTCTCAGTTTGAATAGTAATAATTTTAAGAGAAAAACACCACCAAGAAAGTATGTCTGCCTCTTATAGTCCTGCATTATTTATTACAATAAATGCACACTTATATTTCAAAAAAGTGAAATTTTTAAATTTAAGCAAGACTTGATTAGGTTGAAAATAGACAGTATGAACAGCAACGAATAAAAAGGCCTGAGTTCTAAAAGTATCTACTTAAAAAAAAAAGAAACTAAATTAATGAAAATATGGTAGAGCATAAAATTAGTAAAACCTATTTTCAGACTTGACTAAATCATTCTTAAAATATTGCTATAAGTATGTGAACAGAAAAAAAAATTGACATTACAAAATTCTTTGTTTAAAAAAATATCTTTAATTACACTATAATTTAAATATATAGGAATAGTTTTCCATGAAATGGAATTTACTCTTCACCAAAAAATGAAGAGCTATAAATTGGGTTGACTTTAGCTAACAAATTATTAAACTACTGCAAATGGTTTTTATATTTTAGTAATTTGTTACTTCTAGTGGCCATATTCAAGTAACTGAATGTTTTAACAATTTATTAAAAATGACTGTGTTTATTTAAATACAGTGTATTCTCAAATTATTATGCAGCAATTGTGTCCTCTGTTATGTAAATATTGGGTTGATATGGCCAGTAAGCACAGGATTTTATTATGTGAGGATTTGCCTATTCCCACTTTGTCAAGGATAAAAATCCCCAATTGTTATGCATTATCACCAGTGTAGGGTAAAAAATAAAGGCTGTGTGTAGCAAAGAGGAAGCAGTCAATATCTCATTAGTCCTCTGAACAAGATTTACACTACAACACACCTTCAAGCTCTAGCCTATAAATTATGTAGAACTGTTACCCCCAACTCGTGGACATATTTGCAGCTGCTAGTAAAAGGGTAGGCAAAATGATCCTTTCACGTACTGAATTTAACTAGATGTATGGGTTCTGAAAAATAAATTTAATATGAACATTTTAAATGTATGTGGATTGATGAGTTTAATTGTAAAATTATATTCTATGATAGTGGATGTGTTTTAAGTCTCTTTAAAACATAAAATAGACAAATGGATGAAGAATTATATGAGATTAGCACTTATTTCATAAAAAAAGAATTGATAAGTATTGTTGATTACCTTGGATTGACTAACTTATGTGTTTTATGTGTTCTTCACGTGGATTTTTTTTTTTTTAAGAGGGCTTAAAAATTAACATGGGATAAGGTACATTCTAATAAAACAATGATATTTTAAAGAGGCAGAATAATATTTTTCTAGACTAAGTATAGAAATGTATTACACATCTTTTACAATTTAGGTAGAATGGTTCTATAGACATCATTTGGACTAAGAAGTTAGTGGACTTAATTTTGACTGCTGGTTCTGATGTCTTTTAAGGCAAGTAAAAGTGGACAAACACATTATTTAAGCTATATGATGTCGGGTTTGCTCATCTGATAAAATGGGTGTAACAATAATTTCTAATAATAATTATGAACTAAAAACTTGTGCAAAGGCCTTAACGTAGATGCGTTAAGGTTCCTCAAAGAAAATGAACTTCTGAATATAAAGGCTATTGTTGTTCCTGTTTATTCTTGGCCCTAACACGTGCCTCTAACATTACTCATTTGCATAGCCAAAAAAGTATTCTCTATGATGTCGTTAATTTAATCTAGTAGAGCCTCATATTAGTCACACTACCACACTATATCTGAAGTTTCTCTTAATTTCTTCGATCAAATGTTTAAGGGCTTTTACTGTTTTTCCCCGAAATCTTGTTTCCCCCGCCCCTTTCCTTTCATTATTTCCCTTCCTCAAACATATATTCTGGTCAAAATATGTGACTCTATATTTCTTAGCTATTTCTTCCTCTGTGCCTTTTACCCATTTCATTGTTTGCTCATTCCGAATTACTGTATCCCCATTGCTCTTCTAGCCTATAAAAACTTCTCATCTTCTGACAATCAGCCACATCTGTCATATAATTTTTACTGACCCTCATCTTTCCCCTCCCCTGTATTGTATTATGTGTACAGTGTGTGTGTAGCATGCAGAACAAATTGCTTTATATTGCAATTGTGTAAAATTTTCATCTACTTTCCTAAATTATAAATGATATGAAGGCCTGATACTATCTTACATACCCTTGTAAACTTAATCTCAAATACTTTTAAATATACATATATAATATTTTTCTAAAGAGTAATATTATGATATTGAGCTTAAATGAAGCATGCTCTGCTCATAGAAATGAGTGACTTCTCAAATAAAAAGGAAATAATTCGATCTGCCATTTATTTATTTATTTATTGGTCATTAAACCTAACACTTAAATGTGGAATATATATTGCATTCTGTAACAGCACTGTAGTCACTATTTTCTGTAACATACCTTCTGACAATTTAGAAAGCCATGTGAATGCAAGAGTGATAACTTTAAAACAGGATTTTAAAATTATTTTCTCATATTTACAAAAGGTTAAGGTATAACTTTGTTGATATGTATACACATACATATATGGAACACTTACACACTTATTAAAGGAATTCTATAAATTAAGGTGCAGAACAATTTTATAAGGCTTTATTATGAGATGATTATAAGATAACCTTAAAATTAGCAGAAAGTATGCTTAAGAGTACTTAAAAAAAACTTGCTAATGGTGATCCGATGTCACTAAAACCTTTCAAGGAAAGGTGGTTATTTTATAATCGATATATTGTTTAACCTATAATTTGGATAAGAATCAGACTGCGATCTTTTGCAGAAAGAATCTGGCAGCAGCATCCTGCACCAGCTGGAATTTATGCAGGTTCCTCTTGGGCCAGAAGCCAGCAGAGGATTGCAGTAATCTAATTCTAAAATAACAAAAGCATGAACGACCATTTCAAGGTCTAATTCAAACAGACATGATTACAACCTAATAGGGGATTCTTTATGAAAAATAAAAATGTACCTTTTTCTGGGAAATTAAATATAGTTTAAAACAAAATAAATCCAGAAATTATAGAAAGTAATAATATTTTATGATTATTAATTTTTATCAGTAATAAAAACGTTTAGCTCAGAGAAAAACTTAAAAAGTAAATTATAATATGAAAGATGATTAAGACAAAAAACAAGCATATTGCGCAGCTTCAATTATTATTGTAAGTATTCTTACACAATCCATAGTGAATGCATAGCATATAATTATGTTGTAGGTAACCTGGCTGGCTAAATTACAGGAACCAGGCAAATAGATAGGAACCAGGCAAATATATACTGACCATTATTTTTTTGACTGGCATCAAGTTCCACTAGAAATACTTTAGAAAGTATAAAAATAATAAGCAATACATTAACATAATAAATTAACAGTTATTGATGAAATAAATTTGTAATTAAAAGTGCATTTTAAAAAGCCAATCTTATAATACAGACTGAATAAAAAAGAGAAAAGACACAACCATTTGTTAATAAAAAGAGTAAAATAACAATTGCATATATATGATTACAAATAGAGCTAATTATAATCTATGCTATCAGTGATTAAAGTGGTTTAATACATTATACTCTGACCACCGTCAATGTCAAGTTAAACTCAAGGAGAATCATTCAACCTTGAAATAATTGTTTTATATTGTTGTTAGCAATGTTGTTACTTAAATATAAACAGAATTTTATATTTAAAACATTTTCAAACCTTGAATTTATATCCAGTTTTGGCTATTAAATTATTTTAACTTCTCAATTCATTCAAACCAGTTCACTTCATCTCCCTCCCTCTCTCTCACTTTCCTTCTCTCTCTCTCCACACACAGACACGCACCCAAGGACACGTAAGTATACAGTCTGCCTATCACAACTGAAAACTCTCAACTTCGATATTCAAAATGGTACGTTCACCTATAGTTACATGATCTTTCGCTAAATAAGACTGCACTGACAGATCTTTCATGAGTGGCCAGCATCCAATCTTTACGTTCGTCTGCAGGCTGACATGCCACTCTAGGACCACACTGAAGGAAAAGAAATATTTATGCTCGGATCTCTGATAAATCCTGATGATAGAGATCTGCTGGTATTCCTAGAGTGCTAAATGAAGTATTTATAAATATAGTTCTTTAATAAACTTATGGAATTTACTATTCCTTGAAATTAAGCAGTCATAACATGAATTATGGTCCTGATATTTTAAGAAGTGAATCTGTTGTAAAATTTGCCAAAAACCCACATAAATAATGGTATAAAATATGTGAATGTTTAAACAACTAAATGAAAAAAAAAAAATATATATATATATATATTTAATCATCCATTCTTTCTTTAAAAGAAATGTAGCCTATTCTATTCAACCATATCTAAAATAATTTCTATTTACTAAATAGTCAAGAATTATGAGACTATAAAAATAGACAAACTTTAATAGATGCTTGAAGCTTCTATTTAGTGAAAATATAAGTCATTTTAATAATTCACAAAGGAACCATTCCATATTTCCTTCTGAGAATTTTAAGCATGAGAGCTTGAGGACCAAAATATGTACTATTATTAAGTCTATATTGAGCTTAGTACTAATGTACAAAGAAAAATGAGAGTAAAAATAGCTCTTCTTAAAGGAGTTGGAGAAAGAGGAGGAGGAAGAGGAGAAAAAAAGACCAGCTCAGTTTAAGCACATAAGCTTATGAAGAACCAAAGAAGTTTACAGAGTAAAATAATTAAAGTGTTCCCCCTCCCACCCCCGTCCCCCGATTATTTTAATGAAGTCTTGCAAATTAACTGTTTCTAGAAAGAAAAACTAGTTTTTAATCTAAACTTCAGTTCAAAATCTAAGGGATATAGGTGGATTATATTTGAAAGTAAGATCAGGAGACTCTCAAGAAACAAATAAAAAAGCTATTAGCAAATATTCGGTGTTGGTAAAAGGAGGGTCTTGATTTATTCATTCATATTATCAAGAGTCACTATTTCCCGATCCTCAAGACAGTCTGACAGAGACAAACCAGGGTCCACTCATCTTAGCTTCTATTGTTGATTTTCTGAACCTAGATAAAGATCTTTAGATTTATCATCAGAAAAACATTTAAAACAAGCACAACCTTCTAGTTTAGGGCATCTTGTTTTTGAAAAATCAAAAAGTAACAGAAGCATAATAAATTGGCATCAAAGATCTAACTGCCTTCAGCACTGAATCAACAGACCACTGACTTGCAAGAACTTCACTGGGAACCACTACAAACAGATCAGGGCTGTCATCCATCTACACACCCACCCTTCAGGCCAGAGGAGAATAACGATGTCTTCTTTTCCACCTTCCATATATCACATGAGTTATGTTGTTCTGACAAACATTCAAACCAGAATTTTGCTGACAACACTGTCTGGGAACATGACTAGTTTGCCAGAGTATATGATAACAGAAAAAAATCAGGTGATTGTGGTATTAAAATATAGTATCCAGAAACATTGGGTCATTAGTTACCAATCAGAAAAATATAGTCATAAAAATTGTAACGAAATGTTGATATTGGATGTGAGGAGCAAAGAAAGATCCAGAACTTTTTTTTTTTTCTTTTGGTCTAGCAATACATATGACCAATACCTGGAGAGGAGGAGACTGGGGAGGTGAAGCACACTAAAAGTAGATTTATGAGTATTACCAAAATTATTGAGGAGATACTGAAGAACACTTTCAACTACTTAAATATTTCCTAGGACAGACTTTTACTCTTTTCTCAGTGAATCAACCATGAAAGAGAGTGAGCGCATACATATGTAACTACAGTGTCATCTGAAATTCAAACGCATCTCTGGAGGCCAGTGGCCAGGTATATTTACTGAGATTGAAAAATAATATATAATGATTGACTGAATCATATTCTCAAATATTGCTTATTAAGAATGAAAAAAAACACTGAAATTATTTTTAAAGATCAACTATTCTAACCATCCTATTTTAAAAATAAAGAAACTGAGGCTCAGAGAAGTATCTTGATACCACACATCTAGTAATTAGACCTATATATACAACTCTGTCTACTTATTCTTGATATTCTGTTCTGTTTTTAACACCATCTTTAGATTATATAGTAGACAACTTTTGTTTTTACCCATTCGCCATCCATTTTTCTGCATCTACTATTATCATCCATTTTTCTACTTCTACTATTTTCCCTGACTTGGTTTGAAAACAATCATATAATAATTGAATATTTTTCTTGTTGAATCATTAATCAAGTTGCTGGATAACCCTCCTCCACACAAAATTATGTGTATCTAACAAAGCCAAGCTAACTAGATGTTCTATTCCTTAATTTTAATCAGTAGTAAGGTACACAAGACAAAAAAAATTAGGAGCCCATTTCTACAGTGGTTATCTTAGACCATGCATTAAACTCTACAACCTAGATCATTTTCTATTTAAGAATGGATTTTTTAAATTATGATATAATTCACATTACTCCAAAAAATATTTATGCTTACAGTAGGCAGTATAATTGTTATCATTTGCAATCATATTCCTAATCATACAGAAATTGTTACCAGAGAATGGATACTCAGAACAGATGGCAGAGAAATTTAGATGATTCAGCAGTGTGGTGGTGAAGCAAGACAGGGAGATTTCAGTTCCTGTTCCAGAATGGACTTAATAATAAACAATATGCAACAGAAGTAAGGGTATCTTGGACTATTCATGAGACTTGGAGACGTCTGAACTTCCGTTTTCCTCATATACACTCCACAGTTTATGAAGCCGTTCCTTCCTTGTAAGATAAAACTAAGAAGGCCTTTTGGCACGCAGCCCTATGCAATTTATGGCATGCTCCTGATCTCAGTATCTGTGTACCATAGTAATGTGGTGGAATCATGCAATCACTAAAAGAAAATTGAGAAATTTTAATTATAACAGGCAGCTGGAATTATTTGGTAATCATAGCTACAATAATGATCCAAATCCCAGAAACGTCTGAATGTGGATAAATAATTTGTATTGGTCAATGACCCCCAGTGAAAGACAAAAGAAAAAAAGATTATTTTCTTGTGAACATAGTTCTGATTTGAGACACTGTATGAAGTAATTGAAATTATAATTTCTGCACTTACTTCACAGACCAAGGCCTATAAATATAATCATCTTTGAAGATCTCTACTATAAAATCACCAGTTTATATTTGAAATATCTTCTTATATTTGTTGAAAGTGTCCTACAATCATTAACCGAAATAACTGCACTTTTTAACTAAGCAAAATAACTAAATCTTTTTAGGGCATGTTGCATATTAGTTCTGAGCTTACTTGAATCTTTCAGAAATCTGAATATCACTTTATCCTTAAAGAAGAGTGATATATTATACGAATCAGATGGCACATAGTTTGATTTCATAGTGAGATCCTTTATCTAGACACTTATTTTCTTCATTCTTGATACATATAGCATAAAAAAAATATACTCCTGGGAGAACTTTAGCATAAAATTAGAGTAATTTTGGTTGTGGGGGCTACATAGACGACATCAAATCTCTTACTATTTAGCAAATGCATTCTTACATAACTATTTGAAACATTCAAGAGAAAAGATGTTCAAAATTGAATAAGGTAGTGACTCCAACTGCAGCTGCTGTTCTAGATATGGACATCTCATAAATTAATAAGGTTTATGGCTTCTGGTATATAGTTACCAGTTTGGCAGATGTTTTTATGTTCACACATACATATTATAGTAGGAGAGATTTCTATATAACTCTAATTATATAGAAGTAAGAAATTTAATATAGATATTAAAACTTATTCAGAGTTCCACTCAAGATGGCAAAGTAGGTAAGGGCTGTGTTTGCCTCATCTCACGACCACATCAAATTTACAACTACACTACAGAAGAGCCATCATTGAGAATCGCCTGAAGTCTACTTGAACAGAAGTCCTATAACTAAGGACATATAGAAGGTGGCACCTCAAATCTGGCAGGAAGGGCACAGATGCCTAATGAGCTGGTTCCACATCCACATGTGGCAGTTAAAAATTGGGAAAATATCTCAGCTGTGGAGGTCCCCCCAGAGGAGCTAGGGGTCCCAGCCCCACACGAGGCTTCTCAACCCAGGCTTTCAGTGCCAGGAAGAGAAGTCCTCACAACTCTTGTCTGTGAAAACCAGCAGAGATTGTGGCTGAGTGTGACAGAGGGCTGTGGGAGTCCCAGGCCTTCCTCCTAAAAAGCCTGTGCACAGACTTACTCGCTCACAGGCTCACTCACTCTAAGCTCCAGTGCTGGGCAGTAGCTTGAAGGGTGCCAGTGACAAACAGGGAGGAACTGAATTGTCTGGCTTCGGGACAAGGGCTGGAAGGGCAACATTCTCGCTGACAGTAGTAGAATCCATTGTTCCTTATTGAGCCCTCCCCTTACCCAGCCTGCAAATGCTGGCAGGAACCATATCTTGAACTCTATCAACCTGGCTAACGCCATTTACCCTGCCCTGGGGAGTCCCCAAGACCTCACCTTACCCAACTTGCAGGCCAACTAAGCCTCTTCCAGTGGATTTTCCATATAATACAAACGGCTTGTCTTGACTCATGCTATGGATTTTCCTAAAATCTCTCAAAAGTTCATAAACTTCAAACAGCATTATCTGGCCTTGCTAAGTGGCCCCATCCTGGCAACAGCAGAAGCCGACTTCAGATCGGCAGCTTAGCTTTTCCCAGGCACCTCCAAGTCCAGAACAAGTGGCAACCATCTGCAGACCACTTTGTAGCTCATATTAAGTGGCCCCATGCAGGGTGCGGCTGACCTTGGCTGCAGGGCACCTTCCAAAAGACCCCAGAACCAATATACCCAGTGGCCAGCTTCAGATCATATCAGACCACCATCCAACCACCTCCACAAAAGACACACCCAAAGGGAAGACTGGGCAGGTACCAGAGTCCAGCTAAAGAGAATCCTGCTCTGTAGGGTGAGTCCCTGCACAATGAATCCTCCGTTATAATCATGGCCAGTCCTCATAACCAATCAGCCTGAGGGTCAATCCCTTCCACTGATGTGTAAGCAGCAACCAAGGCTCAACAAAAACAGTAGGGCACACACATCCCATACAAGCGAAACGAGCTCAGGTGACTAGGGAGACTTGTGACACTGTGCCCCACAGGACATCTGCTACATAAGGCCACTCTACTAAGACTGGGAGACATAGCAGCCCTACCTAATAGACAGAAATAAACACAGGGGGGCAGCCAAAATGGGGAGACAAAGAAACATATCCCAAATTAAAGAAAAGGAAAAAGCTCCAGAAAAATAAACAAAAGTAATCTACCAAATGTGGAATACGAAACATTGGTTATAAGGATGTTCAATAATCTCAGTGAGAATTTCAACAGAGATAGAAAACATAAAATGGAGATAGAAGACAAAAAATTAACCAATCAGAAATTAAAATGCAATAACTGAAATGAAGAATACACTAGAGGGAACTAATGGTAAATTAGATGTAGCAGAGATTCAAATCAGCCAAAAACACCCAATCAGGACAGCAACAAGAAAAAAAGAATCTAAAAAATGAGGATAGTTTAAGAGAATTTTGGGACAATATCAAGTGTACCGACATTGGGGTACCAGAAGGAGAAGAGAAAAAGCAAGGAACTGAAAACATATTTGAAGAAATAATGACTGAAAACTTCTCTACTCTGGCAAAGGAAATAGACATATAAGCCCAGGAAGTGCAGAAAGTTCCAAACAAGATGGATATAAGGAGGCCAAATCAAGACACATCATAATTAAAATGCCAAAGGTTAAAGACAAAGAAAGAATCTTAAAAGCGGCAAGAGAAAAGCAGTTCATTACCTACAAGGGATATCCCATAAGACTATCAACTGATTTCTCAACAGAAATTTTGCAGGCTGGAAGGGACTGGCATGAAATACTTAAAGTGATGAAAATCAAGGACCTGGAACAAAGATTACTCTACCCAGCAAAGCTATCACTTAGAATCAAAGGACAAATAAAGAGCTTCCCAGAGAAGGAAAAACTAAAGGAATTCATCACCAGCAAACCAGTACATAAGAAATGTTAAAGGGATTTCTTTAAGAAGAAGAGAAAAAAAGATAAAAATATGAATAATGAAATGGCAATAACTACACATCTATCAACAATTACTTTAAACGTAAATGAATTAAACGTTCCAATCAAAAGACACAGGGTTGCTGAGGGATAAGAAAACAAAACCTTTACATATGCTGCCTCCAAGAGACTCACTTCATATTGAAAGACGCACACAGACTGAAATAAAGGGATGAAAAAAGATATTTCATGAAAATGGAAAAAAAAAGTGCTGGTTATCAATATTTATACCAGATAATATAGACTTTAAAACAAAGGCAATAACAAGGGAAAAAGAAGGATCCAGTAATCCCACTTCTGGTTATTTATCCAAAGAAACCCAAAACAGTACTTGAAAGGGACATGTGCATCCATATGTTCACTGTAGCATTATTCACAGTAGCCAAGATATGAAGGCCACCTGTGTATCCATCAGTGGATGAACTGATAAAAAAAGAGGTGGTACATATATACAATAGGATATTACTGAGCCATAAAAAAGAATGAAATCTTGCCCTCTGCAACAACATGGAGGAACTATAGAGTATTGTGCTGAGCAGAGTAAGTCACAGAAATACACAAATGCCACACTTATATGTGGAATCTAGAGAACAGTGTAAATGAATAAACAAAACAGAAATAACTTCATGGATACAGAGAGTATTGTGATGGTTGCCAGATTGGCGGGAGGGAGCGAACAGGGGGACGTTGTTAAGAGGTACAAAATAGTCACAGGATGTAGAGTATAGCTTGGGGAATATAGTCAGTAATACTGTAATAACTAAGTATGGTGTCAGATGGGTAGTAGATTTATTGGGGTGACCACTTTGTAAGTTAGATAAATGTCTAATCTCTGTGTTGGATACCTGAAACTAATATAATTTTGTATGACAACTGCAACTGAAATATATATATATATATACATATATATATATATATATATATATATATATGTATATATATATTTTAAAAACTTACTTAATTGGGGAAGTTGACGGAGAAGTCTCTAACAGGTCATTGGCTCTGCGTACCATCTTAGAGTTTAAGTCACCACAGTTAAGCTAGGGTGTCAGTCATGATGTGAAATGACAGAGAACATAAAAAACTAAACACATAAGGAAAAAATAGAACCCATAACAATATAGAACCTTTACGGACAAAATGGAACATCACATGAGAACATGCAACTCACAGTGTGTCAAGTGGAATTGTGGAGCTGGCTCATATTAGCTCATGAGAGCCAAATGCTAAATTTTAAGAATTTGTAGAGACAGTTAACATCACATTGGTAGGTTGAAATAGGCCATGGCAAAAAGTTTTTCACTATAGAAACTGGTAAATTCTTCTCATTACAGATTTTTTAGGAAGCCAACTTCTAAACATTACCGGTACAACACTGCGTCTGCTTCTGACCACTTCCAGTCTCAATGATGCAACTGGCCCCTGTTGTACCCTGCAGCACAGAGCAGTGCTGCTGCCTCGTCCAGGGCTCAGAAAAACTGACGGATGGGAGATAAAGCTGCACTCTGGGCCATGTCACTGGGAAGGTGATAGCCAGCAACAGCATGTGACCTGACAAAAAGCTGACTACCTTCCCTGAACTTCAGAGAATAAAAATGGTTACTGCTTCACTTTTTCCTACGAATCTTGCTCAGTTTTTCCATACTATAAGCCCTACTTCAGAAATATTCAGGGAAAGGGATTCTAGAAAACATAATTCCAATTTAGCTAGGTTGACAATGACACCACACAGCCAGACACACTATATTTCACTTATCTGGGACAGCCATAGCTCTTTTTCACTTTGTATCAGAGGTATGTTGACCCTCTGTACAATTTTGCAAATATACTAATCATCTATGATGCTGGTAACACTGTGTTGATACGATCTGAAAACAGTGTGGTATTTAGATTTCTAACTAGGGGTCTCAAAATGGACCGTCTTCGTGGCCTGCACTTCACTTAAAAATAACACTGTGGTGGACTGAATTTTAATACCAATTCTTCATTTCCCTTTAGCAGTACAATATTCCACACACTTGCAATGGTTTCATTTTGAGTAGAGTACACTTTTATTTTCCCAAAACATTATTTCAAGTAGGCCATGTAACTTGCTTTAGCTAATGAAATGAAAACATAAATATGAAATAAGTATGGACATTTACATTTAGTATTTTTGTGCTTCTATTCCATGTGCACTATTGTAATGTGAAAGAAATACTCCAAATAGCTATTAACCCTGAAGCCTAAATCTGAGGCCAGCCAAGTTCATGAAAATTTCAGCTAACCTGCAGACTTATGATGAAGGAAAACCACACTAGTTGACCTGAAGAGCTATGGAAACAAATAGCAAAAGAAGATAATGTTTTAATGTTGGACATCAGTGAATTTTCAGGTAGTTCGTTAACAAGCATCATTTTGGCAGGAGTTAACTAACACAGCTACTGTGTAAAAAGGCTTTTTTTTTTTTTTTTTTGGTACAGAATATATTTCTTGAATTAACTGAAAAAACATATAGCTTAAATATGTATTTGATAAAACTTGATTATGTCCGTTTGAATCCATACCAAAAAAAAAAAAAAATTTACACTTAAAACGTTGAGTAAGATTGACATTTAGCTATGTGTTATTTTAAAAATTGATAGTTTACTTGCCGACTCTGTCCCAAAATTCAAATTTAAGACTATTACCAGTGAACTTCATAAATATAAAGAATTGAACAGTCATCTTTCCAGGACAGTGTGAAAGAAAAGAACATGCATGAAATTGGTGGCAAATGTGTAACACCAGCAAAAAGCCTCTATTGTCTGCATTCTTCCTGTCCTGACCATATGTGAAAGGGCACAGAAGTCGAATTAAGCCACCTAGTTGGTCATTTGTAACAGCAGCCCTGTAGCCGTTCTCAACATTTAGCAGGCAAGTTCTGCCTTGAAAGGCAAGAATCTACTCTTTTATTACTTTCTATAATCACCCTCATTTTTTGACCCTGAAATTGGAGGAAACAGCATGATAAATAACTTTTCTCAAATCTTACAAGGTTTTCTATTACTTTCTAAGGGCTCCTGAAAACCAAAGGTCTGAAATCAAGGTGCCACAGGGCCATGCTCTCTCTGAAGGCTCCAGGGAAGGAAAACTTCTTTCCATTTCCTAGCTGCCTGTGGCTCCCAGCAATCCTTGGCATTCTTTAGCTTGGAGCTGGCCTCCAGTCTCTTTATCTTTGCATGGGTCTCTCCTCTAATAAGGATATTAATCACTGGATTTAAGGCCTACCCTAAGGCAGTGTAATCTCATCTTAACTAACACCATCTGAAAAGATCCTTTTTCCAAATAAAGCCAAATTCTGAGGTAACAGGTAGACATGAATTTTTGGAGAACACTATTCAATTCACTATAGTCTGGCCTCTGGTCCCCTAAAATTCACATCTATTCCACATGTAAAATATATTTACTTCATCTCAGAATCTCCCAAGGTCTTAACCCATTACAGCATTAACTCTGAATCCAAAATTTCATTTAAATATCATCAATTCAAAACACTCCAAATCTCAAAATCTAATTCAATGGGTCAGACTCTGGGATAATCCAACAGAGAGTAAAATTTTTCTCGCTCTGTGGACCTATAAAACTAGAAAGTAAGTTATTTTCATTCAAAGATAAAGAAGATGCAAAGGATAAAAGATCACACCACTCCAAAGCAAGTTCTACCGGTCAAAGCAAATTTCACTATATTTTAAGTCTTTGGAATACTTTTCTGTGGCTTTATGGCCTGTCCTCTGGGGCCTTGGCAGCAGTGGTGGCCTCACTCTCTGCAGAACAAACTATATCAAAACTTAATGTCTTGAATGACAATTAATTACTATCACTAAAGATTCTGAGGGTTGACATGGCACAGCTGGTGGTACTTACTTGAATTTCTCATACTTTTACAAACAATTTGCATCTAAGTCTGGTGTCCCTAGCACTCGATTGGTTTGGACGAGCCAGATAGTTTGCTGAAAAGATTGGTAATTGACATTTGCCTTTGGATAAGGCTGTTTACTGGGCTCATAGTAGTCTGGGCTCTCAAAACATAGCCTCATAGCACCTATGTTTTGAGAGGGAACATTCTAAGAACAAGAGTTTCAAAAAGTAGAAAGCTAAAGCCATCGGGCAAACCAGGGGCTCCTTACAGAACTGTTACGCATTGCTTCTACCACAGTTGCCTGGCTAGAGCAGTAACAAATCTGTTCGGATTCAAGAGGGTTAAGAAACAAAATTCACATCTTGATAGGAGAGAGTTAAAGTCATACTTCAGAACAGCATATGGGATGGGAAATGGAAGCTACTGTTTGACATCTTTTTAAAAATCGAATTTATTAAATATATTTTCTATTTTCCATATTATTACAAGCAACTATTTTGTTAAGATTCTAATGCTACATAATATAGGAATATTAATAAAGGTTTTCCAGAGACATAAAACCAATAGGATAGAGACATCTTCACTCTTGGTGATGTTTCCTAATTCTTCCACTGCTATCCATCTGAGTTTCAAACTTCTCTTCATTTCCTGGCTGCATCTCCAGTTGAACTGATGATTGAACAGAGGTAAGCAAAATCTTCAATGATTTCAAAGTCTTCATCATCTATGTTAAAGTTGTGTATTTGTTCTGTAGTCATGATGTTTGCCTTCTTTTTTGTTTTTACCAAGCTACCCCAAACTTGAGTGGGTCACAACAATCATTATTATCTTTTGTATTTCCATGGCTTATCTTGGTCTAAGTGGTCTTGCTTAAATGTCTCATTCATTAGAGTCAGGTGGCAAGTAGAGCAAGTCACCAAGAGGGGTTACTGACATTGAACTGGATGCTGTTTGTCCATTGGGAGCACAGCTAAAGTTTCAACCAGAGTACCTACACTCGGCCTCTTATTGTGACTTGGACTTCAAAAAGCATTCAAATAGAATTATTCTATCTGGAAGCCTCACAAAATTCAGCATTCCAAAATATATGAAGCTGTAAGCTTGATTGGGGACTAATGCCAGAACTGGCGAGATTACATTTTTTCCTAATGTGTTAAAGCAGTCTCCAGGTCTACTCATTGTCAAGGGGCTGGAGAAAAAGATGGAAATTTCTTGATGAGAGTAACAATGTAATGTTGCAGAAGAGCACAGGGGAATGGACATGTGGCTGTGGCCCTCTCTAGAAAATATGACTTTGGAAGGGGTTTCTTTTGTGAGAGACCAAAAGGTAACTGCTATGGTCTGAATGTTTGTGTCCCCTCCCCAACTGTGTACACTGAAATCCTATCCCCACAGTTTATGGTATTGGGACATGGGGCCTTTAGTTATGGGGCTGAAACCCTCATGAATGGGACTAGTATCTTTATAAAAAAGGGTCTACAGAGTTATCTTTGGCCATGTGATATGAAGATAAGTCTGTGACCTAGAAGGGCCTTCTTTCAACTATGCTTGCACCCTGACCTCACTCTTTCAGCCTCCAGAAGTGTAAGAAATAAATTTCTGATGTTTATAACCTACCCAGGTTCTGGAGTTTTCTTATTGCAGCCCAAATGGACAAAATGTTAACCATCTAAATACATTTCCATTTCATTCTGGGCACAGAGATTGATGGCATAGTTAATTTCTTGAACTTTTAGGAATGGTCGTATCACTGACATCACTCCAATACAATGAACATAGAAATGTGTGTACTACTTCTGTGCCTGTCATAAGTGTCCCTAGTGTGTTATCCCTTATGTTATTTCTCTTTTCCATTGGCTAGAATGGTGACACCCAGGGCAACTGGGAAACCATTTGTTGAAGATGGCAGAACCTCTGTGACTCTGAGTCCCTAAGTGACAGTGCAGATTAGACACAGCCATCGCTGACTTAAATTCCTCACCTTGATTCTTATATGAGTGATGTGCAATGTGTGTAGAATTCTAATATGACCTCCCCCTCCCCCAATGACTACGATACAATTCCCTCTTGTTGAGTGTGGGCAGAATCTATAAATATGAGATATCCCTTCCAGGCTTTTGTTATATTCTATGGCAAATGAAATTTTGCAGATATAGTTTCCAAAATCAGCTGATATTCAGATAAGGAGATTATTTTAGGCGAATCAAACCTAAGGAACTTTTTTTTTCTGGTAAACAAGATTTAAAAACAGAGATCTGAAGCCTAAGAAATATTTGATATAAGGGAGATTCTTCATTGCTGGCTTGGCAAGGAATATAGATAGTATTGAGGACATGCGAGTGACCTCTGGATGACAACCAACCAGGAAATGGTGCTTCCATTATGCCATAAGAAACTGAATTTGAGCAACAACCTGAATGACCTTGGACAACATTATCTTTACAACACAGTTTGCATGTCTATGTGTTACTGCAGTGGAGTTAATCCCAAATATGCCTAAGATTATCTAGAAAATTTTGAATTACTTTGTATATTCACTCATTTTTATGCTCATGAAAAAAATCAACTTTTTTCATCTTTACAAAGACTTTTTGAGCAAGATGCTGAGTTAATTGAAATTTGGTCTTTCTATATTGTCTGATATTTTATCAACTTTTGTAAATGTGTGCATAAAAGGAATAATTATGTCATTACTAGATACATTTTTCATATGTATATATTAGGTTAATTTATAATTTGTGTTGTACAATTCTTAATATTTTATTTATTTTTGTCTTTTATCAATTCCCAGTAAGGATGATTTAAATCTTCCAAAATGATTAGGAATTTGTGTCTCATTCTTTACAATTCTGTCTCCTGTTTACTTCTCTCTCTCTAATTCTCTTTCTCTCCATGTATATTTTTAATATACATAATTTTTATTACGTTTTGATTACATTTGTTTAATTATACACGCTTTCCATTTTCTGTTTCAAACTTCTGTATCCTTATGTTTTTGCTATGTTTCTTTGAAAAAAACCTGCATTTTGTTATTTATCTAGTTAGATAATTTTTGTTTTGCTGTTAACTTTATCTAGTTAGTTAACATGTTGACTCCTCCACTGAGTTAAAACTAGTATCTACTTTTACATTTTTGTGTTTCTTCTGCCTTATTTATCCTTCTTCCTTTACCACTCATTTCTTGCTTCTTTTAGAATTATTTAATCATTTGATTTCCTATCATGTGCTATGTGGAAAAGGCAATTCATTTTCTTTTTATTCCTTTAATGATAACTCTAGAAATCACAACATGCATAGTTAGTTTATCAAAGTATAAAGTTAATCAATATATTTTGTTTTCCTTTCGAATAGAACAGGTTAGCTTTATCTACTCTTATATAATATTGTTGCTACATGTATAATCTCACTCTTTTTAACACTACTAAACATTATAATTTCTGCTTTATATAGTTGATAATAAATTACAAATACCTACATATTTATCACATTGCATTAATTCCTTATTCCTTCTTATTCTTTCTACTTGAAATTATTTTGACAATGTATATTTAGCCTTAATTTACTTAAGTGAATGTTTGCTATTTTCAAACTCTGTTTTTATTTATTTGAATTTATTACTTAGTCATGAAAGATATTTTTGCTGCTTATAGACTTTTAGATCATTACTTGTTTTTTCTCGGCATTATTAAAGGTTTTATGACACTATGTACTGACTCTCATTATGATATTACACTTTACTCTATGTCCCTTAACCTCTTTTACACCTTTTTCATTTATCATTCTTGTTACTGCATCCTAGATAATTATTTTAACCTGTTTTCCTGTTCATTGATTTGTTCCTTAATTGTGTTAAATGGGTTATTAAATCTGTCTTGTGAGTGTTTAATTTTGATTATTTTTCTTTAATTTTAATTACCTTATTTCCTAAATGTCACTGGACTCTGTACATATCCTTAATTTTCCTTTTATTTTTCCAAAGTTAGTAAATATAGTTCTTTATGATTGTGTCTAATAATCACAATATTCAAATATATTATATATCAGTGTATTAGTGTAATACAATGTGTCTCTTTCTGCTCTTTCTTCCCTCTAATGTTTCTCTCTAAATTGTGCTTTATTTTGATCTCTACTAGCACATTATTTACTATGTTTACATATTATTTGTGAAGTATTATTTATGAGATACAACTGAGGGCTAGGATAGAGATACTGTTTTCAGAGTATTTGGATATGCTTCTGGTAGATTTAAATTAGTACATATTTAGTCTATAATGTATATCTTGAAGTTTATGAAACCCTTGTGATGTAAGCTTTAAATCAGTATGAATGCCAATGATGCTTCTCAGATACAGTTTTCCTTCTCCTTGTTTTATGTGGCAATGAAGAATCTGCGACAGAAAGATTTTTACTACTGGTCCAACAGTCCAAAGATAATATATTACTTCGGGGGTCCAAATTTAAAATGGGAAAGATTTCTTTTCAGCTACTCAATTTAGTAGTCTCTGGATTATGATTTCTAAACTCTTTACTCTAGGAAGACATGAAAACTGTAGTACATTTCTTTAACATTAGCACATGCTCTCAGGGAAAATCTGGTTTTCTGTCTTTCCCTTAACTCTCTGTAATCTAGTTTCCTCTTAATTTTAACCTGGTGATGCCTTTACCTTTTATAAAACTCTGATGTTTTCCTAAAAATGTATGTTTGAAATAAAATGTCTTGCTATATACATTACTTGGAACAAGAGCTGAAGTGAGGTCAACATATAAACCAATTCCTGGGCAGTGGTAAATTAACTAGATGTTAGGTAACCTATCTGTAGCAACGGTAGATGGCCAATGCCAAATATGTTTTAGAAAGAAGAAAATAAGTAGACCTCTTTAAATTACCCATAAATTAAAGTATTAATGGACTATGTATGTGTATCAAGAGATTTAATTACAGAATAGATTCTTAAAAATCTGCTAGAGAAGGTGACCATTTTAAGATCAATGAGCTTGTGAAAAGAATTAGAATTGTGACAGGGATTTCAACTACAAATGGGGTCAAGAATGGGGCTATTCTTACTATAGTTATTCTTGACTGCTTAAACAAGTACTGCACAATTTTCTAGAAGCAATCCCTAACACTGGGTTCCCAACATGTTAGAGTGGTCAGTAATTTATTTTCCACAAAATATGCAATTGTTTGATAATTTTATTTGCTTTTTCTTAATCTCATTCTTTTCCACTATTATAACATGGATATTCACTGAAGATCTTTATGCTATATAACATTGTTTTGGAAAAGTAATTCACATCACAGTAGAGAGCTAGTACCCATGAAATATACTTTTCCCAGCATTTATCTTATCAGTGGAAGCAATTTGTTTTTACTTTAGAATGGTGATATGGCTTTTGAAAATTAGTTTACAGCATGAACAATGTGACAACATATTTAGATGTTCTGATGCTTTCTAGTAGAATGTAAAATATGCTATAAATTAGTAACTTATACATGATCTTGTCCCTTCCATGTCAAGAGTACATGTTGCTGGGGACCAAGGTATGAAGATGGAAGAAGAGTCTATTGTTATTATTCCTTAATACATTCCCTAAATACTTGCATTCTTATTTGGTATAGATGTTCTTATATTAAAACAAAAAAATATTTCACCAAAGACTACTTAAGAGACAGCAACTTGGCCTTTCTCAAGTCTTCACGACACAAGGGTTAACAGGGAAAAAAGGAAGAATGCTGTGATGATTGGAGTGATTGGCTCAAACTTACAAATGGAAGTAAAGATGTTGCCATATAGTGAACACTGAGGGGAGTATTGAAAAACTCTGAAAAGGTGCATGGATCACATTATTATATTGTAATGCGGCTGGTGATAAATTTAGTGACTTGAAGGTGGCAGAGTTGGTCCTCAAGGATCTACTCTTAAGAAGACTTTAACAAATTTAATGTGCCTGGTGCCTTGAGTCAAGTGAATGGACGGACTGGCTTAGCTGGGTTTGTGGTTCAGAGATGTAAACATAGATTCTCTAGCATGACAGCCTCGGTGTAGATGTGCTACAACTCAGCTCAGTTTTATAGCAAACAAGTTAGAAACTACATGGCACTTTATGACCTCGCCTTAAAGTCAACATAACATCACTTCTAATGTACTCCTTGTCAATGTAGGCATGAAACAACCTTTATTCAAGGCAAAGGGACATAGTCATGACTTCTCAGTGGGAAATATGTCACAAAATGTATAGCCAGTTTTTAAGCTTCTGAATCTACCCTCTGCTCACAAATTAATGACATGCCTCTTTCATGTAAAACAAACTCCTTCCCTTCTAGGATCCTCTAAAAGTCCATTCCTTTTATAACATCAGCTCAGGATTAAGGATCTCTTTATCTAAATCAGGTCAGAATACATATGAGACTCTTCAGATTTTGTTCTTCAGGTACAATTTCCATCAGTCTGAAAACCAATGAACTAAAAAGACAAAGTATCTGCCTCCCTCTGATCAACATAAAATGGAAGAAAAGACATTGCACAACCACAAGAGCTCCCCCTACTCAAAGTGAAAAAAGAAAAGGCACATAGATGTCATTAGTCCTAGCAAATCTGCAATCGAGCCAAGCAAATATGTCCATTTTCTTCCTTAGCCTCTAGTCTTGCTTCCTGGGACTGATTCTCCATGACTCTTGGTTCTGTCTGCTAGTCTCTTGGTTCTATCTTCTTCGTCATCTTCCCTTTTCATAATATATAGGCCAATGTCTGAGCTGAGTAATTTTCTCAGCTTCCTTCTTTCCTGTAAAAGTTTGGGCATCCACTGGAGTTTTTTCATTCTGTACTTTGTGCTTATAGTCCAAGTTGCTATAATTTTTTAAAGTTGGTTTTCTTATGAAAACGTTATAATTCAATCCATTAAACAGAAGCCATATTCACAAATGTCCTTGAAATTAACTTTTACTTTACTTCCTCTGAGCTTGCTATGAGATTACAACTATTAGATTCTTAGAAATCCCATTGTTTAAGAGAGTGGAACAGGGAAGCATACCTTTAGAAACATTTTTCCCTCTAATTGAAAGATTCTATGAGGCATAAGTTTAAATCTTTACCATGCTCTTACCTATGGGATTTATAGGCACACTCTTGGATCAGTCTTGATCCTCAGACCACATTTCTTTGATCACACCCTGCAATTTATCTTGGGATTCTCTCTTATTTGCAGAACCTTGACCTAAGACAGATTATAGATAAGAAGTGGCTTTATTTTCAAACTCAACATGTCTAGTTCTCTTTGTAATTTTTTTTCTAATTCTTCTTGAAAACAGAAGAAATTCATCTTTACCTTTTATATATATATATATATATATATATATATATATATATATATATATATAATTTTTATTTTTTTTTTATTTGAATACTATAAAATGCAGCTACTGGGAAACGGATGACATCTTCAATCAATGACACTTTAAGTTTCCTTATACAGTCCCTGATGATTCAATAGAAATATTTTTCTACCTTACATGGTACTGCAGCTGAATATTTGCTAAACATAATGTAGCATATGACAAAAGTGTCTTTTCTCCAGGTTCCAATTTTTTTTTTAGTTTCCTTTCAATTCTCACTAACAATCTTTCAAAGTCCTATTAAACTTTTTTAACAATATCTTCAAAACTCCACCACACTTTATTCTGAATAGTCAAAGGCAATCCTGACAAGAATATATCAGGAGGCAAAATGTTTCTTGATTTCAAACTATGTTAAAAAACTACAGTAATCAAAACAGTATGATATTAATATAAAAAAAAAACAGATACATAGACCAAGATGGAAAAGAATAGAAAGCCCAGAAATAAGCCCATGCATATATGGTCAATTTACAACAAGTAGCCAAGAATATACAATATACAATGGGGAAAGGATGGTCTCTTCAATAAATTCTGTTGGTGAAACTAGATAGTCACATGCAAAACAACGATACTGGACCATTATCTTATACCATACACAAAAATTGCTCCATATGAATTAAAGACATGAAAATAAAACTTAAACAACAAAACTCATAGGAAAAAAACATATGCGGTAAGCTCCTTGACACTGGTGTTGGCCACAGTTTTTTCCTCTGACACTAAAAACAAGGACAATATTAAACTAAAAAGCTTCTGAACAGAAAAGGAAACAATCAACAAAATGAAAAGACAGCCTATCCAATGGGAGAAAATATTTACAAATCATATACCTGAGAAGTTAATATCTAAAATATAAACAGCTTTTACAACTCAACAGCAAAAAGCAAACAATCTGATTAAATATGGGCAGAAAATTTGAAGAGAATTTTTTTCCAAAGAAGAAGTATGGATGGCCAATGGAAAGGTGTTCCACATCACTAATCATCAGTAAAATACAAATCAAGACTATGATGAGATAAAACCTCACACTTGTCAGAATGGTTACTATCAGAAAGATCAGAAATAACAAGTGTCGGTGAGGGTGTAGAGATAGGGAATACTCATGCACTGTTTGTTGGTGCGAATACAAATGGAATCGGTCATTATGGGAAACAGCATGGAGAGTGTTGGAAAATTAAAAATAGAACTACCATATGATCCAGCATTTCTACTTCTGGGGATTTATCCAAAGGAAATATAAACACTAACGCAAAAGGATATATGCACCCCCATGTTCACTGCAGCATTATTTATAATAGCCAAGAGTTGGAAGCAACCTAATTATCTATTGATGGGTAAACTCACACACACACACACACACACACACACACACACACACACACAACATACACACATAATGAAATTATTCATCCATAAAAAAGAAGGAAATCTTGCTATTTGCTACGACATGGATGGACCTTGAAGATTGGAGTTCCAGTAACAAAGACATTATGCTAAGTGAAATAAGTCAGACAGAGAAAAACAAATACCATATAATCTCACTTATATGTGGGATCTAAAAAGTTAAAAAAAAAATTCATATGTATAGAGAGCAGATTAGTGGTTGCCAGAGGTGAGGTGATGGGGGCGAGGGAATGGGTAAAGGTCATCAAAAGGTACAAACTCCCAGTTATAAAATGAATAAGTTCTGGGGATATAATGTACAACATAGTGACTATAGATAATAATTGGAAATTCCATTTTTATATAGTCAATGTAACGGTTCTGTTTCTCTAGAGAACCCTATTAAATATTTTTGTACCAAAAGTGGTTCTAGAGGCCTGGCATTTCTAGGATGAGTTTTCTGAACCAATTTTGAGGATTCTGGAATTGGCTATCCAGTCTGATTAGATTTAAAGACACCAGTGTCTCCTTTCAGTAGTAAAGAAAGCATTAAAAGTCCATGGTATAAACTGGTCATAGAGATATAAAAAAATATCTATATTAGATACCCCTAATCTACCACTTAAATAAGTGAGGAGTTAAATGACTATGTATATAATAATCTCAAGCATATTTGGAAAACAAAGGAATATAAGTTGGTCCTTTGCTTCTAAAGTCAACACAAAGCAATGAAGGGAATGGATGGGCTCAGGAATTTGAATTCCCAGCTCAAGCACATGAACAATGACCAGAAGGCTTCGTTGTGTGCCCAGAGAAAGATCCTTATTTCCTGTAGCTGCAGGACTGAGATGGCTGAAAATCAAATACAGAATCTTATTTTGTGACTAGGTGAACAATAATGCAAGTTGAACTTCCAGCTTGAGCGGGTGTTTACTTTTAAAGTGAGGGCACTTACTGGGAAAGAATGGGATCTCATAAATTAGGATGGTGACACATGGAAAGACCCTGATAGAGCTGGAGACATCAAACCCCTAAATTCTGATGAGACCTCTTTGCAAGAGGAAGAGGCCTCTGGACGTCCAGTGGTAAAGCCCTGTCCACCTCCATCTGCAGTGCCTAAGGAAACTCTTGTGGCCTCCCCCGAGGCAGTACGCATGCAGGGTGATGCTAATTCTCCTCAGGATTCACCCCAACACTCCCTTTTTCTTCTAGACCTACAAGCAGACTCCAGTCTCAGCATGCCCCTAAAGGTGATACACAAAGTGGGTGAAGACATGTATTACACTACAAAAAATTTATTTTAGTTTTTAATTTTTACAGAGAAATCCTAGGAATATGTGTGGGAATGGATATTAAGGATATGGAATAATGGTGGATGGAAGATAAAGTTGGACCACACTACATATATGACTATTGGTTCGCTAAGCAGAGATTCTGCATTTAATGTTGCAGTTCAAGGAGTTAGAAAAAAGTTGTAACAGTATGTTTGGTTAGTTGCCTAAAACAGGGACCAAAATGTGACTCAGTGAGCAAACTGGAAATGCCCAACTTGCTTTGGTTTAATATGAAAGAAGGGCTTCAAAGGTTTAAAGAAATTGAGATGTTAGTGTGTATTTGTCATTTAAGACCTATTCACCCACCCCGAAAGGTTCCAGAAAACATAGCTTACATTAGTACTGTGAAAAATAAATTTCCAATGGGAGCCTCGGCATCCTTGAAGGGCTTTGTGATTGCTCTTCTCTATAAGCTAGAGCTTACTGGGGGAAATGCAGCCACACAGCTGGAAAACTCAAACACAATGGCAGCAATTGTACCCTTGGGTGGCAGGGGGCAGGCAGCAGCCCTTAACCACCAAAGTGTTACTGTTTGGGGGCAATTTGAACTTCAGAGTCACCCCAGTCTTGACAGGGTGCAGATAATGAAGTAGAAGAGTAATTAACATTTTTCCTCAGTTTTTCCTCACTGACACAGTGAACAATCACAGGTTAGTGAGATTTAGAAAAGATTTATTTAAAAGTATATTTTAAAAAGACAGAGCACACTTCAAAGAAGAAATGGGGTTTCAGTGAGGAGAGCTGTAACAGCTCAGAAGCAGGAAGGTCTGTATTATATTTGGGCTGTGATGGATGGTTACAAAGGTGTTCCTAGGTGATTGGAGTGTGAAGTCATTTTGATTGACACTTGGCTACTGTATAACACTTTCCTAGTGTGCACGTGCTTACCCAGAATTCAGTCTGTTATAATTAGATTCATGAACTTCTGGGCATAAACATGCTATTATAATGATGATATTACAATGAGGCTGAGGTTGTGAACTCCTGGGCATAAACATGCTATTATAATGATGGTGTTACAATGAGGCTGAGGTTCTGTGCAGGGGTCTGTGACCATATTAGATCAGCTAGGATTATGGCCCTCCTGTCCTTTATCTCTGAGGATGCAGGAGGGATTCTCTAACCACTACTAAGGTATACTTTGGGAGGTCTCTGAGCTGGGCCTCTAGATTTCCTTTGTTCCCCTGGTGCTCATGTCTGACTAGCTGCCTAACGAAAGGAGAGTTCGGAGTCATTATCCTAATAGACAGGAGAGTCAAAATAACAATCAGAAAAATCTAATTTATACAGACCTATGTCTTTACTAATTAATCATGGTATTCCTAGTAGTGAAAGAGGTATGAAGCCAACTAAATTCTTATTTGCTCTGTATAAGCAGAAAAGTTCTAGATCAAGTAAACAGAAATCTAGCTTGAATTAAAAAACAGAGATCAACAATCAATTCCAAAACTTGAGCCAGTTTACAGAACCAGAACCACTTGAATAAGGAGAGGACAGGTCCCCTTGAGGAAAGACCCCAGTACACTGCAACATTCTATTCTGTGACTCTTTCTCCCAGCCTTTCTCAGAGGGATCTACAATCTCTTACTTGGATAACTGAGCATTAGGGGAAAAGAATCAGAACTTTTGAGGACTACTAGACACTGACTCTGAACTGACTCTATGTCCAAGATACCAAAAAAATCACTGTGGTTCACCAGTCAGAGTAGGGGTTTAAGGAGGTCAGATGATTAATGGAGTTTTAGCTCAAGTCTATTTCACAGTGCGCTCAGTAAAATCCCAAACCCACCCTGTGGTTATTTCCTCAGTTTCCAAGTGCATTATTGCAAACGGTGCACTCAGCAGCTAGCAGAAGGCCCACATCAGTTCAGTTTCCTGACCCGTGGAGCGAGGGCTATTATGATGATAAAGGCCAAGTAGAAGCCACTAGAACTGCTCTACCTAGGAAAATAACAAATCAAAAGCTTTACCACATTCCTGGATGGATTGCAGGAATTAGTGCCACCACCAGGGTGTTGAAGGATACAGAGTTGTTGATCATACCATATCCCCATTCAACCTTCTGATTTGGTCTGTGTGGAAGACAGATGGATCCTGGAGAATGACAGTGGGTTATCATAAGTTTAACCAGGTGGGGACTCCAGTTGCAGCTGGTGTGTCAGTTATGATTTCACTGTTGGAGCAAATGAATACATTCTGTGGTACCTAGTATTAGACTACTGACCTGGAAAATGTCTTTTTTTTTTCTTTTTCCTGATCAATAAACCAATTTGTTTTCAGCTGGAAAGGCCAATAATACACCTTTACTGTCCTATGTTAAGCATTATCACCTCTTCAGCCATATCTTATAATTTACTTGGCAGGAATCTTAATCACCTTTTCTTTCTTCAAGATATTATACTGGTCCATTACACTGAAGGCATTTTGCTGACTGAAGGGAGTGAGCAAGAAATAGCAACTTATCCGTTAAGTAAGTAGTGGTAGTAATACTTGAAAATAAATAAATATATTTAATAATAAATAATATATTTAATAATAATAATAAATATATTATAAATAAATAATAAATAAAAATACTGGAAAATAAATATGACAAAATTCAGGGGCCTCTACCTCAGTGACATTTTTAGGGTATATTGGTGTGGAGAATGTCAAGATATCCCTTTTAAGGTAAAAAGTAATTTGTTGCATATGGCCCTTCCTCCAACCAGAAAAGAGGCAGGTGCCTAGTGAGCCTCTGGATTCTGGAGGCAATGTATTCCTCATTTTGGTGTGCTACTATAGCTGATATACTGAGTGATCTAAAGTGCTGTCAGTTTTGAGTGGTGATCAGAACAAGAGAAGGCTCTACAGCAGGTCCAGTGTGCTAATAAGCTGCTCTGAACCTTGGGCCATATGATCCAGGAGATCCAGTAGTGCATGAATTGATAGTCGTGCAGATAGAGATGGTATTTGGGGCCTTCGGTGGACCTAGATAGGTGATTTGTTGAGCAGGTTCTTAGAATTTTAGAGCAAAAATATGCCATCTCCTGCAAATAACGTCCCTTCTGAAAAACGGCCCTGGACTTACTACTGGGACTTAGTAGAGTCTGAACATTTAACTCTAGGCCATAAAGTTGGGTGTGCACCACAACACTCCTCACAACAAATGCAGACAGTATATACGTGATTGGGAATGAGGCCCTGAAGGCACAAGTTACATAAAGAAGTATCCCAAATGCCCGTGATCCTTATTCTTGTTACATGCCTGCTCTCTTCCCAGTGTGCACATATATATGGCCACACAAGGAATTCTCTACTGACAGAAGAAGAGAAGACTCAAATCTGGTTTATAAATGGTTCTGCACAATAGACAGCACTGCCTGAAAGTGAACAAGAGAAGCTCTACAAGCCCCTTCTGAGGCGTCCCTGGACAAGAATAGCGAAGAGAAGTCCTCTTAGTGGTAGAGCTTCAAGTAGTGCATCTGTTGGGGCAGATGTGCAGGTGTGTGCTGATCCATGGGCTGTGACCAGCAGCTGGCTGGATGATCAGGGACTTGGAAACAACATAACTGGAAAATTGGTGACAAAAGTTTGGGAAGAGATATATGGATTTATTTTTATGAATAGGTAAAAAAAAAAAAAAAATTAAGATATTTGTGTCCTCTGAGAATGGTCACCACAGAATGGCCTTAACAGAGGAGGATTTTAATAATCAAGGGGGCAGAATGACCCATTCTGTAGATACTAGTCAGCCTCTTTCTCCAGTCGACCCTATTGTTGTTCAGTGTCCTCATGAACATGTAGTCAGTGACAGAGACACGGCGTAGGTTTGGAGAAATGTTTTTCACTCACCACGGCCAATCTGGCTACAGCCACTGCTGAGCATCTATCCAGTCTGCCAACAGCAGAGACTGACACTGAGTCCCCAATATGGCACCATCCTCTACCCAGTGGCAAGGTGATTACTTTAGACCACTTTCATCCTGAAAAGGATGGCCTTTTTTTCTTACAGGAATAGATGCTTACTCTGGATATGGTTTGCCTTCCTTACATACAATGTTGCTGACAAAACTGACATTCATGTACTTATACAATGCATTATCCATTGTCAAGTTATTATATACAGCATTGCTTTTAATCAATGAACTCATGTCATGGCAAACAAGCAAACGAACATCTAGCAATTGATCCATGCTCATGGAATGCAGTTATTATAATGCTCACCATTGATAATAACCAGCTGAAGCAGGTGGTTTGATATAATGACCTTTTGAAAATTCAGTTACAGCACCAACTAGGTGACAATACCTTGAACAGTTGGGGCAAAGTTCTTCAGAAGGTTGTATATACTCTAAATTAGCATCTAATATATGGAGCTGTTTATCCTATAGTCAAAATTTACAGGTCCAAGAATCAAAAGATAGAAATGGGAGTTGCACAACCTACTATCACTATTTTTTATCCATGTTCCCCTGATTTTATTCTCTGTTGGATCTGAAGTCTTAGTTCCAAAGGGAGGAACTAAGGAGACATAAGAATGACTCCATTGAACTGGAACTTAAGACTGCCAAGCAGCCGTTTTGAACTTTTCATGCCTCTAAATCAAGTAAAGAAGGGAGTGAGTGTGCAGGCTGGGTGAATGACCCTGTCTATTAACGAAGAAATTGGACTGCTACTCCACAGTAGCAGAAAGACCATGTCTGGAATACAGGAGATACCTTAGGGTATCTCTGAGTGCTATCATGCCCTGTGATAAGGTCAGTTGAAAGCTAAAACAACTCAACCCAGGCCAGACTACTAGTGACCCAGATCCTTGAGGTATAAAGATTTGGGTCACCGCACCAGGTAAAGAACCAGAACCAGCTGATGTGATCATTTAAGGCAAAGGGACTATAGAATAGGTAATGAAAGGAGGTAGTTACAATTACCAGTTACAACCTCATGGCCAGCTACAGCGATGAAGACTGTGATCGCCAAGAGTTCTTCGTGTGTGTGTGTGTGTGTGTGTGTGTGTGTGTGTGTGTGTGTGTAAATGTGACTGGGTCACAGGATGTTCAGATTTCTGATTAAACATTATTTCTGAGTGTGTTTGTGAGAGTATTACTGGAAGAGATAAGCACTGAAATCGGCAGACCAGTAAATCAGATCACACTCCCCAGCATGGGTGGGCATCAGCTAATTCATTCAGGGCCCCAATGGAACAAAAAGGTGAAGGAAGGAAGGAGTCTCTCATTCTCTGCCTGAAGGCTTGAGCTGGAGCACTGACATGGATTTTCTCCTAACTTCAGTGCTCTTTCTCAGAACTTCAGGTCAAACTAAAATTGACACCATCAGCACTCTGGCTCTCAAGCCTCTAACTACACCTATAAATGTCCTTTGTCTCCAGCTTGCAGATGGGAGATTGTGGGGCTTCTCCATTATCATATGAGTCAATATCTTATAATAAATCAATCTCTCTCTCTCTCTCTCTCTCCCCGTCTCTCTCTCTCTCTCTCTCATCATCTACCTATCTATCGTCTATCTACTTTTCCAATTGATTGTGTATATTTTGTTTTTGTTTTGAGAACACTGAATAATCCACTAAAGAATGTAACTGTCTGTGTGTGTGTGTGTGTGTGTACATATGCACGTATGTCTGTATTTCCTCAGGATAACTACAAATAAGTGGCAGAGCCAGGACATGATGCTATGTAGTCTCTCTTTTTCATCCTTTGTTATTTTCATAATACAAGGAATAAAAAAGAATGGGTTATGGCTCAAATCAGTTTATATCTCAATATGTCTGAATTCACTATGAGAAGGGAAAAAATCATGAGAGAAAAAGCTTGAAGTAAACCTCTATCTAATATGTTCTTTCTGAAGCTTTTTGAGAAGCTCTATCTTTCTCTTGGCATATTGAATTATATTTTGTTTCGTAAGTCTTTTCTCTGCACATGCACTCTGCTCTACAAATAAATTATCCAATACTCAAGGACAAGGTAACTGATTTGTTTGTATTACTCTCCAAGATTGCCCACGATGGGTTCATAAATGCTGTTAATTCAATTCAGGCAATTATATAAAATGTAAAGTTATTTGGAAATAATTCACCTACTCTTTATGTCTAGTGTTGTGTGCATGTGTGTTTTAAAACATGAAACCTTTATATCACATTAATGAAAGACTTTGCATTCACATGAAATGCTCAAAATTACATATTAATTAAATTTTGGTTATAAACTTAGCAAATGTAGTTTCTCAGTCATAACCATTATTAAATCATCATTCTATAATAACTGGGACAAAATAAAATGTCCATTTACTATTTTAAAGACTTTTGTGTTCCCTAATCATAAAATAAATGTTATATTTGTATTAATATAGCATTGTCTTAAAACAGGAAATAATTATCCATACTGCTTGCCTTTTTATTTAAAATTATCTTAGGTCACAGAAAAGCGATAGGCTAAACATAAACATAAGTTTATAATTTATAAAACATTAATTTATCCTTATTTATTGATTAAAATCAGTGAATTCGGTGAAGTCTCATTAAAGAGTGTGGCATAATACTCAGTTTAGCAGTATAAAGTTTGCTTCAGTTAATACAACACATAGAATGAGATACATAACAGATGGTGGCATAAAAGCAAAGTAGTATTTCCCTTTCGGTGCTTTTATATGTTTGTGCCTCCTTATTGAGAAAGAAAACAGCTAATGTGCACTTTTTTTAAAAGATATGAAATTTTCAGAGAAAATTTCTAAAGACAGGATTGCTATTTTGCATGTTATATTAAAGCTACTACAAAACTGTAGGAATAAAAATAAAATTTCTTCAATTAATATAGTCTGTAGGGTATAGCAATGAAAGAAGTGGCAAGGGTATTTCTAAATCTTTGTATTTGCAAAACCATGCTTGAAAAACACACTTCTTCTACTAAAGCTTAGACTATGATGAATTAACTGACCTAATTTTGTTTTTAACACTGAAGAGTATCATGGCAAATTAACTATGTGTGTGTGTGTATGTGTGTGTGTGAAAAAGGATCCATAACCTTGAAATAAATGAACCTAAACACACAAATAATGTCACTGAGTTCCTATCTTGAGTAAAAATCTACAGCATTTACATTTATATTTTTTATTATGTGATTGTCATCAGTTTTATATTAATTTTTTTAGATAAGGAAATTGAAGTTTAAAAAAGTAATTTAAGTTTAGAAAGCAGGTATATAATCCTGGGATTTTGCTTCGCTAAACAATTTTCAAAATTATGCCACAAAATCAAAATTTGGGAGTTAACTCTGACATTTTATGTTGGGGTGTTGGTGTCTTTCTTATTATTTGTTTATGAGAATTCAAAATGAATTACTTGGCATGAGTAGATTTGTTATGACATTAATAAAGTTTGAGCTTCAAGTTCTCTTTACACTCTTTTTCATAAAACCTTCTAAACTTTGCATACTTTTCTAGATGACCCACCAAATTTTACTTCTATCATCCTTCAGAACCCCTACTGTGTGTTCTTCACGTCATCATAAGGAGATATAATCATCTACAGTGCTTTACTTTGGCCTCGTTCTTTTGAAGAATCTGTGGTCTTTTTGAAAAAAAAAAAAAAAAGCAACGTGGTAATAACTGTGGATGCCCTTCTTCAGAATAGTACTTTGCATCCCCTTTCAAGTTATTCTCAGACTTCAGCTCTATAGACATTTTCAGAAGCCTGACATTGAGTGTAAGAGACTTCAGAGCAGGGCTCATTTATTATTCATCATTTTATTCCTAGTACCTAGAACAGTGCTCTCTAGTAAGTACCCTGATAAGCTGAAATGTCTAATTATATACATATAATTAGATAAGAATAAAAAGGGTAGTATACTGAGGATTTTATTGCTTTATGAATAAATGAGGACTTCAGAAATTAAATATTTTGAACACTAATCACTTAAGACTGAAAGGTACAGGTCTTCACAATTATTGGACAGGAGATCAATTTGTGTGGACATTAAATAAGAGGGGAGGCAATGGCTTGCTTATTGCTGACCCTGACATAAAATTTAAATTGAAGATGTATTTACTTAATAGAAGCTGACTGGGGACAAGAAAAGTGAGACCTCAATAGTAGATTACAATCCGGAGGTGTAAATAATAGGGCAAATTACATGATGTCGTATTATTCTTTGTAAACTTCTACTGATCTAGATATATGTATGTGGCTTTCATGCTTGGGTTTTACTGTACCATACATTAATATAATGTATTTTTACCCCATTTCTTTGTTTACTGATGCAATATTATCACTACAAACATGCAAAAACACACCCAGACCTTTAACATGCACATGTGCACTCACATATTCTTTTTAATATTTGGCATCAGGCCTTTTATCTATGGGGTCTTTATATTTTTCTTCTTACTTTTTATGAGATTTAAGCATTATTAGAGTTGTATTAAAATAGCATTAAAATCTGATTAAATTTGTAAATTCAATTCAAAGTACAGCAATTTTTGAAGGGAAAACTGCTCCAATATATTATTTTTAAAAAGCCCTGACTCATCAACTTATTTAAAAGGAAATGCAGAGAAGAACCCAGTCAACCACAAAAATTGTTGTGTGCAAGGGCAGGAAGAGTCAGAATTAGAGCCCTAGAAAAAATTCTAATATCCATATACACACGTAATAGTTATTATATTTTATGGACCTAAAACATGTTGAATTACATTGGTGAGGCTGACAGAAACAATAGTGTCTGAAGCTAGAAAAAGTATCACTAAGTATATTAAAACATAAAGCAGCATGTGGCAGAGTCATGGTAATTGTTACAGTACTACTTAAAAGTTGTTCTATTGGATACAATGTAGCAGATGCCAGCTGATCGTGATGTTGCTCCCTGTTACCAAGAGGGCAAAGTCTAAAAGGCATTGAAAGAATACAAAGTCCTCCAGAGCTCAAGAGTTTTACTGCACCTGACCAACCAATATCCTTAGATGCAACAACTGAGCAAACTAAACTGCATGTTTTTTCCTCCCTGGGGCTTTGCACAAGATGTTCTCTTTATAGCAAATCATCACCTAACCCTAATTTGTCTTGCTGATTCTTCACCCACATGATAAAACTCCAGTGTCCATATCTCCAGAGAAGTCTTTCACAGTCCCCTGGGAGAGCTAAATACTTGTCCATCTTTACTACACTAAGAGCTTCATAGTGTCATAGGTTATTTCTCTTTTCCACTAACCAGACACAAAATAAAGAGAGAAGCATCCTCCCTTACCTGCTCAGAGGAACATTTTTCCTTTTATGTTTAGGACCCGCCTCTTCCCAAGACGAAATTCATACCTACAAGGAGACAATACCTCTTCTTGTGACTTTGCAGACACATCATAGGGTATACACAATAAATGACTATTCAATATATAAATGAATTATAGCTTTTCTTTCCTTATTTGCAATAATGATAAGAAAAATTAAGTTATAAGGAAGTGATAAGAATTTTGAAGAATATTTTAAAATATTTTATAGTGTGCTAGAAATTAACTTTGCTTTAAACAAATAAATTAACCAAATATAAATTATTCATGTTTTATGGATACAGACTATCTGTTTAGTTCATTTGTCTTCATTTCCTTCTTTCATTAGCTATTTTACCAAATTTTCTAGCAAATAATTTTGAATTTAAGAATTTTTATTCTTTATCTTTTTTAAACTATCGTTGGGTAAGTACATTGTTAGATAAATTTATTTTAAAAATTGGATTACATGGTTTTGATAGGATTATATAGAAGAAATAACATAGTAAAGTTAATCAGTGAAGAAAAGTGGCCAAGAATATAAGGTTTAAAATCAGGTTCTTGCTCAAATCTCATTTTTGATGTTTATTAATCTGTGACCTTGGACAGAATAATATTGAATTTTTCCATCTATAATAAGATAATAGTAATACTTTCCATTTAGGGTTGTTGGAAGAGTAAAATAAAAATTAATAAAAATGTCATGGATAGTTCCTGGAACATAATAGATGTTCAATAAATATTAGCTATTTTTCATTTTAACAATAAAGAACTAGCATAAGCAATAATACAGAGAACAAGGTGGGAAAAAATCAACCAACCCTAACTATCCAGGCTCTCTAGTTGAGGATCCCAGGAAATACACAGTTATTAGGATTACGAATTGTAAGACAGATGAAAGTCTATGTGAAAATTGGAGACTGAAATACAAGGGTCTCACTAACGACCCTGGTGAGAAAAAACAATCTGCAGAATCACTGATCCATAAAGCATGCTGCCATGTAGCCTAAAGGAGAACTTTGAAAAGAGAAAATCAGCACAGAATAAAGAGGAACAGAATTACAGAAGCAATTGGGACAAAACCATTTTCTGAAGTTTTGAATTGGTTTTTATTTTTACTTTCAAAGACATCTTGATGACATTTCTTTAAATGTATTCTGCAATTATTCTTTTAAAGTCTAAAGAAAGGAAACAAATGGAATAGGTACTGACTGCAAAAAGAATATGATATTGCTAAGTAAAGCATAAAAACAATGTTTTATATTAACTAATTTTATGTCAAAGAATATATAAATTAGCAATATGCTTTCATATAGTGTCAATGAAATATTAACAAAGTGATTTTTTAGGTTGATAGTTAATTTATTTCATGATTTTAAAATGTACTAACTTGTAATTGGTATCAGTTGCTTAAGGAATTGACCAAAACTATATTAATTTAAAAACAGTGGCAAAGTAATAGTGGACTTACATGTAGCTATATGTTGAATAAAAAATATTAATATTGTACCTGTAATACAACTCTAATTCCATTACCAATAATCCAAGTTTTCAACAAGTCAGTCTGCGTCGGTGTTGAAATTCCTGTCTGGGAATGGTTTTCATTTTATTGGCAGGAGTAAAAGTTTTAGCTAAGAGAGCTGGAAACCATTCACAGTCAGATATCCGAGTCTTTTAATTGAGTAGAAAGGATCCAGAATCTAATTTCAGTAATTTCAGTGAATCCTGAAGGAAAGACCAGCTGAATTGTTTGGTTCAACATTCTGATAACCTCATTTTTAGATAATGTTTTGGGTTTCATGTAGTACTGATATCCCTCATATATGAGATATGAAAGAAATACTTTGTAATATCAAGATGTTAAAAGTTATTTAAGAAAAATGATATAATGTAGAAAAGCAATTTTGAATTAAGAAATTACACAAGCGGATAAGTAGCAAGTAGACAAATCTAGGTACCAACTACAAACTAATTTTAATTTTGTTGAAAGAAGAGATTCTACGGAAAGTAACCTCACATGATGATCTGATCATAAATTCCTAACTGAGCAGGTCATGGTGGGCACATAACTTCTTTAGTGAAAGGTTTTAAGCCAACCCTGTCTGTTCCTGTGCATCTACGTTAACACGCCTTTGAAAAAGCAGAAGTAATATCCCTTGGAGGGGGTCTTAACACTCAAGAGAGCACATAATCTTGTTAACTATCCAGCAATCCAAGGGCTGCCTTGCTTCCCATGTATGTTCCCTCCTTAATTTCAAACGCATAAAAGAAGCTGCAAAACTGCTATTCTCTGGAGCATCTGAGATCTTGCTTATCGGCATATGTCGTCTATTTAGCTCAAATAAACTCTTATAAAAATTTGCTACATGTTTAAACATTCTTATGTCAATAATTTCAAATAAAAAGAGAGATAGATTTTTAAAAACCTTATCGAAAGATTTTTAAAAAGTGGTACAAAGAGTTCTTTTGTATCTCTTACACTGCTACCCAGGAGGTAAAAGTCTGAGAAAAAGTAGGATTTGTATAATCTCAATCTATCTCCCAAGATACTTATCATCTAACAGAAGTGGTTACTCATGTTTCTATTGAGAAATATGGCAACTAAATCAAGTAATTAAGGTAAATGTTTAACAAAAATCTCTATCATTGACACCTCAATAGAAAATTTTGTTTTTAAAAAAGAAAATCTGTCACCAAATGTTCTACAGCATATCTTGATCAATAGCAAGAGTCTCAATCATTGTTTATTAATAAATTTAGCATCAGACAACCCAAAAGAGAAAACCGTAAATACTATTTAAGAGATAGGATTCTACTTAGAAAAGTGTTTCTGTAATCCTCACAGAGTTTTAAAAATTAGGATATTTTACATCAAATTAAGGAGGTTTTGTTTGTGCATCTGTCTTCTATAAAGTTGAAAGATCTGGCCATCCAAGGTTTGCATTCCTACATGGTGACTGCCTCCTTTAGACAGAAAGAAACTCAGGAGTGAGACTCAGCCCCCACCACTTCTACGGCCTTATTTCAGAGCCACTTCACATTTTGTATGTTATCTGCCAGGTTATGCAGACGTTTGATTCCACGTTCCTCAATGTGTAGTATTATGCCACCTTGAAGCCCACCCCCACTGTGTGTGTATACACACACACACACACACACACACACACACACACACACACACCTAGAGAAGGAAAGAAGAGGAAATATAACAGACTTAACACTTACCTCAAAAGGGATATAATTAGAATGGAACAATGGGAAGGTTATTAAATTTTTATTTATACTTCCATGTATTATTTCAGTTGTTAAATTATGGATGTATTACTCTGGATTCAAAAGAAAATCTCAGAACAAAGATACTGTTAAAGATCCCTGCTCCCCCCACTTTGCCAAAGAGAGAGAGAGAGAGAGAGAGAGAGAGAGAGAGAGAGAGAGAGAGAGAGAGAGAGAGAGAGAGAGACGGAAAAGAAAGAAGGAAATTATCACTGGGATCAAGAAACATAATCATACATTCTACTCCCCGTGTTTAAACCAAGCTAGAAATAGAGGCAAAATTGTCTGATTTTTTTCCTTGACCATTGGCCCTTTACTACAATGTTGTCATAGAAAGTATTTAAAAAGGCCAAATAATGAAGTATTCAATTTCATATTCACAAGATGGAGATTGATTTTCAAGAAATTGATATTTAAATTTCACCTTTTAAATTTAAATATTTTTTTTCAATTACTGTCGACATACAGTAATATATTAGTTTCAGGCACACAATGTAGTGATTAGACATATAACTTACGAAGTGCTCTGATAAATCTAGTATCCACCTGACATTGCATAGTTATTATAATATTATTGACTATATTCCTTATGCTACACTTTATATCCCTATGACTATTTTGTAACTACCAATTTATACTTCTTAATCTCTACCTTTTCATTCATTCCCCCCAACCCTCTTCCCATATGGCAACTCTCAAAATGTTCTCTGTATCTATAAGTTTGCTTTGTTTGTTCATTAAGTTTTTTAAAGACTCCACATGAAATCGCATGGCATTTGTCTTTGTCTGACTTACTCCATTCAGCACAGTACCCTCTAGGTCCATCCATTTTGTTGGAGATAGCAAGATTTCATTCTTTTCTATGACTAATATTCCATTGTATATATGTACCACCTCTTCTTTATTCTTTCATCCATTGATGCACAATGAGGTTGCCTCCATATCTTGGCTATTGTAAATAATGCTGCAGTGAACACATGGATGCACATGGCTCTCTGAAGTAGTGTTTTGGTTTCTTCAAATAAATACCCAGAGGTGGGATTATTGCATGCTTCTTTGTCTCCAGTTATATAAGCTTTGTTTCAAAGTCTATTTTGTTTGGTATAAGTATTACTACTCCAGCTTTATTTATTTTCTATTTTCTATTTTTATGAAATAACTTTTTTTCATCCCTTTACCTTCAGTCTGTGTGTATCTTTTGATCTTTAGTCAATCTATTATAGGCAGTATATGTAAGGTTCTTGTTTTCTTATTCATTCTGCCATACTATGTCCTTTGATTGGAGAAAGTAATTATTGATAGATACATAGTTATTACCATTTTATTATTCATATATATATATATTTTTATTTTTCTGTTGCTTAAAGAAGTCCTTTTAACATTTCTAGTTTGGCAGTGATGAGCTACTTTAGCTTCTTCTTGTCTGGGAAGCTCTATTTCTGTCCTTTGATTCTAAATGAAAATTTTGCTGGATAGAGTAATCTTCATTGTAGTAATCTATTTTTTCAAATAGGTTTTCAATTCCTTGGCCTCTCTCTTCTACTTCTGGTACCCTAATGATACAAATTTTGCTACACTTGACATTATCCCAGAGGCCCCTTAAACTATACTCATTATTTTGGATTCTTCTTTCTTTTTACTGTTCTGATTGGGTGTTTTTGGCAACTTTATCTTCTAAATCACTGATTTGAATCTCTGATGCATCTAATTTACTGTTGGTTCTCTCTAAACTATTCTTCACTTCAATTACTATATTTTTAATTTCTAACTGGTTATTTTTTATATTTTCTACCTCCATTTTTATGTTACCTATGTTTTTGTTGACATTCCCACTGAGATCATCTATTCTTCCCCTAAGTTTACTGAGCATCCTTATAACCAGTGTTTTGAACTCTGCCTCTGCTAGATTGCTAATCTTCATTTTGTTTAGCTCTTTCTCTTAACTATTGCCTTTTTCTTTCATTTGGGACATGTGTCTTTGTTTCTTCATTTTGACTACCTCTCTGTTTGTATATATTAGGTAGAACTGCTGTGTCTCCTGGTCTTAGTAGAGTGGTCTTTTATAGTAGATGTCTTGTGGGGCCCAGTGACTCGGTCCATCTGCTCACTTGTCCAGGCATTTCAGGTGTTTCCCTGAAACCCCTGTGTGTTGTTGTGTGCTTTCCTGTTGTTGTTGAACCTTGGCACGTCAATGGGAGGGATTGTCCCTCAGGCTGATTGGTTGTGAGGACTGGCCAGTGACTACAGTGGAGTTGTTGTGCAGCAGCTAACCTTACAGAACAACAAAAGGATTCACTTCAGCAGGGCTCCAGCGCCTGCTCAGTTGCCCTTTGGGTATGTGGTTTGTGGAGGCAGTCTGGTGGTGTTCACATGCTTCCAAAGCCGACCATTGGGTGTGCTGGCCCAGGGCCTCCTGGGAGGGGCCCAATTGAGGTCAAGTTCAGCCGCAACCTGTGCCCTGCTTGTGGCCAACTGGCATGAGCCACAGAGCGATCCCCAGATACCTTCGACCTGAGCTGGGCTTAGAGGTCCTTGGGAGAGGCTGAGCTGTGAACCGAGGCCAGTTGCCATTAGTGCAGAGGTATGGGGCATACTGAGGCCAGATGCTACTTTTGGGGGGTTTATGAACCTTTGAGAGATTTTAGGAATGTCTGCTGCATGAGCCAAGACAGACTGTTGGCAAGGAGCTTGGGTCTGAACTTCATTCTAAGTGCAGGACCACTAAGTTTAGCGCATTTCTCCTAAAAGATGTCTGACATTGGTCAGCCTCATTAGAATCCTCTGAGGTTAATAAAAATCTCTAATTTTCACTTGATAAAATAAAGACGTTTAGACTCAGTTCCATATCTAAATTAATAGGTCTGGGGTTAGTATTAAAAAATGTCTTTAAACAAACAAGCAAGCTTTTCAAGATTAAGAAACTTCTGATGTTTATACAAATGTGGGACCACTGGTTTGCTAAAAGGAAAAGGAGAAATAAGAGCGTTCATGTATGTTGAGAATGTGAGGGGGAAAAAATAAGGATTCTATATAGGTTTTGTTGTAAAAGAGCAATGTGCAGACAAACTTGCTTCACAGGAACATGTAGGCGTTTAATCTGGACAAGTTTAAACAAGTAGATTTCAAAATGCTGTCAACTGGGCTCCATATGGCCATGATTTTGCTGTTCTGAGGGTAGCCTCTCTTTCAACTCAAGGTCAACATCCATGTAGTCTTAAAACATCAATGGAAATAAATTTGATTCTGCAGGAGCCTGGGGCTGTTGCTTGTATTTTCTTTGGTTCTATGTCTGCAATGTCTGTATCTGTTCCCAAATGCCCATTCAGATAATCATTCACATCATATATTAATAACAGAACTTGCAAGGTCAGACACAAAGTTTCCAACACAAGTGCCCTGAGAAATAAAATCCGAAATTCATTCTGTAAACTTTGGAATAAATCAAAGCTCCTTAATCAGTGCTTTGCATCTGAAAATTGCATTGTTTCAGTTCCAGTAATTTTGAAAGGTGGAGGGTCAATTGATAGTGGGATGAACAGAAAAAAATTAATAATCCCCATGAAATATAATATAGATATAAACCATTGTTAAATGAAAAGCCATTTGTAAGAGCATTTAAAAGAAAGATTTGAAGATATTTGATGATGGAATAAATATAGAGGCAGATAAATAGATAAATGCTAAGAATGTCATTGAGTTTAGTTTCCTTACAAAATTGTGATTTTTTTTTTTAAAAGGTCTAGAGAATAAGCTGATTTTAGGAAATACTTACGAGTTTACTTTTCAACATGTTGAGGAGTTTAAGATGAAAGGAATGCTAGATGGACATTATAATAATTTATAAACTTGAGTGTTCATAATTGACTATAAACATAAGAAGCAGTTATGCATAAAATCTTAGTAATAGGAAGGATAAAAGTGTTTTTTTTTTTTATATTTTATATAAAATTGTATGGTGGTTTTAAAACTATCACCCTCGAAATTTTTGACATCCTCTCATTCAGAGGTGAAGTGCATGATCCATCTCCTTGAACTATTTTGTGACAGCTTTGACCAGTATAGTACAGCAGAAGTGACACTATGTGACTGTCAAGTCAATCTGGTTCTCTCAGGATATGCACTCTCCATAAAACACCTCTTGTAACATCCCTCTAAAACACAGCCACCATGATATAAGAAGTGTTAAGTCAATAAGGAGGCCATATGTTGGCTCTCCAGTTCTCAGTCCTGGCTGAGCTCATCGTACAGCCATTCCAGCTCAGGTTCCAGACATACGAGTGACAAAGACATCTTGGAAATAGATCCTCCAGCCTAATTCTTCTACCCCTCAGCCATTTGAGTCTTGCTAACTGTAGTTTCCTTCCTGAATTTATTTTACACAGAACATGTGCAATAAATAGTGTGCTGCTTTACACAATAAGATTAGGACACTGCTACACAGCAATAATAACCAGAGCAGCCTCTATTAGTAATCCGTCAGTCAGTCAGATCTTCCCGTATGAAGCCCAGGCACTATGGCAGAGACACAAGCCATACCTGCTGTGCCCTGTCAGAATTCATGAAACATTGTCAAACATTTTTTATACCATGAAATTGGGGTATTTTGTTATCCAGCAATAATAACTAAAAACATACAGCCTTTTGAAAATGTGATAAAATCTGTGATATCTTCCCTACATTGTACTACACCAAAAATATTGCTTATAACTATGAAGAGTTCTCAGACTCTCTTGTTTTTATCACACTAATATTAACAGTTAATACTGAACAGATGCTTATGGGAAAACACCTTCAAGAACAATTTACACGAAGAAATTGATCTGTCTCTCATAACAAATATGGAGGTATGTGCTATATTTATCTAACTTTCAATATTAAACATAAAGAAACTAAAGCTCAAAGAATCTTTCCAAATTTATGTGATTAGTTATGGAGAAAGCATATAAATTCACACAGTGTAGCATGAGACTCTGCTCTTAACCTCTATACTATTATGCCTCTCAACTAACCCTAGAGAAAAGTACCACAACTAAGATGAAACGTTTGGTTATGGATTGTGTTTAAACTAAATTTAAGTTTCTTAACTCCAATTCCACCCTTCGTCATTCAGTCTGCTTCAACAAATGACTAATAATTCTTCTACGTTTCTATGTGAATTGAACAGTAATTATGTTAATTAAAATGTGTTTTTCTAAAAATATAAGGCTGGAAACCTACACAGAAGTATGTACATTGAGCATAGCAGGATACCAATCAGGGGTCATTAAATAAAAGTAAGTTAATTAAACTGTTTCTAGGCATCGTGATCTGACCTAAAAATATACAGCCTTTTCCTGCTCTATTAAATTTGAATTGTGCCCTTGTAGATCTTCTTTTGGAAAAAAAGCTAAAATATATCTGGAAGAAGAAAATTAGAACATCAGGGGATATTTCCAATTTCATACGAATGCCTATTGTTGAACTTGCCTCAATTGTTTTCACTACAAATGCTTTAACAAGAAAGAAGTGCTTATCATGAAGGAAGAGTGACTTTTTCCCCCCAAGGTTGATGTTCCTTTAACTGGGAGAGATACTTGTGAACCGAGGAATGACAAAAAGGAGTTATGTTAACTGAATCAACTGATTCCCGTACTGTTAATAAAGGGAGGGCTGTGCATCCTCACCACTGTCATGCCCTCTTTCACTGTGCTGGATTGGCACACTGTCATTCCCAGTTCTCTTGGGCATGTGCTATTTTCTGCACCAGCATGCCATATTTGAGCTCACAGTGGCTTCTACATAAGGCAGTGCATACAATATCTGGTGTGGCCCAGTTCTTTTCTGAGCATTTTTAATACCATGTTGATTCTATTGTTTGTGGTCCTTTTAATCATGAAAATATGGATAACCTTTGAGAAAATGACATAATTCTTCTCTATTCAATATTCTTAGTTGTCACTTTACTCAGATTTTTTGTTTTGTTTTGTGATAATATAGGTTGTTGATATAATCAATCCTTTATTTCTACAGTTAAATTTAAATTTTTTCTCCATCTCTCCTTATCACTTCTTGAGAACTTGTTATTCTGTAAATTGATTATTATTCATTTCTTAAGTCCTTTCTTGTATGAATTGATAGAGAAACTAATTTCTGATTATTTCTTCAATTATTCCTTAGGTTTAGATAGATGTTTCCTTTCTGGTGAAATGACATATAAGTCATGTACAAGTAAACTGGTACTAGAAACAGCTTTTCCAAATGTTTTCTAATTATATTCTAAGTCTCTTCCCACTTCCACATTTTAGTTTTACTCTGTCCTTTGAATTAAATTGGTTTTATTTCACTACAAAGTATACAATTAGATTCTTTCTAATTCAGTCTCTATATAATTTTGGTAGCATGTATTTGTCTCTAACACCAGTCATTTTTAAATAAAGCCCGATATGTAATTTCACCTTCTGATTTATCTTCCTGATTTTCTGATAAAGATGTATATTATATATTTTACATGCGTATATAAAGGTATGTTATTTATGATGTAACTACTACATTTATATTATAATATACATACATAGCGAACCATTTTCTTTAATTAAAATGAATGCATTAATTTCTGTCTATAGTAGGAATGCACTGAGTACATAACACTTTTTAATCCTTAAATATCTCTTAATTTTGAAATATTTCTTATGATCAAGTGGACATTATTCATAGAATAAGTGCTATATCGAGATATTTTCACTTTATATAAGGTCCTTCATTATAGATTTCTTGCTCATCTACCCAGTCTCGGCTCCTGCGATAACCTTTTACTCTTTATGCTATAGCAATAATTAACTCTTTGTGATTTCTGAAATATCACAATTATACCACAGAATTGCAATTGTTGGCAAAGAAGGCAGAGACTACTTTTTCCATTGCTATTTCCCCAACAACTAGCAGTGTAGTGGTATAAATATTTGTTGAAAAAAAATAAAAAAGCATTTTGTCATTCACAGTATTCAATACATATTTATTTAAAAATTAATAAACAGCTTGTCTTTTAAACATATTTTTTTGTGCCTGAAATGCTTCCATGAAATCTTTATTATCTGCATGCTTTCTCCTAAATATGGGCCATTCACTCACTGATGTTTTACTCAGTTCCAGTCTTAGAGCATTTCAGTTCAGTGAGATCACTTGAATTGCCTAAATGACAAAGTCAGTCTTATGGGATAGGTTTGCTAAATCCAACTGTTCTGAAATTTCTATGGAACAGTATTTTGGATAATAATTGTACCAATATTATTGTAATCTATTAATACATACATATCTTTAAATTCTAAGAAAGTGTTGATTTTTTACAAGAAACTTTTCCTAAGTAAAAAATAATGTTTTACAATCCTTGTCAATAAAGCAAGTTTTGGCAATTTTACTTAGCAGTTTTAATGAAGGAATTGTAGCACAGAGTCTGTTGTAAAGTTCTTTGTAAAAGTGCTGCTCTTTGTGATGGGAATAATTATCACTGTAGAGTAGGCATAAAAATATCCCGCAATAGTCAAACACCCAGAAATAAAATGCAAATTAGAAAAATTTGTTGCACATGATTGAATATACATGAAATGATTTACTCTTGTCTCAATAACTCGTATATTCTAAGACCATTTACAATTTAATCAACATATTGGGCTCAAATGCTTTTTATACCTAGAGTCAGTGCAGTGAGAGACAGCTTTAACTGTTCTTTCCAAAACATCCTGTTCTTTCCAAAAACCTTTTTTTGCAAAGTTGGATGGTGGAGAAAATAATGAAGCTCATATAATGATACAATTGGATACCAGTTATGAAAAAAATATAGTTCTTGACCAATAAGTGCAATCTCCATGTTCACTTTTCTAAATATTACCTATTTGCTTAGATTTATATTAAACATATCCTAATTAACATCATTTATTAATACTTTATAACATGTGGTAATGAAATGTGTATGTGTGTTTGTGTATGTGTGTGTGTGTGTGTATGTGCATGTGCAATATAACAGTCTTCTGGTTTTACATAAACCAAACCAGTGAGATAAGTAAGTTAAATGTGTTTTATTGTTTCTTTATTATTTGTTTTAGAATACTTATTAAGTAATTGCTTTGTAAATTTTTATAGCAATATAACAAATTCAGCCTTTATCTTAAGAAACACTACAAGGACACCTATATTTTATTATGCTTAAACTGGCAAACATGAGCAAAAAAAATCTATAAGAAGACTAAATTCAGAAATTTAGGGGCCAAGTAGAAATTTGCTCTATAATTTTGTAGATAGTATCTGAAAATCAGGCTCCATTCTTTTGTCCTTAATCACCAGATTTTGCTTTCATTCAAGTCAGAGACTTTTATATCTTTTCCAAACACTCTTCCTTAAGCATGGAATCCCACCAGCAACTCCTACTCTCAGAAGACAACATTACTTCTTGTTTCAGAAAAAATATACACCATCCATTGAAACGTCCCTCTTTTTTTCTTTTCCATCTTTAAATTGTCTCAAGAGAAGACAATTTATATTGTCTGCATAGAAATCCCCTTCAATGCAGTTGATCTCTCACCCTACAATGAGTCCTGTTCCCTCTCATAAACATACATTTTAAAAGGAAATAAAAATAAACAAGCAAAAAAAAAAAAA
>CM053508.1:12828759-12851540 GCA_028627145.1 Eidolon dupreanum
CCTAAGAAACACAACTACTTGTCTGCCAGTGTTCTAATCTTTATCACGAAAACTTTTAGCAGGGTCTGATTTTTGACTGTTAGGAAGAGTTAAAGTATAATAATTAGCCTATGATTCATCTTGTTTGACTCTCAACATGATTTTTAGTTCTACCAAGAAATGATTTACTGAGAAAAGCCAGTAAGCAGAAATTGACATGATCTCCTGGAAATAAAGACCGAACTCTGAAAGACAGAGTTCTGGAAATGGCTTTTTAAGAAATTCATAGACAATCTTTACAGAAAATTAGCTAATAGTCATGACTTTAGTCTCTAAAACACAAACTCTTTTCCATCCTCCCTTTCTGATTCTGCTTTTTACTAAGAGCATTATAAATAAGATAGGTCATATTAAGTAATTAAAATATTCAAGATCATGGGGTAACAAAGTTTTAAGAGCATATAAGTGATCAATTTATGTGAGAATGGAAAATAAAACTGATTTTATCTTGTTATTCTACAAAGATAATAATAGCTAGTAGTTCTGGGTCATAAAAATTAGTAATGGTAGTTAAAATTAGTGTGGAGATTCTTGCCAAAGACTACTATTGCCATTACGTAATGAACAGAAACACAGATATTTCTAAAGGCTAATTTTGGAAGATTTGAAAATTGCTTGACAAAAAACAAAACAAAGTTGATTTTAAAAACTAGGCGTGAAAATGATAGAAAAAGGTTTGATTAAGAAATACTTGCCAAAAACATCTAAGGAAGTAAGAATAAAATAACTAAGAGTTTATTCAAGTGTGAAATTAGGGAGCACTTTTGAGGGGGCTCTATTTTAATGCCTAGGAAAAGAAAATAGCAATTACCTTTTATGGGGACTAGATTGGAGAGAATGTTCAGTTCATGCTGTCACAGACCTTCTGCAAAGAGCAATTTCAGTGAAAACAGGAGAGTTCATTCTTGAAGAAGCCAAGTAAAACAAAACAAAACAAACAAGTTAATACACCAAATATTCTATCTTGTTAGTGGCAAAGGATCTTACAGGGAACCTTGTTATTTCTGAAGCATAAGCAGAGGGAAACCAATAAATCAAGTCTTCTCCTTTGCACATTGTATAGTGATCTCTACTTACCATCCATCATCAGAGTGTGTCTGAATACATCTGAAATGGTCCAGAAGAAGAAATGTCTTTACAGTAAGGGGCTAAAGCATCTCAAACAGCATTGTGGAGTCCAATGGGTGTCTTTTTGCTTCTGCTCATTTGCACCTGGTGCCATATCAAAAGTTCCTCAAATTGAACTTAATTTGTCTGTTTAATTCCTGCTCTCTGATTAACTATTTATCTTTGGTCATTCCCGATGTGAATTACTTTTACTTTATTTTTTAAATTCATCTTTCTTGTGACATTAATTAAAGTCCTAACAATTTCAGCGTCTGTGTTTCCACTGCCTATCCCCATTCTATGTTTGATCTAAGCTTGGTAAACCTCCGGTTTTACACAACTTTACCACAAATGGCAAGTTCCCATTCATGACGTGTTAGAATAGTTTGCGGTTTTCCTCTGGGCACACATAGGGTAACTTATTTAGGGACTGAAGGTCACATCACTTTTAGCTGTTTTACTGTTTCTTAAGTGCTCTGAAGCCAAGGCTGAAATATTAAGAAGGTCTGAGGAGAGTCCCCAGGTTACCCCTATTCTATGTAATTTGGTAAAAACTAGTTAGGAATAAAGCAACACTTCATATATGTTCCTGAGAATGACTCAATTACATTTCTAGTAAGCCAGCTGAGCAGGTAGGCAGAGATGCGGGTTACGCCATACAAAAGACTAAAGTTCCCTTAGATGAGTATGAAAAAGTTGTGATTGAAATATGACAAGGTTTTAGAAACTACATTATACGAGATGTATAATCATGAGTAGCATGATTATATCATGTGGCCAGGAATCAACCTAATAAGAGGCAGCACCTTCTTCCTCCCAGGTAAGAGTATGATTGATACAAATGAACAGCTACCAAACACCCTTAGTGAAGAAGGTTTTTGAAAATTCTCTTGAAATAATCTTCTCAATACACATAATAAATAACCTCCCTAACTTCATAATTCATGCATCTTGGTGGAGGTAATGCTAGTATCTTATATACAAGTCTGAGCCATTATACTAGTGTAGCAATGTTGTCTGATGAGACTAATTTCAGAAATTGCACTGACACAGGTATTCATACTGAATAGCAGGTAAGAAGTCTAGCTCCTAATATAAATCTAATACCCATTAGCTGAAGACCAAACTTTATTTTCACTGCAGCCAAACTGCTCATTTTATTTGGGTATTACTTGAAATTTTGTTTCTCTGCAATGCAGAATTAACACAGTTAGCCAAAGGTATACATCCTTTCTGAATAAATGTCTGCATCCCTCTTGGTCTGCCTACTACAAGATCCTGAGTCCTGTCCACCTCTTGAGATTTCTCTAGTAATTTTTTCTTTAGGAATCAGAAACTCTCCTTTATATACACCACTCCCTGCAACAAAAGCAAGGAATCTATGACTTTCTTGTAACTTCTAATGGGTCAGTGTCACCTAAGTCCAAGATTGCTCCAACAACACCTGATCTCTGACATTCTGAACATATAAATATCAAGGAACCTGGACTGTGCAATTCATGCTGTCACAGCCTTGTGAGGTTTTAGAAGTGTGATGAATTAAAGAGTCACCCAGATACAATTCCTGTTAGACTAGATTGGTACAGAATGTATTTCTGAAAAAATTATTGAATCAAAGGATTATAGTACTTAGAAGTTATAATATCCACATCACCCAGAAATGAATGACCAACTGTTGTAGGATATTTTTAATGGAATCATTTTCTACATACTGAGATAGAGGAATGCAAATTTATCTATCAGTTCTTTAGAGTGGAGACATCTGGTCACACATATTACCTCCATATACTTCTTTCTATCTTCCTTTTGCACTAACCACTGTCCCTGTCTGTAGAGGTGAGCATTCTCACATGTTCTCTCTTCCATAGATGATACACTTTTCCTATTTCCCCATTTTCCTGAACTATAATTTTAGACGGAACATGGAGATGCACTTTAGCTTACAGATAAAAATATAATTCTGTAACTATTTTTAAATAGTATATATTTACAGTATCAAGAAAATATGACGTGTTGAAACATATCCGGAATCTGATGTCTTACTGCTTGCACTGCCACAATCCTTGTCCAAGCCACTGCCATCGGTAACTTAATATTGTGATAGCTTTATAACTGCTTTTCAGGTTGTTTATTATCCCTGCCCCTCTCTAGTATCTTTTCAAACAAAGCAGCCAGATATATTCTTTTAAAACAAATTATATAGTGTTGTTTCTATGTTTAAATAACTTCTGCAGTTTCCCATCACAGTCAGCACAAGAATCAAACTTTTACCATGGCCTACGAAGAGCTGTATGCACTGTCCACCTGCCGTCTCTCTGGCTTTATTTTCTACTAGTGCATATCCAACACTCCTACCCTTGCCTCTGTTCCAGTTGTGCTAACTTTATTTCATGATGGGTAAACACTTTCATCCCTCAGAGTTTTACACTTGCTATTCCTGTAACTCACTTGACCAAATATCTACTCCACCAGGCTTTCTCATTCACATTCTTTATGTCTCTGCTTATATATAACCTTAAAGACGAGTCCTTCCCTGATTACCCTAAATTAAACAGTGCATGCCCCAACCCACTGCAGGGCATATCTTTCTCTGCATATTTCTCTATATATTTCTCTGCAATACTAGTATGACTTATGTATTATTAGTTTTGTCTGACTTCATTACTAGATTGAAGGCAAAAATTCTGTCTGTATTATTTAATTATGTTACTATAGCACTTAAAATGATGCCTAGCATATGACAGGTTATAAATAATTAATAAATATTTGTTAAATAAATGACTGGAATCATTGCTTAACGCTGGAAGTTCATAACTACTGGACTTAATAACTACTTTTAAAGTAAAAGTAGTCTAGTTAGGGCAACTTCTTCACTTTTATTAACTTTAAAACCAACTGAACCCCTTGAATATCAGGATTATCTGCAGAGAAACCCAAATATATATTTATGTGAAGTAATATATTTTCAAAGGTATTCTCTATATATTCTCTACTCATAAATTATTATAAATTTTTATTCTCTACTTAAATTTTGTCTCCAGAATATTCCGTAAACTGGCATAACAGAATACCAGGTGGTATTTCAGCAACAGATGACCATGTCCTTTATTGCCTTTTTTCACTGTGCTATACGAGTGCTTCTGAGCAGTGCATTATAAATGAATCTATTAGGATGTGAAGGGACATTCAAGGATATCTATTAATTCTCTGAAAAGTCATGTGATTTATAAGGTTAACTCAAACCTCGTACCATCTGTTACAAAGATGCAGAGGATATTGGGTTTTCTGCTTCTTCTACTAACCCCTAGGTGGCTCTACTGTGCTGAATCCATGTCATTCCTTCTCCCCCACTCACAGAAGACACTGGCATGTTTTATTTAGAGCCTTTTCAGACACATTTACTCCCAAATGGCATACATATGTATATAGAAAGCCAACTTTTGATGGTTTTTCATTAAGACTCAAGTTATGCCAATTTTCCACCATAAACTGCATTCCCAAGGCCTTCAAAAATGCCTACATGCCTGTGCAGCATAACTGAAAATGCTGTGTATATATGTAAGAAAACGAGGAGTCTACCATACAGTTCTGGCAGATTTCCAATTTATACATGAACCTGGGTTATTAAGGAACGTCTTCCGAGTCGTTACTTTGGATGCTACCAAGATTGACTTGATGTATAGCTAATTTCGTGGGGAAGCAGAACATAATTAGTATGTGCTTAAGTCAGGACCATTTTCTATGTTTATCTTTATTTGCACTTTCCCAAAGTGATAGCTTCATTTTCAAGACACCAATATAGAATGCCACCTCAAAAGTGGTTGGTCTTGTGATGAGAACCTTTTTAATATCTTTTAGCTCATTTTCTTGTCTCTGTTGTCATTAGATACAGAAATTTGACTCCTATTCATATACACAGCAATTTAGGTTATATGTTTAAAAAAAGTCCTAACATTTTTTAAATTTGACTGTGCTGAATCATGTACCTGAGGGTTAGTGGATTTTTCCTGAAAATTGTCCAGGATAAGAAATAATAAATATTTTGTGTTTTCTTGATTTTAAAAAAAAAAAATATATATATATATATAGTGCTACTCCCTTATGATTTTCACAGAGCTGTAAGATAAATTATTGACTTAATAAAACAAATGAAAGCTTAAAAATACTTATTTAAACCTGGAATTTGTAACCCAAAAAATAAATAGACTTATAGTGAAAGACTTCCTTCAGCAGAGCCTGATTCTCTCTTGAGAAATCTATTGTCAGGTTTTCCCTATTGTCTTCCAAAGCACATGCCCACCGCACAAGTGACCACAGTTGACCCTTTTACCAAATACGTTGCCGCTACACAACATGCATCGAGGTCTTTCTAGATCCTGATATTAATTTATTCACCCCTTACTATCTCTCTCCTAATTAGATAATATTTTTAGGGTTTCGATATAACTATACTTCTCTTTTAATACCAATTTTGTTGTAAGGTAAGTGATGCTAGCATTCACAAATTAAAAAAGCCCCAAATTTCAGGTTTTTTATTGTCACTAAAATAAAGTCTAGCGCATCTTTCTTCTAGTCAAGTCTTCTAGAATAAGTTGTTTCCAAGATATCTTTAGCAGAGGAAGTGAAGACATAACAACTGCACAGGATAATTTTAAGCGTCATGTCTGAAAGCGGCTTTAATTACTCTTATTCAAATCAAACGGACCAACACCTTGTCTTATGGGATCAGTCTAAGAGCACGGAGTCTAAGAAATGTACATGAACACACTGATCACTAGAGAGAACGAGAAATGTTTGCCACAGTGGCTCACTTGTGATAGTAAAAGGAAAAGCAGTTGTAGCTAAAGATGCAAAATAAATTTATTTTTCAGTACAGTGATTGTAAGGTATTTTTGAGATGCAAGGAGAGGTACAAAAAGATGAATACAGGTTCGAAGAAAATACAGACAAGCAAACAAACTGCTCTAGAACACTGAAATCTAAAGAGACTGAAAGAGACAACTTCAAAGTCACAAATGAACATAAAATATAAGAGATTCGTAAGATATCAGAATGATAAAGGGAAACCATCTTAAAAGTACAGCTGGCCTAACAAGTCTTATAACAAAACTTCGAAGAACTATTAAGAAAATATATATAGAAAAGTGATCAAGATTATGAGATATAGTTATAATGACCAATACAAGCTATATTAAAGAAAATATTTTTTGTTTAGAAATCATTTGAAAAATAATTTTCAATAATAGAGATTTTGAGAAAGTGGTATTTCACTATTTTACAGATGATAAAGTCAATAGATTTAGGAATATTTAATAAAAATGTAAACCTCATTTTATAAGACTTTCATTTTGCTTGAGTTAAAAAAGTCTCAAAGAGAAAAAATAGTATACTTATCACTAATAACAGATTAGTTTCCTTTTTTCTCTTAGTATATAATAATCTCGAATAAATATATATATATCATGATGGTATATATGCCATCATATGTATACCATCATATTAGAAAATTTAGGTTGTAAAAGTGTTGCACATTCTACAAAATACATTTTCTAGAATTATTCTATGTCGCTCTATGAAACAGAAATGATCTTGTAAGAATACACAATGTTTCAGAGAGAAGAAAGAAAAATATTCAATTTAATTTATAGGCTACCTAAAAATGTTATTTTTACATTCGAGACCAACTTTAAGAAAGGTACCAGGAGAATTGAATTGTACTCTGAAATAAAGAGATTGCTGAGCAGTCACTTGCAGATCACGTGTCATCTATCATCACCTTGAAGGATATTTTGACATGAAGTTTAATTTGAGACATCAGTTACATCTTTAAAAAAATCCCACAGTGCTTGTTTTCTACGATCCCTTTTTATCAATTGTCAGGAATGAAACTAATCCAAAGTGCTTTACAACCTGCAATTTCAAAATAATGCTCATCCACCAAACTCAAATTTGCACATGGCTCTCCCTGACTTGCTTATGACTTTTGTTACTAAATTAAAACATTTCATTAAGTAAAAGAATCAATTTTTTGGATAACATGGAGAATATGGCAGATGATATTTTCTGGGATGTGACTGGAAATATGAGAATAGTTTATATTCAAGACCAAGAATAATGTTTAAAAGAACTGAGGACATGCCACAGCTTTGACTTTTGAAAATTAAACTAAGTTTAATTCTAATAAAAGTGACATGCTTTATTACATAATAAATTAGTTTTTTTTTTTTTTTTTGTATTGAATGTAGATAAAGAATGACTGTATCAGGAAATGCACATCATTTTTTTTGTTAAAAAATAACTGGTATTTGGAATTTTAATTAGCAGTAAGAGAATTATAATTTGTCAAGTAACAATATTTTACAGAGGGAGTTTGTATAGGCTAATTTTGAAAGGAGAGAAACAAATCAAAAATCATTTTGAAAACGCATAGATGTTTATGTTTCCCAAGTGAAGCTGATATTTAGACACTACAAAATAATTTTTATTCTGAACACATATAATAAATGATGATAATCTTAGATTGTTACCTGGGAATTTTCCAATAGTATGGAAATCATTATATTCCTGAAATGATAAGTTATATAATATTCAACTACAGTTATCTGGTTTATGTTAATATAAATGATTAATGGCCTTTATGCCAAGATAATCAAAATTGTTCTCATATTTCTATAGTGATACCCCATTTCTTGAGCATTTCAATGTAACCCATTCAGGCAGAAAATAAGCCATCAGCAGCAGTAATTTGTATTTAAAATTTCTTTAAAATTCCAGCAGTGAGATATAGACTACCAAGAAACAAATTAGAGAAGACATGAAACACTGTTTATCATTTCTTCATCACAGCAAACATTATTAAATGCCTTTTTGCACATGTGGGAATAGGATTTTGAATTACTATTGCTTGACATATTAATAGTAACACCATCGAAAACTAGGAAAATCATTGGGTTATAAGTTAAGAGATCTAAAATCTAGTTATTCTACTAACCAGCACTACCATTTCTGGTAAACCACTCAATCCTTTTGGACAGACTATAAATTATTTGGCTCATTTTGAAGAATTTCTTTGTTATTTTATGGCCCCTTGATTCTCTTACCAGGTAATTTATAACATATAAAGACCATTAAATAATTATTAAATAAAAATATCATTTAAGAATCTGAAATATCTACAATCCAGTTGAATAGAATGATTAAGTGCATTTTGTGCAGTATCAAAAGAATCATATTTAATATAGTTATAGCTTTCCTTCTTAATATTGCAGCTTTATTTATGTTGTGTTGATACAGAGGTTAAAAAGACAAAAAAAAAATAGTAGAGGTTAAGAGCATGGACTTTTAGGAAGTGAGACGTATAGGTTTGAATTTTAGCTGATACTTATTAGCTTTATTATCTTAAGAAAGTTATTTAATCTCTATTCTTAAAAGTTTTATCAGTGCCAAAATAAAAATAGTAACAGTATTTAGCTCACAGTATTGATGTAAATCGTAAATAATAGAGCATGTTAAAGTTGTTGCTATGTTGTTTCCATGATTATTATATGTATTTACTAAAAAATGATGTTTTTTGTCTTAAATATTATTCATTTGAAGGCAATTTTCAATGTGCTTTCATAGAAGTGGACCAATGCATATCCAGCTTTTTTCCATTTCAGAAAGCCTATGTATGCTTGAATTTTAGAATGTCTAATTTTTAATGTAAATTCCATTTATTTTTACTTTTTGCCCTCTATGATATCTAGAGAATGCTGTGTAAACAGTGATCACACTGTGAATACTTATTACTTTTTATTGCATTGCACTGATGTTAGTAGAATTAAAATTTCTACATAAAGTTGCTGAGGATGGATTTATATTTTGACAAAGGTATACAAAGGTCCTGGAATTGTCTCTAAGTTAGTTAAATTGGATAACATGAATAAAATTATCTAATAATTACCTAACCCACCCACACTGCCTCAACAAATCAGATAGGAAAGGCAGAAGCCTATTTCAGTGGAGTTGACAAAGAGAATGTGGTAGAAATGGCTGTCATTCTTTGCCTTAAGATCTTCAGCTAAGATTCTCTTAATTCTTTCAATATATCTGGCTGGCAATAGATGAGGTAGTAATGACGAATGACATATTTTGGATCATGGCTTAACTATATTGTGGTTATTCCATTTTAGCTATCTGTTAAAAGGAGAAGCTGAATAAAAGGTTTAGTTCTTAAAGCATTATATACAAAAAGCCTTATCTATATCATAGCATCCTCTTATTGCCTATAGCCTTTTTAAGAAAGTCTACCATAGTGAGCCACTATTACCTATTGAAAGTTTCTCTATGTTTTATATATGTCCCAACATAAAAAGAGGCTAACAATAGTGCCTATTTTTCTGTAAAGCTTAAAATGAATGTTTAATTGGTGGAATAAGCATAGTAACAAAAATATATTGAATTGCTCTTTTAGATCCCTTTATCTGTACCTAATGATGGGACATAGCTGTACTAATTTTCATTTGGAAATGAGGACTCTCTAAGATACTGAAGCTAGATAAACAAATAGTATAGAAAAACTGATTCTGCATGTCATTCATGTTTTAATGTCAATCTGAATGTATTTAGCTATGGCTTAATTGCTCAAGATTTGGTCTAGTCTGATAAAATGATACTAATAAAGGAGTATGGACACACTCTCCCTTTAGAATTTCACTAAACACTTTTTTTATTTTAAGGGTAATCATTTCCTTGCACATCCATTTCCTGGGAGAGTTCTTCAAATGACAACATGTGAGATTATTTTAGGTTGACAGCTCTCCAGTGGCAGCTTACTTAAACCAGTAATAAGCTCATTAAATCTAAAGATTTCATAGAAACTGTGATAAGAGATACAATCAACTTAAGGGCTTTTCAGGGAAAAAAATATCATAAAAGCATACTTTAAAACAACTAAATAAAAGGTATTTGATTGTCACCTCTCCAGGTACCACCAAGTCACACTCAGATTGATGGATAACGAATACCGGAAATTTGCCAGGCTCACTGTTCATCTCAGCAATGCGCACTTTGCTTAGAATTTTCTTCGTTCCTTTCATCTATCAAAATCCTGTCCACTTATCAAGGTTGAGCTCAATATTTCTTTTTCATAAAAATCTCTCTGAATCTGACAGCCTTCAATAATGTCCTCCTTCTCTGGATTTCTATGGTAATTTTAATCTATGTGACCTTGTTTATTAGCATTACAGCATAGGATTTTGTTTTCAAATTCTATTTTTAGTTCAAAAATTATTAACTACTTCTATTTAGCATTACATGCCAAATTATAGGACCTTTTCAAATCTGAAAACATTTTGATCTTCTGTAGACTGAATTCCTTGGAACGTAAACTCAGAAACAGAGAGTATGCAGGATATTTATTAGGAAGATATTTATATAGGGATAAACATCTGTGGAAAAGAAAGAGGGGAGACTGGAAGGAAAAAAAAAAGTAGGATTGTGATTTAGTTTCACAGTGATCTCAAATGACCCCACAAGGGTGTCCTACAATGGAACAAGGGGATTAAGGGTGACACTACATTCTGTCACTGAACAGTGATTTGATGTGGGCTAGCCAGAGAAGGTGAGTGAGGCATCTCTCTCTAGTTAAGAGCAATTTATAAAGGGTAGAAAACAGAATTGTCTGCTGACAGTCCCAGCAACTGGGGAATTAAGTCCTTCAGTTTTGAATAGAAATGTAGGAGGCATGTAACAATGTTCGCTCTTGTGTCCTTATATGGAAACTAAAAAGAGGAAAAGAAAACAATTCAACCAAATGCACTGATGTTAACAAAGATGCAACATGGGGTCACGGAACACTATACCAAAACAAACAGATGATGTAAAATAGATCCATATTTGCCTCTTTCTGCAAAGCAGAACAATAATGCAGGGCTATTTTGTCTTCAGAGTTCTCCACAGAATTACATGTGTTCTTTACCTTGACTGTATTACAGCCTATGTTCTTCATCTGAACAGAACTGCTTCCTTTTCTTCTCTTAAAAACTGGTCTTCTCAAAATTATACTACATTATGAAATTCCTGCTTAATAGTCTGTATCTCAAAGTTTAATTTAATAGAATATAGATGACTTTCTGGGCTCAGGAAATAAAAATATGGCTTTCTTGTTTCATTTGAACTTTCTGGAGCACTTGGGTATCTGAAGAACCACTCCAAAATAGGAAAATAGCAACAATGTTTTAGTCTAAAATTACCACATTGAAAGAATCCACTATATCATATATTTCATGTTATATTTAACAAAAAAATGACTTTGGGTAGTTAAGTCTTCCCTTAATGCAATGTCAGCTCCTATTGATGGGACAGTGGGAGGCTACAACCACATGGTACCTGTTTCTGAAGCATAAGCTAGCTGATCAGTATCACTTTAATGAAATGTCCAGACTCAAGTGATAAGCTGCAGGTAGGAGCTTCAGTGGATATCTTAGATTACGAGGTGGTACAAAGCAGCAGTACATCATGAGTGGGGTAAGTTGGAAAGGGGTGGTAAAAGGAATGAAAGAGTTGTTATCAGACATCAGAAAAATTTAGAAGGGAAGATGAACACTTAAAAGAGAATTCAGCAGTAGAGAGGTCATATTAAAGCTAAAGCTTCAAGGGACATTGTATCACTGGAAGAGAAAGAAATGAATACAGAGGTTGGGAACATAAGGGACATGAAGAATTGTTTTTGAGGTATCATAGATATTAAATAAAAGGGCAATATAGTAACTATATTAACATAGTAGGATATTCACTTAGTTTTAAAATTGTGCATGTGTGTGTATGTGTTGTGTGTTTGCTATGAATTATGGGAAAGTAACAAAACTTTTATAAAAAGTAACATCGATACTAAATATTTAGTGAGTGTGTACCATATAATTTAATAGACATTGGGGATTCAACAAAATAATTACTAATTTGATGAATATTTATTTCATTTTTACTATGAGCCAGGAAGTGTTCTTGAGGCTAAGGACTGGGAATGAACAAAATAGGCAAAATTTCTGCTCTTATGTCATTTCTATTGCAGTGGAGAAGTAATTACAATAATCACATTATTGTAGATCTCTCATTCAATCATCTTCTAAGGTGTCTTTGCATACTGCAAAGGCTAATCTTTTAAAAACTGAATGCTACCCTCTATAGCCAGGATTCTAGATGAAAACTAATGTGTACCTCTTAGTTGAACTCTCATGAGATTTGGAAACAGAAATTAAATGGCAGACATCTTCTGTTTGTTTTTAACTCCTTTTCTTCTGACAAGTCAGTTAGTGACAATTTTTCTACTGAGTTCCAGTTCAGAATAGGATGTGGAGAGGCAACGAATGACAGCAGTGGTAGAGGAAGAATGTCTGTCTCTAGTTTTGTGAGTGCAGCTAAAGGCATGTGTTCTTGATACCCTAACACAGTTGTGGTCTCATAGTTTGTAGTCCCCTAGGCGAGTCTGTTATTTTAATTTTCCAGGACTTATGCTGGAGATATGGTTTTGGCTGATCTTAACAGGCATTTGAACAATTTTGTTAGTATCTAATTACCTGTATAAAATTTCTTCTTACTCAAAATAACCTAAATTTCTGTTTCCCTCACTGAACTCATACTGATAGTGTAAGTACAACATTAATCTACCACTCAAGATGTTGATAGTCTAGGGAAATAGGTTACATATATCTCTCATTAGAGGTTGGAAATATTCTTTTTACTTTATTAATGTAATTAGACTGAATCAATCCACATGACAATAAATTAAATCAAATACAAAGAAAGAGTCTGGTTCACTTTGCTAGACAATTGCAAATAAAACATCTTTTTCAATTATAACTAGATTGAACTAGTTTCACTTAAAACAAAACAATACTGAACAATTCCTTTACTCATTATCAGTGGGCTTTATTTTCCAGTGCAAACAAATAATACAATAGTTCCCCAATTCCTCAGTAAGAAGGATTAGGAATTTTTTCTCACTAATTGTCTTTGACTAAGATATCATACTATAGAGTACTTCATATGTGAAAATGCTAAGAGTCTTCCTTCCTTCTAGTATATTTATCTTTCAATAATGTCTCCCTTTCAAATTTCATCAATTCTATTGCTTGTTATCCATAGCTCAAACATTTTTTATTTTTCTCTTCAAAGTTAAATGTTTATTGGTATGTAACTAGAATCTATCAGGCTTCATAAACCTGTGTAAATGAAAGAGGTCTGTTAGTCCACAAAGTTTTTTTTAAATTTCTACATAGTCTAGGCTTTATTACTGAATGTCAGACATGTCATTTGCTTATATTCTTACATTTTTCTTCTCTCTCTCCTAACCATTTGCTTATGTTCTAGGGTAAGGATCTTCCTCAGGGAAGATAGTTTTACCTTAGAGAATCTAGGTCTATTTGTCTCTTTCTCTCTGACAAAGAAGCAGGAACATGAAAAAACACTCAATGTTACTAATCATCAGAGAAATGTAAATCAAAACCACAATAAGGTATCACCTTAAATCTGTCAGGATGGCTAATACAAACAAACAAACAACAAAAAGACCACAAGTGTCAGCAAGGATTTTGAGAAATTGGAACCCTTAAACACTTTTTGTGGGAATATAAAATAGTACAGCCATTCACTATGAGAAACAGTATGGAGGTGCCCCCACATTTTTTTTAAAAAAGAACTATTAAATGCTTCAGAATCCTACTTGTAGTTATTTATCCAAAAGAACTAAAATCTATATCTCAAAGATAAATTTGCACACCTGTATTCACTGAAGTACAATTTATAATAGCCAAGATATAGAAACAACCTGAATGTTCATCAACAGATAAATGAATAAAAAAATGCTTCACACACACACACACACACACACACACACACACACACAGAGGATATTATTAAGCCCTAAAAAATGAAAACGATACGGCAATATTGACATCACTGATGAACACTGAGGACATGATGCTAAGTGAAATAAACCAGTCAACTGAAAGACAAATAGTGCATGATTCTACTAAAACAGGATCATTAAAACAGTCAAATCCATAGAATAAAAGAGCAGAATGGTGGTTTCCAGAGGCTGGGGGGCAGTGGAAATTTGAAGTTATTAATTAATAGGCATAAAGTTTCAGTCAAGCAAGATGAATAAGCCCTAGACTTCTGCCAAACAACACTGTACCTATTGTTTACTATAATGTACAAAACAGAAAGTAACAAATGAACAAAATGAACAAATAAAACTTATAGACACAAACAGTATGGTGGTTACCAGAGGGAAGGGGATCAGGGAGAGATAGAAGAGGGTAAAGTGGGTCAAATACATGGTGATGGAAGGAGACTAGGTGGTGAGCCCACAGTGCAATATACAGATGATGCATTATAGAATTGTACACTCAAAATTTATGTAATCTTATTAATAAGCTATACACATGAAATCTAAATAATCTTTTTAACTGACGTCACCCCAATACATTTTATTTAAAAAATGGTAAGAAAGTAGATCTCATGTTAAGCGGTTCTTAGCACAATAAATTACTTTTAAAAAGTAGATTAGTTATAATACTTTATGATGGCACTTTATGCTTTCACATCAAAATAAGGAAAAGATGTGAATGCCTTTTATCACTGCGATTTTACGGCGATTATTTTTCCTATTGAAGATGTCCTGGTAGGTACAATGAGAAGAAAAAAAAAAAGGCTTGGAGAGAGGACCTTTAGAAGAGAATAGATTAAAATTATTTTCCACTTATGAAATTGAGACAGATGCATTGTGTGGGAAGACTAAAACAACATGATTGTCCACAAATATTTTCCAATAAAATCAACTACAATGCATGAACAAAGAATGCATCAAAGGTAGTCCTTTCAAATCAGTGGGTGAAGGGTAGATTATTTAAATATAATACTGGTGCAAATGACTCTTTTATGAAAAAAAAAAGTACATAAGATATATGCCATATACAAAACCAACAGTCTTAAATATGACGATAATTTTTTTGAAACTTGTAAAAAAAAAATACTTTATGTCCTCAACAAAAGTGTAGAGAAAAACATAACTCATTGAAATGACAATAGATTAATCTGAATATGTTAATTTTAAAATTTCTTCACAAAAATGTCACCCTAAGCAAATTGAAATTACAAGCCTCAAATGAAACAATTTATTTTGCCACACGTTAATACAAACAACTGAAGATTGATGAACAAAGGAAACAATTCACCTGAAAGAGAAAGTTTTATATGAAAAGATGCTCAGCCTCATAAATAACTGGGAAAATACAAACCAAAATCTTGAGAAATCATTTCACATACTTGAAATTAGCCATCTTAAAAATGTGTGATAAACCTAAGTATTTTAAGACATGTTTAAATGATAATGGTGGAGTTCAGAATTTGTATGGTTTTTTGAACAGAAAACTGTAAGTTGATAAAACTTCAAGATGATGAACCAACATATCCACTTCTGAGTAAAGATTTTAGAGAAATTCTCACTCATTTGCTTAAAACCAGTACTTAAAGGTGTATTCATGGGAATGTTTGCAAAAGCAAAAGTGTAAATAATTTACTATAATAAGAAAATGGATTAATAAAACATATATTTTACAGTAAATCATTTATGATATCACTTAAATATATCAGAATAGATAAATTCCAAAACCATGATATTAAATGAAAAATTGCACTATGGAATGATGAGTATTCTCCAAAATACAGATTTTTTTTTAAATATTGAGATGTAGAAATAATATAAAAGCATGCAAGGAAATGCTAAATATCAAATTTACTCTAGTGATTAGATGAATAAGAAAACGGAGAAGGTGAGTAATGTTTGATGGCTTCTATTATTTTGTGATATAAAAAATAGAAAGGAAAATATTGGATATCATGGTTATTTTTCCTCCCTTTAAAGATTATTTTAATGAAGATGACTTCAGCAGAAAATACTTTCAGTTTTAAGATGGCCAATTAGTTGCTATACATTTTCTGTGATGTAAAGCTCTCTAAAAGTAATAAGCACTTGCTTCCAGTTAATTTTAAAGACCTTTGGTTCATTGTTATTTAATTTCTAAAGCAATTTACATGCTAATTAAAACCTTTAGCACCTGCACTAAAGGATTCTATCAAAAGCAACTTAATTTTTTATGAATCTGGCAAATAAATCTAGCTTTTAGAAAATCTGAAGTAACAAAATGTGATATTGAAAATGTGGGAAGCAGTGGATTACAGGGATAATAGGCTACTTCCTTATTTTAACCCTTCCCCTCAGGTACAGTTAATTATCAAGAATCCATTAAACAATGTATGAACTTAAAAGAACAACTATTTGGAAACAAGCCCTCATGATCATTCCTTATTTTCCAGGTAATCATGAGCCCTTTTCTAAAGGAGATATTTCTACAAATTCCCATATTAAAAAGAGGTTAAATGATCTGCATCCAAAAGGTGTTCATCAAGGAGTTCTGGAGTAACAAATAGATATACACATTATGTTGGAATTTGTGGCCATAAAAAGGTGAAAATGTGTACTTCCTTCCTTTAGGCACTCGATTAACTTAATTGACTTATGTTGATATTAGAATACTCAAGGAAATATATACACAAGAAAGGCATCTACCCTGGGACTACTTCAACAAAATCATCAAATTTAGTCCAATGTAACACTACGATTCGAAACATCTGCCTTGAACTCTGCCACACAGTAGTTATGTGACCTTGAATAATTATATAACTCCTTTAAACTTTGATTTCCTGATGGGCAAAATAAAACTAATAATATATCATAGGATCGTTATTAGTATAAAATATGATCCATTAACGTACATGGTAAAATGCTTGGAAAAACTGTGATTTTGTTAGTTATTGTTATTAGGTTCTCAATTCGAAATTTTAGAATGTCAGCAAAATTACTTAATAAGCTGATTATTTTTTATGCATAAGTTACAGCTTGACTATTAAAATTATTGCTCAAACTGTAAATGAATCATTTACCTTTAATTATGATTAAAAATATCTGTTACTAATGCGGTCCTCATAAATGAACTGCTTAAAAATAAAGTCAGCTCTAAGACAACTGCAGTTTGAAATATATTGTGCAATATGTGTCATATATGTGAAAAAATTAAGTACTGTTTTTTACAATGAAATGTTTAAAAAGATCAAAAAGGATAAATAACAGAAAAATGCCCAGTGTTCTAAAAAAGGGATTTAGGTGAATTTTAACAAAAATAATATGAATTGTGGACACACACGTTATGATTAAATACCTGATTATCAGGCTTCAGAGGTGATATGTGATCATTTGCATAAGATAATCAGCTAAGGAATAAAATCTAAAAAGTAGGAAGTAAGGAAGCTATAAATCACAGTGAAACTGCAGAAGAGTCTCAAACAGTAAAATAGCAGAGTCACTTCTAAGAATGACATGAGTTTCAGAAGAGAAAACGATTAAAATATCTGTTGTTATATAGCACTCTGTACAGTCCTGTGTGTAGCACTTAGAATGGTCTTTGTAAATCTGAAGATGTGGCTGTATATTTGCATATTTACTCTTTCATGCATTCAATTAGTGTTCATTAGGTGTCCACTATGTGCCCAGCATTCTGGTAGAATACTTGATAGGTACTTAGATTTATTTTTAATCTTTTGTAACTGCTACAGTTCTTGATGCATACATAGTAGAAACTCAGCAAAAATTTGTAACTGGCCAACAAGTGAATAAAGGTGATATGTGTTAGTTTAAATTTGGAAATGAAAAAACAAACAAACAAACAAACAAAAAACTCCAACAATCCAACACTGCCACATTAGATCAATCATCAGCCCAGGTAGGTTTAAGATAGAAAAACAGACAAATCATAGTAACTATACCCGCTTAATAATAGAGATCTGAAAAATGTATTAAAAAATCAAATATTATACCGATTAAAAAGAACAAATAGATCCTTTCAACTTTTTGTCTATTATGAATAATGCTATGGTAAACATTTGTGTATAAGTTGCATGGACATTTTTATTTCTTTTGGATGGATCCCTAGGAAAAGATTTGCTGAATAATGTGGTAAATCTGTATTTAACATTTTGAGGAAAAACCAAACTGTTTTCCAAATTTTCTATAGCATTTTATATTTCTACCAGCAACATGATGGTTCCAACTTCCCCATATCCTCACCAAAACTTGTTATTCTGTCTTTTTTATTATTACTATTCTGATAAGTCTGAAAAAGTATCTAAATGTAGTTTTGACCTGTATTCTCCAATGTCCATCAACTATTAATGGATAAATAAAATGTTGCATATACATATGACAGGAAACTACTCAGCAATAAAACCTCAAAAATATTACACTAAGTGAAAAAAGCCAATCACAAAAGACCATTGTATGATTGTATGATTTCATTTATATGAAATATCCAAATAGCAAATCTGGGGTGACAGAAAATAGATTAGTGGAGAACTAGGGTTGGGGTAAGGGTAGATGTTGATGGGAAAGATTAGGGAGTGACTGCTAAGAGGTACAAGGTCTGTTTATGGAGTAATGAAAATGTTCCAAAAGTGGATTATGCTCACGATTGTACAAATTTGTACATATGCTAAAAGCCATTGACTCGTACATTTTAAAAAGGTGAACTTTATGGTATATAAGTTATCAATCAGCAATTATAAAAACAAGAATTTCAAAAACTAAATAAAATTGTAATGGAAAACAAATACTATAACTTATTTAATAATTTTGTGGCTACTACACATGTTTCAAATTTCCTGAGTAATCCATTCAATTACTCAATAAATATAGATTAAGAACCTACAACATGCCATGTACTATGGTAGCTATTACGATAATAGTGAAGAAATGACAAACTTTTTCCTGTCACTATGCAGCTTAGAAATTTAAACCTATGCAAACATCACTAATTTCTTATTTTTAAACAAAAGAACCCTTTCTTCAAAGGAACTTTTACGTGTATGAACATTGAGGAAGTGCTACCCTTATTAAATCAAAGAAGCCTTATCCATTCATCTTGCTCCAAGCCACCTTCCTTGTGGGCTCTATGAAATCTTGAAGATTTATGATGCAAGTGAAAATTAGTATACTTTCATATAATTCTTAGTTCAGTTCTATCTAAACATTTATGATATCCCAAAGAGAATAGTATAATTATAAATAATAAGCTTTATAATTCTTCAATTTATTCCCTTACATTTAGCAGTTAGATTCAATTTAGGACTTCTGCTAATATCAAATTAAGTAATTCTACTATGATCAGTAATTAAAATCCCTCTAACAACTTTGCAGACAACTTCATAGGGTAATGAAGAAATAATATGCAGGATCCAAGAGATGATAGAAGCCCAGAGAAATGAGTTCTGATTTGCAGGATATTTTTGCACTACACACATCTGCAGATTCCTGAAGAGGCAACTAAGAAACAGAGATGCTGAGGAGAGCTTTCAGCATTAACATGGGTTAGGAGGAGGTTGCAGAACAAAACAAAACAAAACAAAACAAAACAATCTATTAATCTCTACTACCATAATCCACCCTCCTCAACACACATGCACATTCAACAATTGTTATTTTAACCCTGAAAAGTCATACCAAGGAAGTGAGGGTGGATTGGAAATAAATCACTTTACAGGAACTGAGACATTTCAACCTCAATTTACCTAAATTAAAAGGTTTAAACCTTTTGAATTTGTGACTTATTTGTACAGAAAGTGGATTCAGCATTGTTAGTGCTCTTATATGCCTGACAGAAAAGCAAATATACATCTGCTTTGGAGAGTGAGAGCCTTGTCTAGATTCATTGATGTTAAGATGACTGTTTACTATTGTCAAGGAAATGAATGACTAGTTTGAGATTTTCTTCAGTGAACTGGGATCTATGCTACACAACCAAATGTGCCTTCAAGAACTGAGAAGCATTTTAATTGAAATTTAAAAAAAGCTCAATGGATGTTTAACAGATTAGTTTCAAATGAGAACTAGTAAGAACTATTTAATTGAAAAACAGGTCAATAGGTGCACTGAATTATAGAGACAAAAGGATAAAAATTAAGAAAAGAGGGTGAGACATAGATGTTAAAAGTAAAAAAAAAAAAAAAAAAAAAAGTTTAATGTGTATACAATTGAAATCCCAAAAGGAATTTTTTGTTCCTAGCCATAAATGTTTACTGAAAAAAATTTTCTATCTTAATTCTACTGAGATTTCACTTTATCCTGTTTTGCTTTATATTTTCAGTGAAAGTTCTATCAAAACGCCATTTTCTTTGTCAAGAAAAAGGGAAGAAAGAGCTGGAGAAAACTGATTGTTAACCTATGAGTTCTTTGGCTCAGCTCAGTTGTAGGCTGTCAGGCTAATTTTGCTCACGCCGAGTCCCCCCTGAAGCTTTCCCTAAAAGGCAGGGCTACTCTTGTCTTTATGGACATTCAAATCTTGAGTGTTCAATTTGGGAACATCAAATACAATCAAATCAAATCACATACATTGTTTCAGGTCTTTCAGATTCCTGTTGCTCTTGGGTTTAAACTTCTGTATTAGTGGGAGAAGAAAAGATTGTGGGTTTGTTGTTGTTTTTGTTAGTTGACTGGCTTGCTTTTTGTCTTTTGTTGTTGTTGCTGTTGTTGTTGTTGCTGCCAGTCTTTCCCCTTGATTATAGCTTCAAGAATCCATAGCAAATCTGGGGAATACCATTTTCAAATCAACCTGGCTACTGAGACTCCTTCATTTTGACCTATAGTAACCCTCACTATCTGATGCCTCATGTTTGGAAACTATACAATGTCAGTAGAATCACTGAGGATAAAACAAGTTATAACTCTCTAAAATCAAGACTTCACTTATTTAAAAAAAACATTTCTCAAGTTTCCAGTTATTGTAAGCCAAACTATTGGAATTGAAATAAAAATGCAAAAAAGAGATATTTGCTTCAAAGACAATTATTGTCAAGTACAGAAAAGCAATAAGGAGGTTATCATAATACAGGAAAGTATTTCCTTTGAATTGGATGATGGACAGGATACTGTGGAGACATATACAAAAGTCACCTTTCATCTTTAATCCTGAAAGTACAGAAGGACTATTGTAGATGTTGGTGTTCCATGTTCTTCTAGGGAATACTAACTTACAAAAAAAAAGATGAAATGAAAGCTTGATAAGAAAACCCCCTCTGCATTTTACCTTCCACGATAACCGAAGGGCTAAAATTATCTTTCACGTTTGTTACATCTAAGATGATTTAATCACTGAAATCCTAGAAATACATGGCTTTGTTAAGAGCTCTGCTGTCCGACTACTAGACAGGGTCTATAGTTACTATCTTTTATATAAGCATCCTGCCCTGGTAGTGGCATTTAATTTGGAACATTTTCATTACTGTAGCAAATTGGCAGGCGACCAAGAAAAATGACAATTCTATGAAACAAAATATGCGGACTGTGGGGAGGTGAAGGAGGAGGATATACTGTAGATGTGGATAATGAGTTTTATTACATAAAGTTCCTGCTACTAATCAGTCTATAATGGATCCAAGGCAGCAAAGGTTTCCAGGGGCTAGTAGTCTGCTCCTAATGAGTCTTCGGCTAAAAATCTGACCTTCATTTTAATAGAATTGCATAAATACCAACTTTATCCCCTTCTTGAGAGTTTCCGCTAAGTTGTTTTAACTAGAGAAAGCTTCTGATATTAAGTAAAGTTGCCTAAGGAAAGATTAAAGATTATTAACACTTGGTATTAATGAGATAACTAAATAGTGTCAGCATATAAGGGTTGAAGTATGCATTTTTGTTAATGCTGATTGATGGATCTAAGATTTTGAAAGCATTCTGTAACTTCATAATTCATAGTCTGATAATGCTACCATTATTTATGTTTATACACACATGTAATAGTTATGAGATTCTCAGCATAAAATATAAATATTCAGTAAAGGTACAATTTAATTATGTAATTTTTCAGGACAAATATATAGTCCATAAATGACCCTACAGTGCCAAGAATTGTGAAAGGCCTGAGATCTTAGCTTACTTACAAACTAATAATGTTGGCCTGCCACATTTTCATGGATGTTGGCTGAACATATGAAACTCCTGGTCCAAGACCAAGGACTCTGTTACCCCTGGTGTAGAAATCAACATGAGCATTAGCATATCTACATTAGTTCACCTTGTCACAAGTCCTGTGGGGGCAAGAAGATGGGCAGATATAGATGCCAGCACATAAACTGGACTGTGTTACAGAAAAGGAATATTGAGTTTAGGGAACTCTCTTCTCTGAAGGAGGACATTATCTCATCATCTAGAGTAACTATGTTTGTCTTTTTCTTTAAGGGGAGACACTATAGCTTCCAAGGTTGCATGCTATGCAAACATTTTTGAAAAAATGATCCAAAACAACAACAAAAGACAATTAGTGTCTTGCTCACAAGAAATGAATAAATATGAAACATGAGAGACATGAGAAGCATTGTCTCATGAACGTGCCACTTGGTCAACCATTCTGATTAATCTGTCCTACAGACTGGAACCATATCCATTCAATTGTCCCATATAACATAATTAAGGCTACTATGCCTTCCAGTGCCAAAGTCCTATCACTGAAAATTTGAACAAAAGGATAAATTCCATGATACCTTTTTTCTTT
>CM053508.1:12852040-12897964 GCA_028627145.1 Eidolon dupreanum
ATGGCAAGCAGCCAGTTTGTTAGTTGTGCTACTGAATGTTTTTTATTGCTTCATTCTTTCATAATTTCTTGCATTCAAAATATTCTTTGTCTTGCATATAAAATATTTCCCCTCAGTGTCTTTAACTAAATTGTTACCTAACCTATTTCTATTTCTTAATTAATTTAGAGAATTCCCGAGTCCTACCTACTGTGTCCTGTCTAATTTTTGCTTCTGCCATTTTATGTATCCTGGGGCTAAATCTTGCTCTTCTATAGGACTTTGGTTCCTAATTAGACTGTTAACGACAATCCTTTACCCTGCTTACTTACAATTGACGTTGACTGGAACATGCTTATTGATATCTTACAAACTTGTACCACTGTCAGAGTGAGCATCTCCTCCTGATACCTCTTGGTGTTCTGATTCCTACTATTATAAATATCGACTCTTCAATATACTTATAGGTTTGGCACTTCTATGTGAAAGGGAAGAAATTAATTCACCCTGTTATATTGAAACCTCCAGTGACCAAAAGTGGACTTACTGAAATAATTTTTAAACAGAAGGCAATAGAGGTAACTTTGAATAGTAATCAGCAGTGTTATATTCTTCTTCAATTTACCGAATTTCGCCTGTAGAAAATGGGAGAGCTGTACATTTAGGGCACTTTCGTATGTACTGAGATCTTAAAATTTAAATGAGAGAGACATTTAAGCACTCTTCTAAGTTTTCAAGTTAAATGGTAAAAGAGCCATCACTTATATAGCCGTAGTTAGGACAGTTGATCGACTTGACCCAAGCCATATAAGCCAGATCTAGAGTCTTTGAATTTTGCTAATAATTTATTTTGCTTTATTTTATTTTTTTTTTTTGGTAACTATGAACATGTGAAAGATTTTGATTTATCAATTACTGATAATAACCTCATTCTCAATTAACATGAATAAATTACTTTCCAATATCCTTTGAAAATGAATTAAATTGAAACAATTTGCATTGAGTATTTGATAGATAAACAGGTAGTGTTTTGGAGATAAAACAAAAATGGATTCCACCTCTGTGGAACTGAGATCTTAACCATTTAGGTAAGAACTATAGTCTAAAGGAAATCCTGAGTCAACATAAAGCAGTAGGTTTGTTTGCTTTTTTTTTTTTTTTCTTCCCTATAGAGGTGAAACCACATAGCAGATGAATGACATATTATTATGTAAAGTATGAGTTAAAGAATATAATAAACAATTTCTAGTAGAGTTTCAATTTTAGTAAAATAGAAAATTTTCAGCAGGATCTTTAATTTCATGAAGACTTATTTTAAACATTCTTTCTGAATGTAATTGTCTATGAAATAAGAATAATAGATGTAAAGCATTCACTTTAGAATCGAGAGATTTTATAGAAATCAAGAAATTATTTTAAAAAATAACAAGATATCATAATAAACTGCATTCACTAGATTATATAAGTGGATACAGAAATTAAAAAAAAATACACAAACATTCTGAAATGCTTTCAACATTACTTTTGGAAGATTTCTTATGTGATCATTTAAAATGTTAGTCATTACTCTGTTTTTATCATTGTTGTTTGTTTTTATGCACATAGATGTAAAGGTTTACACTTAGAAGATGCCTACATTGGTCATTTATATCACATTCAGTGAACCAGGTAATTTGAGTTTGTGCTTACTTGGAAAATCTAACAAACATAAAAACTAACCCCAGTAGCAGGAGATCAGATTATTACTATCAAGACATAATAAATGCCAGACGGCTTTTCAACTGGAGGTTATAATTGTTTTTGGCAAACTTAACTGCTCTTGTTAGAAATTTTTAATTCATCCAAATATCTGAAATTATACTGTCCAATGATAAAATTTCATGTTTTAAAGTTCCAGCATTTCTAGAATACCTCGATAGGTATCAAGTAATTTATGCATTTCTTATTAATTATGAAGCACTGTATTAGGTACTGAGAAATGCTTTCCCTACCTATGGTATTCAGTTGCCTAAATGTATAAATTTATTTAATCTTCACAATGAACTTATTAATTTGTAACTGCATTAAGATGAGAAGATTTAAATGTAGAGTTGTTGAATAATTTGATCAAGATCACAAAGTTACTAAGGACAGATGTTTGGCCACTTCCATCATTCTGCTCAATCTGGTCTTTTTCCTTTTTTAGGGGGGGCAGGTTTCTTTAATGAATATATGTCATATCTTATTCTGAAGACCAAATTTTCAGTTTGATATTAAAATTATATTAATTACAAGTCAGTAATTTCATATTGATTTAAAAATAGCAAATGCAGAAAATCTATTTAAAAATTTTTTAAAAGATATTTTCTTTTGCAAGGTATGACAAACTAGTACTTTCTGTGAAATTGCTGTCTTTTTAATATATAGTATACTTTTGCTATAAAAATACATGTCATCTAAGGCTGGTGTGAAGCTGTTTAGGAAATATGTTTATCAACAGGACTTTTTGAACAAATCTTACTTAATTTTAAGACATTGACTAAAACACAAGCCTTAGATGTTAACTTATAACTCATTAACTATTATTCATGAGAATGATAGATTTAATTTTTCAGAAATATGTGTATTTCAAAGGCAATGTGACCTGAAAACAAGAGACATTCAGTAGATTGTAAAGTTGTAAAGTCTTGATCTCCCCTAAGAGTTTTATTTGCATTCCAAAGACTGAGGACCCAGGATCTGTCTCTCTGTATGTCCAGAAAGACTCTCTAAAGGGGATGGGGAGTTTCTTATATAAATGTCCAGATTTATCTTTTTTTTTTTTGTGGTTTCTTTCCTATATAAAGTCCAGATTTTTTAATTCTTGGTCCCTCACCTGCACTACAGACCCTTCAAGTATAGGGTGACATCTGGTTTTTACTGTACCACTCCAGTGGTAATAATTGGGACACAGAGGAATCACATGGTTATCATTTAGAAGTCATGCACTTGAAATACAACATTATTACTTACTAGTTATATTGCACAATTTCTTTTTAACTCTGGCTTTAACTAGTTTGTAAGATGGTCATTTTTACAGTGTATTATAAGATGAAATGAAAGGGCATTTGTTAAAAATTGTAGTTTCTCAGGAACTATATAGAGAAAAAAATAAGATGATAATAACGAATGACAGTAATATTGATGGTGACAGGTAATAAGTTAAAATTATTGGTAAATTATCTTATTTCCTCTAAAAGGTTTTTTAAGTAGGGTCAAATAAAATATATGTTATGAACTCTATTTTTTCTCTTGTCCTTCTTTCAAAAATCCAACCTCTCAAAGTTAGATTAGTGCACGTGCTAAACTGCTAAATTACTGCCAAGCAAAAGACCTGTGCACGATGAGTGGTGTATAAATGGTTTAGTATGTTGTCTAACATGATGTGATGAATAGATGAGACAGGAAGAATAAAAAAAATCATGACTTTATTCAAATGATATTTGAAGGCAAGGCATTTGAGCAGAGTTATGAGATGTCAGTCCTAGACAGCTGGTGTTTGAGAAATACATTTTGGAGGTATGGAGCAAATTGCTACTACTCTAGTCACTTCTAAAAGAATTTTTTAAGAAATACCTGGTTTGGCATTATGATGATTTCAAGTAATGAAGATATTTCATGTCGACTAATAAATATAAGAAAATGAATTTAATTGCTACTGAGAAAATGTATATAGAAAGTGTGTGAAAAAGTAAAGCAAAATCCTAATAATTTGTGAGAATTAAGTTTTCTTCTTAATTTCACAGACAGAAGTGTCTATTTTTCTTTTGTTGTGTTTTGTATATTGCTTGATTTATATTATTTCTTCAGTTTACTTTCATTGTGGTTCTCATCTCTATGGAAAGATACTGTCCTTGGAAGCAGTTCATGCAAAATGAAAGAGAATTCGGGTTATTTAATTTTAAATACAAATGGTAAATTTCAAGAGTGCAAGGAAAAGTTAAAATAATATCTTTAAACATATCTACTTCTCTATTCCCACAGAGCGACAAACACAGTGGATAATGCTTTAAAAAACACTTAGACCGTTTTTTTCTGTTGAAAAGCAAAGAAAATATATGTGGGGGCTTTTTCAGTTTATGTCAAAAATGAATAAATTAAAGATCTGAAAACAAAACAAAACAAAAAAAAGAACGACTGGGAAGGCACCCAGTAAATTAAGAAAACAGTGTATCTAGGAATGCTGGGAGAGTGGAAAGTATGGGAGACTAAAGCTAAAGTCCCCTTGCATTTCATATATGTCTATGTATTGCCCAATACTTCCTGCAGTTCACAGAGTTACAAATTGGATTATCTGTTTTAGTTATACAATAAAATTCTAAAGTTAGATTCTTTAGGTTTCTTTTTAACAAAATATTCCAGAGAAACATATTAACTTTTGGTCTGCTGAAACTAAATCCTTGTCCACAGAAACATTCCATGATAATTTCCTTTGAAACTGAGACATATCAGATTAATTGCCAACTTTTCTCCTTCTGAAATCAGCCAAACAAACAAACAAATAACATAACACCCTAAAACACTGGCAGATCTTTACATGCTAAAAGCCCAATGGAAAAAGTAATTTTTTTTTCTTTTACTCTTATCGGTTGGCTTAAATTTCCATATCCTAAAATATCGTAATGCCTGGGGCTTGTTGACTGGAAAGCTGCAGAGTTTTCTTATCCCATTTTTACTTATTTCAAACAGCATAACAGGATTGCATCATCAAAGTATAATAGTCCACTGGAGATGGTCTAAAGAGATTCATATATATCCAAAGGCACAACACTTTAGGTGCAGAAGTAGGCTACATCAAATTGCTGCATATTTAATCAGTTTTAAGAGTTTTGTGGTTCTGAAAGGTTTAGGGAACAGTGGTGTCATGAAATATGTTAGTTACAGTCACACGTTTACACTAGCAAGACTGGATCCCTTGTAGCTCTTTAGGCCAAAAAAAATTCTATTCATAATCCATAGTGCAGTTACTACTCCTGCTGTCAAAGTCTAAATTAGACATGGCATATGTAAACCAACGAAGTCTACCATCCCAGAAAAATAATGCCAGTACATAGAGTGTCCATCTGCTCCAAGTAGTGATGCATTTGGGACAGAGTCCTTAGAACCCAAACTTCCAAGCCTGACTATATCATTGGGTTTCAGATTCTCGTTTGCCAGGTGCTTAATTGCTTTTTTTTTCTTTTTTTAAATCAGAATGTGGCTTCTGTTGATCCTTAGACTGAGAGTTGCATGTTGATTTATTTGTTTCAATATCCTACTCCGAAAAACTGGGTTATAAAATATTCTGAGAATGATGTCATGATGTCGTGATATGTATCATGATGTGTGATTAAAAACAATTGGGCAAGGTATGCTTGAATGCAGTTATTGCTACTTAGTAATAATAATGACAAATGGGGACCATATATTGAATGAATGCTATCTGTGATACAATAAATATATTACTACCTCAGTCTGTTTAGGCCTCTATAACAAACTACTATAGACTGGGTAGCTTATAAACAGTGGAAATTGTCTTGAACAATACCTACTGGCTGTAGTTGAGATAGCTGACTAATCTCCTTGTCAAAAAATTGGTCACATCCTCATTTTTTACAATATGGATAGGCTGCGAATTTTCCAAATCTTTTATTTCTTTTTCCTTTTTGATTATCAATTCCATCTTCAAGTTATTTCTTTCTTTGAATTTTACAAAAAGCAATCAGGAAGAAGTAGGCCTCTTTTTCGATAGTTTGCTTAGAAATTGGTTCAGCTGAATATCTAGTTTCATTGTTCAAAAGTTCTACCTTCCACAAAACACTAGAACATGACAATTCATCCAAAGTCTTTCTTAATTTCAAACAAGAATGGCTTTCCCTCTGTTTTTCAATAATATGTCTCTCATGTCCACCTGAGACCTTATCAGAATGGCCTTTACTATCCATATTCTATAAACCAGTTCAGAATTACTTAAATAATCTTTAAGAAGATTGAAGCTTTCTCTTTAGCTTCCCTCTTTTCTTTCTGAGCTCTCACCAGAATCACTCAATGGTTCATTCTTGGCAATGTAGGCTTTTCTACCATGCACCTGTAAACTCTCAGCTTCTACCTGTTACCCAGTTCCAAAGTCACCTTCACATTTTTAGGTGTTTGTAGGTATTTGTAGGAGTAGCCTCCTACCTCTGGTAGCAATTTCTGTCTTAGTCTATTCGGGCTGTTATAACAAACTACCATAAAATGGTGGCTAATAAACAACAAACATTTCTTTTTCCCAGATCTAGAGGCTGGGAGTTCAAAATCAAAGAACTAGCTGTTCAGTGTTTGGTGAAGGCCCACTTCCTGGTTCTTCCCTTCTACTCTCATTACCTAATCACCTTCCAAAGGCCCCACCTTTAAATATTACATTAGGTAAGGTTTCAACATATGATTAATTTTTTAACAGTGAATAATTTTTATATTCAGAATTATCCAGCTTGACTCAATTTAGATGATCCCAATTTTGTTTGCAAAATCTGAAGCATCACAGTTGGGAGCCATTCAAACACATGCCATCTCCACATCAGTGCTGTTTAGGCATTGACTTTGGCCACATCAGTGTCATAGAGCTTCTCCATTGCCTGTTTGATCTGGTGCTTGTTGGTGCTCAGCCACAGTGAACACGAATGTATTGTCTCTGTCTTCTTCACGGCCAAGTCAATAGTCAGGGGAAACTTGATGGTAGCATAGTGGTCAAGCTTGTCTCTCTTGGGGGGGTCTCTTCCAAGGATATTTAGGTTACTTTCAGAGCCAAAGTGTCTTGGGCTGCTGGAAGGTTGGTAGTGTGCAAATCTTTTTTTTATGTGGCTGTGGACACCTTTCAGCACTGCTTTCTTTGCCTTTAAAGTCTTTGCTTTGGCTTTGGCTTTGGGACTGGCAGGGGCTTCCTTCTTTGCTTTCGGTACCATCTTTGTGAAAAGTAGCATATGAATTTGGAGGGAACACAAACATTCAGTCTATATCAATTACCATTATCATCCAAAAAAGTTTAAATATATGTGTTCTTGTAAATTAGAATTAAGGAAAATGAGCTTTTAAGGGACTCACCTAGAACCATCAGTTAGTAAATGATAGAGAACGTTTTAACTCAGGTATATCTAGCTACAAGCCTACAATATTTTCCTGACACTATGCTGCTTTGTCATATGCTGAACCAGGGCACAAATGGATGGTCATTTTTATTTATTTATTTTTCTTTCTACAATTAACAGATTGTAGCAAAATATCTTTCTCAAAAATAACCTAATAACCTAAGCCCTTCAGAGACATTCTGGCTGTGGCTTTTATCCTCAGGAACTGGCCATGGATACTCTTGTGGATCCTCAGGTCCTATCTGCCCCAGGGTACACTGGGCTGCTTCTCCCATCATGGTGACACCTTTCTTAGGGTTTCTGCTCTCCTTCCCTGTGGGCTGGTTTCTCTGTCTGCTCCTTCCCGACCTCCTGAGTATCAGAGGTCTAGCCTGAACCTCACTGGTGGAGGTCCCCTGGGAGGTCCTCAGCAATATGAAGATTCATTGGGGGCATTGGATAGCAACTACCCCACTTGGTGGAAGCATCAAAGCCTTGTTCATCTAAGACACCCTCTTGTGTTGCCCCAGAAATGAGACTTTCTGTAGTCCTGTCTTAAAACCGACTTCTTTTCATTTACCAATGGTTTGTAGACCAATAAAGAATATGCATGTGTAACCATTAAAAAAAAAAAGTAAGGTGCATGATGGAATTATAAAACTATAACTAAAATACTTTATTTTTCTAGATAAGTTGAAAGGCAATTTCTCTGCGATATGATAAATGGGAACCAACATTAACATATCAAATTGTTTATCCTATTTGAAAGTGAGCCCCTTATTCTCAAAGAACTATTCACTTATTTCATGAAATAATCTTTTATTAATAAAAAAAAATATCAGAATGGAAAGGTTGTTGCACAATATTTTGCATTTAAGCATTTTATACAGTAGGAAATGTGCCATTTGCTCAGTTTAGTGTGAGTAAGGAATGCCAACTTGAGGCTATATCAAGCCCATCAAAAAATATAAGAACTATCCTAAAAAAGCAATACTTCCACTTAGATAAGGGCTTCCAAACCTGGGAGACTCAGGGGTCCTTCATATTTCAAAAGAAAAGCTTCATGTTTACAGGGGTTTGTGTCTTGGCTACTTCTATTTGCAGCAGCATTTATCCATAGGATTTAAGATCTAGAACTGCAGCCTTGTAGTCAGGTTACAATCATTCCTCCAGGTTAACAGCGGCATGTCTCCTTATAGTCCACTGCTCCCAGTGGGATCTTAGGGTAAAAGGAATCCCCTGCACAGATGTTTTTTATTCACCGTATCTTGTTCTGGCTGCATGTTATCACTTCTAAGACATAGTTAAACTCTTTTTTTTACTGAACAGTTGGGGAAAGGGGAAAAAAATAAACAGGAAAGAAGATGAAGAAGATGGGGGTAAAGAAGAGAAAAGGAGGAAAATGTCTTTGGCTTCACAGCTGTGCTGTGTGAACTTTGTTTTTCTCCAAATAGCAACTCATCAGAGTTGGTTAATATTTTTGGTGGAAAATATAAAGTCAGCTTTTGTTTTAATTAAGGAGAGTTGAGAAAGTTTGATTATTCAGAGGGAAAAAGAATCAAAGGCAAAATTTAGCAAAAGTGAAAATGTGTGTCAAAGAATCCACAAAAGAGAATATGCACAGGGAGTAGATGGAAGACTGTTAAAAATGGAAAACTGATGAATCCACAAGAGAGAATTCACATCCACTGCACAATTGGCTAAGATCTTAAGTGTTTCTTAATGTAAGAAGAAAACTTTTAGTAAGTGTAATAAATAATTTCTCCCCCCTTGGTGGGTGGTGCTTTGTCACTCTTTAAATTAGAATTCTTAATTTAAAAAAATGTAGTTCAATTTCAGTTTTCTTCTTAAAGGACACAAGAAATCATGGCTACTGCATTATAAATTTAAAAATATAATATGTTAAAATATTATAAAATATTGACTTAATATATAAATTTATATGGGAGGAACTTAATATAAAATTATTCAAATATTTAAATTTTTTATGTGACGTGGCATAAGTTAAATGGATGAGAGACAACGTACTGACAAACTTAAAACAGTTATTTTCTGTTAGAAAGCCATTTTAAATTATCTGACTTGAAGGAGGTAATTTGATGTTCAAAATGTAACATAATTGGAAAAGAAAGCTTTTGGTCAGACTATCATTTGTTCAGATTATCGCAGCTCTATTACTTACTATTTGTGATCATGTGCAAATTACTCCAGCTCCAGGTTTAATTTTCTTATCTTAAAATGGATGCTAAATAGAACCTATCCCTTAGAGTCATTTCCGAGAGATAAATAAGATAATGCATAAAAAGTTTCTGGCGCAGAGGCTGGCAAGAAGAAGATATACATACCTAAACATATATAATCATAATAATTGTTATTATTTTAAATACCAGCCATCTGACATGCAGATCTTTTTCTCTATACCTAATCTCTTCCTTGAGTAGTACATGGACTTCCATATCCATCTGTCTTTTCAACACGCCCACTTGGATGCAAAATACACAACTCATACGAGTATATCTAAAACAATAAATTGCCATTTCTGCCTGATTTCCTTTTTCTCTCTTGTTCCCATCTTGCTGAGCAAAATCACCATCCCCACATGACACCAAAAACCTGAATGAACCTCGACCTTCCCTTTGGTCTCATTATTCATATCCAGTCTTTCAGCAAATACTGTTAGCTCTGGTTCCAAAATGTAGCCTATATGAAACCATTTCTCACCATTTCAACTGAAAAACAAAAGACCAGGCCTCTATCAGATTGACTTATATAGCATCTTTATAACTAAAGAAGTATCCTTTCCAGATTTTCACAACCATGTTTATACAGAAGCCAGAGAACTTTCTGAAATGTGTGTCTTATTGTGTAACTGTCCTGCTTGAATCTCCATCAGTTTTCAATCATAGTTTTGTTGAATTCCTAAGTATTCATCAAGATCAACAGGACCTGTTGTCTGCCTTCCTCTGCTGGGTTACCTTGTAGCACTCTCTCCCTTGATTACATGCTTCCAGTTTTATTAGTCTTACTTCACCCCTCTTAGTTCCCATGTAGCTTATTTCCTTTCCTTAAGTTATGATATCTAATGTTTATTGAGTACTAAATATATTCTATATACTGCTTGAAACACTATACATGATTTAATCAATTTAATCTTCACAACAACCTAATAAGGTAGCTACTATTTTTAGCACCATTTTATCTGAAATGTATTTGAGACCTAAAGGGGTTGATAATTTGTCCCAGGTCACTAAATTAGTCGGTGACAAAATCTAAATTCAAAACCTAGGAATAATTTTCCAGAGCCTGAATTCTTCACTTCTAGTATAAGTTATACTTTACTTTATTTTTTCGGACCCTTGTAGTTCTCGACTTTGCATTTTTATAATTTTTAGTCATTTGTATTCTTAATAAATTATATTAAAGTTATCCTGGCTTTGTTTTTGTTCTTCAAGGTTGCCTACACAATTTGACTCTCTGAATTTCCATGTAAATTTGAAAATCCATTTGTCAAATGTGACTAAAATTCTTTTAAATTTTGACTAGAATTGCAATGAATACACATGCATTCAGAGAAATTGAGATATTTACTATACTGCATCTTCCAGAACATGAGTATGCTATATTGTTCCATTCATTCGAATCTTATAATATTACTCTCAAATTTTATAGTGTCCAGTACAGAAATCTTGTATATCTTATGTTAGATGCATTTCTAAGCATTCAATAATTTTGATGCTAGATTTCAAACTTTCAAATTCCAAGTATTTATTATTGGTATATAGAAAGATATTTTATTTTTGTATGTTGATCGCGTAATAAACAATATTGCTAAATTCACTTATTCTAATGAAATTGATGTTCTCTCTCTCTCCCTCTCCCCCACCCACCGCCCACCACACACACCTTCTCTTCCCTTTCTCCCTCCCCCTCTCTTTTTCTTTTTCTCTCTTTTTCTGTTTCAGTAAATATGGGATTTCTGGATCAGAAGCAGGTAATTATTTACTTACAGAATATTTAATGCCAATATTTATACCCCTGATCCCAAAGGGTGACCTGTTGAGAATCAGATAAATTCTACAGATTCTGTGTGCACAGTGTGGATCTGCCCTACGGGAGAAGAATCCCAGAATTATGAATCTTGGAACTCAACGTATGGCAGCTTGTACAGCTAAAATGCCTCCTCTACTAAAGAGAAAAGGAGTGGAGGGAGAGACAGAAAGAAAAGAGACAGAAAGCGAGCACAAGCAAGCCTACAAGGGAGCATGGACACTTTTTCTAAAGTATACAGAACCTCTCTGGGATAAGGAGGGGAACATCCCTTAACCAATCGCTCTTTGAAATGCAAAGAAATAGCTTTAAGAGAGATAAACTTGAAAATCTCTCTGAGTTTATTCACTATTTCTAATTTCGGAAGCTTAATTGCCATCCAATCATCCTTTAAACCTGCTCTCCAATATTTTTTGCTCTGAAAGCTCTGACCATGCAGAAGCTTGGACATGTTCACACTGTATCCCAACAGGTATATCTATAGATTTGCTTTTGGATTTCCTTTGTACTCAGAGTTTTATTTTTTCTATTTGAATCCTATGCTTTTAAAAGGATTTTTTCCTCTTATTGAATTGCCTTAGACCTCCAGCACAGTGTTTAATAAAAGGGGACTCTTTTTCTCATTTGTCATCTCAGGGAAAAGAATTCAGTATTTACCATTAGGTGTGAGTGATGTTTGCTATACATTTTTTTGTATTTATTTTTCATGTGATTCAATGAATTTCTTAATATTTTTTTCATTTAAGGATTTATGTTACAAATAGGTGTTGACTGTTGTTACTTTTACTTCAACTGTTAAAACTCATATTGTTATCTCATTTATTTCTTGAATATGATGATTCCTGTTGTTTATTAACATTTGAATGTTAAACTACCCTTGTATTTCTACAATAAATCCCTCTTGGTCAAACTAATTTACTATTTTTTATATAACCAGATTTAATGAGCTTATAGTTTGTTTAGGATATTTTTATGCAGTTGATGAGAGAGTCTCTTTTTTTTTCCTGTGACATTCTTGTCGTTTTTTTTCTTGTTATCAAGACTATGATGGACTCACAACTAATTGTGGAGTGTTTCTTCTATTACTATTGGATGATTTTGTATAAGATTGATACTATTCTTAGATATTCAGAGGAATTTAATAGTAAAGTCATGTAGACCTGGGGTGGTTTCTGCTCTTCTTTTGATTATTTTCTTTACTTATTTCTTTAAGTTTAATATCATCCTTTGTTTCTGCTTCTTGAAGTGCAGATTAGATCATTTCTTTTCATTCTGTTTTTTCCCTTCAAATATATGCATTTAAAGCTATACATTTTCCTGAAGTTTGGCTGCATCTGTCCATCTTTTGACATTTTGTGTTTTTATTAATGTTCAAAATATTTTCTAACTGTTTTTAGCCATTGGCTAATTTCACAGTCGTTAAACTTTCTAGTTATCTTTTTGTCATTTTTACTAATTCAATTATATTGTGTTTAAAGAACGTATTGTGGATGATTTAAAGTCTTATAAAATTTGTTGAGGATCTATATCCTTATTGTCTATATATCTGTTTGGATATCAGCACAGAGGCCAAGAATTTAAATAGTATTTGTTTGTTTTAGTTTCATTCAGTTGTGGAGAATAAGTGATGATTTGATTCATCATTAAAAGATATTATCAGAGAATACCAATAAGCTTTCTGATAGGTACAGATAGAGAAAACTCAAAAAGTTAGAGCTGAAAATCAGGAAGAAAAAAAATTAAGAAAGTATCACTATTTAAATGTAATACCAAAACAGTCATCTATTTTAAAAAAAGAGTATGCATCATGTAATTTATTAATAATGTTTACCATTTAGTAGGTTTTGGATTATCATTATAAGTTTGATGAAAATGGATAATTTTGTGCTCATCTGTTATTAGTTTCTCACAAATCTTGGATTTCTATTGATGATTTAAATGTGATTATTGTTTGTATAGTAGGATCAATTTAATATAATTCTTTATTCTCTTATAATTTAAAAATACATTTTAAAACATAAAAATAATGCAGTTGGTGAATTATATATAAGAAATGTGAACATTAAGATTTGATGTTATTAGCTGAAATTAAAGAAAGGTCCAGGTAGTAGACTTGTCTCATTGGTAGAGCTTCTGTTGATAGTGTGGAACAGTATAAATATCTCCTAAATTCAGTATTGCTAGGCCACTAATATTATTGCAAATTAATGACATCTTAATGTTGCATAGTACTTTTCATTTTACAAAAATGTTTTCATTCATATTGCTGGATTTTGCTTAAACCTCACAGCACTCCTTAACATCTAGCCAGGCTAGTTTGGAGGAGCTAGTTATTTCAATATTTTACTGTGGTTTCTCAACTAAAAGATGCTAGAGTTATAATGTAACACATATATTCTAAATAAATATATACTATTTATTTAGCTATTTCTGTTGACTGCTGAACTGATAGTCTGTTGAAGAATAGTTCATATTCATTTATTTCATGAATATATATTATATGTCTACTATGTATATAAACATTTTGGATATCATTTTTGGATATTAGCCAGTTACTGGTCATTATTTATAGCATATAATTTTGTGAAAGTTTAGGTTTATATGCATTTTAATAGCTGACGATTTTTTTCATTTTACTGATTCCCATCATTCTGTTATATTTTCACATATTAGTTTTAACTCAAATTCATTGTGTGCTACTAACCCATTTCCATGATTAATAAGTTACTCATACACTTTCTCCTTTGGGGGGATATGCAAAATAAAATATTATAATTTTCTCCAAAATCGGATGCCTATACATTTCCTTTTGACTAAAACCTGGATCTTTTAATAAGAGAAGTAAGATCTCTTTCTTCTTGACTTCCTTTTTTTGGAATGATTAAGGGATAGTTTTTGGGGAAATCCTCAATTCAAGAGTAACACATGGCATCAGGATTAGATGTAAGAAAGGTAAAGAAGAGAACTGGGCTCTTCAGGACAATGCTGGTCTTTGAATAAAATTAAGTGATTAAAAAAAGGTTAAAAGTTTTGTTGCCTTTAAAATCTACACATTATTCTTATATTCTAGAGTAGAAAAGCAAGGTTCTATGATGAAGCCAATGACAGTAATGAAAAGAGATCATTTTCCTTAAATAACATCCTATATTAAGTATTTAGGGTATTAGGATTAGTCATGATCCTAAAATCAAGTCCAGTCCATCCTGACTCGACATTTTTTAAAAATTACTGAGAGACTTTCTTAAAAATACTAACTCTCTGGGAGAGTGAGACCTATTCATCTCTGGTTTTTAGATGTTCTCCAAGTGATTGAAACCATGACACTGCACAATAGGTACAGATATTTAAATAACCCTCTACCCAGTGGATATACAATTCCAAGGTTAGTAAAAAGAATGCAAAGTAAGTGGATAGTTGGTAGTAGTTAGTAGGGGGCAGGACGGAGTGTGTGTGTGTGTGTATGCATGCATATATAACATACATGTAGAACAATTCTGTACAGTTGCAAATAAACGTTTATGGTCTTTCAAAACCAAAGTGAATTAATACTTTAAGAAGGTTTATTACGATCGAACACAAATATCAAGGTACTTCTGATATTTAGTAGAAAATAAAACAAAAAACGAAGCCTTTTCAAATACTTAGTAACAATATAAAAATTAAGTATCTTTATGAAACAAAGCTACAAAACCGTTATATCCTGATGGACTATTAAGACAAGTTCATTTTATTATGAATATTTCTATCAAAAATCTCTCTGAAATTATTTCTGAAAGTATTTTAGAGAATTTAGTTTCTGTGAATTTTGCTTAATTTTAAAACAGGTGCTTCTCTTTTAGAAAGAGACTTATTTTTTTCTATCTAAATGTCAGAACAAAACATCTAATGGTTTTGAATGGGCCTAAGTTGTTCTTTGAATTAAGCATGTGCATGAAACAGTTTTTAATACATAAAAATGTAAGGAGACATTTCCTTTATTCCTCATATGCAGTGCTACCTGCTTACTTAAAAAGTCAAAACATGAGGAAAAACAATTAAAGGAAACAAGCTAGCAAGATATTCAGAAATTTACTGTGATCTCTACAACCAAGGATATGAGAGATGATAGAATTTTCTTATATAAATGATAAATCAAATGAAAAATCAAGGTTTTTTTTTTTTTTTTTTAATCCTATGAGCTATAATTTAAAACAGCATGGGCTTTTGATGGAACTTCTTAATCTAAAACTACCCAGAAAGAATGAGATAACGATTTCCTTCAACCCATTGAGGCTGTGTGACTTTGCCCCAGTAGTCTTTGAAAGATTTTGTAAAGAACTACAGCTTTCTTGCCTAGCAGCAGGATTTTCTAAACCTGTGTTATTTCCTATTTAGACTTTGGAAAATATTGTTTCAGTATACTGTGTGACCAGAAACTTTAGGAGATTAGATAGCTCAGAATCTAAAATGGGACAATGAATCCCATTTTCAGTCCTTAAAAATATTTAGTAACAATATAAAAATTAAATATCTTTATGAAACAAAGCTGCAAAACTGTCACCATTCTCATTTATATCCTGGTGAACAATTAAGAAAAGTTCATTTTGTTATGAATATTTCTATGGAAAATATTTTTCTGAAATTCTTTCTGAAAGCTTAGATTCATTGAACTATGAAACCGAAGAATATATTTGAATGATGTTTAATTCATGAGTTCACTTGTATTAGTACTTTCATTGTTATTTTGGTTTAAAATGTATTTTTATACTTTTCAGATATCTTTAAAAGCATTATATTACACCTAAAGGTAAATTATTTAAAAAAAAAAATTTAACCTATTCTAACCTGTAATTTATCTTATAATAAATTACATCAGAGTCATCGTTGCCTTTATCTTCCCCGTCCACTATTTTCTACCATATCACAAATAATTCTTTTTCTTTGCTACTCTTTATTGAGTTTCTTCATGTTGGTTACACTGAAAAGGTCAAGTGTGTGATGGTATTTTATGGGAAGAGGCAAATCATAATCTAGAGGGAAAGGCACCCATTTCAGGTTAGGATCTGGCTACCAAGATTACTGGTGCTGAATGTGAAACTTCTTATGGACGGAATGAAAGGATAAAGATTCTCAATAGCAGGAAAGGGGCCATCAGGTATTTCAGGGTTACTTCACAGCAGATTTTTTAAAAATCCCATTTCTTTATATTCTAGAATTCTGTTTCCAACCTCGATGGCTCTGCATCATCCAGACAATACTTAGGATGTCGTAGAATGTGACTAAAGTAAAGGATAAGAGGGAATTTTTTTTTATCTGTTTTGAATTTCAAAAGAGATTTTCAGAGTTGGGACTTCCAGTATGACAAAGTGAGAAACTCAGAAAAACCTCTCCCCAAAAAAGCAAATATAAAATTGAGCAAAATGGCCAATAACAACTTTTTCAAGTCACTGGAAATTAATTAAATTTCAATAATCTTGAAAATCTACTAAACTACTAAACAGTGAAAGCCTTATAGCATTCTTGTCTGAATTCTCTTTGTCCTCCAAAGTTTAGTGGGATAAGGCAGAAAAAAAAAAAAAAACACAGCAGTTTTGATGATGATTGCAGTTTACTCAATTTGAATTGGAGAAGAAAAACCACTACTGCCTCTTCCGTAACAATATTGAGCTCAGTAGCTAATGAACAGAGATGACAAGTGACTCAGCTAGCTTTAGGCTGTAATCCTGATAGGGATATTTAACAGAGATCTCAGGAATGACATAGCCATAGAGGGCTGTGTGAAGCTCTCCATATATTCCTGGCTTTCTGTGAACCTGAGTAAATTTGAAGTGGCGATATAAGAGAACCATGCAGAAAGCAAAAGAGGGAGAAGACTTAAAACTGCCTAGATTTTGAGTATATACCTCAACCTATACACAGATCCATTGGAGTGATGGAAAAGTTCTAATTTTAAATTGTGGTATTGCACAAATCTAAAAAGTTGCTAAAAGTTATTTAATTATGCACAGTAGATGAGTTTCATGGTATGTAAATACTTTAATAAAGTTATAAAATGCCGGGAGGAATACTCAATTATTTTATAATTGATTTTCAGAGACAACAATTTGGTATAAAAGTGATCTGAGCATCACAAACTTGTCTTTTGAAGTTTTGAGGAGTCTGTAGGCCATGACAGAGGAGAGTCCAAGAAGCAAGTGCTCAAGATCTCATTAGAAATCTTTTATTCTACTCATTTGCAGGCTAATGGACAGATTGTAGATGGGTGGTAGAATGAAGAGAACAGGAGAAAAAAATATACAAAAGAACTCGTTTTTCTCCCCTCAGTAGAATCAGTAAAGCTAAATAACAAATACCTTATATTTCTCTGGAACAACATGCTATTAAAGCAGGCATGTAAAAAGGGATATGGGATTATCAGTTGGAAGAGAGACCTGAAGCAAATTTTGAAAGTCCCCACAAACTCCAGAACTGTATGTGCAACACACAAGTGATTTCTAGTAAGACCTTGGATGCCAGAATGGGTAGATGTCACAGAAAGAAACCAGCAGAAATGTGGTTGGAACAGCAAATGCCATCAAACATGCCAGCATGAACAGCAGATTATAAAGAACCCTGGCTCTCTCCCCAGCACCCTGGCCATTTGCAATCCTCTCCAGAATTTACCATCAACTCATGAACCTAGGGAAACCCTGAATTAAGTTAACTGATACACGTTAATTTTAAATGGAATAATGTGAATTCCTTGCAATCATTGCAGTAAGCGCCTAGGTGAAAAACAAGTTCAAATATATGAAAATATGAAAAGTTAATCATCTTACCGACCTCACTTTAAGACTAGAGATCCATTCTGTCTATATATTAAAATTTACATAAGACATTTTCAAGGACACACATAAGTTATAACAAGCCTATACAGTGAGTTAAAAATATTTTATCACTCCCTACCTCCTCAGATTATATCAGAAATTACTAAGTATCATAATAATCAAGAAATGATCAAGAAATACTTAGTAAAATCTTTCTTTTCACATGAATATGTCAAGTGTCAAATGTATAAAATTAAACTTTTTTTTTTTAATACTCAGGTTATTGAAAGGGCACCAAAGTGTAAGTTAGAAGAACTAGTTTCTAATTCACATTCTGGTACTAACTAAACCTGAAAAAGTAATTTAACATCTCTGAGCCAATGCTTTCTTATTTTTATAAATGGGACATGAAGCAAGATGATCTATAAGTCTCTTTCAGTAATAGAATTTTATGTACATAATATGGGATATATGCTACTTCAAATACTTCATGCAGTGAGTTCGGACATTTACTTAATTAGTCAAATCAGTCAATATTGTCAGAGACAACTGAAATTACACTGACAAATATATAGCTTAAATAGAATCTAATTGTTATATTAAATTTATTATACGAATTACATTTTATTAAAGATATTAAGAAATAAGGACATTTTGTGACATGATTCATCATAATTGAGTCAGGGAATGAGATTTCGAAGGCAGGCTAAACCACCTATCTTTCTGAATGAAAATCCATGGGCAGTAATATTGTCATTAGTTTAGCTTTTTCTAAAAATATTTGTACTTTCCATGAACAGTAAAAAAAAGTATGTGTACACACGCACACACACACACACACACATTTGTTTTAATATCACCTAGATAAGTAATTTTAAAAAATATACAGGACTGTTTTCCAAGCAAGTCCAAAAATTACTTTCAACAATTTCCAATGAAACAAAGGAGAACTGCAGAGGTTACAAATGTGGGCAGAAGCTATTGAGGCCAGAAGTACCTTTACTATGTTGTAAACAATGAAACACAAATGAAGTAAATCTAATGAAGAGACAATTGGATTACTAGGAGAAAGCTTCTGAAAACCCAGTGATTAAGTCAGGTAAAAAATAAAGTGCTACTCTTGTACTTACTGAGACATGAAAAGGCAATTATGCAAAAAGACACTTAAAAGCTGTGCTGCTAAGAATAAAGTCCTAATCTTTCTTAATACCCCTTCCTTTCAAGTACCACTTTCCCAATATTTCCTTCATTTTAAATTCTTTTCAAAAATATCCCTCGTGTTCACTATCATGTAACATTTAGTGAATCTATTTTTCTGTCTACTGTCAAACTTAGATAATACTCCTTTCACTGCTCTGAAACTCACACATGTTTTTTCTTAATAATTATCTTGAAATTTTCACATATCTTTTCACCATTCTTTCCCATACATATATAAGATTTTAGGAACCCAGATGATAGGAATGACTTTTTAAAATTTTTAAATTTAATAGTCTTGTGGAATTTTTGGAATGACAAAAGGGCCTTTTAGGATTTTATTTCATGTCTCACACGTTATTCATCTCTAATATCTATTACCTATCATCAGGTCTGACATAAAATGCATATGATCTTAGTATTTAACAGCTGCCCAGAATAAAGGTAACCAAATGAACACTGCCATAGAGGTAATTGAAAGGACTTGACTGAAATAGGAGTATATGGCTAATTATGTGAGGCCACCTCAAATGGTAATATATAAGAGCATGTATAGTCTACTAATGTAAAAGGACAACACAATGAATAAATTTAACTGGAAGAAAACATAGGCTCATAGAGGAAAATCTGTTTTAGTAGTAAAGCTTTATAGCTGATAGTGCACCTCATTATTTTTGAAATCATCAACTCAGCAATTTGTTGTTTAAGGTTTTGATTAGACTGTCGAATAATTTCTTATCTTTTATCTGTATTTGTATGGAAATATATATGATATTTTTATTTACATTTTTTTTTGCTTTTATATACTATATATAATTTTCTTTCTACATGTATTACATCTTATATATACATATATATTTCTTGATAGATGGTTTTCATTAACTTTCACTCTTGAATTTTGCCTACTTTATTGATTAATTCACTCCTTTTGAAGTTTTGATTCCCATTATTTAGCAAAGGGTGTCTATCTGGTTTAATAAGTATTTTTAGGTTTTCCCAAAAAAGTGCTTATGATAGATAATTAAGTTGAATTAGGAAAACTAGGTTATATTTTTTAAAACTGCAATAATATATTACCAAACCATTTGAAACACAATTTGTTCAATATTCCTTACAGTATAAAATCAGTCTCATATATAACAGATAATGAGCATCTTATTTTAAGAGACTCTTTTATTTTTTTTTTTTTTATAAAGTATTTGGGGCATGATTATTTCATTTAATTTTAATTAATATTGAGAAATAGTTTAAAAGGACATTCCTCTTGTAGTTTAGCTTTTTGTAAAAAAAGTATAACAATGTTTGGGGCATAGGCTCCAATTAAATTATACAGTTTGAATCTAACTAAATCAATTCCTAATCCCTAATGACATTAGGGAAGTTAACTAATCTTTCCGTGCTTCAATTTTCACCTCCTTAAAATGGATCTAATAATAGAAATTGCCGGATGTAGTTTTTGAGCTAAAATGGTGTATGAAATACCTTGAAGTGCCAGGCGGATAGAATATACCATAAAGTGTTTGCTTTTATTATTCTCCCTACTTCAAATCTGTGCTATTAAAAATACATTTCAAGCTTGTAAGGTGAAAATATTGAAATGAATAAAAATTTGAGAATTGGAAAAACACCAAAGTTAAAAGAAAAACAAAATAGGCAAACATGAGATCATTTCAAACTGAAGGAGCCTAGAAATGTTAGAAAAGTGAAGCAGAAAAACATATAGGGGACTGCTATTAAAGGCAGGGAAGGATAACATAGATAAAAATAAATAGGGAAAAAAGGGTAACTACAAGAAAGAAATCAAATAGAGGGCTGGATTATAAACTGGAGAAATGTAAAAGGATTCCAGGTGGAAAAATGATGGCCTCATTAAAGAGAAATAGCTATGTAGTGAAAGGGAGATGAAGTAAAAAGGTAAGTAGTTTTCTCTATTCAAATTGCACTTGAAAGAAAAAACATCTTTGTAAGAAAGTATAAAAAATTATCATATTTCTATACTTATAAACACAGGGACATAAAAATTAAGACACATTATAATCAAACTTTGAAAGGCAAAAAAAAGAGAATCTTGAATGGAGCAAGAGAGAAATGACTACTCAAATACAAGGGTTCCTCAGTGAGTTTAACAGCTGAATTCTCATCAAAAGCTGTAAACTTCTTAGAATAATGATTATGAAATAGAGTGAGAAGATACAATTTATTAACATTAGATAGAAATGAAAGAAGATACATTAATATAGACCTTACATTAAGGATGATTGAGGATTATTACAAATAATTTTATGCCAATTAATCCAATATTTTAGAAAAAATAAGCACATTTTTGAAAAATCTGAATCACAAAAGCTGACACACGAATAAATAGAAATCTGAATAGTCCTATATCTACAAGAAAAAATTAATTCATTACTTAAAAGTTTCCTCTGTTCCACTCCACCACAAAATTCTGGGTTAGGTGGCATTATTAACATCTTCTACCAGATATTTAAGGAAGAAGTAGCACAAATCTTACATAAGTTATTTCAGAAAATACTATAGGACTAAACACTATCCAACTCACTTTTTGAGGGCAGCTATACTGTAAGTAATAAATCTAGACAAAGATATCACAAGAAAACTATAGACTAATACCCTTGAATATCCAAAATCCTTTATGTAAAACTAACAAACTTAACAATACATAAAATGAATACTACTACTCTACCTCATTAACAGAATAAAGATGAAAAAATATGATTATCTTGAAATAGAGTAAAATCATTTGATAAGGTTCAGGTTACATTCATGATAAAAATTCCTACTCAACTACAAATCAAAGTAACATTTTAATCATGAAAAATAACATCTAGAAAAAGAACATGGAGTGAAGTTGAACTTGATGGTGAAAATCTAAATCTAACTTCATGTAAAAGGTAAAAAATATCTGCTCTTACCACTTCTTCTAAGATTCGTTTTGGGCAATGTAGTAAGATAATCAAGAAATATAAAAATCATTGAGAAATGAAGAGGAGTCTTTATTCATAAGTAACATAATTGTGTATATAGATAATTCTATAGAATCTATAAGAACTGAATGGAAATAGTGAAGTTGCAAGATAAAAGATTGATATACCAAAATTAATTTTATTATTATATAGTAGTAATGAACAATGGGAAATGAAAATATTCAGAGTTTTATAATGACAAAAAAGGCAACAAAATAGAATTGTTAGGCATAACTTTAATGAACTACGTACAAGGTACATACACTGGAAACTATAAAACTTAGAAGACCTAGATAAATGGAGGGATATATCATGTTCATGTTTTGGAAGACTCAATATTTATAAGAATTTAATTCCCCTCAAATAGAACTATAGTACTTTGGTAGTCACATTTACAATTCCATTAGGTTTTCTTTTTAAAGTTGACAAGGTAATTCTAAAATGTATATGATCATGCATGGAGACTTAAGAGCCAAAAGGAGTTTGAATGGCATTCAAGTTGTATGACTTAAATGGTCTCATTTTAAGATTTCTATATATTATATCATTAAGGCAGCATGATGATGGTATAAGGATGGACATGTAGATAAATAAAATAGATTATTTTTTTTTCTGGTTGCGTGTGGAGTTTTAGTTCTTCCTAGTTTTATTTACAGCTGTTAATATGGTTTTTACCTCACTCGTTAAATATCTTAATAATAGTGGAGTGGAAACCAACAAGTTCTTTTATGACAACTGCCTTCTAAGCTTTTTTTTTTTCCCTCCAAGAAATAGAAACAAAAATATTTTTAAGATAGATAGATAAATAATAGATAAATAGGTAGATGTTAGACCTATTCAATTTATTGATGATTCAGATCTTACTATTTTAAATATTTAAATTTAGAACACACACTTCAAATATATGTTTCAGAACCATTAAAAAATTTAGGAACCCAATGTTTTAAGAGCTCATTAAATGAGTTTCGCCAGAGGTTATGACTGCTGGCTTTATAGTCGCCGCTTTGAAAATACAGCTTCTTTTCACAATGTATGATATTTCTTCTATTATAGGTTATCATATATATTTGGCAGAATGTTATCACAAACACAGACTTAACATATTACTTTAAATTTCTCAGATGTCCAAGACTAAAGGGCAGGAAGAATACAGGGTAAAGAACAGAATGAAGAACACATGGAAAGTGTGATGTAGGAGGTTTAAAGTTGTATAATTAATGTCTAAGCATAAATAAGATATTCTGTAGCCTTATTTTCATAATGTAGCATTTCTGATGTAAATAGTTTACCATAATAAATGTCAGATAACATCGGGTCTGTGTGGGAGGAAGTTACACTTGGGTCTAAAATGAGGTATGTCTCTTATAATGAGGGACAGTGAGGGATACCGTATGTTCCTTGCTTTTAAATTAGTAGTTCCATCTGTTTAACTAGTTGTCAATTTCATCTAAAGATGCATGGTGGTTTATGAGGATTCTGGAATGTGATAAACACCTTTCTTCTAGCATATGATAACTTCTAGGCCACTGCATCCAGAAACTAGTTAATGCAAAGAGATGATAAGGACACAAGTAGAATACACTAGGAACCATAAAATTTGAGCCCAAATTCCGAATTACTAAATCACACGTCAATAATTCTGCCAAATGTTACTGTACTCAAAATTAGCTGCCTAAGTTGTGATGCCTAGTGCAAAATGAAAATATGTGGCTTCTTGTTCACACTTGTTAATAATTTCAAGACGGGGACACCTGAGTGTTAAACCAGAAGCAGGGCTTTTTACACATAGGGTCCTGTGTGATTGCATATATCGTATGTCCCTGAAGCTAGTTCTAACTATAGTTCTGTACTTCAAATATGTCATTAAGTCTACCTGTGACATCAGAACTAAGACATGTCATCAAATTTAAAACAGCTTTTCATAGGTTAAAAAAAATCCCTCAGCGAGAATTATAAAATTTAAATGAAAGAACCAGATTTATACAAATATCAAATTGAATTATACAAAATACCTCTTCAATTTAATTGGAAAGGGTGTTTAACATAATTTGACCTCTGAAATATACACATTAAACTTACATAAAGTAATAATGTTCTCCCTCTTTTCTCTTTTTGCTCCCTTTTACTTACATTTTTGGTTTTGTAAACTTCATAGTAAAGTTGCACATATATTTCCAGATTGTATACCCTTGCCTATAGTTATGTGGTAAAGAGCTTATTGATGAAAGAAGATTTCAAAATCCCTTAGAAGTCACTAGGTCTCTCAGGACTTTGTGCCCTTAGCAGCCCTCTGACCTTTCATTGCTACACCCAGTGTATTCTGGAAAATCAGAGGTACCCTCTAGAATCAGATTGCTTGGGTTCAGATCCTAACATGGCCAGTGTCTGTATCTTTGGACCAGTTACTTGTTAATTTTTTTCAAGTTGTTCATTTGTAAATTAAATCCTCTTTATTGTAACACTTACCGAGCTAAGTACAAATAATACTGGTTTACTTACCTCATAGAGTTATGAGAATTAAAATAATTTGTGTGAATCTATGGATATATATTGAATAAAGGTTAGCTATAATTGAGGTGTGCATTATTTTATGTTATTTTTGTGTTACCTGTAGGCCACAAGGATTAGTCCCACTCCACAGGGAATAATTACAAGGGGCAATAGTAAGAGACAAGTGGATGGCGAAGAGTATGAAGGAGAGAGATCACCAATAATTTTTTTCAAGGACTAGTTCAGGTGGGTACCTGAGAATGTTACTTGTCTAATATCTGTTTAGAAAAATTATGATCTAGAGTCCATCATAAATTTTCCTCAAGAGTATATATCATTTGGAGAGTTCTCAAATAAACAGGTAAGGCTTAGGAGTTACAAGACTAACCTGCATATAATGTTTTACATATCTTTCCTCAAGGTGAGCTATCTCCCCTTTCCATCTTGAGCCTTGTACCGCCCACCCTCCACCCCACTCTTTTTTTAGGGTTAAGACTGTTTGCACTGCTTGTAACCTTTTCTCCTTTTATTTCTGCAAAGTTCCATCTTTAGTAATAGCCAATACCTTTCTTTACAAAAGGGACAGCCCTTCTTGGGGGATTGAGGTTAAGGGGAATTCATTAGCCTTATTAGCTACTTCCTATAATTTTGTTTCTTAGCCACTTTTAAATCTTTATACATACCTCTTTCACACATTTGACTATTCTGTGCTCTAAGTTGGTCTCTTCCAAATCAGTACCTCCTCTTACAATTAACACTATTTTTACCTGTAGTTGCCCTGTACTTTGCTATACCTTATGTAATCATTTTTCACTTTATAAACTATGCTTCAGCGAGGTGAATATTACCACTGCAGTTTACCCTAGTATAGAAGCTGGATGTCCTTTTCCCCTCAGGGTAAGAATGTCTATCCTTTAGGGGTCAGGTCCCAGGGTTCTTGCACTATAGCAAAGACACATACACATGACTCAGTTTAAATGGAGTTTATCAAAGTAGTATGGCATTTTTGAATATGAACAAGGCTCTTGTTTTAGTTAACATATTACTTGGTAACAAATCTCATGAAAACTCATTGGCTGAAAATAAAAAAAAATTATTATTATTTGTCTCTGACCTTTAGATTGAGCTCAGGGAATAATTCTAACTTAGTATCTCACGTGCAGTTGCAATCAGATAAACACCTAGAGCTGCAGACACCTGGAAGCCCCTGCTGGGTCAGATAGCCAGTATACATTTTATTTTAACTTACATGACCAGTGCCTTGGTACCCCTTCACCTCTTAAGACAGGGTGTTTTAATTTCCAGTTGAGTGGCTTAGAGCTTGACTGTCTCAGTGTAGTGTAATTTCTTACGTAGTTGCTGGCTTCTAAAGCAAAGCATTACAAGACAGCTAGGAGGAAGATACAGTCCTCTTGGTGACTAGCCCTGGAATTGGCTAGGGTCACTTTCACCATTTTGATTTTTCAGAGCAATCTCGTGCCAGCCAGACCAAGAGGACAGAAAAATAGATGCCATCATTTGATGGAGGAATGGCTTGGGTGTACCGAGAGGGTACAAATGAATGCTAGTATGTCAGACACGAGTTACCACAACTCTTATATGCCCTGACCATAATCTTTTCTTTCTCCCTCTGTGCTTTCCTTCCTTCCATAAACGTATATCGAGTATCTGCTGTGTGTCCCAAAATACATTAGGTACTGACTCATTAGTTTCCTTTTATTTATAATGAGATTTGAGCTACATTATACACTAAATGTTTTTATCTTTTCCTACTTCAGAGGTAAATAGGAACTATAAAGGTAGTTTCTACCATCATATCATTACAAATAAATGATATGTACATCTATTGGAACCATGAGGATTTTGTGCAAATCACATCATGATTCTAAGTCACCTTGAAAATATACAGAGCTGTGTTACAAGGAAAGAAGGCTAATAACATATAATGTCTATACTAAAATGGTTGCTCCTGTGATAATGGGCACCAGCATTTTCTGGCAGCTCTTCCGGAAATTCTTGTTTTGTTCCATCATTTTTGTTCCTTTGATATCTGACTATATATAACTCACAGCATTTTCTGACCCATCAGCAAAAATATTTAAATGCAAACAGTAGAAATGTTAATGCAAGCAGTGAAGAAGGCTCGATTGTTTTCTTCTCAAAACTGTGATTTAATATGAAGTTTACAATATGTGGTTATAATTCTTCCTCTCATATGAGCTTTCAAAAAATAAATAAATAAATAAAAAGGTATGTTTTCCTTTGATCCGAAAGAGGAAAAGTAGGAAAGAGTTTATCTTCTTTAGCAGACTTTTTTTTTTTCCCCCTCAGAGAAATTAACGTAGCTGTGGATTTGCTCCAGTTGAATAACCTGCTTTTAATGCACGAAATCAGACATAGAAGGTATTAGGCACTTACATTTAGTGACGGGAAAAAGTTTGAGATATCTTAGATTCTTCTGAAAGGAAACATTAAGTATATTTATAATTGCTATGGATTGATGTATAAACTAATTTTTCAGCTGTATTTTTGTAGCTTTACATAAGATATGTGCAATATTTAGATTCTAGTTCAAAAGTAAATTAATATATGTGCATATTGGAAACCTGATTTAAAGAAGTAAAACAATCATTGGGAAAATTCCTGTTAAAATTATTTCTCTGGCTGCTATGTAAGATAATGATGGAAATTACCTTTTATTTTGTCAGTAATAATTTCTAACTTTTCAGCCAGAATTTGTTATATTTATTAAATTCCAGTACATGTATAAGATTTGGTTGAGGGTATAAGGTTCAGAGATAGAAGAAATAATCACACTATTCAAAACCAAAGAATCCTATGACTATAGCTTTGCAGGGTTAATCAGTAGAGTGAAATTCAGTATGTATATTCCAATTCTATATCTCGTTGGATATTAGTGCTATCTTTGAAGATTGGATTCCAAAACTTTAAAAAATATATTAGAAAGTCTTAATAGAGGGTGACAGATAAACACTTAGAATTTTTAGAAATCTAAGAAGACTGTCTCAGTGTATAGTCTTTACTAGCTTGCCACCTGGTTGAACTCATTGTTTATTTATCACTTTGTCTTGTGACCAACTGTACAGCTAACATTGAGGTGCACTTACTCTAATATATACTCCATATTGAATCATGGGGTAAGAAAAGAAACTGGGTAAATATGACACCCTTTCCAAAAGCATCAACATTAATGATACTGGTGAAGGGTATACATATAAATTAAAGTTATGGCTGCCAGATTTAGTAAATAAAATATGGGACTCACAGTTGTTTGAATTTCAGAGAAGCAATGAATATATTTTTTTTTAATGTAAGTATCTCCTTGGCAATACTTGGGACATACTTATAATAAAAAAATTGTCTTTTATCTGAAATTCAAATTTAACTGTACATCCTCTATTTTATCTGCAACTCTAAGTATTTATAGAAACATAACATGTATTAACGTACAGAAATATTTTATGTAATTTAACCATAAAGCAAGGCAATTTAATAATATTTTCTTTTAGAGTAATATTATTTTCCCAGAACTGCCACTGATTTACTCTCTCAGTTAATTATTTTATGTTTTTATGGAGGTAAGAACACAACATTATATCTATCTACCCTTTTAACAGCATGTAAGTGCACAGTACTGTATTGTTAAATATATTCATAATGTTATATGCATTACAATTTGTATCAGGTATAGTTGTATAGTAGAACTTACTCACTTGCATAATTGAGACTTTATACCCATTGAACAGTAGCTCACATTTTCTCCTCTCTTCAGCTACGGGCATCCATTTTACTCTCTGCTTCTATGAATTTTACTATTTTAGATATCTCGTATAAAAAGAATCATACAGAATTTGTCTTTTTGTGAATGGCTTATTTCATCTAGCATATCCTCCAGGTTCACTCATGTCAAAAATGGCAGCATAGCTTTCTTTTTTTCAGGCTGAGTAATATTTCTCTGTGTGTGTGTGTTCCATTTTCTTTATCTATCATGCATTGATGGACGTTTTGACTGTTTCCATGTCTTGGCTATTGTGAATAATTACTACAGCGAACATGAAAGTGCAGCTGTCTCTTTGCGATCCTGATTTTAGTACTTGTGGACATATACCCAGATGTGCAGAAGCAGAATTGCTGTATCATGTGATAATTAGGCATGTAAAATAATCATCCTAACAGGTGTGAAGTGATAGCTCATTGTGCTTTTGATTTACATGCTCTTATGGTCATGATGTCAAGCATATTTACATGTACCTGTTGACCATTTGGTCTTCTTTGGAGAATTGTCCATTCATGTTCAGCCCATTTTTAATTGAATTTGTATGTATTTATTGCTTTTGAATTGTATGATTCCTTACATATTTTGCATATTAATCACTTTTTAAATATATGGTTTACTGATAATTTCTCCCATTCATCAGGTTGCCTTTTTTCTGTTGTTTTCTTTGATGTACAAACACTTTTTAATTTGATGTAATTCCACTTGTCTAATTTTGCTTTTGTTGGTTGTATTTATCCAAACATTATTACTAGGCCCAATATGATGGATTTTTCCCTTATGTCTTCTCTTAGGAGTTTTACAGTTTCAGATCTTACGTTTAAATATTCAGTCCATTTTGGGTTTATATTTGATTTTTGTATATGGTGTAAGGTAGGGGTTCAGTTTCATTCTTTTGCACATTGCTATCCAGTTTTCCCAAACATTTATTTGAGAGATTATTTTTTCTCTATTATGTATTCTTGGCACCACTGCTAATGATCAGATGACTATGTTTGTGTGGGTTTATTTCTGGGCTCTATTCTGTTCCATTTGTCTAGATATCTGTTTTTATACCAATATTATACTTTTTAGATTACTGTAGCTTTATAATACATACAGTGTGAAGTCAGGAAGTATGATACCTTCAGGTTTGTTCTTTCTCAAGATTGTTTTGCTGTAGTAGGCCTCCCATACCTTTTTCTTTGTTCCTAGGTGTCCCACACATCCAGACAGTGCTGTTTCTTTCAGTGCTCTGTTATTTGAGATAGAAACCTGCCTCTTAGGGAGCTTACTGAAAAGCAGGGGACTTGGCCATTCATCCCATTTTCTTTCCCTTTTCCCCCTAAGGGGGATGTTGCAGCCAGCTTGGGAAAGGGCTGATGCAGGGAAAGAGAAATCATTCTTCTTGTCTGTTTCAGTACAGATGTTCTTGGTTTTGTGCACATCTGGTTTACTGCAACTTCTTAAGTACATTCTGGATTGCTCACAAAGGTATTTTGACCCTTATATAGCTGTTAGAATGGTGTTTCTGTGTTAGGAAAAGGGCAGAGACTTCCTATTCTGCCATTTAACTGATGTCACTTCCACCAGACAGCCACTAGTCTTTTTGAGGAGTCATTTTAGTAGAAAGTTTTGAGAAGCATTTTCATACATATAAAGACATTAAGTGTGCAGGTTTAAAAACAAGTCTGCTAATTCTTTAACACTTTATGGAAATGTGGGACCCATTGGCTCGTCTTGAAATTGGACAAGTCTGTCAGTGTTGGGAGTAATCAGATAGATTAGAAGTAAAGCTAAGGCAGAAGTGATCATTTAACTTTTGACTTGGGTTTAAAAGAACATTTTCTCCAAAAGTTCTGAGATGTCATGTCAGAAGTGTCAACCATCCTGAGGTCAAAATACAGTGAGAAGCTCAAGTGTTTTAGGAGGCCTCACATAGACATGCCACCAGCAGTCTAATGTGTCTGGCCTTCTAGTCATCCCAGTCCAGCTGCCCATCTTATGAGTAAAGAGCCCTCTGAATGATTTCACCCTCCTGTCATTCAAGTAACCCCAGCAGTTTAAGCCTTTCCAGCAAAGTCCCCAGACATTGTGGAACAGATACGAGGCATCTTTGGTACCTGAATTCCTTACCAACTGAATAAAACACTTGTTGCTTCATTCCATAAAGCTTTGTAGCAGTTTGTAACTTAGCCATTGGTAACTGGAATGAGAATGGTATATATCAGAAAAGTTTAAAGTGTTAACTTGCTAATATAATAGCATGGATGTTATTTTTTTATATTTTATATTTTCAGAACTGGGAGCAGAAAGATGGGTTAGAGTAATTTAGTTTGAGCTGCTTAAAATTTAATATGCCTGTGAATCACTTGAAGATCTTGTGAAAATGCAACTTTTGATTCAGTAGTTCAGAGGTAGGAATGAAATATTACATTTCTAATAAATTTCCATGTAATGCTGATATTGCTGGTCCTTGGGCCAGCCTTTGGATTGCATATTTCAACTTCCCTCATTTTGAATTGAGAAAATTGAGATTTAAAGTGATTAAATAGCTACCTAAAATGGACAGATAAATGGTAGCTAGCCATGTTCTGTTCCTCAGCAGAGCCTGTGGCCATCGGTTGTGGGTTTTCAAGTGGGAATTTTAAATAATAGAGAAGAACATTATTATTTGGTGATAACCCATATGCTGTCACTATATTAAGTACATATATATATATATATATATATATATATATATAATCTCACTTTTTATTCACTAGAATACTTCAAGACATAATTTTATACTTAAATTGAAGAAAGGAAAGTTAAGGCCCATAGATATCAAATGATATATTGGAAGAGGTAGATAAAACAGGGTTTGAATCCAGGGCTTTTGGATCTTAATGCTTTTATTCTTCTCATGGCATAAACCTTCTGTGGGCACTGTAGGATGGGTACCTGATGGTAGCCATGCTTGGGGGAAGAAGGAAGCATCATAGAAAACAAGCAGATGAAGGAAAATATAATTTTATGTTTTATAACTCTATCAGTAACTGTATCTATTCATACTATAGTAATATTATTTAAAACTACCCTTAGGATTGATCAAAACACACATTTTTTAGCTTTAATCTAGCTAAAAATTTTAATGTTTAGGTACTTATATAGTCATTCAGTTAACATTTATTGAATAAATACATTTTTATACTCAAGTCTGTGTTTTGGGATATACATATGAACAAGATATATAAAGTTCCTTTTCTTCCTGATGTATTTAATTCAGCAGAAGACATAGAGTCTTAAAATTAATTATAGTAGCATGTGATGAATAAGGATAGACAAAACGAAGTTGCCTAGGAGAAAGTATAGCTATATGGAAATTAATTCCACATGGTTGTGAAAATATAAGAGGTAATACAAGTAAAAATATCTGATACACAGAAAAGCTCAATATATTCTGTTTTTCAATTATATCTTCTTTTGCTAATGCCTTCAACCAAAAGTTCTTGTATATACCTGATTTGGAGTTAATTCTGATTTCTTTTCTCAGTGAATCATCCCAAATACTCTGACACAAAAATGTGGTTAAAATAGTTTAATCAGACTTCTTAAAAATGAATTGCTCCACTTTTAAAATTTCAGTAGTTCAAACCACTGGAATAAAGAGCCTCATTAGTCTTAAGGTAGGAAGAACATGAGTAAATATCCGTGTGCTTTTTTATCTGTATGCTGCTCACATACATATATAATGAATATGTGTCAAAGAGTTTATTCAACTGACTAGTGAAGAAACCAGTCAGATATTAAAACTGGTTTAGAGAGCATTTAAAGTGCTAAGTATTTATAGGTAATTAATAAAGAAATGTTAGTATAAGAATGCTAGATTAGATACAAAATGCGCTAATGTTCTACAAGATAATAAAAACCAAATCATTGAGATTTTTTCCCACTGAATGGTCATACACATACCAACCAGACAGACATCTGAAAGTAATTAGGAACTTCATCAAATCCAGGTTCTTAAATGAATCGTCTCAACATTCTTCTACACAGTGAGCATAAAAAAATCTCCAAAAGTCATTCTTGATTGCAAAAAAAGAAGCAGGTTTTATTGTTTAGCCTGATTGTGTACATAAATGCAGCATGATGCGGACCTTCTTGAGTGTGCACTGTAAGTCAACAGCCATATGAAGCTCTGAACAACTACTAAGCCAAAGAATTAACCACTGTTTAGAAAATGGTTACTAGTATTTTTTGGTGTGAATTCGTCTCTTTTGAGATATCCCAAATTTTCAAAAGTTCTATTCTGCAAGTAAGTGACCTTACATGCAAGCTGAGAGATCAGATACCAGCTAGCTAGACATCTTCGAGGGATTAGTAGGCATTGGCACCATATGGAAAACCAGTTCTTACTGAAAATGATCAAACCAGGAACAAAAACAAAAATATGAAATCATTAGGAAAAAAAGAAAAAACAAAAAGAAAGACAAATAGACTCAGAAAATTAAAAGTTCTACTGCCAATTGGGATTCACTTTGAGAGATGATAAAATACTTGTCAGGGCTAAAGCATCCCATGAGGTGTAGTTCTTAACACCATTTAAACGATTGTCAGGTCACTCCACAAGGGTGTACGAATGGGAGAGATGTTAAAACTATTAAAGTAGAATTGCCAAAAAGTTAATAACATAACTCATAAAATACATGATGAGTATGTATTAAACGTTTATTTATCATTAATTAATAGGAGATCCACTAAGATTTTTCAAAGTTCTTCAAAGACCATTTAAGAAACTAGGTATTTTCATGTAATTGAATGAAGGAATTTAGGGTAATTTTCTGGCTTAAATATAAAATCAGTTAATGTCCAACTGGGTATTTAGTCTAAACTTTGGGATTATGATTTACACAGTACAGAAATTACATGCATCTCAACTAGAAAAAAATACATTGGTTATCATAAAATTTCACTGGTTCTTGTGGATATTTATGAGTTTGAATGTCTATAAAACACATTACCATTCTGAAATATTTTATATAGCATCTCTGAAATATCCAAGATTGTGCGTGTCACCTGTCATTTTCTGGGATCATTTGACCGTCATTTAACCCTCAGGATAGCAGTAAAGATATAAATTAATGAATATTGTCATATATTCCTTTGTGAATTTGGAGGAGTCCATTGCATGATGAAGTCTTTCCTACTGAATGGCTAACTGGAAGAAAATACCACATTTCCTTTTTTGTCCTTATTAATTCATTATATGATTTACAGAATTATGTGAATGGTTTTAGGGTCATGATTTATGTCAACAGTGCTGCTATGAATAATTTTGTGTTCATGTTCTGATTTATATAATAATTTTGAAATGATTTCTTCTAGTGTTTTCTTTGCTATTAATGGATGAATTAAACTATTCTCAATTCTCAACTCTACCCAATTAAATCTAAAGGCAGAATATAATACATTTTTGAAAGATCATACAATAATTTTGGCAGTATACTAAGAAAACTGAGAGATGATCAGTTTCTCATTGCATCATCTTTTTAGGTGATTCCATTATTCTTCTGTTTCATTTTCTTTTTGTTTTAGACTTTTGTTTTTTAGTGTAATTGGGAATAATGGGTGAACAATGATGAAATAATTCCTAGAGTAATTAAATAACAAAATATTTTAATATATGGAAAACATAACTTAGATCCAATATGTATGTTAGACTCATGTAAAAAATGTACCAAAAATCTGTAGTTTAATCCTGGACTAGAATGAGTTTTATTTAATTAAAAAATGCTAAGTAAATTTCCTTCTTGTTCTTTGGAGGACAGCTAAGAAAGAATAAATAACATAAAATACCAAGTCTTACAAAGAGTTAGGACTCATCAAAAAAAGAAACTCAAAAACTAATATTTGGTCCATTGAACCCTGATAGCATACCATATAAAGTGATAATACCACCACATTGCTTAAAGGTTATTAACCAGGATTAGTTACATGGTCACGTTAGAAGATAGGGAGCTAGCAATATATATGGTTATAAGTCACTATGAAACAATTTAATCTACCAGTTACATGTTAATAAAACCCCTGTTGTCTTAAATATGATCATACTAAAAAGTAAAAATACTTCTGTACTCCTCTAAACTACGTCTGACATTTCAGATTATAAAACTGATAGTATCGTCAATAATATTAATACAAATTGATAATTTTATGATTAGGTGATCATTAGGTTGAACAAATAAATATAACTCTTTGAATAAGCTTATTTTAAGATATTGTAGGTAATATTTTTTTATGTTTTATTAATCAAAAAGAATCAAATGTAATAATCATTTTCTAGTATTCTTTGTGTTTTTGGACTTTCTAAAAATATATTTATTGAAATCTGATAGGTTAGAATATATAGGATGAATTAACAAAGTGACCATGTAAAGGAATATGTTTTAAAATAAATCTTAAATCATAATAATTGGATTTTTACTCTATATCCAGTCAGACTTTGAGCTTCATAAAACTAACTATTATATCTTGACCTCAGTGTCTGGCATTGAAAATTAAGGTACAGGAGAGACTGAAATACGTTTTCGATGTTGCACATAGGATGTCTGAAAAGTTAGTTAATTAATTTATTCATTCAAAAATATTTATTAAGTACCTAGCATGTTCTGGGCATTCTTCCAGGCCTAATCACTAAGAAGTCAATACATTTTCTTTATTCAGTGAGAATGTAAAATAAAACTTACCTATTGTTTAATAGTTTATCTCCTTAAAATGCAGACTTCTCTACACCTAGAAAAGAGTGATAGCCCTTGTTTAGATGTGATTACATCATAGACGAGTTGATGTTAGGTAGTATCTCAGCTTGAGGGCCATTTTGCTTTATTAGCCAAGATTTTTAGAGAGAGTATTCCATTTTAATAGGAAATTTATCTTTCTGTGATTATATAAGGTATTTGCTTGCTAGAGGTACTTTAAATAATTTTTCTAGGTGTGTTTAGACATTCAGAAATAAATAATGTTAAAAAACAAATTAATAGGTTTTAGCTGTATTAACATATTTTCTATATAGTATTATATATTCTAATCTTTTTGATTGAACTCTATTTAACTGGGCTTATTTGTTCTCCCTACACAGGAATTTTCACTTTAACTATGCAGTCTAATATCTTCATAGAATTATCTTAAAGATCCAAATTCTACCAAAAATCTATGGCTGGGGTTCCTGTAGATCATTCTACACTTAGACTAATAAAACTAATCATTTCACTGGTGCTCTCACATCTCTTTTAGATGGTTATACAATATCTTAAAAATATGTTCTTTAACATGCTGTTTCTGTTCAGTAGTATCAAATGAAGATTTTCACTTCTCTACTTAAATGTTGCCTTTTAGGAAGATTTGACTATACAATTAAGACTAAAATTATAGAAATATAAGGAAGACATATTTGCTAAAGAAGGATATATATGATTGTGTCCCAAAGAAATAAGAGGTTATACATGTGAGTGTGTGTGTGTGTGTGTGTGTGTGTGTGTGTGTGTGAGAAAGAGATAATCTTAAAAACGTTTTGGCACACATTTGAAAAATCCATCCTTTATGTATTACTGAAACACTGCTAGGACTGCTCATGCTCATTCTTTATAATTTTCATGTTAATGGCAGAGGAAGGAGGATCATGTAAATTCTTAACTGATATCTAAAGCCACATCTCTGCTTTAAAGCACAATACTGTTTAAAAACAGTATTTCAGAATGTCAACATGAATGGAAGTGTGGAATTGTTGCTTAATACTAATTTGTTTATTTATGCTTGACTGCATTTAGGTGGTAAAAAGGTAGGTATCAAGAAATAAAAATTCTTTATTTTGAGACACTGAAGATTTTCTTTTGGTTTCACTGCCATAAATCCCATTAGTGTTAATTGGAGATTTGCATGTGCTTTGAAGGAATAATATATCTCATTATTCTTGAGTAACAGCTACTGACTTTTAAAGGCCATTTAGAATGTGTGACAGGAAACAAATAAAGCATACCACTTTTTGAAAATTATTTTTGTATACCAGAAAATGAAACAAAAGCCTTCACAAAATTCCTCTGCCATAGTTTCAGTTTTATTATTTCAACAACAAAATCTTTAAAATCCCCTTTGTAACTTAACCAGCTAGTGAATATGTAAAGTAAGTGTATATCTCCAATCTGCTTCATGGTAGGTGACCTTGGCTGTGAAGAACATATGCTGTTTACTTTGTTGTTGCTGTTATTTTAGGTATTTGAATCACACACACACACACACACACAATACTGCGAAAGAAAATAATGCTTTTAACTTTAAAATAAGATTTCTTGAAAGACCAGAGGCCAGTTTGAGATATTATTAAGAAAAAAAAAAATATATATATATATATATATGTATGTGTGTGTGTGTGTATATATATATATATATATATATATATATATATAAAATAACTGTGGAGCACTTATGTGAATTACTCTTTTAAATACATTTCAAGTATGAACTAATTTAACACTCAACAACCCTATGAGGTCAGTATTATTATTATCCCTTATTATCCCTGTCTTACATACGATATAATCAAAAGGTAAAATAACTTGCCCAAAATTGCACCCATAGTAATTGGCAGAGTTGGGATTTGAACCAAGGTGATATGGCTCAACAAATAGGAGTCGATGCAGTTATATTGGTTCAAATGAGTCAGCTTTGCCCTGAACTGTAAATATACTGGTCAGCAAATTAAAACCTTTCAGCTAATTCAACTCACCCTTTTTAGGAGACATGTTAGATAAACTATTATTATACATGTTCTATAGGATTGTCTTATCAGTTACCTCATATGTTAAACCATTTGAATCTAACAAAAACCTTTGCGTTATTGTTGCTCTACTTTTATGAATGATAAAATTGAGGCAGAGAAAGGACAAAAATGTTCAAATTTGAAAAGAATTTGAACACAAGCAGCCTAGTTTCAGAGAGAAGCCATGATATGATTGAAGGGAAGTGGATGTTGATTTCAGTGAGCCTTCATTTAAACCCCACATCAGAATGCCATGGAGGAGGAAGGAAAGGAGAATATTGTAAAGCAGTTAAAGAGCCAAACAAACAAAAAGTAGATATACTCTTTGTCATCATCAAATGCAGGATATCATTAAAAAGAAAAGTCTGGGATAAATACTTCTGTCCACTGAGGTGGGCTCTCCCTCCTTACCCTCTTCTTTCATATATTATCACTAGGTCTAACCCTCATTATCTTCTTTGAGCCTGAATTAATAATATGAAAATAGGGTTAGTAATACCCCACAAGGATGTTGTAAATGAGAAAATATAAGTAGAATAAGAAGTTGTCATATAGTCACTTCAGAATAATGGGGGTCATTTAATTTGAGGCAAAAATTGTAGCACATTTGGTTTCTGGACAGCCTTCCAGTACTTGGCCAGCTATAGCCCCTCTGCGTTATCTCACTACCCCCATTGCCAGAGACTGAGTAAAGATTCAAGCTGACAAACAAACACACAAACCTGGTGAATGTGGGTGGTAGTGTAGACTCTCACTCTACATCTGCCACACATGCAGGCTTAGTAGAATGTGACCTGTAATTTTCAGGTCCCAAAATACAGATTGTAGAGTTTTGTGGATTTTTAAAGTTGTTTCTTGTTGTAGATTAATTAGTTTATAAGTAGAAGAAGAGACTATTAGGACTTTAATACCATTCAGTGGGTAGAGCACATCCCTCAGGCTCATTACCTATATGTTTATTAAACAAATAGTATCACACCATGTGCCAGGCATGTACTCGGTTCTGGGAATACCACCTGCCATTTGCTTTCTATGACTTTTGTAACAAATTACAATGCATTTAGTGACTTAAAACACTTATAGTTCTGTAGGTTAGAAGTCTTATATGTTATCACTGGGCTAAAATCAAGTTGTTGGCTGAGCTGCATTTCTTTCTGAGATGCTAGAGGAAAACCCATTTCCTTGTTTTTCTTTTTCCAGCTTCTAAAGATTATTCATATTCTTTGACTCATGGCCACCTTCAATCTTCAAACCAGTAATGATTGGTCTAGTTTTCTCACACTGAATTATTTTAAAACTGACTCTCCCACTCCCTTTTTTCACTTATGAGGACATTTATGATCACATGACCCCCACCCCTTGATAATCCAAGAAAATCTCCCTATTTTGGGCTCAGTTGATTACAAGCATAATTCTGTCTACAAGGTTAATTTCCTTTGGCATGTAACATAACATATTAAGAGGTTGCAGAGATTAGAGCATGGACATCTTTTTGGACCATCATCTCTATTCACACATTACTTTAAGCTTGTGGAAGAGAGGTACCGATTACATTAGTAAGCAAGTAAATATGATAGTTAAAACTTGTGATACATGCTATCAATATTTTATGGTACTATGAATGCTTAAATCATGGAGAGGTGATCTAGATCAGGGAATTTTCTCTTAGTTGGTTATATTTTTCTTGACATCTAGAAGAAGAAGGTAGTTCAATTAGTGAAGAGATCAGTAGAGATTTTTATAATAGAACTACACTCAGGGGTTTAGAAGCAAGGGAAAGCTAGAGACTTGGAAGGACAAAACAAAAACTAGTGTGCCTGGAGCAAAGTGAGCCTTATCATTCAAATTCAAGTCATTACCAATAATCTGGAATATTCTACTAGTTGAAATGTTAAGAATAAACAGGGAAGAAAATTTAGGTTTGCCATTCTTGTCCACTTCTAGAAATGATTCATGCCCTTCTTAAATTATATCTTTGGCTCTGGGTATTATAAAAGCATTTGTGTAAATGTGCATAGAATTCACTTTTTCTTCAGTCCTCTGAGAAGTTTAGAATATATTAAAGCATATCAGACAAGTAAAATCTTCAGTAACTCTATAGAATTTAAGAGAGTGTTTCAAATCATTTTTTACTTACTATGCTCACACATGCTTATAATTCGAGTGCTTTACGTATTAATGTAACTCTATCCATATCAATATTAAGGAGTTTTTTTTTTTAATAATTAAAAAGAATACGAGGAAACTCTACATATGAAAAGTATTTCATGATCTAAATAGTTTCCAAAGCATGGTTTGGGTAAGATTACTGTTTTGATAGTTTTAGTTAATTCCTTCCTTTATCTATTCAGAAAGTGTTTCCTGATCATCGGCTAGGCACTATGCTAGTAGGTACTATGGTTTTAGTAGTGGATATAATGGATATAGCTCTCCTCACAGTGTACAAAAATCTATTTTGTTGTCTATTACTGCAGTGCAAATATTAAACAATTCTATCAGTCTGGCCTGATGAAAATTGTTATGGAACATATCAGTACAGCCAGTGGTACATAGAATAAGAAAACCAACAATAGATACATGTTCTCAGTTTATTCTGGAAAGCAGCTAGTGAGGAATCCAAATCTCTAAAATGAAGTTCTCAGACCGTTGTATGTAGTAGTACTTTTTGTAGACTATATGATCATGTAATTCATTACATTAAAGCAATTTGTTTATCACCTGATTTTCATTAAATAAGTTAAAAGCTTTTTTGAGGCAAGTACCATAAATTATTTGCCCTTTTCCCCTAGAAATGTCATAGTATATGGAATACAATACACATTGAGTATCTTTAACTAAACTGAAATATCATTTAGAGGAGTTAAATCATATTGATGGGCAATTGATTTGTGAAAATCTCATGCTATTTCGTTGCTACTTCAACATATAAAACTTCAAGAAGTGATACATTCATCATTTAAAAATAGGACACAATGGCTTATAGATTTAAAGCTATGCTTTGGCAATCCATGTGCAGCTAATATAAATATGATCCCATGTTATTTCAGCGACATCAGTAGATCTGCTCAAGATCAAAATAGAATGATTTTTTAAAATTAATAAATCCTATAGCTCAAAGGGAATAGCTCTGTCATGTTATGTCAATTTCTATTAACTGTGCCATTCACAAATATTTAGTTGAATAAGCTCTCTTTTTCTACCACATGAATCTCATGGGTCTTATTTGTCAGTTACTAATGATATTGGCTGAAATATTTTTATAACAATCATAAAAAAATAAAATTTCCAATTTTAAAATAATTTTAAACAGTACAATTTAAGATTATTTTGAGATAAGACTGTTTCATTCTGGTAAACTTTTAAAACAATCTTGATTATATGATGCGAATATAAAAGCTTTCTATAAGATGATATACGTTGGATGAAAATATCATGAGGTATACTTAACTTCACTAAGACAGAATAAGTTGAATATTTTTTTCCTTAAATTTTGCTTATAAGAGGAAAGAAAAATGAAATATAGTTAATTTAGTAACCAGGTACATTCATAGCGTTAGACAATTGCAAAGGTCACTGCCATATAAAGGAACTATTCAGGTATACCTGGTTCTGAGTTTCACCCATTGGCTGAACAACACAAGTTCTTTGAATCTCAGTCTGTATCAGCAAAATGGTATAATAATACCACAATTATTCTGGGGATCAAATGAGATTATGTATGTGAAGTGATCAATACAGTACTTAGCACAGTAAGTAGTAGCTATTGTGCTTATTAAGTAGTCACATTTATCTGAGCATAATATTGCGGCTAATATATTTCTATTACTGTACAATTTCCTTAATAGTAAATGTTAAGGGAACCAGATTAATGAAAAAGGATAGAAAAAGTGATGCAAAGTAGCTTTTCTAACCTTGATATCTTTGAAGCTTGGCTGTGGTATGATTTTGACTCCAGGGCATGTGTTGGAGCCTTTCTGGCTTTGATGTTCCCCGACCTTCTCTGACACTCTTCTGACCCTCCTAGCAGTTTTTCTCCAGCTCTCTTCAACATTTCCTCAGCTTGCTGGCTGCGTTTCAGTACTCTTTGGAAATTTTCCCAGATGACTCATGAAAAATCATGTAGAGTAAGAACCTCAGGGTCATAGACTTGGAAGAAGGGATTCTGAAGGGCAAAATAAGACTACACAGTGTAAAAGTGGTTCATGACTTAGCAGAGAAGTTTTAACTAAAAGAAAATATTGTATTACATAAAGTAAACAGATGAGGATTTCATAGAGTCAAATAAATCATCTAAAGACAAGAAAATTGAAGTGAGTGGGAGTGATTTTTCTAGTGAGCTTTCATTTTAATAGTGATATTTCAAGTTGCATAGTTCATATAAGGTCTTTTCTATACACATGTACAAAGACAGATCGATATATTCAAAGTGAACAAGATATCTCTGTAATTTCCATTAGAAGTTCAATAAAATAGCTAAAACATAAACCAAGGCCCAAAGAAAGATCACAGTTCTAAATTTAATCTTTACTATAAGAATATATATGTCATAGTATATATTAATGGGGATAACTCTAAATTTAAAACACAATTCATGGGATGCAATTTGACTTCTAAGATGAAAGAGCTTTGAAATGATCAAAATGGTAACCCACTGTGATTAGTCAATAGCTATAAGTATTATCACATTTACGTGTCTCAGCTACTAATTCACTGTTTTTGATGGTACTGTTTATGGTGGACAGTATGTCTTTCCCTGCCTGACCCAGAAAGCTATCAGAGTTCTCATTTGTCGTTATGTGCCAGATCAACTAAAAAAATTCAGAGATGGAAAACCAGGCAGGCTGTTGTTAGTTCAAGTCACAGAATCCCTCGAATTTGAAGGCTGCAATGTCAGCATTTACCCAGAGGCATGGGAATCTTTGTGGAAACTGACAAGGCCAGTTCCTAAGGTCCAGTTTTCCTGGGGGGGCACATATAGATCTCTGAAGTATCAGCAGTACTAGAGAGTTTGCCACTCATTTCCAAGTACTGTTTCAAATCAGGCAAAATGACACACCTGTCCTTATTAATCTAAAAGGCATTCTCTTTCTCTTCCCTCTCCATTATTTATTCTCTGGATTTAACCTTTAGAAAAGTTTGGAAGAGCCGCTTGGTTCCTTGATTTCGAGCTACTTAGATTTTCTAGCCTTAAAAGAAAAAATCTCTTACTAAAAGATTTGCAAAGGACTTAGTTATCTACTTCTAAAGCAGTTTGATATGTTAGAAAGTGGACACATGCACACACACTCAACATTTTTTAAGTTCATGCAGTTAACAAATATATTTATTGAGCTCCTTGTATAAGCACGATGCTGTGTTAGGTGAAGGATATTCAGTGGTGGTCAAAACAACATAGTTGCTATTTTCATGGTAATCTTAGAGTAGTGGGAAATACATACAATAAAAATATGCATACAATGATCATTTGTGAGATAAAAGAACAGGAATATATACATAGATTCCACAACAAAACAAAGCACTAATTAATACTCTATATATGCTCTGAATGCTAGAGAAACCTAGGCTTCCAGGAGCTCATATATAAAATCCCCACAGCAAATGAACATTTTTAATAGATCATAAGGCAGAAAGGAACACAGTGATGAATTAGACTTCATTCTTCATGTTCGGGAACTAATAGTTTCTGACTAAGAGCATAAAAGCCATCTTTATGGAGAAAAAGCCATTTAGATTGAAACTTTAGGATAAGGATGATAAAGAAATATAGTAAAGGTCGCGGGCTGCCAGGCAGAAAGTGTAAACTCCACAACTAATCTTTATTTTATGCCCCTTGGACTCCAGAACTAATCTGGTTTGTTTACATGTTCCAGTATCCTTGGTGCTTGGTGGTGACTGCTCCCACCTGCCTGGGGTGGGAAGTGAAAAGAGCAGAGACTGTCACTTCTGTACTTATTTAGCCAAGTAAGATTTTTTTTTTTTTTATCTCCAAAGAAATTTTTTTAAAAATTTAAGAAAGTGTTACGAATAACCCAAAATTTGGAAGTTAATAAAGTTGGAAAAAAAATGATACCTATCATAACTTAATGAAGTACAGTAAAACTGACTGGTATTTAGGAATCCATAGCTCCTGTTTTCTCTACCTTAACTTAAAACCTGAGACACTTTCATTCAGACCTTAGCCATTTTTCTCGAACTCTTCCTGTTTTGGTTCTAATTCTTAAGCTGATAGTGGGTACAGAGGAGTTAATTTATGTATATGTGTGTGTGTGTGTGTGTGTGTGTGTGTGTGTGTGTGTGTAATATGTTCTGAATGTCTGATAAATATATGTATGCATTCTGTAAGCTTGCATGTCTGATAAAACTCAATATATTCATTAAAATGAAAAATGTAGAGAAGAAAAAGGTAAATAAATGACTTTCAAGAAGACTTGAGATCTGTATCCTTATAGTATACAGTGTATGTATCATCGAGTTTCTATTACATCGGAAGAATACTATCACAGTTGGAAACTTAGCCACTAAAATTTAATTTTTGCTATCAAACTGGAAAGGCAATATTCAATCAAGTTGTGAAAAATTAAGATTTATGTTCTTCAGATTCTGTTTTCATTATGAAATTATTGCTACAGAAGACATTGTATTAATAGTAAATAGCCTGCATATAAACAAATGTTCATGGATGTGTGTGCCTACCTTGTCTTTTGTTTTAAAAGATATCTTAAAACAAAAAAAATGCACATGCAGTACTACTGTAACTAATAAATCATGCATGAAAAATGTGAAAGATGGCATTATATATCAGTCAGTGTGCCCTTGTGTAATTAAATGTATTATATTTTCTTCAGTTCCTGCAGACCATCTATGACATTTTTGTTTTAAAAGTTCATTCATAATGTAAATGAATAATTCATTTTCCCATGATGGACACCCTGAACACTAATGTCATGTCACTGATGATGGGGCTGTCACAATGTGAGAAGAGAAATAATAACTTGAGGAGTAATTTTTTACCCCACCAAATGTTATAAAAAAATCACTGTACATTAGCATTGGGCAAACACTCTGCCTATTTCCACAATTTATAGGGATAAAATTTCTAGAAAACCCCAGATGCTTTCCATCTGCTGATTTACTATAAGAAGGTGGGAATTTCAATTTTGCTACTGTTTTTTTCTACATGAAAATAGAAGGAACGATTTATCCCTGGCAAGACACTGGAGCAAGTAAAGCTCTAAAACATGTAACCCACTGGGTAATTTCTTAATAGAAAGCACATTTTTAGAATCAAGTAACTTTTAAAATGAAAGATGCATTTTCAAGTTCGGGTTTATTTGACACTATTCTGAGCAAAGTCAAGTATTTTACAATATGTATTCAGAAAGCATAAGAATTTATTGAATAATGTGTATTATTTCACAACTCCTCATTTTTATTATCCCATTTTATTTTGACAACCTTGCTATACAGTGTATGTTTCTATAGTTTTATTAATGTGGTTATGATAATAAAACAACTCATAGAATAATGAGAAGTAGATTCCAAGTTTCCTAACTTTTACTCTGGTTTTATTATCATGATAGTTATAAAACAAATGAACTCTTTCCTCTGAAATATCTAAATAATTGAAATAAAAAGTATAAATTGCTATAAAATGGTTCAATGATATCTCAAATTATTGACTTATTAGTATAATCTCTCTTCTACACTTTAAATTCCTTAAGTGGTAACCTTTAATAACTATAGAAGTCACTCTATATGGCACAAAATATATGCCAATAGCTATCTGTTGAATAAATATACATGTATTTATGGAATTAGTTTAATTGTTGTACTGTTATCTTATCAGCTTGTCCCCCCCCCATCAGAAAAAAAAGGGTTCCCTCTTGCCTTTCTAGTCTCAGAGTAAAATAAAACTTTCTCTTCAATACAAGTAATTAAACTTTTTATCTGGCTAAATTCCAGAGAATAGCCCTAATCCACCACAAACTCATCAAAGCAAACTCCCAGAGATGGGTAAAATAAAGTTTAGAGTTCTGTTTATAGGCAAAGAAAGCATGGCTGTTTCTAAATGTAATCAGACTATGGTATAAGATTTAAAATCATTTTATTTGTACCATTATGTTATATAGAATTACAATTATTTCATAACATTCTTCTTGTTAGCTCTGACATTCTTTCCCAGAGAATTGCATTACTTAAGTATGTCTTGTATAAAGTATTTAATGTATTTGTAATTCACACTGGCATATTTAATTTATTGTATTATTCTAAAATTACTACTTTGCACTTTACATACAGTCTTGCTTTTCATTTTGATAAATAAAAAGTCCCTATGTCATTTCTGTATTGAAAAAATAAAACAAAAAATGAATCTTCCATTTATTTTCTTTCTTGATTAGTATTCTTGTTGGTGTTTGAAAAATCGAATTTGAATTAGACGTAGGCATGAAAGCCGCTGGATTTTGGTGGAGGGTATCCCTCATCACCTCCTGTCTTTCTGCTGTTATCGTCTCAGTTTCTGCTCTGACAATCTTAGTTTCTAACAAACGTTTTACCATCTTAGCTTAATAAGATTCCATAGCTTCATATGAACATGAATGGAAAGCATGATGGGAGCTCTGTATTGAAGGTTAATTTTGTGTGATAGTGAGGGACAACATGTCAGTGTATTTTTTCTAATTAATTAATTTTTTACAGTGACATTGGTTAATGAGATCCAATAAGTTTCAGCTGTACACTTTAACAGTAATGCATATATATATATATA
>CM053508.1:12898464-12929169 GCA_028627145.1 Eidolon dupreanum
TTTTTTTAGGGGAGGCACATAATTCACAAGTGCTCACTATTTTTGTTTAAATTTGAGACAAATTGTTAAAGAATATCTCTTTGAGGGATTATGAACCAATTAACTTCTGTAGAACTTGTATTTCCCAGCCTGCTAGAACTTTCTATTAACTGCACTCCAAGCCATCAAAAGTAATTCTTACTCCCACAGCTTTGTTATTTCTTACTTCAAGTGTTTAAGGTCCATTATAGGTTATAAAAATTATTGGATGTATACCTGGTTTTAACTTTCTTCCAATGAATAAAATGTTTAAAAAAATAAGTTGTGAAATAAAATTCTGGAACATACCTCATTTGTAAGTCGGGCATTTACTATACAATGTAATGCAGTAAATTCATGCCTTAGAAGATAAACAGGGCACTTTATTAAATTACTTAAAGGATTGAAATAAGATTCTCACTGCACCATACAATTGTCTTTGCCTCTTCCCTCTCCTTTCCATCCTTTCTTTTTTCTTCCTTTCTTCTTTCTCTCCCCCTTTTGCTTTTTCTGTTTACTTTTCCCTTCCTCTCTCCTCATCTTGCTTATTAAATCTTTCTATTTCCATTTAAATCTAAACTGCTATCTTTAAAAATATAACTTTAAAAACAACCTCTAAATAAAAGAAATTGAACTTGGCACATCATAGCCTTCACTCCACCACTTACTAGATGCATGACCTTGGGCAAGTTATATAATCTCTCAGGCTTCTGTTTCTTCATCTGTAAAATGAAGTGAATTGAACTAGGTGATCCTTAATGTCCCTTTTCTGCTTTAAAAAGTCTGGTCCTGATTTCTGAACTAGTGCCAATTAGACATTTTATAATTCTGTTTTAACTTTGGAAGATATCTGGAAAAGGGCCTAAATATAGATGATGTAAATTACAAATTTATTTTTGTATTTGTTTATGAAAATAGATGTTTTAAATAAAAATAAACTCGTTATTAAAAACCAGAAAATATAAAAAAAGATTCTTTCTATAAAAAAAAGTCATTCTAAACCTGTGAGCTTCATAGAAGTGCAGTGTTTCTACCAAGGAAATCCCATTCTTGTATTTGATTTTTATTCAATTTTAAGACCTTGATAGTTAGAGCCAGAATGTAAATTATTAATACTAGAATTAATAGAGATCTGTTGCAGAGGGAGGACCAGAATAAAATGATTTATATTTAATTGTGTTGATGGCGAGTGTACTTGGATCTTTCTTCTATTTCAGTTATAGTTCTTTTATTTCTCTGTCCCAAGTTTAAATCTTACTGTATGTGACACATCGATATTTTAGAAGCATTAAACAACGGCATATCTCTCACATGTATAGACGGGTGGTGGCAGGGGGAACATTTAAATGTGTATAACAATTACCCTCAATAAATGTATATTACATCCTATTAGGCTTAGTGAGGTATCATAATCTAACTGTTCTGTGCTATGTTACATTAGTATGCAAATGGAATTAGAATACAAAATTAAAGGAAAATGAAATTTAGAAGCTAATTGACATTTTTGTCACAAAAGCTCAGAGAAACACTATTTATGGTTTAATGGTAAAAGGCTAATGTGTCATCCTAGGGAGGGGGCCACATCAATCTCAGTTGCAGTGATTTCCAGAGTACAGTGCAAAGCGCTGTTTGTGTATGCAAGTTGCCTGCCTCCCTTATGTAGGTGGTCCCATCACTGTAAACCTGCCCTAAATTGCTACCATCCATTATACACAGTGGCTGCCTGGATGGCTGCCTGGCACTGACTTACACAGGCCATCTATTCCTGTCAGAAATATGATATGTCACTGACAAAAGCTTAATTACACCATTAATTAATAGGACAATTTTCAAAATGCCTTGAAATGCAGCTTGACACTCATTAGTGCCATTTATGAATAATTTCTCCTAGGGAATAATACTCTGAAGAGCACTTTAAAATGAAATACAGTTTTAAAACAAAGTATCTATAAAACAAAATAAATCTGTGGTTAGAAGCTGCTTTTCCCCTCTCTGCCTCTCTCAAATATGACCTATCTGTTCAACAGTGGCAAATATATACTATTTTAAATATCGAAATTATCATTACAATTTTGCCACACAGTTCCCCATTTTATTTATTTTGTACTTCAGAAATGCAGGCATTTGTTTTCACTCTTTTAGGATCTTAATTACTTTTTAAAGACACACCATTCTTTAAACTTTAAGTAGCAATGATAACTCATTAACCTCAGAATAGGTTTCTAAATATTTATCAGCATGAAAAGTATCCTTTTTCTTCTCTCATTTATCTGTATCTTTACAAGAAGGAAAATCAAAAGTGCGAATTTGGTGGACTCACAATTTCACAATTTATTGTTATTTGTTCATCCTGTCATTAAATATCTAATAATATCTGTCACTAGATATTTGCCATATTTCTTTTAAGTCAGCAACCTATCAACCTATAATCCATGGTAAAAAGTATATAAGAAGTTATTTAATATTACAACATCATTCTCCTTGGAAAAAAAATCTATTTGACAGTAAAGTCAGCATGACTAAGTTGTTTAAAGCTACTATATACTGTGCATAATAAATGCCCTCTTTGTTACTCTTCGTTATTTGGCTTTGGTAGTTCTGTGAGTACCGTACTCTTTTATGGCAAACTAGGTGACATAGCAAGGTTAAAGCCACATCAGTTTCTCTTGAAGGATGAAGGGGAGAATTATACATCTCGTGTAAGGAACTGCAACTGGAAAACAGAGATGGGTGGCAGAATGAGAATAAAACTTTCTTTGTCTAAATGTAGAAAATGTCAATATGTCTAGATATGACTGGGTTGTTGGTTTATTATTATTATTATTATTTTTCATCTTGATGTTGGCCAAGAGATAACAAGTCAGGATCATAACCTGGTACCTATAAAGTTGTATCAGGTTTAGAACAGGGATTCTTGGCAGTGTTGAGGAGGGGTTATCAAATTATCTGGGAAGGTATTTCAAATAACCTGTGCCAGATCCCTTTGGAGATTACTCCATTCCTCTGAAATTCCACATTTTTATTATCTTTCATACCCATTTACATATTTCAACATTCTACCAATATCTTAGTTTACTCCTTTAAAATCTTTCAGTTGGATTACTTACTGCAACAGACATGTTTCTGATCTTCTTGATTCTAGTTATGCTTCTATTCAATCTATTTTCTATTACAGTAACAACTAGTTTTCTCAAATAAACTAAAAAGCACTAATTTTTGGCAGTAGCAGTGTTGGAAGAGGATAGAGAAGCCATGGTCAAATGAGTCTGGGAAATATTACATACTAAATCTCCGTCTGTGACATTGGTAATAAATGCCAATTAATGACACTATAAAGTTTTGCATTAATTCCATTTAATTGTAATTAACCCAGTGGATCATTTACATATTTGATGACAGAAGCTTTGTTTTATGTTCTAAGAAATAAATTTGGTCATGACATTGTGATGTTTAACCTCAAAGACTACCAGTTGATTAATTCTCAGATCCTTGGCATTTTATTTGAGGCTTTTTCATATTTAACTTTTCATTACCTGTAATTTGTAATGAACAAATACTAATACATTGATCTTTCCATCTCACAAATAAGTCTATATATTCGTTCCTCCATCTGCACGGAAAGTTCTCCCCATTCTCTTCCTGAATACCTTCAGGTCTCAGGAAGCCTACACTGACCATCGACGCTAGGGCACAGTTCCATTGTACGTGCCCTCACAATGTATTTGCTTACTATTGTACTTTTTTACCTTGTGAGTCCACTAGAAAGGTAGCCATCTGAGGGCAGGGGATGTAGTTTGTTCAACATTGTGTCCTTAGAATCCAACATGGTAAAAGGCGTGTTATATCCTGGATGAATGTATTTGAATAAATCATATAACAAATGGTTTTAAAAGGTTGAAATTAACAACTTATGGAGGTAGTGCAGTGAAAGGGAAAGATTAAAAAGAGTAAATTTTCTCTAATTAAAATACATCATACATTGAGATTAATTCTTTATAAACGTTAGCAAATTCATTCTTGAATTAACCTTTGAGGTAGTTGTCTTTATTCTTATTTTACAGATAAGAAATTTGAGACCCAGAGAATTTAAATTTCACAGCAAGTGATAGAGCTGGGATTCATATCTAGATCTTTCTAAATCCAAAGCCCATGCATATGACCATTGAATTCTTCAACTGTATTACATTGTGCATTAAAAATAATAACACTTTCTCACCTATAATTTTATTTTAGGTGTGGTAGTAACTTGTTTCAGAATAGTATTATAGAAAGCTCTATAGTTAAGACTAGAGTCTGAATTTTCTTATACCAAAGCTATATTCCTTTTGTCAATCTGTGTTCCCCTTACTGAGAATCAAACAATCATAGATTTGGACAGGGATTTAAAAATCAGCTAATACACACTCTCCCCTGGGCATGATATCTGATATGTAGCATCCCCTAAGACTATTGTCTTTTAAGCCTTTTTCCTTCAAAGTACTCTGCATCTCTGGTTTGCGAACCAATGGTCCTTTTCTGATGTTTGCTCTATGTTGTAAGACAAGATAACAAAACAAAACAAAAAACAAAAACCCTGAATTTCACAGATAAACTCATGTATTGTTTTCTGTGTAATTCATAAATTCAGTATATTTGACTAAAAGCAATATTATGATATACTGGAATTCATTATCTTAACCACACAATCCACTGTCCTGGTCAGTTTTACTGCCCCCTGATCCTATTTCATTTTGTTTTCTTAATCATATGTTATCTGTTAGCAAGCCATCACAGTCTGTTTTTCAGCTTTAAGGGAGGACAAAGGGTATGAATTACTGTTATAATTTGGGGGACTAGAACTTTGTCAAGTTGTAAATTTGAGGAATGGGGGGTCACACATTCTCAAGTTAGTCTCTCTTCTCTCCCTTGTTCAGTTTTACTAGTATTTATTTATTTTATTTAATGTCTTAGCTGGGTGTTAGCAGTGAAAGACATTTAGAAAAATAAGAAGCTACAAATGGCATACTTTATATCATTGGCATATTCTTCAGAAACAAACATATATATGTATGTGTGTATATGTATGTATATCTATCTATATATATATATATATATATATATATATATATATATATATATATTTGTATCTGTGGTTAAAGATTAAATTTGCCACGTAATGTTCATATTTCTGCTACATATTGCGAAGTTATGGAGAATTGATCAATATTGCCCCGATGCACTTTGATCTTCAGCAGCAATTTGCCCACAGTAAATTGCTCTCATTTCATTTTAATTAATTCTATACAATAGGGACCAATGCATTTTGACCTTAATCTTCAGTGAGGGATGCATGAAGATTGATAATGTTTCTAATAGTTTTACTACTCACTTACACATGCTAGTCTTAATTACCAAAAAGAAAGAGAGAAAGAAAAATAAGGAAATGTAATGCAAATATGTTATTTCTTAAAACTCACCAGAATCTGGTAGGATATAATTGATGATGTGTCTAAAACCGAAATTATACTAGATCGTTCCATATCTATTTTAGTGGCATATATACATTATGTCATTACGTTACTGTTTATCTAAAATTTCACTGTACTAGAAGTAAATGCCACCAACTTTTGTGGAAATGTTTGCATTTTTATTAAATTATGGTTCAATTGTAATGAATTAAGTTTAATGAGTTGTATAATTGGGGCAGAATACTGGACTTGGAACCAATTTTTAGTATCCGCCAGGTAACTAGTTAACCTTGGACTTCAAGGTACTGGCAATTTCTTTTTACTTTCCTGAGATTTAGAATCATAGTAATATATGTGCCTTGCTAGTCATAATGGAATATTGTAGGGAATAGTTACATAACATCTATGTTAGTTGTAAAGTTATTAGAAATAATAATAAAGGAGTTTATGGAGTTTGAAAGGTAGAGTGGAAGTAGGTACTCAGGAAGAATATAATTACAATTTAGCAAAATGGATGTGTTATAGCTTTGTGAATAGATAACCTGTACTCTGACATGGAAGTTTGCTATAATCCTAGTATACTATCATGGTTGAGTTTCAAACTGAGATAAAATGATGAAAAACTAGAAACAACAACAACAACAACAACAAAAAACTAGTCAGAGCCTGTGGAATTTCTTATATTACTTACCAAACAATTTATTAGTTAGAATTTCTTTAAAATATATTTTCAAGGGAGAAACTAGGATGGTAGAGTGGAAAATGTTGAATAAAAGCACAAATGGTCATTTCAATTACAGGTTAATCTAAGATGAACTATGTGTGACAAATGGTGCTGTCAGGTGCTGTTCCATGAGGGCGAGTGATTGTTTATCCTGAGAATCTGTTTGTGATGGGCTGTATCTACTTGGCTATATAAGGGGTGAGATTTACTTTCATCTTTGCAATCTTTTAGTGTATTGCCTGTGATGTACATCCCATCTGATTTGATGCTTATTCAATAATAAAACTTTTATTTTTCTTTGTGGAGAAGTTTTTTTTGAGTTGGGAGATTTTGTTTTTAGTTATATTTCCCCAACAAACAGCCATGTGAAAAATATCAAGGAGAAAAATGAGGATACTTCTACGTTACATCTATATTATGGTCAATCCAAATGGCTAATCTGTTCTATTAACTAATACACATATATGGAACACATTGTCTATAGATAATTAGTAAACAGTTTGATATTATACCTTTATTTAGGAGATGTATAAAATCAAAATTCTCATTTTTTTAACATGGGGTAACGTGTGTACTAAATCTTACAAATATTGCCTTACATCAGTTATTATAATTCACATTTTAAATAGTACTGTCACTTGTAGCTATCTATTATTGAAATAAAATTCTAAGCCCACAACGTGACGTCTCCTGCCTGGAGTGCCACATCAACAAACTGAAACTTGAATGACTTTCGTATATCTGTCAATGCAGTCAGCCAATTCTCAAACGGCAAGCCAGCTCTGGACCCTGTTTCCTCAAACAGGGTTGACTGTGGCCCAAGCCAATCAGATATTTGTTTGTCTCTTCCTTGTTCTTGATTACTTATCTTGTAGAAGCTTCTTGCCTTCTGTTCCATTTTACACTTCTCCTAAAGAAAGCTGTCTAATTGAAGTATTGAAGTTTGTATCATTTAATTGTCTTCTTACATCATTTTAAATACTTCTTAAAGAGTCTAATCTATTAAAAACATATAGATGAGAACTATACTGGAACAGAGATTCTGGAAATTATGTAGCAGTTATTCTTTCTATAGAAAAGAATATGTAGGATGGCTATAGTTGGAATTTAAATATCTCAAAAAGAGTTGCCTCAGCTAATTTCAAAAGCTAAGATGGGGCATAAGCAGAAAGGCTGTTTCTTAGGTCACCATATGTTATCATCCTGAACCATATATGCTTTGGCATACATGCTAGTTTTATATAAAAGTGGGAGATTATAGGTCATGTTTTCTGACTAACAAAACAAATCTGGAGTTGACAGTGAATGAAATCTAGGATCATCTTCTTTGCATTCCTGGAGTCTCAGTTTGATTTCCCTCTACCACTTCTATTAAACATATAGACTACCACTTGAATTAAATGTGTTTTCTTTCCAAATCTTAGTATGAAAAGAACTATTATGTCTCTCTGAAATCTCACATATATGGATCCAAACAGGAATTTCAAAACAAAAAGTCTGATTCATGAAACTAGAAAATTTGGAATGTAATTGGGGACTCTTTCGTATGGGCTCTTTGACTTTCTCTGACATTTAATTTGAAAATTTAGAATATGCAAGAAGCCACTGGTTTGACTGACTACATAGAAGGAATGTGGCACCTCTCTAGACTGGTACTACAGAAATGACTATTTGGCTAGCTGATCTGATACTTAGAAATTATACTACATGCCATACTGAAGTATACATTCCTGGAGAATTATCCCTCCTGAGAGAAAAATAGCATGATTGGACTAGACAGGTCAATGTAAATTATGTTGCCCTACCCTAAATGATTTGTACCTTTCAAAACCAAATAGAGCAGTCATTCTGATCTTTATTGATATCTGATAGGTAATTCGTACCTTGTTGAACTATGGTATACTGTGATAACCATTACAAGTTTCTTTCTCAAAACAGATTAATTAAAATGAAAATATTTTTATAAATATAAGAATATTATATTATACATCATAAATTTTAATGTGTTCCCTATCCAGTGAATTAAAAATAAGATCTGGATTTTTTTTAATTTTTAATTTCTTATGTTTCTAAGTATTTTAATTCAATGCAGTTAACACACATTAATTTTATAATTAGAGAAAAGAGAAATATATGAGAAGAAATATTCTCTATAGTACTTTATATGTTAAAGAGCATGAATGTATAGTTTTGAAGAAACATAAAAGGGACTGTAAAGGCTTTATGTGAGATCATGCACAAATATCTGCTTTAGATTTAAGCAATCTCATAATCAGAGAAGATGGATGTTTATCCTGGAGACTTACTCAATTTGAAGGCCATTCCAAGGTTTCAGTGTTATTGCAAGAATATGTTGGCTTAGCCAGGTTGTACCAATGAAAATGAGATTTATGCCCTGGAGGCAAACATTGAGGAAAAGTAGAAACAAAAAAATTTACAAATTAAAAAAAAAATCTCCAGGAGAGCAAGATACATTATGTTCTTGACCTAAGAGAGCTATAGGATAGTCTGTTTGCTGAAGGACAAGTGTAGAAAGGATACATGGCAAAAATAGTTTGTATGACAAAATAAACTATCCAGAGACCTAACAAAACTCAACTGACCACAGGGGGCCATTCAGTCTGAGACAGATTCCTACAGCTAGAGAAGCAGAACTAAAGTCAGTCAAAGGCCAGAGATCCAATCAGGGAAATGTCAGTTTGAAAAATAGTGAGAAAAAGTAGCATGTGAGAGCTCAGAGTTTCAGAAACTCCTTGGCATTTGCCTGGATCAAAACTTAATGGTTTTAGCAGAGTTTCCATTCCTTTGTAGATGGATAGATTCAGGGGAACAAATGGCAGATAATAATGGAGCAGGAAGGATAAGTGAAGAGGCAGTCCTTGGTCATGAGAATGGAAAGGATCCAGGACAACTATGGACATTCTCTTCATTTTATCAAAAGATGAGGTTGAACTACCAGAAGATAAAGTCCAAATTGAGAAATTCTGTTTTGTTGTTGTTTTTAAAGTATAGTTGACATAGACTATTTTATTAGTTTAAGATGTACAATATAGTGATTCAACATTTATATCCATTCAGATGTAATCACCACGATAAGTCGACTGACCATCTGTCACCATACAAACTTATTATATTATTGACTATATTCTTTGTGCTATGCATTATATCCCTGTGACTTATTTTATAACTGGAAGTCATTCATCTTCCCACCCTACTCCCCTCTGGCAACTATCAGTTTGCCTGCTGTATGTATGAGTCTGTTTCTGTTCTGTTTTGTTTGTTCATTTTTTTTTTTTATTTCAAGAATAAGTGAAATCATACAGTATTTGTCTTTCTCTGTCTGACTTATTTCACTTAATATAATACCCTCTGTGTACATAATGTATACATATATAAATATATATGTATGTGTATGTATGTATATATACATATATATACATACATGTATATGTGTGTACATATATGTATATGTGTGTGTGTGTATATATAATATATATATGTGTATATATAATATATATATGTGTGTGTATATATATATATATATATATATATATATATATATATATATATATGAGACACCTAGTTCTGTATCTTGGCTATTGTAAATAGTGCCACAATGAACATAGGGGTGTATATATCTTTTTGAATTACTGTTTTCGTTTTCTTCAGATAAATACCCAAAAGTGGGAGTGCTGGGTCATATGTCAGTTCTATTTTTAATAATTTATGGAACCTCCATACTGTTTTCCATGGTGGCTTTACAAATTTACAATCCCATCACAGTGCACAAGAGTTTTTGGTTTGCATTTCCCTGATGATTAGTGATGTTGAACGTCTTTTCCTCTGCCTGTTGGTGTGTCTTCTTTGGAGAAATGGCTGTTGAGGTTCTCTGCCCATTTTTTTATATATGAATTCTTTATATAATTTGGATATTAATATGTTATGCTTTTTTAATGAATTATGAGAAAAAAAGGAATATTGTAAGCTAAAAGTGAGGACGCAGTTTTGAGGGAAGGAAAATGCTGAGTAAAAGGGCTAACTCAACATTGAGATGAGTGAAAAACTAAGATTAGTAGAGAAAAGTAATAAGATCACCAGGCACTGCTGAAAAACCAGAATTTGTTTTCCAAGAGAAAGAGGTTGCAACCACAAGGAAAGAGAGGAGAAGAGGGAAAAGGACACGCAGGTTTGAGTATGTACAGTAATTAACCTGAGAACTAAAATAAATAAAGAGGAAGAGGCGAATAAGGAGAGCTTGCAGCTGAGGAACTGAGGAAAAGCTTTCCTTGTGTAGCTCAGAAAGTTGACTGTCTTGATTATGCCAAAGGTTGGATCATTAGGGAATTTGTATAACACCTAACAAGCTCTGTAGCTCAGTGTAGCTTCCCAGTAGTGTTAGCTTATTTCCAATTCATGGTGAAAAATGTGGAGCCTCAACTGAGAACATATTTGATTGAGCAACTAATTAAATCCAAAAGAAAGTGTTGCTTTATTATTATTATTATTATTATTATTATTACTATGACTACTATTACTACTGTTGATTCTTCAGTTAAACCTGTTTCTAGCTAAATTTGATGCATTAGCACCACAATCTTTATTAACGTAGTAATAAAAATCAGGGTTCCCCCTCCCCCAAATAAAGCATTCTCTTCACCATCAGCTGTATGAATTTTAGGCCACATAGATCTTTTAATGTGAAACATAGACTATATGCTATTCAGTTTCTTGTTAATGATGTCGGATTTGATTTCTCTGCCATTCAGGTACTCTCAAAAGTCTGCTGATAACAGCTGATATCTGAGTGCATGAAGACTAGTTTTCTTTTCGTTACATCACAAATTTCGAAGTTGCATCCTTGTATTAAGTTAGCTCACTGGAAATTATACGCGTGTGCCACACTACTCTGCCCTACCCCAACAACAAAACTCTTTCATTCTCATGCATATTTTTTTAATTCATGGTGTTTAATCAGAAATTGGACTTTAAAATAAAAACATATTGTTTAAAAAAAATTTAGAAAATTTCTCTCTTAAAACATTCTGTTACAAAATATAAATTTTCTTTCTAATGAAACAATTTACTCTCTTCCTCTCTGTTCTTTGATTTTATTTACTGAAATAGACATTAGTTAATATAAACTATGTTCCTCATTTTATAAATGAAGTAATTAAAACTCAGCTAAATGAGTGGTATGCATATTGTCATACAGCTAGTCAGAAGCAAAAGAATGTCACAACTTAAATATTTTGTATAGAGTTCAATACTTAATGCTTAATTAACTATCAGTTAAACAGAGTATATTTTTCTTGAAAATTTAAAACATTGAAGAATGTCTACTTGATGAAAAAGCATATACAGGAAAAAATAGTGTCTTTCACACTGTAAGAATTCAAAAATAGTTTCTGATTAATAATAGGAAGTAGGACTTCAGGATTATGAGTTTAGCATTACATTCTAATGTGATAAAATAAGCATCCTAGAAATTGTTAAAAGATTATTATTTAATATACAAAAATATTTTGTTGGGAAAATGATAAAACTAAAGTATTTTTAAAATTATATTTATATTCCTGTGTATTTTACATTTCTTCTGATTGTCTTTGGATTTTCATCTCTAGGTCACAATTATAGAAAACTCCTATTATGGCATTATGTGTTTTCCGTTTATCTTTTCTAAAAATTCCAGTTAGTGATAATTTATCCTTTTTACACCAGAGCTACAATGATAATAATAAACCGGTAACATTATTCAAATTCAATGATTTTGATTCAATTTTATCAATATTTTTATATTCTTGTAAAACATGCATACACATAAATAGGAAAACATTATCATCCATTTTATTTATAAAATATAAATACTTCTTTTAGTGAGTCTTAGGTACTAAATACTAAAAGCTTTTTTTCTAAAACTATTTCTGAGGAAAAGCAATGCCTACATCATAAATCTTTGGCATACACATTTAGCTTATGCACATAATCCAGGTAAGTCAGTCTTATTCTTGAGCCCACCTTACTGTGTTTCAGTAATAAATAGAATTATTTACTTTGAATTATTTTTGAAGTATGAAGACCAAAGTAGAACTTCTTGGCATTTTCTTTCCACTACTTTAGGAAGTTTTTTTTCTATGTATAGAATCAAGCCTTGTGGTTTTTGAAGTCCAGCCTTGCATTGCTGTTATTTCAGAAAAAGCTCAGCTGGTGTTTGTCTGGTGGGATGATCTGGAATAGTACAGTATTAAAAAGGAACCATGACATGCTATCTTAAATACTAAGACAAAAAAGACAACTTTCTGTCACTCATTTATCTTTTATACATATATACCTCAAAGCAAAGTTTTCTTTCTCGAATTTAAAATCATATTTTTTATCGTGTATTTGACAATGGTTTCTTTCTCATCTCATCAAAAAGAATTCTTCCCAGTTTAATGGAGCACTAGGTTTTGTAGTTAAAATATCCACTATCCTCAGATGCTTGCCTGTTTGCAAGAATATCCCTTATTCTTCTCTCACCCACTACATATGGATTTAGGTTGTAGTAACAAGATATAGATATGACATTTTAATTATAAACATGGCTTCTTTTAAATTTTTTTTTCTGAAATCTTAGTGGTGTATTTATGGTACTTGTAAAATATGAATGTTATAAATGCTATTCTTAAATTATACTATCGTTAGAAGTTTAGCTGCATAGATCACCATGAAATGAGTGTAGATAGAAAAGGAAAAGTATAGCTTTTATTGAATTACTTTTTGGTAATATGCCCTTTATATAGATTTTCATATTTTATCTTTATAAAAGTACTTTGAGGAAAATATTATTATAATTTAATATATCAATACTTTAATATTTGATAATAATAATGATGGATACAGGCTCAGAGAAGTAAAATAATGTGCTCTAATAAACAAAGGTAGAAAAAGTGAGATCTAGAATATAAGTTCAATATATTTCAACTTTGAAGCTTAGCGTGTCTTCCAATTAGAATTTTGAAGGATGGTGAAGAAGAATAGTGAAGATGAGGACATAAAGTAAAGAATCAAATTCAAATAGGAAGGACACAAAGAGAGAACTTAAGATTAGAGGACCAAATTTAAATGTGATAAGATCCTGCCACATGGTGAAAGAAAGTTTTAAGAAAAATTATGCATCCTGGGGAAATTTGAGGGAAATAAATCTGTTTTAAAGTCAAAGGAGGTCATTGTGAATTAGAGCCTGAAGCCAGTTGTTAAAACTACCAAATTTCTCACTGAGCGTCTGCTATCACGTTGCCCCTTAAGTCCTGTAATGAGTTTGAAGGAGCAAATGTCTCTGGACAGTAGCATGTTAGAATATACAGAGAAACTAGAGAGCATGGACTTAGTTATCAGAGAGCATGACAGATTTGCATCATTTCAACATCAGGGATCCACCAAGTCTAGTATAACTGAATTCATCTGAACTTTGAAGAATCTCTATATGTTTACCTACTCGCTAAACAAAACGTCAAGTGAATAGTATCTCTAGTTTTATTATTTACAGTTCAATAGGAAAAAAATCACAAACTCACAGAACGATATTTTAAATCATTATTTTTTAACTAAGAAAAAAAAAATTTCAAAAGTATGTACAAGATATATGGAAACTGGCAGGGATCGTGCAGTAGTCCAGAACTGGTGGTAGCAAACATCTTACCGACCTTAAGCTTCATAGTCCAAGGACAGGGGAAAATTAATAGAAACTAAATGAAGAAAAAGTTTGTCCTCAGAGGAGCAGTGACTTTAACTTAAGAGACACAGCCAACGAAAGGGGTCCTTGAGGAGGCATATTCTGAGAGATAAATACCATGACCTAACTTTCCTTTGTCTCTTCTGTCTCCTTTAGTGAGTACCTGTTGGCTTAATTCATTTGTAAACTTAAGAAAAGGGGTAAAATCTGTGAGCAGAGAGCAACCCGGTGGTACATAGGATGCAGGAGGCAAACAAAAGGCATCTAACACAGTAACTGTCAGCCATAGTCCTATCTGCTCTAAATGGTTCTGGATTCTCTGTGTATATTTGTACATTTTCTGAATACCTCTCATATCTTCTCCCTCTAAAACTTCTTATGTCTTATATCCAAATCTTATTCTCAGCAGTTTAACTTTATTTCTATTTCACTGAGAAAATAGGAATAATCAGAAGAGAACTTCCACCAACTCCCAATGCCACGTATGTCTCACCACCAGTACGTGTGTATATGTGCTCTGCCTTTCTTCCTATTACCAGGGAAAATCTATTGTTAGAGGTATCTGAGGCCAAATCATTCACTTGAACAGTAGATTTCATGTACTTGTGTCTACTCAAGCATATCACTAAACATTGTACTCTTTTCACTGCATCATAAATTTTTCCCTCCATACTGAATCATTTCTATCAATATACAAAGCTACAGTTTTTGTTTTGTTTGCTTGTTTGTTTGTTTGTTTGTTTTCATGAAGGAAAATCCTCTGCTAATTTTTGGGAAACAATTCTCCATGGGTCTGTCATACTTATGCACATCTTGCAAAATGAGGTGCTGACTGTTCTTTGTTCCAGGTTATTTTTTCAAGGATGTTTGTATGGGAATCAACTTCGGACATTAGAGACAGTGTCCCCTGCCAGAGGAGAGGGAAAACTTCCTTACAGCCCTTTATGAAAGACTCAGGTTCCTTAAACTCAGACTTCTCCTATAACTAATCTCTACATGTGGGAGTTGAGGCTCAGAGGAAAGACATAAAAATGCTGAAACTGTTGCTGCGAGTAATAAACTGTCTTTCATCTCTCGTCCAGTAGTGGTGGGTCTTCTGCCATCATTCACAGAACTGCAGCAAGCAAAACTGTACGATTGCAAGGAATGTAAGATGAAGACCCTTTACTTTTATTGACATCAATCTCATTTCTCTGATATACTCGCCTTTGCAACAAAATTCCTTGAAAAAATGTTGCCTGTATTTATGATCTCAAATTTCATTCCTTCCACTGATTGTATCATGCCACGGAAACTGCTTCTATCAAAATTTGACTTAAAATTCTTAATCTAATAGTCAATTCTTAGATCTCATCTTTCATTATTTATAACATTTCCCACTTTTGATCACACCTTTTTTCCAGTTACAAGGTTTTTCTTGACTTGAGTTTCAGATCAATACCATTATGTTTTTGGTCCTTCCATACTGGATGTTCATTTTTAGTATTCTTTGCACATTTCTCTTCATTTTTCTTGTCTCTTAAGATTCCATCCTTTATAATTCAAGGGCTTGGTATTGAGACACTTCTGTTTGCTTTCTATATGCAATTCTTTGAATATCTATCTCTTTTAGCATCATGGCTTTAATTATCCATACACACTGACAACTAGCATATTTATATCTGCAGCGCAAACCACTCTTGAGCTACACATTTAATTCAAAATGCTTGACACATTCACTTGAAAGTAAAATTGGCATATCAAACTTAACATGTCTAAAACTGTACCACTTGTTTCCCCCATAAGCCTATTCCTTTCACAACCTTTAATGCTGTATAATGTCAACCACATCCTTAAGTTGCTTAAGCCAAAAATCTTAAAATTTTCCTTCTCTCTTAGTCTCATGTCACAAATTCAGTCTTTTCACAAATTCCTTTGTCTTTCCCATTAGTTATATTTAGACCACATATGTTCTTGTCACCTCCATTGTCATACCTGGTCTAAACCACCATAATCTCTTATCTAGATCATTGCAGTAACCTACTAACAGATCTCAATATCTTTGCTCCTTCTAAAGTTTATTCTCACCAAAGTAACCATAATAATCCCTCTATTCTGTAAAATGAAGATTTTTAGTTCTGTGCTCAAAATCCTATGTTGACTTCCCAACACATGTGACGTATAAAGCATGATTCTAACAGTGATAAAGTCGCTTTACCTAATATTTTATCTCCTTTACTGTCTGACTCACTCTCCCTTATCCATGTTGTTTTCTTTGATGTTTCTTATATATTCCAGGCACATTTCATCTTCAAGATGTTTAAAGTTCTTCCAGATATCTGCAAAGCTTACTCACTCATGTCCCTTCGGATGTTGGCTTAGATGTCACCTTTTGTCTTTGCAATTCTCTGTCTCCTGGAACATTCTGCACACTTCGTTTTTATTTTCTTTCTTAGTTCTTTTCATATCACTTCTATTTTTACTTAAATATTAAGAGCTAGAATGTCGGCTCTATAAGGAAATGATTTTTTTTTAATCTACATTTTTGACATTTGGAATAGTCCCTGGCACATAATGGGTGCTCAATAAATTTTTGTTGACAGAATGATTTACTTTATATATATATATATATATATATATATATATATATATATATATATATATATATATATATATTTGGATATAGTATCTCAGAAAGCCTCCAATACATATTATAAAAATTATTTTAGATAATCTGAAAATGAATAAAACATTTTTTTTCTTCCAAGTGAACATCTTTGATCAATAGTATTTTCTAGACACTGTTCGTTAAAATATTTACTTTAATTTAGTTTTTATCCATAAGTAGTTTATCTTATTTCAACTTTGAATTGTTTATCACTCTATATTTTATGTGGGTAAATGATTAGTAAGCTGTTAACACCACACTCAAAGTTGGGGTTAGTGCTAGTACTTGGCAGTTGCCATTTTTATTTTACATAAACATGTTTTTCTCTGTTAACAATTGAAAGCTCTCTTTTAGAATTTTCAAGTTTGTTTTTTTTTTTTCTTAGCCTCATTATTTAGTTCTGAATTACTCTTTCTTCCATATACCGATTGTTATGAAATACGAGTTTGTCAAAACAGTTTGGCAAGTATACGTTGGGAGAAGGGGGACTGCAGGGGGAGTGTCTTTGAGCACAGGAAGAGAGGAAGTTTGATCAGATGGAGTAAATCTGAAAGTTATTGTTATGCGTTGAATTGTTTCTCCCTCAAAAGATACGCTAAAGCCCTATAACCTCTAATATCTGTGAATATGGCCTTATTTGGAGATGGCGTCTGTGCAACTGTAATCAAGATAAGATAAAGCCATTCCAGTGGGTCCTATTCCAAAACCAACCCAAGGCAGCATTCATGACTGGCCTCTTTGTAAGAAGAGGAGAAGAGACACCCAGGGAGGAAAATATGTACTGTGTGAAAATAGAGACGGAGATTAGAATGATCTATCTACAAGCCAGTGAACAGCAAGGACTGCCAGCCATCACCAGAAGCTTAGAGAGATATAGAACAGATTCTGAGCCTTCAAAAAGAGCCAACCCTACCAACGTCTTGATTTCAGATTTGTAGCTTCCAGAAAAGTGAGGGGATATGTTTCTGTTGTCTTAAGCCATGCAGTTGGTGGTATTTTGTTATGACAGCCCAGGGAGTCTAAAATGATTAGTATGTCCAGAAAGCAGTAGAAAAGCTCACTGTGTGCCATTGTGTAGGTGAGATACTGAGAGACCAAAGGGAGATATTGCCTAGTCACCTAAGCTGTATCCTAGGCACAAACCTCCAAGTCTCAGCAGCAACTCTCTGGCTATTTGGCGTGCCATGTGAGCATCAGGGCTACTTCAACTGCTCATGTCCTAAAGACAGTGGGCTTCTCAAGTGTTTCTCAAGTGGACCTCTTAAAGTCTGTCTTTAAATATAACCTGGGACTTTGAAAACCTCTGGGGAGAGGGAGAGTTTGAAAAGCTCTCAATAATGATGTAGAATAGGTGAATTTCTTCACAGCCTCTATTAGTGTCTTCAGCCTTGAAGGATGAAGGCTTGGATTTGTATTTTATTTAAATGTGAGCTTTTAAAAATATGCCGTTGTGTACACATTTGAGGTTCTATCAAGATGGTTACCTACTGAATGTGTAAAATTATCCAGATTTTTGAAAGGGGCTGCAATTCTTAGATTTTTCTCTCATTTGGATACTATGAGCAAAATTGCTTCATCTCTATAACTTGGGCTTCTGCTTAAATAATCCCCTTTGAATTTAGTGCATTCTAAACAACATGATCTTTAGAAATCAAATTTATATATTTAAGACTTCATTGAGTTGCTTCCTACCACGTAAAATTAAACTACCCGAAATTTTTTGAGTTTCAGTTATTTTTGTAAAACATGAATAATAGTATCTAATTATTAGAAATGATGACTGATAATATAAAGGTAATTTCAATTAAACATAAAGTATCATAAGTATCACTATATTAAGAATAAGCAAGAGTTCTCAATCCAGTGAATCTGCGAGAGAACTAATTATCTCTTTCAAGAAATTTTGAGAAAAGTTTTTATTCTTCAAGAGTTTGAATGACTTAGCATAGTATCCCAAAGCACAAATTGCTATCTAGGGTGTAATATTTTTTTAAAAAAATTAAACACCTCCAAAAGAAATATTTATCAGGATTCTTTATATGACATTATATCCATGCCATTAATTTTTGTTCTTAGTTTAAAGGTGTCACTGTGCCTTATCTAAATAATTTGAGAGTAATATTATGGTTGAAAGCAAATCTATCTGTTAAGTTCAATTTGTCTAGAATGACTGCCGGGCCCATAAAATTTGACTGTAAACAATAAATCTATTAGTGTCTTCAGAGGCAAACTTCTTTTTTAATGCAAGGATTCAGTCACTTTTGAAGCACAGGACAGTGGAGAAGCAAAAAGGTAAGTGTTGGCAGTGTTCTGGGAGCCCTGCCCAGGGAAACGTGGTTTCACTTAAAGACAGAACTCAGGTCCTCAGCTGCTTTGGAGTGGTCATGAATTTTCTGCTGTCGCTGACTGAGTGCCACATCCTGAAATAGAGGTTCATACGCAATTGACAGACATATTATGAGAATCCGGCAAGAGAATAGGGGAAGATTGTCAAGGATGGGGAGGAAGCCAGAATAGAGTTGAGAAGTCAGGAAAAGTGTGATTTCAGTGTGATTTCAGCAGAGGGGGTTTATGCTGCCCATTTGTCTTACACTGTGTCAGAGGAGCTGGCTTCTATATTCTGAGATGGAAACACCCAAGACTTCTACCTCTCTACAGTTTTGAGTGAGGCTGGGCACTCAAGTGGCTCAACGGCAGTCCTCCAGGACGAGCCACAGGCATGCGCTATTGGAAGCAGATTCACACCAAAGTTAGAAGAGTGGCACACAGGAACAGAAATAAAAGGGATCTGAGGTGTCTGGATGGAGCACTGACCTTGTCTCTACCTCTTTAATTAACTTCTGGAGACAAGTTGGGCTCTCTAGGTTTCGTACCAGTTTCAGATCCATCTCAGTGTATAAGCACATTTCTGCAGAGCTCACTGACTTCAGACAATTATGAATATATAATACACACCAAAGGAGAGGGTAAACTACAATTTATTTACAGCTTGCATAACTGTCAAATGATTTTAAATCAAAATTAAAAAATGGCCATGATTCTGTGTCAATTCTTTGAGTAATCATTGAAGACTGCACACTTAGCATGATTTTAGGATATGAAATTATCTCAAAAATACTACAGGAAATACTACAGGAAAGCACACTGTTATATGAAAAAAAAAAATCATTTCCAGTTAACTGGAGGGTAACACAATAGGAAGATTATTAGTCTTCACCGTATCAACATGTAGCTCTGGGAATCTGAGAAAAATCTCAGTTATCTCTTTTTGCCTTTTGTATTCTTATCTATAAAATGGGGTTGATAGAAAATGCCAGATCTTTCTCATAAGCTTAATACATATATGTATGTAAAAATAATACATTTTTAAAAATTAAATGAATTGTGGGCCTCTAAAGATGAATCTTTATTATAAACAGATTTGACAGAAACATGTCTACATTGGGACATGATGGGCTTAAATGCCTGAGTAAATTCAAGTGACAAAAAAAGGTATATTAATAAACTAGTAGGAGAGAATTTTAATTAGATGCATGGATCAAATATCTGATTTCTTAATTACTCTGTACCCCAAAGTGATTAGGCAATTTCATAAAGTTAAGATTAAACAATTCTCTTTCTGATAACAATTACCTTTGCATTATTAAGCTGTGATACTCCCATGGAATAAATCTGAAAATTGGCATCTATATTTACAACATATCTATATTTCAGTAAGCCTAAATTTATACCTTTGCACAATGGTTAATATTCGGATAGCTGGAAATATTTATGAACACTAAATACACAGTAAGCAGCGACTTTCGGGATTCTTTTGAAGAACTGCAGTCGTATCTCTGAAAGATTCATCACTTACCTTCTCTTTTCAGTGGACATACAGGAGTAAGTCCACAGACAGCTACACCCGCAACAGCAAGTTAAGCACTTCATCTTCCACAATATATTATTTGAAGTACTACATTTTTCAATTTCTTTCAGGATAAACTGATAAAATTTCTATATTGGCTTTAAATTCAGCAATTCCACTAAGTTGAATAATTTTATCTGCACTCTGCAGTTGCTTAGATACCTCTGGGTATTTTCTGGTTTTATCTTTGTTGTCAGAAGTATTTATGCATTAAACTAGGACCAGATATACTTTAACCAGCTTGATCTTTATTATATTGGTGCACAGGTTACTACTTAGACAGAGAGATTAACAAGCCAGTGAAAGTGCTCTCTGGGGATAGTGAGTCTACTGTGTTGAGAGGTTCAAATGCATTATCTATTTCAAATTCTAGAGGCTAGAAAACAACTTCAACTTATTCCACATCCCTCTGCAACTGCTGTTATAATGTATGCCACTGAGTATGCTGTGTGTTCTATAATTATTTAATTTCATGCAATAATAAAAATTAGAACGTTGAGCCTTAAGCAGAATTCAGTAATTTTTAGGTGCCTATTGTATATCTAAAAAAAGTCCTTGGATTCTATCATAGTTTGTTTAATGTTTATTTTTTCTTTTGCAGTGAAGAAAACAATCAGTTATTTCAATGTGTTGAATGAAAAGTAATTCGCAGAAAATATGTCAAGGTGCTTAAATTATTAAAGGTGAATAATTAGACAAGAACTGTTTTTCAAGATAAATTAGTAGTAAAATTTTATCAGAAGTGCCATTTCATTTGTCCAAATGACTATATATGTACACACACACACACACACACACACACACACACACACACACACACACACAGACATATGTATATATATGAGAAACTGCAAAATAAAAAAAGTTTTTTAGCTATCAGTACTAAATATAATGGGTAATGAAAAACAATTGTGATTAAGATTTGGCATGTCATTTCTTACCGAATAATAATAATTATAATGTTTTTCTATTGTATATAGTGGAATTGTAGGAGGAATCTTCTTAGATCAGGTATACACTAGAGTGACCATAATTAAAACTGGAAATATAGATTTTATAGATGATTTGCATAATTTTAAAGGTGTTGTATTGAGCAATATTAAAAATATCAAATTCTCTAATCGAACATTTTTCAAAGTAAAATATTTGGTTTTATTCTAAAAGTAAGACAATCTACAGATAATTTTTTTTCTAAAATGTTTTTCTTAAGTAAAATAAAATTTATTTTTTGAGAATGATTCTTCTTTATCATATCCGATTTATCAAATTAAAAATACAGTAAAATTCGAAACCATTTTCTGTCAAAACTATGAAATACACAAAATTTCAGCACCTACTGTTACTTTAAAAAATATCCTAAAAGTATATAAAATACTAACTATACATTGTAAATTTTCACTGAGATTGGCCCATCTTTATAAGAAACAAAATTCTGTATATCTTCTGTTCCCAGTATTATTCTGTTCTATTATTAGTGAAAAACTGGAAGTATTTTTAAACTTCTGTTTTTGCTTTCTTAAGAGACTTTGTTAGACTTGTTCATATCCAACTTTTATGTCTGTCATTTTCAAAATTAGTTTTAATTCTGCACTTTTACATTGGTGCAGAAAAATAAACTCAGTATTACAAATGTATTTATTTGTCCTTATAAATAATGAAATATACTAAAATTTATTCATTTAACTCTGGTAATCAACACTCCATGAAAAGGTACAAAATTTGCTGTACTATTTTTGCAGTTGGAAAATTCATTTAACTCATTTTGTTTCCTACATAAATGGAAAATAAGAGTGAAATTAATACTTTTTAAATTATTTTTCACATATAATTTATTTTGTATCATTAATTGTTTATATGATCTAAGCAAAGCAAAAAAAGTAAATGTGAAAGGTAAAATTATTCAAATCTAATTTCCCAATTATAGGTCAGATTGTACCATTCATTTACAGGTTTTTGACCCTGTTCACCTGTTCTCACCTCAGCCAGCTCTTCTTAATATCTACCTTGTCACAAGTAGATCACTGGAATTATTCTTGCCTCTCTGTAGGTATCATATAGAGTCCTTGAATCTTCTAATTTTATACTATCACTTCATATGAACTTATCTAGTTATTTTGCTTTAATTTTTTTATTATATACCCTGTCTTTATTTTTAGATGTATAGATATCTTGGTCATTTTTTGTCTGGACTTTGAAAAGAATTGAGTGTGGCAATACTCTTCTTCTTAGGTAGTATATTTGATATGATTCTGTCTGCCTACCTATTGAATGTGTAGACCTTATTTCTGGTTCTACTCTGTGGTTTTCTCACCATGTCAGAACTATCAGCCTTGTTATGACTTAGTACCGAAAAGGATTTCTAGTTTCAGCAACTTAGTTGGTTTTAACTTCTCAGTTGTCAATTTCCAGTAATTTTCTGGGCCTACACTGATACTGTGATTAACTTTATTTGCAGTCTCAGGTTTATGTAAACTCTCTCAAATTTCTGGTCTTTATCTGTGTCTAGAATGTAGAATGTTCAAATACCAATAATTATTAATAATCTGTCAAATTTTGCTTCTAACTATGATGGAATTACAGACACTTCAGAATGCACCAACCCTATTAAACACAAAGAGACAATTTTTTTTTTTTTTTTGAAAATATACCTCCCCACAAAAAAGGGTAATAACAGCATCTGTCTGAAGATGTTTATGAATATCATGTCCATGGTCTTCAACATTAAACCCTCATGTCACCCCATGAAAACCACTGACAGTGCCCAGTATCTCTTCCTCTGTTCTCATATCCCACCATGCCCTGAAGACCATTCTTCATAGAAAATTCTCACTGCCCCCACTCCAGCCCCCCACAGAAATCCTCCTTGGACTCTGTGGCAGGAGGAAAGAGGACCCTGGTTTCTTAAGATAGGATTGGGAAGGTACTTTCCCCTGGGTATGTCAGCACATGCAGAGGAAACTGTATCTTCAGACAGTTGTAGCCATTGTATGCACTATCGCTGGAACAAAACTTGCTTTTGGCATGATGATCTAATCGTCATTTATTATATAATGTTTATGGGAAAATGTGCTTCAGGTTTTCAATAACATCCTCAAACATTTTGAAACAACACAGCTGGTTTTTCCTTTGGAGACTGCCTGTACACTATTCCAAAACCGGGGCTTCTAATAGCCATTTGGAAAAGGTTATTACACTTTTCATACCTCTGTTTTCCATTGCTGAAGTTATGTTGATATAATTTGTTTCTCTGCTTTGCCCTCATCCTGGCTGGCAGCTGCCCAAAGCTTTCCAGTAAATTTATTTGAGTGAATTACTTTTTCTCCCCTTGCACTTCTTCTCTTCACTGCCTCTCTGCGGCTGGCTAGATGCCCACTATACCCTGGTAAGCTTTACTGCAAGAATAGGTGAAAAAAATCTGTTCATGGCATTTTAGACAAGAGTTTTATTTGGTTTACACAGTTGACTGGTTCTCACAGCTCCTCTCTGTGGCTAGATTGAATCTGTCTTATTTTCAAATGCTGAGTTTAGCAATTTTAGAAATTTAGATTTTTTTTTTTAAAGGACACTACAAAATACAGAAAGCCTTTTATATTTTCTTTAGATAATCTCCATTGCCCTAACCATCTTTACTTAATCTTCTGAATACTGAAGACAAAATAGCTTCCCACTTTGAAGTATTTATCTGTGAATTATGCATAAATGAAGACACCTAACTTAATGAAATTACTGAAGCAGACAACTTAAGGCAGAAACTTATTCAAATATTGAAATTTTTAGGTCTTCAGAGACAGTTAAATCTCATGGATTAATAGGCAATCTTATATTAAGAATGATGGTAAGTGATTTGCTAGTTATGTCGTGTATATGAAGCATGAGTGCATCAAAAACATTCTCATCATTATGTTACAGTGAGGGGGTACACAATTTTGTTATGTCTTATACAGTAGCCTTGCTTTTCAGTGACTCAGTATTTCACCTCATACATTTACATTATGTACTGTTCCAGGAGCTTGATTTGAAGAGATAGAAAAATAACTCTATTGTGGTTCATTGTATTAAATGGAGATGAATACAGTGAGAATAATTTTATCTAATTTATTATTAAGGTTAACTTCACAAGCCTGTACTTCATGTAAATCATTCAGGAAATAGCAACAGCCGATATCGAGCTAACTTACATGAGAGTATATCTGGTCATGTTTTAGTGCGGGCAAAGGATTATCAAAGAAATGGACAATGGTTTTGGCATCCTCTGCAGGTTAATGTCAAGTAAGTGCTGGAATTCAAATATAAATTATGTGTCCTGCATACAAATACAGAATAGAACAAGGAATTGATAAATTTGAAATAAGATGGAGAAAAAATGCAATTTATTTTGCTTTAGCCTACATATTAAAACTCTGTTTTCTGTTTCAGAGTAGATAGTTTCTATAATAAGGGAAAATGCTTAGGTCCTGGGACAAAGTAGCAGATGTACTCAATATTAAACCTAAATCTTTCCATTTATATCTGTTTCCGTACTGTTTATTTTTTTACAACTAACTGGTAATTTTAAATTTTTAATGTGACATACTGTAAAAAATTGCTAGGTAGTTTGAAGAAGAAGAGGAATTAGGCATTCTGCTATTTGAAGCTTCAGGCATATTTTATAGATAGTAAATCTTCAATAAATGCCAGAAGCTATGCACTGCCTGATATAGTATACCATCTGAGGAAGCATGAGATTAGAAAAAGCAGACTTATCCTAGAATAAGGAGAATAACAGATGACATGTTTTCTTCCCCCACTAATAATTTCATAACTTCAATATAGATAATCCCTCAATACATAACAAAGATAATTGCTATTGCTTATATAAGAAATGTTTAATATTATAATAAAATATGAGTCTCAGTTCTTTATTTCTTTAATCTGGTGTTAACTAGAAAAGGACAATGCTTTAAATTAGGATCATGTCATTCTTAATCAGTTTATTTATATAATTTTACAAATACTTTATACTCAATAAACACCACTCAATGTCATTGCTCTTTTACAAATTTTATTAAATGGAAGGTATTACATCTTTTATTTTAAAGGTAACAAAATTAATAGACACTGTGGTCAACAATATATCACCTAATATATTTGAGAATGATACAAAAGTAACATGAATTTATTCTACTTATTATTAAAACCTAATGTAATAATTTCTTATTTGAAAGTTTTTATAGACCATACTAATCAACTTATTTTCTTTAAGGACAACAGAGTTTTAAACTTCCAGCAGCAATACATTATTTAAAGTATGTCTTAAGAGGAAATAGAATAATAGTTTTGAGAGTATATATTTTTAAGAACATTTTGTTTTGCTTACATAATTATGTATTGGGGATGAGGTCTGTGATATGCTGCAAAATGAACTTTTCACTGTGTATCAAGATCAAAAAGTTTGAAAACCGCTGTTTCTAGAAAAGTTTGCCTGTAGGAGGAGTGGGAGAGAGAAATGGTGGAGTTCACCTCTAGAGAAACACAAACGGTGCTATTTTAGTTTTTACTATGCAGTGTAATGTCTTTCATCCCAGAGAAAATTTGGAACAGAACTCAGCTAGAGACTTGAAATATTAATGAAATTATGAGAGCTGTTAAACTTAATACCTATCCAAATTTGGCATTTGATAATTATTGAAATTACTAATTATGGATAAAATTAATACATAATAAATATCATTCATGAAGAGTTTGCAGTGTTCTGTGACTGGTGTTAAATTATATACATTCATATTTACTTTTCGCAAAAAATCTGTGCTAAAATTCTAAATTTACTCAATTTACAGAAAGGAAATTGTGAGGATGACTATTCTGGTTAGCTCGGTGGGTCTGGTTAGGAACTGAGGTCAGAGACATTAAATAAATTGATCAAACATCACACAACTAGAAAGTGGAAAAACCCTGATTAAAACTTACAATGGTCTGACTCAACTATATTGATTTCAGAAAATCCCCGGTTTTCTTCTGGAAAATCCTTTCAATTGGAAGAGGCTCCCTAATGATGTTATAGGAAGTCAGAGAACTAAACTTGCTTCCCCCAATATTCTATGATTTCTTTCTGGAATCATTGTTAATAGAACGAAACAGAAGATTTTTTTCACATGGTCTGCTTCTGATATTTTTACCTGCCTTTCTCTGACTCTGTGATATAGGTGTTATCTGCAGTGAGTAAGTGGCAACTCTCATCTCTGTACCAACTGTTAACCACACATACAAATATGATTTGATAAAGGTAAGACCTGGTTAAAATTTAAATACTTTTTTAAAATATAAATCAGGAATCTTGCATTTTGAAACTTTGAACTACTAAGGAAGAGCCAGTGCTTCTGTGCATTTCATATATTGTTTTAGGTTTGAGATGGGTTTGGATTTTAGGTAGTAAACTTAAAGAAAAGTCTCTTTGCTTTATTAAAATCAATCAGAGATTGGTTCTACCTAAGGACTTATTCAGAAACTTAATTTGTTTATCCTTTACTTACAATGGAGAGTTCATCAATACAGTGGTTGCATTTTGGTGTTTGTAGAGTTGAGTTCCCAATCGTGACTCCGGTTCCTTAGCCCCAGAGTGAACACAGTTTCTAAAAGGTATAGCTAAATAATAGCTATTTATTTGTTTGATTGTTCATTTAAACTAAAAATATGTTTAAGTGAGCCTTGCCCTCTAGTAGCTGGATTTTATGTCTTTTGCCATTTTTGGCTCAAATACATATGCCTTTAAGTACAGGTATAAGTGAGACCTATGCATAGTAGTGGCTTCCTACAAAAGAGAAAACCGCCACATAAAATACACAGAGCCAGGCTCTCTTCATTCATGGAAGCAAGGGCTTTTATTTTATCCCTTTGAGCCTGACTTAAAATCTCATTTTAAACCATTCAGTCATTTCTTTACAGATTTCCAATTCCTCATGTTCAATTTCAAAGTCTGAACATCTCTGAAATCTTTTTTTTTTTTTTTCCTTAAATTTATGGCATAGGCATTGGTAGCAAAGCATAAACTGAACCGATGTGAATGTGTTCATGGTCTTTATATACCTATTCATTGTGAATGCCCATTCCATCAGTCTGTGTCATTTGGGGAGTTTAATCCATTTATGTTTAAAGTAATTATTGATATTATTATTATTTTCATTTTATTAGCTGTTTTCTGTTAGTCTTGTAGTTTATATTTTGGTTTCTTATCCATTTCATTTTGTTTTTTTGATTTTGTATATTGGTATACTCTGATTCCTTTCTCTTTTTCTCTGTATAACTTCTATAGACATTTTTTTCTTTTGTGGTTTCCTTGGGGCTTACATAAAATATCTTAATTTATAACAGTCTATTTTAAGCTGATAAGAACTTGAATTTAATCATATTTAAAACTAGTCTAATTTCTTCCCTTCACACACTTTATGTTATTGTTGTTATTATTTTTGTTTATATTGTGTATTTAAACTTACTAGTTATAATTATTTTAATACTTGTGTCTTTTCACTTTTATACTAGAATAAAAAGTGATTTTTCTATCACCATTATAGTAATACAGCATTCTATATTTGTCTATTTTATTTATCTTTATTTATCTTTACCAAAAAGTTTCATACTTTCTTATGCTGTCATGTCATTTGATGTCTTTTTATTTCAATTTGAAATGCTCCCTTTATATTTCTGGTAAGGTGGGTCTCTTTGGGCCTCAGTAAGCATTATTTATAAGAGTTACTTTGGATTCTCTGTTCACATAAATCTCATAACTACTTCACTTGGGTCAGTTTCTAGACATTTAATCTTTTTGCTTTGTTTGAACATCTTTGTCTCTGTATTTGACAAAGCAGCCTCCTCACTCAGTCTTCATGGACTGACCTCACGCAGGAAAGGACCCCCAATAATTAGCCCAATGAGATATTCTGGGGGCCTCTATCAATTCTTTTCCTCCCCAGAAAGAAGCAGGCAGCAGTGGTTTTTAGCTGCTTGCTTGGTGCTGAGTCGGGTTGGGGAGGGGAACACAGTTAAGGCAATTACCAGCCCAAGCCGCCACCTCCATTCTCTCCTGAGCAAGTAGACTGTGACAAACCCATCAGAGCTCTGGGAATGACAAGATAGATGCTAGTTTTTTGGACAGCCCTTACAAAGTTGTGACACTGGATATACGGATCAGTGCTTTTCCTACTCAGTGGGAAGCTGAGAACTGGGATTTTTTATCTGCTTGGTTTGTGCTGAGCAGGAAGTGGGATCAATCGTGTTTACTACCTGTATTCTCTGAGCAGCTAGACTTTGCTGGACCCTCAAGAGGTCAATGTCTGGCGAGACAGAAGCTGGTCCTCTGGGGAACTCCATCAGAGAGCTGAGGCACTAGATTAAACCAGCCTCTCCCCTCTGTGAGTGAAGCTGGGGTCTATGGGTCTCTACTTGATCAGATGGCACTGCACTGGGGGCCAGGGCTCTGGTGAGAGGGTGCCCATATCTGTCTCCCTATCAGCTTTGATGAGTGTGGTTTTGCATTATTCCAGCATCCAGAAGTATTTCAATTAGTTTCTTATCTCTCACAAAGGGAATTTGTCTGTGAATTGTATTTGTGTGTGTGTTGGGAGAAGGAAGGTGTAGGGCCTCTTATTCCATCTTCTTGCTTCCATCACTTTATATTTCTTTTTGTATACTAGGAATGTAAGAAAAAAATGACTAGAGAACTTACCACCATACCGTTGGATATTGATAGAAATGGTGCTAAGATAATCATCTCCTGCTGTCCAACTTAATTCTCTGACAACAAAAAAATTGTAAGCCTTGCACACTATTGACCACCCATCAGATACATCACCATATGATGCTCCTTCAAGGTTCTATTTGGCCTAAAAAAGGGAAGTTTTTCTGCATATAATTTTAGACCTTTTTAGAAATTTTTATTGGCCTTGTAGCAAAGTCAAGTGTAATTTAAAAACTGCATTAAAAAAATAGTGAAGTATTTTTAGTTGGCAGTGTAGTTCCTGTCATATTATTTTCAATTCTGATGTAGCAGTAAACAGAAAATGAAAACAGAACTGAGTCATGCAACTAAAGCCAATTCATTTATTACTTGGAGACAGTAGTCAGTGTTGAATAGTCTTTTTACCCATAACTCTTTGTTGAAAATAATAACAATTAAATTTATAAATATTATTAAGAAGAGCTTTCTATTGAAATTATGTAAAATCTGATTTATTGTTCTAAGTTGTGTCTGCGTGTCCAACTACAAGCGTGGAGAAAGGCATTGTTCTGCAAATAGACTGAGAAATATTTCAATGTTGGTTGTTGTATACTAAATTTATAACGTGATAAAATGTTTCCCTCTAATTTTAATATGAATACACTAATATTTAGATGGTTTTAAATGATAATACATTTAAACATTATAATCTAGTGATAAAGACCTTCTCAAGTAGAACATAATGATTCAAGTTGTATTACTAATCTCTGAAATAAACTGTGGTAGCCATTGTTAATTGTTTCTAATTTTTCTAGCTCAGCTCAAACATCACTTAATCAGAGAATATCTGGATCTATTTCCTATCTCTCACAAAGATCAGGTCCCGTTTCCTGATTATAGACTTTCATGACATCACGTACATGTCCTTCAGATTGTGTACAACTGACTCGAACAACATGGGGGTTAGGGGTATTGATCCCCCTCACATAGTTGAAAATTCACATTACCTGTTATTTCCCCAAAGCTTAACTATAGTCGTTATTTGGTAAATTTGGGGGATCAATTCCAGGACCCCTCTCAATACCAAAACCTGCAGGTGCTGAAGTCTCTTACATAAAATGGTATAGAATAATACAAATAGTAGGTAGGTCCTCCACATTTTCAGATTCTCAGTCGTGGATCAGTGTGAAACCTGAGAATACAGAAGACCTATTATATATTTATTGAAAGAAATGGGCATATAAGTGGTCCTGCAGTTCACACCCAAGTTGTTCAATGGTCAACTGTATTTATCACTATTCTGATTAAATTATTTGTTTGAAGTAGTTTTCCTTTACCCATGGTGCAGTTAATAGCCACAAAAGTCATTGTTACTACATTATCGCAGGGCATGTTTTTGGGCACATACCTATGGAAAATAAATATTAGGAAGAATTTTTTTGATACTTTTGTAACTTTCCATTTTTGACACTGAAGCTTACAAACTCTAACTCTAAGTTTTAAAGCTTTTTAAATTAGGGTTTTGTGCAATTTAATTAATTATTATTATTATTATTATTATT
>CM053508.1:12929669-12977443 GCA_028627145.1 Eidolon dupreanum
GTATACTTTATTTTAATTTTTTATCGAGATGAAATTCACATAACAAAATTAACACTTTATGTAAGAGAAGAGGTAGATGAGGGTAAATGGGGTCAAATATATGGTGACAGAAGGAAATTTAACTCTGAGTAGTAAAAGCACAGAGCGATATACAGATGGTGTATTGTAGAATTGTACACTTGAAACCTATATAATTTTATTAACCACTGCCATGCCAATAAATTTAATAAAAAATTAACATTTTAAAGTATACAATTCATTTAGTACATTTAAAGTGTTATGTAAATCATCATCTCTATAAAATTTTTTTTATAACATCAAAAGGAAGCCCTGTGTTAATTAAGCAGTCACTCCTTATTCATGCCTCCCTCCAGACAATCATTAATCTGCTCTTTGTCTCTTATGAATTTATCTATTCTGGTTATTTCATATAAATGCAATCGTACAATATTCGACCTTTTGTGTCTGGCTTCTTTTACTTAGCATATTGTTTTTGGGATTCAACTACGTTTTACATGTACCAACACTTCATTCTTTTTATGGCTAAGTGATATTCCATTGTATAGGTATACCACATTTGTTTATCCATTCATCAATTGATGGACATTTGAGTTATTGCTGCCTTTGGATATTGTGATGAGTACTGCTATAAACATTTATGTATTAAGTTTTTACTTCAATTATTATTTTTTTTATTATTTTTTGGGGTATATACCCAAGACTGGGATATCTGGGTCATATGGTAGTCATATGTTTAACATTTTAAGGAACTGTAAAACTCTTTTTATAGAGGCTGTACCATTTTACATTCCCATCAGCAATGTACAATGCTTTTAATTTTATATACCCTTACCAATTCTTATGTTCTGTTTTGTAATTTTTTAATTTAATTTTATTTTTAGATAATAGCCATTTTACTGGATATGAAATGGTAACTCACTATGATTTTGATTTATATTTCCCTAATGAGCAATGATGTTGACCATTATTCATGTGATTGTTGGCCTTTGTATACCTTCTTTGGAGAAATGTCTGTTTGTGTCTTTTGCTCATTTTAAATTGGGTTGTTTTTGTTGTTGTGTTGTAAGAGTTCTTTATATAGTCTGGGTACTAGAGCCTTATCAGATGTATGATTTACAAATAATTTTTCCCATACTATGGATTATCTTTTTACTTTCTTGGTAGTGTCTTTTGATGGATAAAAGTTTTTAATTTTGATGTCCAATTTATCAGTTTTCTTTTGTTGCTTATGCTTTTAGTGTCACATCAAAGAAACAAGATTCAAGATCATGAAGATGTATCCCTTTGCTTTTTCTAAGTATTTGTACTCTTATTTTTAAATAAATGTTTTTCCGATCTAAATCTATTGTTACATTTAGAGCAAATAAATTTTTACATTTTTATGAAATTTATATTAGATTTAATATTTTACTATCTTTGCCTTTTTTTATCCTGGATGAATTATCTAATATCTTATATTCGTTTGCCCTACATTGTACAAAACTCCTCATTAAAATATGAGAACAGAAGGTAATGTTTATGTTGGGAAAAGCATTTAACTATTTGTGACCCAGTCTGGTTGTGACCCAAGGAATACTGAAGTCCTAGGTCTATTTTTCTGTTATCATGGTGGTCTTTTCCCTTCTCAAAAGACTGATGATTAGTGAGTCCCAGTTTATGGTTGAGAATGTGACTCTGAATGTCAGTGCAGTATATTTTTAGTTTCCTTCTCCACAGTTTCTGACCACTCTTCTTGCCCTAGGAAGTAGGAAAACAGGCACGCTATTCCTCTGGCCTTGGATTGGGTTCTATCAATATAGAATCAAAGCGGAAAACCCAGAGAGTGGGAAAAATAGAGTCCGGTTATTTATTCTGACTGATCTCTCCCTGCAGGTTGTTGGGTTGACTGCATGGGTTCAAATTTCTTGTCAAGTGATGCTCTCTGTACAAGTGTCTGTCTGTCTGTCTGTTTGTCTGTCTGTCTCTGCACTCCCCACCCCCACTCCCTTGGTCTGTTTTAAAGATCACACTCTCCTCTTATCCCTCCAGGACCATATGTAGTAGCACATGCCTATCAGGTTCTTATATTTCCTACCAGTCTGACTTTATGTTAATACCATGTCTAACAAGTAGGCTGGCACAATGTCTATGACATATAGAGGCATTTTATAATGGCAAAATAAAACCCTGCCCAAAATTAACATCATTATCGATAAAATTATGTTAAAACAAAATGACAGTGATTTGCCATATTACATGCTTTAAAATATAAAGGAAAATAAACCATCCAGTGTTTCCAAGGCTATGGTAAACAAACTCTAATAGTGAGAATACATTACACATACATGCATATATACATATAGTTTCAGGTAATTCTAGCAGTGTGAGTGTACTCTGAAATGAATCTGCTTTAGCAACTATCTTAAGTGGGATAAATCTGATTCTGGGAAATATTTGTATATAATGCTATATTCCACTTCTATTCCGGATATCCTGTAAAACTGAAACCATCTAAATACCAAAAAATAATAGATGGTTTTGTTAGTCATCTATACCCATATGATAACATGCTGGATAAGTGTGTAGAAGAATCTCAGATACAACACTCAGTAGTCATGTTTCTTTGGGAAAATTATTTGACATTCCTGAAATCTGAAGATAAAACATTATATTTACATCACGGAGTGTTTATAAGTATCAAATAAGTTATTGCATGTTAAGGACTTCACACGAAGTCTAGCACATGGGAATAAATGGTAAGTATTGAATTTCATTACTGTTCTTATCTTTCCATTAAAGCCTGGCTTTAGAACACTAGTTTGTAACCAGGGATCCATATAAGAATCACCTGTTAAATTTTTTGTGATTATATATTCTTAGAACTCAACTTAGGGGCCTCAGATTCAGTGGGTGTTATGCAGAGGTCAAGGAATAATTGTGTTGTCCAATCTCCACAGAAAGTACTAATACTTTTTCCTTTATTAGATTTATTTTATTACATGAGGAAATGCTTAGAATATATTGTAAAATAAATACCAGCAAATTATAACATTTATTGTCCAATTGCATTTTAGTCTGTGCAGACTTCTTGATGAACACTGAAAATTGAAAATTCATGCCAATGACAAAAAATGAATTATAAGATAATAAATTCCCACAATCAGAAAAAAAAAAATCATTACTTTGGGATTTAGTGGATTTGACAATATTTTGTTATAAGAGAAACCTCAAACAGGTAGAAAAAGAGTCTCATAGTAATTTAAACAAAACAGAAAAAAACAGATCACACTAGCAAATTGCTGGAGAGTTATTATGTAATAACTTGTATAGATACACATAATCGCTAATAGTGAGTTACCAAAGGGAATTTGGAAGTTCATTATGACAGAAATTCCTAGAGCTTGAAAAAAAAAGATAATCTCAGTTTTGCAATAATATCATGATAATAGTATATTAGTTCTGAAGTCTCCACTGTTAATTGAATTTAACTCTGGGGTGTTTTGAATATTTTCTTCAATCTAGCATGTTAGTAGCTATTTTCTAAAGAGACAAAAGACCCCAGTGTACAAATTTAACAATTAGAAAAACAAACTTTGAAGCTATTCAATTTAGTTCACCTAAACAAATATCCTTTGCCAACAGTATTAGAACAAGAGAAGAAAAGTGAAACTTTCTGCCGGCCAATGTAGGTGGTTTTCCTTTTCTCAATGATTTTCTGTACTGATTTTTCTCATTAAGGTTTGAATTACTTCATAGTTTTGTACTTGTTTGTTAGCTTATTAAGTAATATTCATTTAGTGCCCAATATGTGCAGAGAGTAAACAGGATAAAAAGAAGTAATAGAAACTATCCTTTCTTCTAGTCAGTAATAATCTTTCAAAGAAAACAGTAATACAGAAATATGTTTTTTTAAAAAACAAATGTAACAATAATATTTGTAAGTTATGCACTGCCACACCCAAATATATAGGTTCTTATAGGCCCTTTGTTTGCTGAAAGGAATGGTATATATAGAGAAAGAACAAATGATATCAAGAGACCCAAATGGGAAATCTTGCCCCTAAAGCCAGGGTCCAGGAAGGATACAGCTGCTTATGGGGGAAATGCCAGTTCACAGGGGTTAACCCAGTGCCTGACGCCCAAGGATACTTGAGATAAAGTATCTATTGGAGATTTTATGAGGTTCCTTTTTACTAGTTTTAATTTAGTTTAATTTTGTTTTAATTTGTTATTTAAATCTTTTTAGCCATACTGTAAAACTTCAGTAAAATTTATATGGTTCCTAAATTACTTGCGAAGAATAATTAATTGTTTTTGTGTTGAGTAGAGCTTCCATTTATTACAGATTCAAAGATATTGAAGAGAAATACAAGACAAACTCAAATCTAAAATTAGCACAGTAGATTCCTACTTTATTCCCAGCTTTACTCTACATAGCCTAAGGCAGCTCTCCCTCTCAAACAGAAAGTTGCCATGCTCCCTTGCTAGGCAGAGGCCAGGGCAGAGATCTTTGCCCCAAGGAGAAGAGACTGTTTTTTTTTGTTTTGTTTTGTTTTGTTTTTCCCTCTCTCTACTCACAGCTACAGTAAATGCAGTCTCAATATTCAATTATATATAAAATTATTAGGAGAGTGATTTATGAAAGAAAAATCATTTAACCCTAGAGAAACTTTTTTTTTCACCCATAGGATTAGGATATGGGCAAAAACTATGGCAGAACAATTAGAAATATATTAAATATTGCTCTGTTTTTAAGAATTTGGCTTATTTAATTTTAACTAGGATTGCATTGTTTTATATAGTTCTGAGAATTTTAATTAAATGAAGTGGATTTTTTTTTCTGAATATTTTCTGAATATCCACAGAACAATAAAAAAAATAGATAAGACCTCAAACCCATTGATAAACTATTTGTTTGTTTACATTCTTTAATGTAGTTAGAAGAAAGCTATGATGCATTTTATTAAATTTAAAATTTTAGGTAGGAATGAAAACAGGTATGTGGACAGATACTATTTTTATTCAGTCTTAAGGTTATATCTTTAGAATAAAATGTATAACATGGAAAATAAATAACTATGCTTTTAAGAAAAATAATTGTCATGAAGTTCTACCTGCAAAATGTTTTACTGACTTTTCTTCATGCTACAGGCATAAGTCTCAGAAAAGCTCAGTTAGATGCTGATAATTAATTAGCCATGATTTTGTAGTCCTTCATTCTTCATTCCTTTTGGATTTATGCCTAAAATTGGAGTTTCAACTTGGGACTTGGTGTTACACTTTTACTATAGATGTCTCAACATTGAAGGAAAATGTTGAGCAGACTCTACTTATGCTTAAACACTAGGCATATAAAAAGCCAGGAGAGATGTGCTTGCATTGGAATAGGTTAGGCCACAGAATGCATAAATATCTGACTTAACCAGCAAAGCCTTTCTCTTGCAGAACACAAGGCTTATTTCATTGGGCTGACTGATTATGAGAAAAATATGAATCTCAAAGATATCAAAGTATGCATTTTATAGATAGAATATGGGAGCTAACAGCAATCACGGCTCAGCATCTCCTTCACCATTAGACAATTAATGTGACCTAAGTGATGATGTCCATATTGGCAGTAATGTAATGGGAGAGAAGAATATTTAGGATGTGGAGGAGTTCAGGAGAAAATAGTGTCAAGGATGACAGCTAAGTTTTACATTTGAATAGATTGTGGTATGCATTGTAAACCATATTAAAGGAACAGGATCTGTGGTAGAAAAGTTTAGAGTTTACTTTCCAACATGTTTAGTTTAAAAGCCAAGGGAATGTGTTAAATTAAGAGGTAGATGCATGAGTCTGGATGTCAGAGGATCGTTTTTTTGTTGTTGTTGTTCTTAGTTTTTTTTGTTTTTTTTTGTTTGTTTGTTTTAGAAATGTAAATTTCTGATTGTTTTTTGTAGACATGAGAAAATTCCATCATTTCATGAATGGAAAAAGATGAATTTACACTTGTAAATGAAACAATAAAAAGAGTAGGCTGTGTCATAAAAAAGGGAAGAAAATGAATACTTAGATATTATCAAAAAGATTGAGTTCTAGTAAAAAGTTAGGAGCAGCTTAAAAATTTCATTAACTTAGGAATTTAGATATTATTCGTTATTTTGATGGGAATGGATTCTGTTAGTGTCATAGGATCAAAAGACAGATTATAGTAGGTTAAAGAAGGGGTTGAACATGAGAAAATGGGGATAGATCTTTAATCATTTTAGATATATGGCCATGAAAGGGATAAGAGGAAGAATGATTATACAGTGGTTGATGTGGAATCAAGGTTAGGTTTGCTTTTTTTTTTTTTTTTTTTTTTTTTTTTTTTGTAGTCAGCAATTGTGTATATTTTTTCTTTTTTATGGACATACTTGAATAGATTCATTTATGGGGAAAATCCAATTATTAAAGTTTTGTTAAAATGCAAGAGAAGGAAGAATCTAGTGTGTGAGAATCTAAGGGTGAAGTGAATGAAGTTCACAGCATAGGCAGAGGGATTAGGGTTAAACTGGAGGATGAGCACATTTCCTATTCTGACGGAAAGGAAAGAGATTAGAATGAGTTCAGTGGTACTCTCCACTACAGTCAATCCTACCTTGGTTCCTGAACCAATTATGAGTGACGGAGGAAGGCTATAAACCAAAAAAAGCTTCAACATTATATCTGTCAATGTAAGAGTCTTAAAGAATATTACTTACCACTTTTTTCTTTTCCTTCCTTCTCCCCTACTTTCTTTTCTTCATTCTCCTTGCACATTAATTTCAAACACAATGTATGAAATGACTGATGCTGAAATTCTCTTTTAATGACATGTCCATCTTTCTATCAGTACCTCCAAGCTAAGCACTGTATCATGGATCACTATATCCAGTGTCACCCAAGGGTCATCGTTTCCAATTCAATACCAACAGGAATGTCCAGTTTGGGGTGTGGTGAAGAAGGAAACTATTTAGCGCAAAACATTCAATTGATACAGCACAGTTGTGAGAACAGCACATCTGTGGAAGAACTCAATATCAATAGTGCTACCGGTTCAGTTATGAATCAGCATGGCTGTGAGTTGGCCCCACAATAAGGTGGCCCTGAGCCAAGACCCTTCTGCAGCTAGACAGCTCTGCTCTGCTCTGCTCTGCTCCAACAATATGTCTTTAATGTTCCAGCTGCAGCCAGGGAAACAGTCTGCAGTCTTTGGTGGAAAGGGGAAGTGAGCTTCTGGAACTAGACGGGAGCTGACTTATATAGACAGAAGTCCCCACCCCTGATCCCTGATTAGTTTGTCCTTATGCAAATGAAGACTCCATATCCTCACAGCTTGATTGATCCAAAGGACATTGCCCTGATTGGTCAGAATGGAGCCACTTCGACTAGTTGCTGAAGATGCTGATGGTGATATAGCTGTGTGGCTCCCATTGGACAGGGAAAGTCTCAGTCCTTTTGGTTGAAATAGGACTCTATGAACTCCTTTATAAGGTCTGGCTCAGGTGGCAGAAACAGTACAGGAAGGAAGTTTAGTGTAAGAGGCAGGCAGCTTAGTTCAGGCTTCTCCCTGAAGTGAAGTGTGGTTTGCATGAGGGACCCCTGCATAGAAATGATGGCTAGGTTATTTTTTAAAAATTTTTTTTAGCCCCATTAGACACTAGGAACCCTTTTTAGTAGGGAACTTCTTGCCCTGGGTCCACAACAGTATCTTAATTGAGATTTTTAGCTCTCTTTTCCTCTTTATGCCAGTATCATGAACTTCAGTACTTTTCAATCATCATTGAAACTCCAGAGACATCTTCCTAAAATGCAAATCTCACTACTTTCTTAATAGCTCCAAAATGATTAATTGAATGAAGATTAAGAATGTACTAAATAACATCCAGTAGTGTGATACTTCTGAAATGACCTTGAAAAATAGAACCAGATTGTGAGGGTTTCAATCATAAATAATTATGTAAATCTGTGTAACACTGGAGAGTCAGTTTATCTTTATGCCTGTTTTCTCATCCATAAAAATGAAAAATAATAGCACTTACCTGACCCAGGGAGCCTTAACACTTCCCTCAGCTTGACCAAACTTTAGTCAGGTTTCTTCCAGACTATAGGTCCTTTTATTAGCACTTACCTTAGAAAACTTAGAATTGTAAATTATTTCTAAGATGTAGATCTTTTCAGCTTCTTGCCAGTTTTACAACCTCGAAATACCTTTCACAAAGACCTGGGTGGGAGCCATCCCTTTGAAATGTGGTGCTGCTCCCCACCACCCAGTCACTATGTGACAAAACGTCAATAAATCCCAATTAGCAAACTCGGATAGCCTAATTATATTAACCCACCTCCTCATTAGCATCTTGCAGTACTTTTCTACTAGCTCACCCCAGTGCTTAAAAACTCTCCTGCCTTTTGTTTCAGCAGAGCTAAATTCAATCTCTCTCTCCTATTACAGGAGTCTTAAAGCCCTTTTTATTTAACTTCTCCTGTGCACATTTCATTTGATATATTTTGGAGGATTATTATGAAAATTAGGTGTGTCAGTATATGCACAATGTTTAAAACAGTGTCTGACATGTGGTACTGTGTAAGATTTACCTATTTTTGTGATCATTCAAAATGTAATGCTCACCTTAATTGTTAGCTAACTTCTCCATTATTCTCTAAACAAATCTGACGCTGTTAAACTAAATTTCTGTTGTTCCCTAAATAAAACTAGCTTATTTACACATTTTTGGTTTTACACATTTTTTTTTTTAGTTTGTTTAACAGTTGTCTGGCATTCTTTTATTCTTACTGCAAGACTCAAATCTGTTAGCACCAGCCATAGTAAGCCTTACTTGTCTTCTGAAGGCAGAGTTAGTTATATGCTACCTTTTTGCTCAGTCAGGTTTCCTTCCCTCACTAGGCTATATAATTCTCTTGTAAGCAGGTAAAGTATTGTATTAGCAGAGTGTTTGACACATTAAAGGATTTGTTGTATTAATGAGTGCCAGTGACTTACAAATTGCTACATTATTAAATATGAGTAATGGTTTGTTTCAACAAACATTGATATGTTCAACCAGTGTGCAGTGTTTTCTTTGTTGCTTTCAATCACTTAAGCCTCTGATTTTTTTTTCCTCATTTCATTATTTAGTTGAATTGCTCTTTTGTATTGCAGATTCCAATTTAAAACTTTAGAAATAACAGCTCTAGCAATATTACTGCATTAGGCTGTAAGAATTCTGATGCTGCACAGACATTTGAAGGACACCATTTTTCTCTTATGGCTAATGTTTTTGAAAAAATTAGAAAAAAGAATTCACAAAAGTGTGTTGCCTCAGGCAATTCCTTTCTGTATCAATTCCTGTGGACATTGAATGGTATTCGTTTTTCTCCCATTCGTTTTACTGTGAGATATTTGGCAGAAAGAAAGGAATGTGGATAAAGAATAGAGCTCAGAAACCATTTGTAAAAGCACCTGCTAAGAGAGGTATTCTTAAATCCCTTGACAACATTTACTTATAAATTTGCTAGGATTTATTAGGTTTTAAGTGGAAAAAGCCCCCTTCAGTGACAAGAATAAAAGTGTCTACGATGTAGGAGGTTCCCATTGATCAGGGCGTAGGTTGCTAGTTTGGTAATGATCAGTTATGCTGCAAAGATCCCAAGTATAGGAGTTATAGAATCAGTTTCTGATGCCAGCTCTCCAAACTAGCCATGGGAAACATGTAGATCATGTTTCAGAGTTTCCATTTATAGTGCCTGTAAAATGAATAATAAAACAATACATTTAAGGTCATCCAAGGAGGAAACACAACATCATGTGTTAAAAAACATTTGAAATAATACTTGGCATATAATAGATATATACTCTCTCTCCAGCATTTAGAGGGGAAAGTAAGTCTGTACTTGCCTCCCTGTATTTCCTCATGTCAATTCCCCTCTCAACTATTTACAATATAGTTCTTCCTTTTAAATTAATTTTTAAAGGACACAATAATCATATAATTAGAAACACCAATGACATTTTCATGGTTTTCATATTATATTACTTTTTTATTAGTAATGTCACCTTTGTTATATATGAAGTTTTCATATGGAGTTGGTGCTCTGTATTCTGCTCAATAATCTAGTCTTGTGCAAATACCAAACTTTTATTTATATTTGAAAATAAATTTTGATCTATTATGTGGCAAATCCTCATAATGTACTATTCTTCATCAGAAATGTCTTGTTGACACTTGACCATCTATATTTCTGAATAAATTTTTATATTAGATTGCCAAATTTTCACTGAAATAAAAACATTTTAGATTTTGGTAAAAGTTTGTATTACACAAAATGTGTATAATTTGTGTAATTCCTATTTTATATAATTTGTGATGATTTACATCTCTTTACTATTAAGTATTCTTAGCCAATATTTTACACATCCTTTATTTCATTGGATTATTAAATGCCTTTCAGTTAACTTTTACAAGTTAATTCACAAAAGTCTAAACAGTCACCTTCTATTTATTTTTCAATATTTTCTATTTTTGCTGCTTCTGTAAATGGTATATTTCTTAAAATCGTATTTAATATTCCTCGTGGGGATGTATAGAAATGAACATGATTTTCATAGATCAATTTAATGTTCCAACAGCCTTCTCAAACTCTATTGTATGTACTCATGATTTGTTTGTAAATTCTCTTGAAGGTAGAAAATATTACTTAGGGACAAGTTATTTGAATAGGGACAACTTTTGTTTCTTTCCAACCAAATTTCCAACTAAAATTCTCTCCTAATTTTAGAAGAGAATGACATATACCTGTATAAGTATAAAACACAATGTAACTTGTTAATTCATTTGAGAGCATTATACTCATTAAAGCAAAAAATATACTCTTGCAGATATTTTTTCTTTTTGTAAATTGTTGTCATATATAACTAAAACAAAAAGAATGATGGTAGGTAGGGGCATACATGAACCTAAATGATTGCAAAGTTTCTGAAGTTTAGGAAGAAATATATAAAATTAAATCAAATTAACTATGAAAATGATATGCCTTGTATATTATAATTGTTAATGAAAGCACTAAAATAATACTAAGAAATATACCTAAAAGAAAAAAACAGATAATGTAGAATTCTAAAACAAAATATTCAAATAATACGAAAGAAGGAAGGAACACGCAAACAGAGGAACAAAATAAAATAGAAGGAGGAATAGAAAACAACAACAAAAAAAGGGTAGTCAAATTTAATCATCAGTAAATTTGTTAAATGAAAATAGACTTTCTTGTCCTTAAAAGGCAGAGTGGTTATTAACTAAGACTCAACTATATGTTATTTACCTGACACAACCCTTAAAAAATGGACATAGTAGTATAAATTAAATGAATGAAAAAAGACAATGCCATGCGAACAGTAATTTAAATGACTAAATCAAACAAATGTTAGCTATATTTATGTTGCATATGCTTGTTATAATCATCAATAATTGACCATATGCTGCACCAAAAAAATAATCTCAAGAAATTCAAATATGTATAATTGACATACACACCTAAAGAAGAATTCATGAGTCAAAGAAGAAATACAAATGAAAACTTCTGATTGTTGATTTTCTGTGGCATATTGACTGCGCCAAGTGTTGTCCATATATTTGACAAAACTTTTTTTTTTTTTTTTCTGAGTATTTCTGTGAAAGTGTTTTTGGATGATATTAGCATTTAACTTAGTAGACTGAGGAAAGCAGATTGCCCTCTCTGAAGTGGATGGGCCTCATTCAATCAGTTGAAAGCATGAATAAAACAGAAGGCTGACTATTCTCCAAGTAAGAGATACCTCCTGCCTGATAGCCTTCGAAGTATGATATTGCCTTTTTACTGCCTTCAGACTCCAACCAAAACATCGGCTCTTCCTGGACTTGAGCCTGCCAGCCTTGAGACTGGAGTTACACCATCAGCCTTCCCAGTTGTCAGAACTTTGGAATTCAATTGAAACTACACTATCCGCTCTCCTGGGTCTTTAGCTTGTAGATTTGGGAAATTTTCAGCTTTTATAATCATGTGAGCCAATTCTTTATAATAATTATATATGTATACATTATTATATAATTACATGTTGCTATATGTCTATACATTAGTAATGTATATTATATATTAATAATTAGACATACACACACACATACCTATATACCCTACAAACATACGCACATAAACATCCTATTCTGTTTCTCTTAAGAACCCTACCTAATACAAATCCGGAATGTATTTCAAACTTAATGAAAATCAAAACATGATGTATCTAAATATGTGAGCAACAGGTCAAGTAGGTCATGGTGAAGATTTGTAGTACTAAATTTATAGTAACAAACAGGGAAGTACTATAAATCAATCACATAAAGTTCTAATTTTAAAGCTAGCAAAGAAAATCACAAAGTAAATGGAAGGAATTGATAAAGACTAGAACAGAAACCAAAAAAGAGTTGGCAACAAATAAATAAAATTAACAAAACTAAAAATCAGATCTTCAAAATGATAAGAAACAAACAAAAAATGAAGAAATTAAAACAAACAAACATACCTTAGCTATCTTGATTAAAGGAGAGAAAGAGATAACACATACAGCAGGGATATTAATGAAAAATTATGAAACTTGGGAGATGGTATGTCAAGTTAGGACCATGGAATATACTTTATTTAATAATTAGCACTATGTATAACTTTGAAATAATTAGAGCTATTCTATGTGATCTTCCTTTTTTTTTTTCTTTATTTTTCTTTATTTTTATTTTTTAGGCAAGGCAGCCCTTGGTTGACCTCACAGATTGCAAGGACCTTGTTAGTTTACAATCCCTTATTTTTTTATTTTTTATTTTTTATTCCTACAGCACCTGGTCTTCCTAGGTGGTCTCCTATCCGAGTACTAACCAGGGTCGACCCTGCTTAGCTTCCGAGATCAGACTGGTCTTTCCTTTGTACTCTTGTTCCAGACTGGACAAATTTTAAATGCGCATTTACACCATTTCAGGTAGTATTCAAAATTTATGTCCAGCCACGTTTTGCAACTGCTGTGAATGCCTGACTGTTGTTCTTTTCCTATTTTACCAATTTTGAATGAGAGTCTTTATTGTAGCCATCCTGTTTATACTCCTTTTGAATATTAGCTTGGAAGAGGAACACAATAACAATAGATTGTAGTTGTCTGGATAGCAAGGGGCCACGTCCATATGTAAAGGGGAAGACTACACTTTGTACACATATCCCAGATTTCCAGGTGTACATAGTAGCTGGATGAGATTTTGAATTATCATCTTTAGGAAAAGAGCGAGTGTCTTCAAGGTGAAGAAGCCATTTAATATGGTAGAAAATGATAGCAGCCTTCCAGTATCCTTCGTTCAATTCTTCCTTTTAAGAATAGAAACCATGATTTTTTTGTTGTTGTTTTTTCATATCCATAAGTGCCAGCTTGAGTCTCATTCTTTTGGACTACAGTCTAAATGAGTCATGGATAAATGAGTGAACACTGCAGTCTTTGCGCTGACTATTGTCTTGGGCTTTGTCTTCCTCCCTCTCCTACTGTAGATAAGTAGGAGTAATTGGCTGAGATGTGGTGATGTCTAGAAAAACCTGTATAATCCTTGTAATGAGCAAGACGGAGCTATCCTACCAGCCCTGAATTACTTCTTTCTAGATCCAGGGTAGAGAAAATACAGCCTATAGGCTATTTTTGTAAGTGAAGTGTTATTGGAACACTGCCATGCTCATTCGTTTATTTATTGTCTACTGCTACTTTTAAGCTACAACAGCAGAATTGAGTAGCAATAACAAAGACAAATGGTCTTTACTGAAAAACTTTCCTAGGCTCTATAGTAAATTATTAAATAAAAAGAAATATATTTTATATAATGGATTATATCCGGAGTAACAGATAAACATTTATACAAATTAATACGATCACTGCAACCTAAAAAATTCCATAACTGAAAGTTTTGAAAGGACCAATTTTTCCCAAACAAACACAAAAATGAAAGATAATTGAATTGAATTCAAGTTTTCAGCTACCCCATAAAGGCCGGAAGACAGGATGCATGAAGACTATTGTGGGACAGGTGCCAACTGGTGCCAGAAAATGACATGTAATAGCTGTTGTAATGCCAGTTATTAGTATTGTGAGAAAATGTTCTCATGGAATTTAAGTTTATGCAATTAAAATAAAACGAACGTTTATTGAATTCAAATTTTGAAATACTTCAGGAATGGCATATTGCCTAATGTGGAAGCTAAATCAAAGAAAATTAATCACAAAAGTGGCAACAATATATGATTAGTAAATAGAGAATTAAAATTCCTAGAAATATGCCACACTTCTTAAAAACAAACAACCAAAAATCTGTGTAAAATGAGCCATTTAAGAAAAAGGAACCTGCTAAAGAGTAGTACCTGGGAGCATTTCTGCTTAATGGTTCAGCTGAGTTGCCTGACAGAGGGATATCTCTCACAAGCAGTTTTTGTTATGCATAAAACTAATTTCTTTATGTGGCCTAGATTATTTAAAAACCTTACAGAGTGCTTAATTCTGCTGCTTCCAGTCTACCTGGAGCTGTCTCTGTAAAACGAATATACTCCTGCTAATTTAATCATAAATACTAACATCCATTGATTTAAGAAAGATTTAAATTCTTTCTAGAAACAGTTGTTAAAACAATTGCGATCTATAAATGTTTGTGCCTTTTTCAATGTCTGTGTACTTCAGAAGAAAATTATCTTGATGTTTTTTTTTTAGATTTGTTTATTTTCTTTATCAAATTTAAACAGTCCAGTAACACACTGGTTGCAGCTGTGGCAGGGGCTGCAGAGCAGTTGGGGTGGGATATTTGGAAGACCCAGGAGATAGCAGAGGGTCTGTGGGAGGAGAGTGCCCCGGGCGAATGAGGCATAACAGCATCTCTGTCCTGCCTGCTCATGAAGACAAGCTTATCAGCACTGGAACCTGGCTAGACTACATACTTTGATTCCAAGGAGGAAGACTATAATTTAAGGGAAGAGACCTTCCATTCAGTTTTAAGGAGGAAAGTAGGAAGAGGGTGTCTTCATTTGTTCCCGCTGCTATTACAAAGTACCACAGACTGGGAGGCTTATAAACAACCAAAATTTATTTCTTACAGTTCTGGAGGCTGCAAGTCTGAGATCAGGGTACCAGAGTGGTCAGATAAGGACCCGCTTCCCAGTCACAGACTTCTCTCTGTCTCCTCGCATGTCCAAATTGGCAAGAAAGCTCTGTGGTGTCTCCTTTATTAGAGCACCAATCACATTTATGAGCTCCTCCCTCATGACCTAATCACTTCCCAAAGGCCCCACCTCCTGACACTGTCATATATGGTATCAGTATTTACAGTTAAGAATTTTGGAGGATACTCAAACATTCAGACCATAGCAGGGTGCAAATTTGAAGCACCTGTCCCAGATGTAGTGCCTGAGAAGAAAAGATTATTATCCATGAACCCCACAAATACAATTCAAAAGAACACACATGGATAGTGGTGTTTGTCATCAGTCATACTAGCAACAGGGGGACACACTTAACTGGAAACGAAGGTCCGTAGGGAGCCTGAACTGCTTGCTCCATTGCAGACGTATGGCACCATTCCAACAGACAAGAACTTCCTCGGGTTAATTCTGCAACCAGCAGCCAACTGGAATCCTAAGTGCTTTCCTCACATCTACTTTAAGTGATTATATTTTTAAAGAGATTTAAAGAGACCAACCTAGGTACAATCAGATAGTCATAAGAGTTGCCACTCTCCAGAAAACTAAATCCATCTCAGCGATACAGGCAACTGCCATTCAAAAGCTTACAAATGTTCTACTAGAGATGTTGTATCTTCTCAGAAAATGCTTTTAGATTTAGAGTTAGTTGATACTTCAATGAATAAAAAAGCTTGAATATCTCAACTGACACATGTAGCACCACTCACAGTAAATGGTTATTTGAATCTCACCAGTAAACAATTTATTCAGGTCTCTCACTGTCCCCTACTGTCGCCACCATCTCCACCCTCCCACCTATACCTTCAGCCCACCTGTTCATCACAATTCTTCCTCCAGTTGTAAATTGTGACTCTAGTTTACCTATTTCTGCAGAAGGCCAGGGGACACCAGACCTACCTGTTAACAGTTTTAGTCAAAACGGTATCATCTATGAAGACCAGCAAGACACCTAGGATGTCCCTGGAAACCTTATCGTCTGGATGAGTTCTCCTAAAGTGCCCAAAGCCTTTACAAGATAATCATTCAGTATCTCACATAAATTCTTAAAAGAAAACTAAATAAGAATAATTATAATTATATTAAGTAAAAGGACCAAGTTAAATAAATATATGGTTTTGAACTTATTGAGGAAAAGGAAGAAGACTTTAGAAAAGGAGAGGGGATTGTGAAGCTAAATAACTAGTCTGAATTCCAGTAAAGGAGGGGGTCGTTTTGCTTCCATGGAGCCTTCATCAAAAAGCGGAACTTCCAGGTTGTTTGATCGAATATGTTGCTATCATCTTCCACGAGCAACACTAGAATTAAAACGGTGGCATCAGTGCCATGTTTGACGAGTATAGGACCTTGCATGCCAGTATAGAGACAACAACGAGAAGATTCATTGAACCGGATGCACGAGGGCAATGCCATTTTCCAGAGGAGTATTTGATTGTTCATGAAGCCTTATAAACACATCAGAAGAACAAGCAGTCTAGTCACAATTATGATAAAGAAACTATAAGTATATTCCGTAATAAGGTGGCTCTCACACTAAAAGGCAAATAGATTCATTTCACCAACTGGCAAACAAGGTCACAGCAATTGAACTTATTTTATACCAGGAGATAGAAATAATTTTAAGCTTATTTCTATAATAATTGTAAAAAACAAACAATTAAATGGCAAAATGCATGTGTTTTAAGATATTTTATTGACAGAAGTATCTATGTTTGAATAAACCGTAAAAACAAAATATCAGTTGATTCTACTCAATAGTTGAGACACAGAGCACCACAGAAATTATCTGTATAAAATAAATAAAATATGCTACACCGAGATGAGCACTTTAGAGATTAGTCAAAAAATATTTTACTAAGAAACTTCTTCAGTTGAGAATAGCATTTGTCACATCCACAAAACATGAATTCTTCACTAACGAGATAGCATAGCAAATTTGTGTCAGATGGAAATGCATCAGTAGAGATAGATAAGCATATAATGTCTTATAATTTCACTTATATGAGAGAATCATAAAAATTTATATAATATGGTGAAATACAATAGTAACTAATATTTAACTGTTAATTTCTACCATACTGTACTACTCTTTAAGAACCTTGTTTCTACTATCAGAACATTTGCAGGTATCTATTTTCCATTTTCCTGAAACAGTCTTTGCCTGTGTAGTCTAAATTATTTTATCATTAATGTATATATTTCTTGGTAAGATCCAGTGTCTCTAGGTCGAATGTGCCCCCATTTCCTCAGCTCTTTATAGTAGTCTGTTGTATTCAGCCAAAACATGTAGAACTCTTTTTATAATTTTTATAATAAATTCTCCACGAGACACTATTTTCACCAAGCGACATGCCTATTGCATGTTCTATTTTGTACTCAAAGCCTAGACATATGTGATAAACCACAAGAATGTGTCCTTATACAGGGTATAAATGAAAGTCATAATATGTTGCAATTTACAATATTGAAAATTTCAATGGTGTATGATTATATTAATGTATATGTAATGGTATATAATTATACATTTATATTATAAACTAATTCAATAATTATATATCATTTCTTAAAAATCAGAATTATTCTGGCAAGATTTATTTCCACTCCCCTTCTTCAGAATTTGATAAGAACTATTGAACCATTAATAAAGGGAGCTTTGGGATCAAGAGATAGTTTCACTTAAGACACTTTAACCAATTTATGAGAGAAGTAAAGAAGTCTTTTTCCTAACTAGGAAAAATAAAAAATATATATATATTAATGAAGTAAGTTCATGCAGAAGGTTATTTCTGCATAACGCTGTGTATTAACATAGGGCTATTTGTATAACTAAGAAAACTTCTAAAGGATTATTAAATTACACACTATTTCTTAAGAATAGTTCAAAATGTAGATTTTTTAAATGTAAAGTTAGTATAAATAGATTAGAACAATATGTTTTTTGTACATGATACAGCTGCATTATATGCATAGCAAAATAGCCTTGGGTAAGAGTGAAACTTTGAAGTTTTCTGAGTTTATGAGAGAAGGAACTGGGAAGAAACATCATATATAATTTGTGGTTTTCAACTTCCTAAAATTCAGAACAGCATTTACTTTTGATGTGATCTTTATCTTTGTTCTGGGGGGCGGGGGGTGAGTAATGAGGAAGCTGGTTAGCTATTATTAAGGTAAAAATAAAACACAATTTACATGCCCCATGGGAGATGTTATTTCAAATGAAGTAATCCAGACCTTAGCATGCAGTGAAAGTACTTTATAATGTTTTTGTGAGGGGTGTGAAACCACACTCTTTAGGAATGAGGTAAAGAACTCTTTCATGCTGGGCAAAAGAAAGAAAGTGGAAGATATTTCCATCTCCCAAAAAGTCAGCACAGGATAACCTCAGGTAGTTCCTGAGGGCAAACTGCAGACAGAGGCAGGGTGCCAAGAGATTCTCGGAAAACAAGTACTTTAAGTTACTGTTCTGAGCAAACATAAATGAAAACAGGGTCATTTTCTTAAGTATCTTAGAAATATTTAGAGAATGATAATTTTCCAGTAATTAAGTGATGTGTCCTTGAGCATTTAGAATTTGAAAATCATATTGCAATGTGAACTGAGTTGACTCCCAGGGCTAGTGACCAACACATTTATGGTCAAGTTTCACACACTGTGCTTCATCTTAGCATTATCTCTTTTCATTACAGAGAATCACCTCTTTTTCCACCTGCATTCCAAAAATGTTTTAGAAAGTGTGGTCACAATTACTGACAAATAAAAACAACTATGAGTTTTATGATGACATAGGAAAAATCTAAAGAATCAGGATTGTTGGATAAAGTACACAATGCCCAGTAATAACAGTCCTCCAGAATAGTGCGTAGGATATATAATACTTATATGAAAAATTATTTGGTTTTTATCTGAAATTAAAATTTAAGTGTGTATCTTTTATTTTTATTTGCTAAATCTGATGGCCCTACCAGGAATGCCTAAGAAATACATTTGTTAATGTAAGACAGTGTTTCCCACATGTTTCCACAGCATGGCCTACAGAATATTAGATATGTCCAGAATATGTTGGCAAATGGGAGAAGGTTGGTTTCCTGTGTGTAGTAGTGAGCCTTGGGGCTCCAGCTATTTCAGGCTGCAAACATACAACACGTCATGGCTCACTGTACACGGGAAAGTCTGCTTGTGAGTGTAGAATGCACTGACTGAAGGAAAACTATTTGACTTGCTTTACACACATATGTGACTTCAGTTTCATTGAGGAATGTCAATTCAACTATTGTGGTCCTATATATTATTCAAATATTTTCTCTCATCACCTCATGAAACATTTGAATAAAAGGGAGTTGGATTTTGTAATCAGATAGTTCTAAGTTTGAACTTGAGTTCTTCCATCTACCAAATAATGTTTCCCGGGAAAAACACATATTTTGGTCTGTTTCCATATCTACAAAATATATGTAAAATTGCCTAAAATAGGATTGATGTTAAAATATATATAAAATACAAGAGTAGTGACTCATAAGTCATCAAAATTAAAAGATATCTGCACTAAATACTATGCAATGGCTTTCTCTGTAGCTTTCTTTGAAGATTTTATGCCAACAAAGAAAGATACCATTTCTGGCGTTGGGCAGTGGGAATAAACTGGAATTCTCAGTTTAGATAAATATATTCTTATAAATTTTTTAAAGAATATGAGCCCTCTAAAGTCTTCACTGAATTAAAGCAATTTCTCAGAGCTATGTCTTTGAGCAATATTATTACTATCTTGCTTAAAGTTACTTTTGCTGAAGACACTTTGAGGTAAAGATATTTGCCTTTCATTAGAGCTGGTTTAAGAAGCAGCTTGTTTAATTAATTAATGAATGCTTTTGCAAATCCCATGCATTACTTAGACACTAGTCTTTTTATGAGTACCCTTGGAGGGATTATCTGTCTGTCTGTCCGTCTGCCTGCCTGCCTGCCTACCTGCCTACCTATGGTGAATGTTGATTGTTATTTGGCCTGTGAAACATCGATTTTCATATGGCATTAAGATCATATCCACTTTATCAACTTCATTTGGGATATTATCTCTCCATGATTATGTCGAGTTTAAATGGGATTGTAAATGAAGTAACCTTGTCATATGCAAGGTGAGAATGAAAAAAAAATTATCAGAAATAGAAATTTTCTCCTGGAACTGTGAATCCTGAGCAAGGTAGAGGTTGGAATTATATCAGAAAGCCCCAAATAAGAAAAGGTTAAACACGTGACAATTTGTCTTTCAAATAAAAGAAGCTTGGAGATGAAAGATTGAGCTTGATATGGTGGTTCAATAAACTCCAGGAACCAGAATCCTTCTCTTTCTGTTCTGCCCTCTTCAACATGTGGCTGTCCTCCTTTTTTAAGGATAATCGAGAACGTGGACTAGACATTGCTCCATGGATCCCATTTGCATCCATCCCTCCATGTTGTAGAACAGAAAAAGGACAGAAGGACACAAAGTTCTTACTAGGCAGCAGAGATATAATCCTTTAAGGAATTTTCCAAAGTGTCCTTTATAGCACTTTCGCTGATATCTAGTTAGATAAAACAGTTATATATGGTTACAATGAATGCAAGAGAGAGTGGGAAATGTTGAATTTATCACAAGTGTAAAGATTTTAAGCAAAAAAAAAAAAAAATAGAGTTTGTTACTAAGAATGAGAGAAAAACTATTGGATATGAAACTAGCAACCTATGCTAGAGTGACATAAAAACACAATATTTGGAGGTGATAATTTCAGTGGGAACATTTTGCTCTAAATGTCAGATATTTTCTGCTACCTTCAACCAGAGATAACTTGGCTCTTTCCTTTTCTAAGTCTGGGTCTTCATGCTTCCTGATGCTTCTGTGTGCTATTCAATGTCTTGATAATAAATTCCTTTCCTACTTAAAACAAGATTATAAACTGCCTAACTCTAGACAAATAAGATGACTATCTCTTAGAATAGAATAAATCCTGTTATGATCGTGCATATGTTTTGTGTATGGACATGTACAGCTTTTCAATATTACCAAACATTCTGTGGTCATAGCAAAAGAATTTTTTTTTATTTGCAGTACATTTCAGTGATACACAGGTTTAAATTTATGGATAATAACATTTAATAACACTTCTAACCATTAGGATAGTCTTAATGGGCCTTTTGGAAATCATATTAGTAATGAAATGACTCTCCTTTTCTTAGGAAAGCTAAAAAATGACTTATATCTTTCAAATCATTTTTTGGATGAGTAGAACATTTCTGGATCACTTAAGGATTGTTTACCAAAGTTTGGATATTGTTCTTTAAAATATAACATGGGAGAATTAACATTTGATGTATAGTAGAGAAACTTAATTTTGTTGGCTTTGATTTAAATTTTTGAGTCTTAATTTCATCACAAGGTAACAAAAGGAAGGAAGGAAGGAAAGGAGGGAGGGAGGGAGAGAGGAAAAGAGGGAGAAAGGAAAGGAGGAAGGGAAAAGAGAAAGTGTGCTAGGAGGGAGTATATTAAAACTTGCATTGCTTCCTAGAGATATTTTCAAGCTATCAAATAAAAAGTAATTATATAAAGATGAACATGCTTTAGAGACCACAAAAGATACCTTATTTTTCCAGAATAGAATGATGTGATTGCATAGTGAAGCCCCTGGCCACAGGCAATGTTAAGACAATGCAAATACATCCCTTCCAGGAGAGGTTAGCTGTGGCCCTTAACCCATTATGTAGTGTATAGAAATTTATATTTCCAATTTTTATTTGAAATTTCTTGAGAATAGGTATGCTAAAGTTTCAAATTTTTAATGAATGATAACAGTCTAATGGTTGTACTAAAAGTAAAGAACTTTTTATCAGGATTTGTTAATCAGAATCAAAGACTTTAAACAATGTCACCATTATAATTTTTGCATATTTATAGATTGTTTCATTGGCTTTTTCCATATTTACTAATGCCACATTTGCATTTATAGCCATGAATACTGGGAACTTGTTACATTTGACTAATACTTATCTGGTTACTTTAATGTACAATATTATATATTAAAACATTATATATGAGATGATGCTGGCCCAATTGTCCACATGCTACTTTTGATTATAAATATGATGACAAATGGCAAAATATGCTATGGTTTTAAAAATGAAACATAACCTATATGAAAAGAACACAATTATTTTACTGCTTATATTGTGTACATTTCTTATATGATATACATTTCTAATGCCCTAGAATTTAGTAACCAGAAAAAAAAATCTGAACATAAATGTCTATAATATTTTGCAGGGTTATTCAAGGATGCTGAAATAACTGTTTGCCTGTGTAGAATTTTCACAGAAATATCAAGAAATTATTAGAGTGATTCCTTTGGCTTATTTTTTTCCTCAGGAAAAAATCTTTGTGTTAAAAGGAAAATGCTGGTGGAATAATGAAAGTTACACACCACTGTTACTGAGAAACACATTAGCATGGATAAGCATTGGGTATGTCTGAAAAACTTGGAATATTTTTAATTCTAATTTAAAAAAATAATAAAGATTTTTTAATTTGAGTCTTCATAATTTCATTTATTGATGAATTGTCGTAGTTACAAAAAGCTATTTTTAAATAAGTGAAGGTTCATAAAAAATAATATACAGGTCATGTGCTGCATAACGACGTTTCGGTGAACAACAAACCTCACACACGATGGTGGTCTCATATGATTGTAATGAAGCTGAAAAATTCCAGTTTCCTTGTGACAATGTAGCTATCGTATAATGTAGTAGTGTGATGTGTTACTCATATATTTGTGGTGATGCCAGTGTGAATAAACCTACTGTGTTGCCAGTGTTATAAAATTACTATATACCATATTTTTACTGTAACTTTTTTATGTTTAGATATACAGATACTTACCACTGTGTTATAACTGCCTACAGTATTTACTATAGTAACATGCTGTCACAGGTCTGTAGCCTAGGAGCAATAGGCTGTAGGTTTGTGTAAGTACATTCTGTGATGTTAGCAAAACAACAACAACAAAAATATCCCATAAGGTTGCATTTCTAAGATTTGTGTAAGTGCATTCTGTGATGTTAGCAAAACAAAAAAAAAAATATTCCATAAGGTTGCATTTCTAAGAACGTAACCCTATCTTTAAATGACACATGACCGTATCGTATTTTATTAAAAATACGCCCCTCTACTACCACCCCCCCCAAAAAAAAAATGAATGGAAGGAATTTGACTTTTATTTTGTCCTCCTCCAATAGATGGTAGTATGGCTGTGGAGTATTAACTTTCACCAGCACTTTATATATCAGGGTCAATCTTAAATGGTTTCCATCAAAAAAGATGGTTCTTGTAGTGAAGTATCAGAAATTCACCATTTTTTTTTTCAGTTTCCATAGCTAAAAGCATGTATCTGGTGTATAAATTGTTTTGTTACCCACCATTAATATATAAAATAGCTTAAATAATACTGAGAAGTATTATATATTACATATAATTATTTTATACTTTGTATAACGTATATAGAGTAACCCTCCCTACATACCATATACACCAGCATTTCTACCACACAAATCATGAAATTATCATTTCATTTGTGTTAGGCAGTGAATAACTGGTAGAAACAAAAGAAACACACAAACTTATGCTTTATTAGTCTTTCATATATGTTCTTTTGTTGTTGTTGTTGTTTTTCTTAGAGGGTCTCAGAGGAATGCTATACTGCCACAGATGGAATTTTAATTGTCAGTGGATAATGCAAATATATGGGGAAAGAATGCACTATAAAATATAGAAAAGAAAGGTAAATGACAAGCATTCACTTAGAGTCAAGATAGAAATTATTTTCTATAATTTTTAATTTTAGTAAAAAATCAGATAAAGCTGAGCTAAATGTGGGGGTAATATAGGATGTCAAAGGCTGTACGTTATACTTCCTGGGGTATGTAGGCCCAAATAATGTGTTTCAATGAGCTGTATATATGGGAAATGTAATCCCAAATAAAAGGAGATCAATTTCTGCAGATATCCATACAGAATAAGGAGAAAATCAATTTATTAAGGACAAGCAGAAAAAATAAGTCACTTTGCATTTATGTTTAGGATGACCATAAATACATTTATTTTAGTTAAATTTATACATTTCACCATATTGAAATATTTCCAAAGTCCTGACGGCCCTTACCTAGGACTGTTTCTTTCTTTTTTTTTTATCATAATATTCATCAATGTTTTATATAGGCTATAACCTAATTATCATATTTTTTTGTATTATCTATCTGCTATGGCTAAAATACAGGCTCCAAGAAGCAAGAGTTTGGGATTTTTACTCACTGATATGTCTGTGCTTCTGAGAAGGATACCTGGCTCATAGAAAGCATTCACATTAAATACATAAATTAATAGTCTCTATTTTTTAAATGTTTACATGTATTAAATTGAGAAATGTTTATATTTCTTAAATTATATACAGTATATGAAAATGCTCTATCAAGATTAATTTTATTTAAAAAACATTTTTAAGCACACTACTAACTACTTATTCATGTTTTTAAACATGTTATTTTTTTCTTTCATATTCTACTAGTTCTTTTACAATGTCAATGTATTCGAATATTCCGCGCACGTTATAATTCTAGTCCTCAACTAAAGGACGTAATTGGTCTATGCTGGTTAGTCAGTCATTCAACTAGAGCTTGGAGTAGGCCCTCACATCCTTATTAAACAAATAAATCACTAAACACTATGGACTGTGATGTATTCAATCAAACACATTGAGCTTAAAGAGCCTAGAATGAAATGGGGTGGATAGCACAGTTACTAAAATTCACCAATGGTCAGCAATGTAGAATCTCACCTATATTTTGTCATCACAACCTAAGTTTTATTCATCAGAAAGGAGTTTCATTAAGTATTCTTATTATGCTTAAAAGGAGTTGTTAGCTTTAAAAACAAATAGAGTTGATAAGGTTGTCAAACATAGAAAATAACTTTAAGAGAGGTCTGAGGTTGAGAGCAGACATATCAATACTCACCCAACAAACTGCATAATCTCTTGGTATCCTTTCCTATTCAAATATTTAAAAAGTGTTCACATTCTCAATACTTGGAGAGGAAAGGTAAATGATCATGATCATGTGGGGTGAGATTCTAACTAGAAAAAAGAATGTAGAATAGATTTTTTTAAAAAACAAAATAATAATCCACTTAGAACTGTATTGATATCCTCCTCAACAATTACTATCAATTTGCAGTTCTGGCACAGAGTGGCTGCTGATAGATATTCCCGGAATGAATGGGTACATATATAAATATGTAATAAGGGCAAAGAAAATTATTTTCTTTCCTTTTTTTTGCAAATTAAATCCATCAGAATTTCGCATTTTCCATATTAAATTCAACAAAACTGTTGAATATATAATTCATACACAGTAGATAAGTTTAAATTTATAATATTTTAAACATTGTTTTGAGAAATTATATTAGATATAAAGAATCAGTTTATGCAAACATACTAACAATGTTGCTATAAGACAGGTTAGTAGCAAATAAAGAAAAAAATTAACAAATAATACTCTATGTCAAATTATCTGTAAACTTGTAAGAAACAATACATTCCAAGTTGGCACACTTAATCATACCTAGAGAAAATGTGTATTTATTTTTTATTGTCTAATAAAATGCAAGCACAATATTTTTACATCATGTATTTTTATATCTTCTCAATATCTCAAAACTACTGAATTGTTTAGTTAAATCTGATGAAAAGTAAAAATACATTCATGTAAATATAAAGAGATGTGGCTACTTTAACGTTAGATAATTCCAAAGAAAATGTTTTCTGTAAGAAAATCTGATTCTCCATTAATTTATGCAAAGCAATTTAATTGAAAATTATTTCTAATCAGCTGTGGAGAAAAGTCAATACTTTTTAAAAGTCCACATAAGAGATAAAGGTCCTAGAATGTATTAGTTATTAATCATTTTAAATTTTGAACTATAATTCATGTTAAAAATAAAGATTAATTATGCATGTAGTAAAAACCTTCATTATAAATAGCAGGAATCATTTTATGACCTAATTCTCATGTTTAAATTGCAATTTTCTAAATTTTTAGAACAATGCAATTAAACTATAATACAAAATAATATAAGCAACTTAAATCTTCTCTTTGATATAGGGGATACATTTTATTTAAAGAGAGAATGAATTTTATGTGATTATTCCCAGTCATGTGAAAAGTTATAAGTATTATAAAACGCTGATAACATGACTATTCAGATGACCGTGACATTTGGTAATTCACATTGATTTTATTTGGATGAAGATCTAACTATACAATAGGTATGTTTAGTGAACCAGAAAACATATGCATCATTTCAAATATAACTTTTTTTTCTTTTAGGTATATTTGATTTTTAAAAACATATAGTTGTATATGTTGCTATATTGCTAAATTAATTAAACAAGGAAGCCATTAGACTGAAATTGCTCTAATGCCCTGGTGGCCTGTTTAAGTAAACCACAATCTAAGCTCATAAATAAATACCTCAAGGTTATGAAATCAAAACCTAAGGACAAGCAATCACACACAGCCAACTAGGATTTAGCTATAGTCAAGGATAAAGGACAGACAGCTTGCTGCAGCCTAGCATGACTGCAAGATCAGGAAAAGGCACAGGAACAGAGAAAAGTGACACATGCCTCCAAATTCCCGGTCTTTTAGTGAACTGCTCAAGGGGTTGGTTTTTGTTTCTCCTGCGTGCTGATGGAACTGGCATAGTTCGGTAGAGGCAGCTAAGAACAAAGGGAAGGGGATGGTTGGCTTGCTATTTGAGAGGCTCCCAGAATCTCTAGCCCAGCTGATTAGTGAAGGACTTTTCCTGAAGAAACAAAATCTTGAAGACTATGGATAGCTGGCTGCTGTTCCTTCAAATGCGGAGGTACCAACACAAAGATACATGGAATTGGACAACCTAGATGAAATGGATAAATTCTAGAAGTGCACAACCTTCCAAGACTGAATCAAGAAGAAGTAGAAAATCTGAACAGACCAATAACATGAGAAGATTGAATCAGTAATCAAAACCCTCCCAGCAAAGACAAGTCCAGCAACAGATGACTTTATTGGTGAATTCCACCAAACATTTAAAGAAGAATTAACACTAATCCTTCTCAAACTGTTCCAAAAATTTGTGAGGAAGGAACACTTCCAAACTCATTTAATGAAACAGCATTACACTGATACCAAAGCTAAAGATACTACAAGAAAAGAAAAGAAAAAAAAAAACAACAAAAATCTACAATATCCTTGATGAACATACATGCAAAAATCTAAGCAAAATACTAGGAAACCAAATTCAACAAGGCATTAAAAGGATCATAAACTATGACCAAGAGAGATTTTTCTCTGACATGTAAGACTCAACATACGCAAATCAGTTATTGTGATATAGCTCATTAATAGATTGAAGGATAAAAATTGCATTGTAATAATTATCTCAATCGATGCAGAAAAAGGAAAGGTCACCACTCTTTCATGATAAAAACTTTCAACAAACTGATTATGGAGGGAACATACATCAACATAATAAAGACCATACACGACAAACACACAGCTTATGTCACGCTCAGTGGGTAAAACTGAAAGTTTTTCCTTCAATATCAGGAACAAGGCAAGGATGCCCTTCTTGCCATTTCTACTCACTAAGGTACTGAAAGTCTAGCCAGAGCAGTTAGGCAAGAAAAAGGAATAGTTATCCAAATTAAAAAGAAAGAATTAAAATTATCTCGATTTCCAGATGGCATGATATTATGTGTAAACAACCCGGCAGCCTCCACGTGCGCGCGCTCTCTCTTTCTCTCTCTCTCTCAACAGAAAAATTATTAGAGCTAATAAACCAGTTTAGTAAAGTTGCAGGATATACAATCAACATACAAAAAGTTGTATTTTTATATAATAACAACAAACTAAAAAAGAAATTAAGAAAACCCCATTTGTAATAACATCGAAAAGAAAAAATACATAGAAATAAACTTAACAAAGAAAGTGATAGATCTGTACACTAAAAACTTCGAAACATTGATGAAAGAAATTACAACACGGATAAATGGAAAGACCTGTATTCATGGATTGGCAGACTAATGCTGTTAAGATGTGTCTATTACCCTAAGAGATCTATGGATTCAATGAAATCCCTAACAAAACCTAATGATACTTTTTACAGAAATAGGAAAAATAATCTTTAAATTAATATGGAACTACAAGAGACTGCAGATATGCAAAACACACTTGAGAAAGAAGGACAAAGCTAGTGGCATCACAATCCTGATTTCAAAAATATTACAAAGCTGTCGTAATTAAAATAGTATTGTACTGTCATGAAAACAGGTGTATAGATCAATGGAACAGAATAGAGATCTCAGAAATAAACACATGCATTTATAGTCACTCAGTCTTTAACAAGGTGCTGAGAATACACAATGAGGAAAAAATGGGCTTTTTAACAAATGGAAAACTGGATCTCCACATGTAGAAGAATGAAATTGGACCTTTATCTTTCACCACACTCCAAAATTATCAAAATGAATTAAATATTTACAGGTGATGTTTAAGAGCATTCAAATTAAAATGCATGTCATTTCTCAGTGCCATTTTTCATTAGTTCAGTGGTACATTTTTTTAATATAATTAATCATCAGAATACATCCAATAAATGCAGTTGAAAAAGGAGCACCAGCATTAGTCTAGAAGTGCTAACAAAATTAAAGATTATACTAAAAATAACCCAATAATTTTGGTATTCAAATTGGTGAAAATTTTGTGACAGTATGCAACACAATGAACAAAATATTCCTTATATAATATGTCAGGAGTAAATGCTACTTGTCTATCATAATCAAACCCCTTCAATAGAAATCTAGGACTTTAATAGTATTGAACATTTGAAATAACATGTTTATGGAACAAATCAAATTTTTAAAAAAGCAAATAACTTCTGCCTTTGCTAATCTATGATAAGTGTTTTCTTTCATGTAGCAAGATTTACATGCCCAAGCAAATTATAATTACCAATATATATTTTTCTCAATCAGAATCTAGAGGCTGTTACAGCAATATTTATAAGTAATAGAGATGCTGAATAATAAAAGATGTATTATTACACATCAAAATGTGTCTTTTAAAGATAAATAAGTTTATAAGAGAAATAATTATGGATGTTATATTTTTAGATATGAACAAATGTGTTTTATCCTATTTTTTTCTGGAAAATAGTGATTGATATATTTGTATCACCTGATTTAAATGCCATTAATTTTTTTTTTTTTTTTTTTTTGGTGAACAGAGGAAGAGGTAAAAGAAAGTAGAAAGGGACTGGATACCTTGAGGAGAAAAATAATGGATTCCTCAAAGTAAAATGTAGATTGTATAAAGTACCTTGGTAAAATAATTATATATAATAAGAAATATATAAAAATAATATATAATCATATAAAATAAAATAATGCCATTATTATTATTTCTACAGATTCAAAACCTTCAGAAAGGTTAAGTGATTTACCAAGATTATACATGTAAGAGCAGGAGCCAGAGACTGACCCACGTTTTTTTGTTTACTTCCCATGTACATTGTGTGACCCTGCCTCTGCTTATTTTCATAGTGCACATTTTATAAGACAGACTACATTTATCTGAATCTCACATTTTAGGAGATGTGGGACAGAAAAGCAAATTGTGTGAAACAATTTTCCCTTCTAGGGATTTATTTTATGGGGGAAAACTGTAATTTCACTTTCTCAGATGCTACATAGTAAGTTTTAATGTAATTTGGTATGACATGACATAATAACATACAATGCAATTACGGTATAATATAAATGCAACAGTGTAGCCATTAATGTTTATTGAATGAATGATAATAAACAATGAGATAGGAGGAATACAAGTTACTCATAACTTATAAAGATTGTATTTCCCTTGTGCCCCCTTCATCAGTTAAAATGGTTGTAGCTTACAACTTTTTCTCTTTGCTTCGGGCTATTTGTAGGCACTTTTTTTGCAGTGATTAAAGTGCTAGGTTTTAGTGAATCCATTAAGGAGTAAGTGACTAATTATGAGCATTAACAGTAAAGATTATGGGAAGGACAGTGTGTTTCATTATGAATGCAAAAAACTGTGTTAAAGCTGTAATCTGCAATAAATGAATGTAACATGTAATAGATAACCAAAAATATTCATAGAGAAGGAATGCAAGCTATTATCTCTAAAAACAATAAATAAGTTAGATAGGGAACAGTGAAAGAAGAGTTTTCATTATCCTGTTCAGTCTTGAATGGCTGCTAGAGAACAGATAGGAGCAAGAATAGCTTGCCTCTCACATCTCAGGCCCTGATATCCTCCTCCATACTGTCATCTCTCAATGCAGAGTCACTTATTTGCTGCCTGCCCATGATTCCCTTCCTCCTCTTCTTCCTCTATCTGCCCAAAGAAATCCTATTAATTATCTGCTATAGAATTAAAAAGGCATATTTTTATAAGCTTCCATAACACTTCATTACCTCCACTGAAGTACATGCATCCTAATACTTTTTATATACTCTACTGTAACTATTAAAATGTCTTTCTCAAACTTTCCCTGAGATCAGAAACACTGTATTATAAACCAGTATATCCTTAGAATCTAGTACAATCCTAGCACATCCTAGATGTTTAGTAAAGATTTAGTAATTAAAAAAAAAAATGTCTTCCATATTTTATGACATTTGATATTAAAATGAGGTTACGACTTATATACAAATACTACCTGATGTTGGAGAGAATTTATAAAATAATAATTATTATTAATGACTAAAAATATAGCTGAAAACTTGCAATGTTGTAAACATGGAACAAAGTACTTCCCTCTAGAAATGTGTGCAGTATAATTAGAGCTAGAAACATGAAATGAGAAAAATCTCATGACCAGACACTGAAAGAGTTGGATAAGACTGCTGTTTGAAAGTAAAATAAACTTATTTCAAATTATGAAAAGAAGAAAAAATAAAGAAGACTATGGGAGAACTTATTAGAAAGCAATTAGGTTAACTCACTGAGTCTAAGGAAGGATTATATAAGAACATCTATAGCAACCATGTTGAGAATACAATTCCTGGAACAAGGACAGAAGTGCAGAGACACTAGAGGTTATTTAAATAATACAGTGAGAAAATGAACTGCTAGAAATGAGGATCATAATTACAGGTCAGATTCTGTATGTGTTTTGAAGGTAGAGCCAACAGGGTATCTTGACAAATGCACTGTAAGGTGTAAGAGAGAAAAAAGCAGTCTCATGACTTCAAGGTTTTGAGCCTGATTAACTGTAAGCATGGATTTGCTGTGAAATTAGATGTGCGAGAATGTGCAGTGAACAATTTTGGAGGGAGTGGAGGGCTGATAAAGTTATATGCTGAGGAGAAATGATAGTAGAGATCTCGGAGTCATCTGTTTAATTTTCTTGGAGCAGTAGGAAATCAAGTTGTCGCCTGAGAGTAGGAAGTGATGGATGTTTGGAGAGAGAATATGAAATAGTTTTCAAGTAGAACAGAGAAGCGAATGGAATACAGAAATGCATTATTGTGACTGGTCAGCACTCAATGTTCACTCGAGTTTCACAGTAGTTCAACTAAAGAGAAAACAGATTGGTGGTTGAGTACTCTACTCACATTTGGGTGTGTGATTTCAGAGTCAGAGTAGCCTAAGATTGGACATAACTTAAAGTTGTGATTTTGCAAGCAGGTGTGACAAAGGGAAGGGGCAAGGAATGTGATGGTGTTTAGAAGGGAATTGTTCTAATTAATGACCAGATGTATACACTAGATAGGAAAGAAAAGAGGTTATCCAGAAGGGAGAGGCAATGAGAAATGTAATATTCAAGGCATGGAATTCCTATGTGTCAAACGTATTATTGGTGTTGAAGCATTAAAAGTTATAATCTGGAAGGATAAGAGGCGGGGTGAACAAAGATGTAACAGTTTAATATGCAGCAATTTTAAATCTACGGATCTTTGCTAAATTTTGAAAATAATTAGCTTTCATAAGAGCTTTTCAGCAATACATTAACAATGAAATTAATCCTAGATTTTGTTGGTCTCTTTTATACCTGTATCTGTGAATGTGTGTGGGTTTACACACATCTGATGAAGGCAAGGCATGAAGAAGGGATTGTCATACTGATCTCCACATTCCTAAAACTTTATGTAAGACTCCTGCAACATTAGGTGATGAATCAACTCTCTTTTTAAAAAAGGATCGATTTTTGAGTAATACAAAATGTTTTAATTCAAAACAAAGAAAATACATTAGGCTTGTATAGACACAACAAAAGTAAATTTTCCTATTTTTTATTCATTTGGAATAAAAATGGAGGACAGCACTTTTAAGGTCACAATTTACCCAAAAGACAAGGGAATTTCATCTTCAAAAAAATTTTTTTTTAAGCTTAGAGACCATGAAAAGCTATGATTCATTTTGCTACGGTAGAGTGACTTGTGATGTATCTGAATTTCAGCAATATGTTTTAGAACTATTCCAGAAAAGTAAGTTACAAACCTTGAAATCAGATTAAAAATAGCTGTCATTTGGGGAAAAAAAAGATCAAAGTTGCAAGGGGAAAGAAATCACCACTACATCATAAGTACTGCATTGCAGCCTAATTAACTTTAAATGAAGCTAATAAGTATCTGCTTCTCCTCAGATTTATACAGAGAAAATATTTTTTTAAAAAATTAGTCTTATATCTAAATCATGGATTTTCAAATTGATATTAGTCAGCTGTTTTTGGTAACAAAAGTGCACATTTTTCTAAATCTGAAAAATCCAAGTAAAATGAAAAAAAAAAAAGTTTGGTATAGATTTTTTAGATTTCTAAACCATCAGAGATGGGGAGAGGCAATAAAGCCAAAGAGAATATCTGTAAAACCCCATGTAAATTTTATAATATTTCCTTACAGTAACATTTAGATATTTTTTTCTTTAAATACAACACACTGACTCATGCTGGCTTATAGACTAAGGAAATAACTTCTGTCACATTAGTTAAAGTGCAAATGTGGGCTTAAATGATGGCTGATTGATTAACTAACTACCTGCTGACCTCAGTATTCCAGGATGATTCCATCTATTTCCTCACAAACCATGGATTCATCCTCAGATTTACAGAACAATGCCTGCAGCAGTTTCATGCACCACATCCCAACATTACAACATCCAGAGCAAGAAGAGAGACAGCCTCTCCCCCATGTGCCCTCTTAGAAGTGCTAAAACTTTTTCCCAGAATCTTTCCAGAAACCCTTGTGTATCTGAATGCTCATTGCTGAGCCAGTCATTGACAAAGGTATTTAGAATGTCCTACACCAGTGGTGTGATTTTGGTGGTGATTTTTGCCTTTGAGGGGACCTTTGACAATATCTGGAGTCATTTTTTAGTTTTCACAATTAGGGCAGCGCTAGTGGCATCAAGTGGGTGGGAGCCAGGGATCATGCTGAACAACCTGCAACGTACAGGGCTAGCCCCGGCAGCAAAGGATGATCCAGCCCAAAATGCCAAAAGTGCTGAGGCTGAGAAACTCTTAGAATAATAGAGTAATCTTTAGAGGCTTAGAGTAATCGAGCCTACCCTTCATGCTAAGTTAACATGAGCTTCTAGTGGAGACGTATGGGTAAGGGAGGGAAGAATCAGTACATAAAGAAAATTATAGTTCTCTTAGTGACAAAGCTAGGTCAGTAAGTAACAGTGCCACTACCTTGACCTCCTAGTCACCATTTTATGGTCTCATATTTACCTCCCTGTACAAACAAGGCTTTCTACCTTCAGTGATCTGGTTAAACATGTCATAATAGCTGACCTCATGATATTCTGGTCATGGCTAGCTGACTACTTGATGAATTTACCATAAAGATGATATTCAAATACATTTAATGGACAATGAAAAATATAGTGTTTTCTTCATAGCTCTAATTGATGATTGGGTTAAAAACACATTTCTTTCTTTTCATTTTATAGCACAGCAGTACTTTAAAATAGAAATCTGTGTGTATTGATATGTGTGTATGTATTAACTTAAAAGAAAATGATTCTTCTCTATTAAGACCCTGTGGTGTTGACTTCTTGAGGAGATGAACCATTCTTATTTTTAAACCACCTACCACTCTTCACCAATTTTCTATGCTTTTCATATAGGATGTTAAATAATTAATTATGGATAAAGGAAATTTGAACTATCTCATTTTGGATAAAAGAGATTTGAATATCTCCTTTAAGAGGAGATAGCCATTTCTTTTTAAATAACTTAGAATACTGATATTGTAATACATCTAAATTAAAAAATCCTATTTCGTTAATATACTTAGGATATGTAATGATGTTTATCATGTGAAGTCAAAATACATTTTCTAGAGTTGAGACTGTTTTTTAAATTTAATTCTAGTTTTCTTCTAGCTTTTATTAGAGATTAAATAACACTAGAGAATTCCAAAGCCAGAAGGAAAACGGTTTAAATAACACTGAGAAGAAAACTGTAGCTCAGGGAGAGTAGGTAATTTTTTTTCTAGATCCCACAGCTAGACTAATTGAGACAAAACTATAATCTCAGAACTGCTATCTCATAGCCTGCTGCTCAAACTTGCTAGTTATCCCTTTGGAATACAAGGTAGGCAGTAGGAAAATAAGAGCTGGAGAGGAAGAAATTTGCACATTTTACATTTGAGATTCCTTAAAGATGAATATGCCCAGAGGAATACTCTTAGTCCTTAATGATGCAAGTGATAATAGGTTTTGCAGAATTAACAAAAACATGACAATAAATTATATGCAATATTTCCTTCAGAGTCAACCAGCAAATTTAGCAGTCAGACCTCCCCAGTTTACTGTTAAGATATGGAATTATTATTTTTACATGACAGGTAAGTAACCGATTTCCCTTAATTGGACCAGATTAAGAGAAGTAAAATGCATTTGAAAACAGCAGTGGAATGGAATGGTGTCTTTCATCAAGAGCAAAATCATGTTAATGTCTTATGCTGTCTAGTTACCATGACAAATAGGTTGTGGTACATGCACACTTTAATTATTAACACTGAAATCTGCTGAAATTGAAGTATTGCTCTTAGTAAGAGCTATTACTGCTGAAATGACCCATTTAATAGTGACCCATGATATCAAAATATGGATTTAAATTGGTAATTAATAAAAGTCCATTTCTGAAAATGTTAACACAGGAGTTCAATAAAAATGCTAACTAGGTCTTAAATACCACAGTGTATTGACATATTAATATGCATTACTTATATTAAACGCTTTGCAGATTTAGATCTGAAATAAGATGATAACAGTAAAAATACTTCCGAATTAGTGTCCAAGGAGTAAACTTAGTGGATTAGTTTACTTTCTATTTTAGTTTTTAGATTTGAAATTCTTTACACATTCCTTTTATCACATTCTATTGACATCCAATAAATGGAAGTGAAAAAATTTAAATTTAACAGCATGACACTGAGGAGTTTTGGAGTAATGGATGTTAGGAGTGTTCCTTATTTTTTGAGTCAGACTTGTTCCAAGTTTCATAAAACAAGTAGTTGCCCCACACCCATCCTATTCTTTCTATGCCTTTACAAACAAAGAATATAAAGCTCCATAAGGTGCCATATAATCAATTATGTTATGAAATAACATATTAAATGATATTTTAGTAGAAATGAAGGACAGACAAAGCAAATAAAATTAAATATACCTATAGCAGTATGATCATTTTGAGTCACCAGTATGTGGTTGGAAAGCATTAAATGCTATTCGTAGAGATTTAGTTCCTTAATTGGCTTGTCTTAAAGTTATAGTAAAATAGAATTATATTCTCTGAATATATTAGTGGACAGTATCTTAAATATTTTAGAAGACGTTAAGAGAAAAGAATGTATGATTTAAAATTTTCTAAAGATAATTTAAAAACTGCCACTTCCACTTGATAATAAACATATACTATGTTAACTATGGTGAATATAAAAATAAGTTCAATGATAACCATCATCACTTAGGTTTTTAAATTTGAATAAGAATAGCAGAGACATTTTAACAAAAGTTAAGGTCAAATTTCAGTATATTTTGTTCAAATTGATCATTAGTGTCTAAGTTAACATGTACAGAAGTATATAATAGAAAACATTTAAAAGTACTTTGAAAGTAACTACGCACACACACACACTTTTAAAAATTTTAAAAACCAGAACATGTACTTAGCGACTAATCATTTAATTCCTTAAGATGAACTGGGTGCTGTAACAACTGCCTTCTCAGATGTAGGTGTGGATCCTTTAGGAAATTCATACTTAGATCTGTGGCATACGATTCTTAGATGCTTCATTTGACCAGTACTGGTGGCATTTGATTATTTAGCCTTGGCACTCCAGTTATACTTTTTCTTTGCACTTAGCAAGTTAGATAACATTTTCCACAGGTTGACTTCTCAAGGTGGTAGAATCACAAAGGCCGCACGCTATACATGTCTCATTGTGACATGCTCCAAACAATGATGTTCCCTTTGTCGTCTCATTTATGCGGCCTGAACCAAAGAGCTAGTTTTTTTTCTTTCTTTCTTTCTTTTTATAAGAAACTAAAAATCTTGTTTATTGCAAGCATGTATTTATCTATCTGGACATGTTATAATTTGAATTCTATAACAGTAATGCTACAAATTTTAAAATGCTGACAGTTTTTCTTTTTAAAAAAGTGTGTGCTTAATGATCTATAATATGAGGTTTTAAATTTAAAATATTCCAAGTTTCTAATATAATATTGTTAACTGTAATTTAAAAAGTAATGAAAAATAAATAAATAGAAAAAATGAAATGAAGTATTTCAAATTGACTTATTCTGAATTTAAATAGTTCTCGATAGAGTGAATTATAAACAATTGCCTTACTTATTAAAGGTATATATATTTATATATATGTATATATGACATGCCACTCAAGTAGTTCAGTGACATTATGATTTAGTCACTGTAGTTGTATGTGTTTAATACCTCCTGATATAGTAATGTAATAAGTTCTGTTTAGGGAAGCAAGTGAAGAAGTAATAACGAGGGTGAACAATATATCTTTTTAAATCAATAATTGACTGTCTTTTCAAATTTTTAGGTGATTCAGATTAATTCTTTCCTGGATAATTGCCTCATTTTATAGAAATATGTTTTGGTTACCAATCTTGGTCATGAAAATTGTAGTCTAATTTTCCTTTATCAAAAGACATAAACTATAGCTGGAAATACAAATATATGATTTTTTAAATAAGGAAATTAGTAGAATTTAGAATTTCCAAGGGTAAAACTATGAAATCGAACAGAATAAAGGGAAAAGTAGAATTCTATTATATAGAGAATTACACTTATATCTATGCCTATTAATTTTCCTTAGATTATATTTTGTTGTATTTTAAACAGTTCCTCTTGAAGACCATCTGGTTATTTATTATGTATTTACTTTAGTGATAAAAATATTTTCCATCATCTTTCTGTATTAACGAACAACTTTATTTGAAGTATCATCTTCTTTGAACATCAACATCCCCACATGTTGAAAAAACTATTATCGTTCTATTTCAACAGATTTAGCAGTTTCTGCTGCTTTGAATTATTTTGCCAGAACTTAAGACAAGCTAGCCCTTTTGGTCTTTATTCTGTTACCATCACCGATAATAATAACATGTTTACCTAGTTCATGTCTTACCTTTCTAGCTTGAATAAAGTACTTGGTTAATAACAAAGTTAAAAAAAAAAAAAGAAAAAGAAAGAAACAGTTATTTTTCTAGTAACCCTCTGCCTTGTCAACTGGTGGTTGTTGATATCAATTCAACAACAAGATCCCCAGTTTGGGGTGTGGTGAAGAAAGAAACTTTATCCAGTGCAAACAATTCAATTGCGATTCGGCTGTTAGAACAGCAGGGTTATAGAACAGCTCAATAGCATACAGCTCAATTAAGCAGCAGCACAGCTGGAAACAGCATAGCTGTGAGTTGGCCCTGGGGCCAGGCCCCTCTCTAGCTAGACAGCTTTGCTCCCTCTCAGTCTGGTCTGCCCTGCTCTCCCCTGCCTGCTCTTCTCAGCTCTCTTCCTGTGAGGTGTTTTTGCTGATTCAACTTTGGTGTTTCAGCTCCAGCTGGAGAAACGTAGTCTTCAGTGGAAAGGAAAAGTGTGCTCTTTAAGCTAGAGAAGAGCTGAAGTTACAACAGATAACACTGCTATATGTTTATGCATCTTTGTGTTTATGTATGAGCTATTCTAAATTTTAATGCATCTAGTAATGGATGCATTACTAGAAGAATTTAAGTAGATTTAGACTATAGGTACATTTTCAGTAGATACTATGAAATTACTTCCTAAAATTGGTTGCAACAGTTTATGTTCTCATTATTAGCACATAAAAATTTCTCTTCCCCTGCTTACTTACCTGAGTATTAAATCATCTGTCTTTAAAGTTTTACCTAACTGGTAAGTACAAAATGGTGCACCATTTTAAGTAGCATGTCTCAGTTTAGTAATCAGTGGGTACTTCTTTATATGCTTATCAGATACTAGGTTTCATCATTTACAAGTTTTTGCACATACGTTATTTACACATTTTATAATTTATTACCTCTCACTGATTTACAGAATTATTTATATTTTATGTACCAATTTTTAGTTGGTTACCTATCTTGCAGATATATTTTTTACTCTTTCACTTATCTCTTTTACTTTTTCTGTGATAGCTTTAGTTAACCACTAATATTTTCACTGTGCAACTGTCAATTTTTTCCTTTTTTTGTTTTTGTTGTTGCTTGCTTAAGAAATAAGTTTTGTGTAGTATAGTCTTTTCTCAGATATTTAATTTTTTATATGGTGTAAGTAAGCTTGGATTTTTACATTCTTATAATAAATCAGTTTAACCAAATATATTAATAGTTTCTTATTTGTGATATTAAAACAATCAAATACTGTGTTCCCATTTATACATGGCTGTGCGTTGGACTCTTTATTTTGTTTCTTCTGCTGTTGATGTGTCCCTGCATGAAAGAACAGTTTTAACTACTATGGCTTTGTAATGTTTAAAGATTTAGTACAGTGAGGGCTCTATTTTGCTTTTGCTCTCCAACATGCTTTACCTATCTGCGTCTCACTGTTTCTTCTACAAATTTTAGAATTATAGACTAACACCACAAAAAAAAAATCCAGATATATTTTATGAAAAGTGTGTTGACTGTGTAGAATTTTAGAAAACTGACAACTAAGAGTTGCGAAGCATGATACCAGTCTGTACACTCACTAATAGTTGCTCCACATCTTCGTCAACACTTAGTATTTTCAGTCTTTCACTTTGATAAGTGTCTACTGGTATCTCATTTTTGTTTAGTTAGTATTTTCCTACATCTAACCACATTAATGCCTCCTGGTCTAGATTTGTGTCAAATTAAAAAAAAATTTTTTTTGTTCTTATTTTTGAAGCTCCTTTCCATATCTTCTTGCCAGCCTGCTGTTTTTTGCTCCGGACTATCATTAAGTAATGAGTTAGGCATGGTTAGAGTCTAACAGTTTCTCACCTCAACTGTGCCTTAACTCTCTTACTTTCTACCTGGGGATTTTCTGCTGATAATTTCAGATAGATGCTCAGATATATTGTGTCTTGCACATACTTGTTATTGAAAGAGGCATAACACCTCCAGGACACCTTTTGAATATTAGGGAAAGAAATGCAGCAAATAATACTTTGCTTTCAATATCTCACACAGAAACGTCTGAGGAATGTACTATGTAATGGCTTTTACGGTCTCCAGCAGGACTGAGCATTAGATGTTCATTATTGTAATCATCTCAAATAAGCAAACTTGGATTGACTCTCGTTTTCTGTTGAAATTAATCCAGTCCCTCCACTTCAGTTTTCCTGGGATATCTTCCCAAAATAATTGATCACATATGACTGCTGTTTAAGGATGCCCTAGTTAAGGGAAGCTACCTACCTAACACATGATTTCATTTGATACCTGATATTTTTTATCAATTTTATAAAATCATCTTTCAGGAGATATGGGTACAAAAGAGCCAGTATAAGTTGAAGTCCGAGCCTGAGTCCAAAGGCAGGACAAAACTAATGACCCAGCTCAAAGTCAGTAAGAGAGAATAAATCCTCCCTTATTCAGCCTTTCTGTTCTATTTAAGCCTTCAACAGATTGCATGGTACCCACCCACACTGGGAAAGTTAATCTGCTTTTCTTGGTCTACTGATTCTAAGGCTGATTTCATCCAGATACCCTCTCACAGACACACACGGGATAATGTTTAACCAAATATCTAGGAACCTCCTGACCCAGGCAAATGTACACATAAAATTTATCATCACAGGGAGTGATATATATATATATAATATATACATATAATATATATTATATATATATGTATATTATGTATAATATATAATATATGCTACATAATTTATAAATATATATATTTTATAGGTTTAATCTTTCATTTGATACTATTAACAGTTCAAACAAATGAAAAAGAATTAGGAAAGGACATTGAAATGAATGTGTAATGAGGCAGCAGGACCACCAGGAGGATATGGCCTATGAAAGGTAAATAGAGAAGTCTTTTCAAGGAGGAGAATTAGATAATGTGTAACAAATGCTACTGATAATTGAAGTGAGAAAGAGCAACTACTGGCCATTGGATTTATAAATATGAATGCCATTGTTGGTTTCAAAAAATCTGTTTTCATTTCAGGGATTTGTTTTGAAGAGTTTTTTTTGTTGTTTGATTTTTTTTTTTTTTTTTTTTTTTTAAGATTGCACAAATAGCAGGATGTTTCAGGGAAATTGCCTCTGTAAGTGAAACATAGCAAAGTTATCAACTGTGGAAGTTATCTAGAGGGGAAGAGGTGTTAAAAATTTGAAAAGGAAGCAGAAGGTATAACAGGATAAGAATGAAAGAAAGTGACTCAAGCAGAGGAAATGTATGATTGTCTGGCAACATTAAGGTCTCAGTTGAGGGTAGTGATCATGAAATTGAAATAAGACCAGTCAACATGGTGACTTATTCTTCAGCTTTCTGCAGATGTGTATGTATTGCAGGCATGGAGTTTGCTGAGAGCTGGCTTTAATTAGAATTTCTGTTTATCCATATGAAAGAACAGAAAAGCAGTTGGAGGGATATATATAGGAGTATTATCAACGAAGGATAAGAGGATTTAAGTTGGGTAAGAAGAAATGTGTGAAAATATCATGATAAGTAGCAAATTATATTGTATAAGATAAAACATTAATATATAATTGCATATGTGCATATACATATTTCTTTTTTTAAGAATTGCCATTTAATTCTAAAGTTACCAAAACCATAACCAGGAATTCCCCTAGGGGAACGTAAGGGGAACCAGGCAGCTTAAATGTTGATTGAGAGGCCATCAGGAGTTTAGAGAGAGAGGGAGTGGGGGACCCCCAGCTGCCCTTCCCCTTTCAGATGTCATTGGAAGGAGTTTTTCCTCTGGCCAGCACCCCTCCCTAGTCCCCAAAGTCTAGTCTTTCTTCGGAGAGATGGGGTGTAGGGATGTGGGAACAGAGTGTAATGTGAGTAGGCCCCAGGAACAGAAAGGGCACTGGAGTCGTGTTGGGGGTCCCCGTTTCACATATACTCACAACACTGATCACACAAGAAGTAGAAATGAGGGAAGCTGGGCTGGACCAAGTCTGCCTTCCACCCAGGATTATAGGAGAAAGGAATTAGTATTTGGGTGTGGACTTGAGTATTATGGGAAGGGGCAGGGCAGGGCTTCCATTAAGGGAAGAGATGGACTCAGCAGTGACCAGGTACAGACCATGGAGCTGAGACCAAGCTGGTTTGGGGCCAGCATCTCAAGGGTGCATATTTATCCTATATTTGGTTGCTTATTTAAAAATTTTTTCTCCTTTAACTTTTAAAACAGTGTTTTATTTTTAAATTAATATTATTTTGCTTCTTATTTCTTATCATTTCCAAAATTTAATCTTTCTGAAACAGGTTAATGGACATTGGCTTCCCAAATAAAAAAAGAGAGGGGAAGAAAGAGGGAGGTTTTTTCATCCATATTCTACAAAAGCAAGCATGAAGATTGATAAAGTTCTAGAACATAAGATAGTGTGGTATACTTAATACAGTCAGTCCAGGGAGTCTAGGAAGAGTAAAATAGCTTTGTGCTGGATTTTGTGAGTCTGAGAGATTACAATAAGCTCTTAGTAAATCTTGTGGTATTTGCAAACCTACCCTAATTGTACTAAAGTTTCTTCAGGCAAGCGATTGGATTATTTTTCTTCTTAACACTCTCCAATCTGTAGTTTTGTCAATTTGCTTCAGTGCACATTAATTATCTGACAGACGAGGTTATGCCACTTTGCAGCCACCTGTCACTACAGTGTTGATCAATAAAGCTCCTTCTAAGTCTCTAGCAATAGTTTAAACCAGGCAAAGTCAATAATCATTTATATTTATAAAGTATATGTCAGTAATTTAAATAAAACTATTCTATAACATAAGACAGTGTCTACTACCAAGAATATTCTGTATGTTAACTTTCACAAAACTAAAAGACAAATCTGTTAGTGTTGAAGCTTAGGTATATTCAAGATGCTATAAATGCTTAACACAAAGGACTAACATTAGAGCATTATACAGATGTGGCTATAGGTGGCAGGACATTAAAGCTATCATCACTGTTAAAGTGTTTGAGATCAGAAAAATTAGCCATAATTTACAACTGTGCATGTCCATGCCTTTATGTAACAGCATATGAAATAGGAGCCTGAGCTCTGTTCCTACATATAACCACCGATGTTTTCCCCAAATTTCCAGCTATTTACAATACACTGATATGTTAATGATTCAGGAATTTTTTTAAACCTCTTCAAAGTCAATTATAATTTTATTTACATTTTCTCAAGAGTATCTTGAGAAAAGATACTGCATAACAGTATCTTGCTGCTATAACAGAATACTGTGGGCTAGGTGGCTTATTAAGGACAGAAACTGATTTCTCACAATCTGGAGGCTCGAAAGTCCAAGATCAAGGCAGATTAGGTGTTTGCTGAGAATCTGCTTCTTGGTTCATAGACAGTTGCCTCCTCACTGTCTTCAAGGGGCAGAAGTGGTAAGGGAACGCTTAGACTGTAGCAAAGAGTCATACGTTTACATGGAAAATTGAAACATGATACTCATATCAAGGTTTGCTAGATATTGATAACTCTAAAACTGCCAATTATTTTTTAGATAGGAGAAGAAAATGCTCTAATAGGCCAGTTTGACACATTCATGACTTTAGAGCAAGTAATTCATTTTTTTACTCATTTTTAAATTGGAGCAAAGTTGTCACCATACTTTGATTATACAGGTGTTTTGTATAGTATCCAAAGCATTACCTCAAAATTTAGATTAAGCTTTATGCCAGATATGAGCTGCTCAGTTTCATAGAGGGTGTTTTATTTATATTAACGACTAGAAAATCTTCAGATGATTCACTTATTTAAACTTAAATTTTATTTCTTTTTAAGACTAGGCAGATGTAGAAATTCTATATAAGATATCATATTGAAGAATTAGCTCCCAATTTATATTTATTACATTTCAAAATTAATACAAGAATCTAAGAAAACCATAGTATAATTAAATCTCACAGTAAGGATTTAAATAATTAAAAACAAATAGTAAGTAAAGTAGAAAATGAAAAACTGAAATATCTAGTTAAGTCTGTATAACACGTTTTCTGGATAAGCAAAAATGAAATATAGACAGCAAAATGTGCATCATTCTTATAAAGATGGCATAATTATAGAAGTGATATTAAAATACAAGCCAGGATTTAAATTAGAAGAATAAGAATAAAACATTTGACATACCTGTTTAAATGCTTTCACTTATCACTTTGCATTTTCAGGAATCTTCAAAAACTTAGCATATAAGTAAGAATAAATTGAATAAATTTTTCATATTTCATGTTTATTTAGCCATATAAACTGAAGGATTTAAAAAATTCTCTAGTGGAAATGATTTGATGTTAACATAAGGCACATGCCAACTATTATATGGGGTTTGCTATATATATACATACATATATATATATATTTTTTTTCAAGCTTAAGTTAATTATTTTGTAAAATATATGTAATTTTATACCATAACAAAGGTTACAATTCACAGGTAATCATTTGATTGTTTGGTTTTTTTTTGCATGTTAAATTAAACTTACCTCTAAGTACCGTTAAAGACAATAATTTAAACTTGGTGAGCACATGAACACCTACAGTAAATCATCATTGATTCTTAGAAAGTATTGTTTATATATACTACATGTTTAACTTTACTCAGTAGAGAAAAAATGAAACACTCACAGAGTGTCTATATATAACTAATATACATATATTATGTATATCTGATATTTAAAACAGGTATATGCATTTTATAGGTATTCAATTAAATAAAGATAGAAAAAAATATTGAAAAAAGAAAAATTATTATTATTTGCTGATACGATAAACTCTTTGGGAAACTTAAGACAATTGAATACCATTAGAAATAAGAAGGCATGTCAGTCAGCATCTTGTGAGTGTCTACATGAGGTACTGGGAACTAGGCATAATCCCTCCATTTACATATTTTACTTCTTAGCAGATTTCATATTCTATTATATCCCTCCTGACTTATTTTCAATTTTAATCCTGTAACTTTAGCATCAGGGTCTTTTTTATAAGTAAAACTCTCAGTATATTGCAAGTATGGAGGTATGTTTGTGTGTAGATGTGAATGTACACACAAACGTGAATGAGTGTATGCATCTGTGCATATACACATACATATGTTTGTGTACACACACAGACATTCATTTTGTCTGGTAAAACTGCAGAATAAGCCTTACCACTTTCTGAAATCTTGCTACTTTATTGAAGCAACTTGGAACTTTTATTTTTCTTTATATTCTCCATAGACCTTAGCACATTTCCTTGCTTATAATATGCATCCTCACATTTGTTACATAAAGGAATAAAAGCTTGGATTTCATAGGATCCAAAAGTTTTTGTTATATAAATTGATATGTGTATCTATAAAATTGCCCATTTGAAACCGACTTTTGAAAATAGAATTTTTATCACAACATTCTTTTGAGCTTTATATAGAAATATATTTGTGTACATGTATGCATACACACAAATAATTTTAGGTATTACATGTGTAATATAATAGTTTCATTGTTTAAAATAGAAGTTGCCATTTACTTATACATGTTAACATGCTGTAATTACTATTTTCTCTACCTTCTCCATTATAATTGTTATAGCCTTCATTATTTCATTCCACTATTCTTTCTTGGATGTCAATATATTAAGTATAATTGTGAACTTTTCAAGCCCGACCTTCTTGATTTATTTCTGGAGGCCATGAAGAGATATTACCACCTGCATCTTTCTAAAGTGTAAAATAATGGATTGAAAGTGCATTGATGAAAAAACAGTTAACCTATTGATTTGAAAAGGGATGCTGCATTTATATCAGAGGAACTTATTAGTGTGTTTCTGTAAATTTACTAAGGACATATCTAAACACCTGATTTATAGATTATCTCAAAACTGAAATCAAGAATACTTTAAAAACTGTCCTAACACTAGCTGTTTCAGTTGTTTCCAAACCTTAATGAACCAACTATTAGTAAATTAGATTCATTCCTTCTATTAAAAATCTATCAGAGATCAGTATCTATTCTCAGTTTGTAACATTCAGATTATTTCTCAATATAGAGGCTGTCTAAATAGGAACATAGTATTTCTATGGTAACATAAAATATTGAAAATAGGTTTTCTTTCAGAACACATTTTTAAATGAAGCATGTATATTTAAAACCTAAGTGGAATCTTGAATCTATAATAAAATGGTATAATTATATTTGATAAACATTTTCAGTTATTCAGTGTAATATAAGTGCAAAATATTTTATCTTAGCAAGTAATCAGTTAATAACTTTATTATTTTTTATGTTCACTCAGTATATTCTACATTGGCATCCTAAGAAATGGTTTAATTGAGGGTTTCCTTTTTTTGTGGTACAATATGTAGTAAAAAAAAAAAAAAAAATCCATCTTTCTCTTCCAAACAGCAAAAAATCGTTTTTAAAACCATTATACAAAGAGATAGGGTGGGTTGCCATTAGCAATATGCAGAGAATACTATGAGGAGCATAGTTTGTTCATAGTCTCAAACAAACATATTCGACTATCTTGGTGTTGGGGGCGGGGGCGGGGAAGCTTAACTTTCACGTCAGGTTCCCTTAAGGTGGAACTAAATGTGTCCTTTGGTGCAAAGAGAACAAATCTGTAAATAAAGAAATCCCATCATGAAATACATAGGATTCAAAGCTTAAAGAGCATTAGGAAATATTTTAATTGATTTTTAAAATGTGAGAGAGAACATTATTCATCCAACAACAGACCACTAAACAGAAACAAGACCAAGATTATATATATATATATATATATATATATATATATATATATTTTTTTTTTTTTTTTTTTTTTTTGCTTTAGTTCAGTGTTCTTTCTGTTGCACCGTGTACCTTTAGATATAAGATGCTGTACCAGATCCTGTTAAATCGAGAAAGGTGAACAGAATTCTGAATCTGAGAACATTCAGAATTTGTGTTTTGTTCATTTTTGTTGGCCAAATTCAGTAATGATAAAAATGATAGTAAATTATGTTCATTTTATTCATTCACTCATCAGTATTTATTTAAACGGGCACTAGACTTAATAATTAGTTGATAAAATATGATGACTATTATTATAACTGCATAATTTTCAGTTATTTCAGGAATATATTATTTCATACCTCTTTCAAAGTTTACTTGTTCATTATAGCCACCTAGCTCCATTAGGTACTACTAATGCGATTTAGGCAATTTAAAAATGTCTGTTTTCTTGAGACTTGGCAATAAGACACATTTAGAATTCTAAAGATAAGACTTAAAATCTGGCTAAGCAAAGTAAGTCTATGAAAAGTATATGCATGGCACTATAATAGAATTTTCTGCTTAAAGTCAGAATGAGAGGCACAGACAATAATGTTATGAGTTCAGAGAAAGAAAAAATGGAAGGGGGCAAGGAAGAATTTGTGTGTGGGATAGTGGGAGTTATGCTCAGGATATTAAAAGACTGATTTGATTTCTTAAAGTAATGCTTTTATTGAAGTAAATGACACACTTATTAATGACATAGACTTCCATTATCTGATTAAACGCTTGACTTTACTGACCTGTTACTTTACCTTTGAGACTTCATTTCCTACCTGGCTAGCACAATTTTCCATGTGAAAAGGAAGGTCAGCGCTAATCAGAACACTTTTCACAAGGTTATATAAAATACTAATCTTGAAACCTTTGCTTTTTTATAGAAACATGTTTTTCTCTTGTTTTTATTTCTTTTCTTGAAGAAAATAGCGCTAGGTATTATTTTATTTTAAGATGGAT
>CM053508.1:12977943-13008364 GCA_028627145.1 Eidolon dupreanum
TGTTTGTGTTGTTCTTTTGTTGCTCTCTGTTTTATATCCCACATATAAGTGAAATTATATGGTTCTCAACTTTTTCTGTCTGATTTATTTCTCTTAGCATGGTAATCTCAAGATCCATCCATGTTATCTCAAATAACAAGTTTATAAAGGAGTTGCCCAACTTTATACTACCACCATCCTTTTATGAACTTCTGTGAGCCCCACATCCTTGAGGACATCAAGTATTAGCCCTTAAAAATATTTGCTAATTTGTTTCAATTTGCCCTTCTTAAATTATTGGTTAGAATAAACATGTTTTTTATATTTGTCATCTTGTTATATCTTTCATTACTTAAAATCCTTTTTAACCTCTATATTATATTTTACAAGAAGATAAACAAAGTACATAATATATATTTAAGTGTAATGGTGGATTACATTTTTAAACCAGACATTCAAATTCTATTATGTAAATTAGTTTTGCATAAATGATGTCTTTTTTTATTTTTTCTGCCAGGCTATCAAGTAGTTGATAAGTAGTCACATAGATATAGATGGAAATATGGTAAAAAATACTCATAAAATATGTAATAATTACTACAGAAGGTTCCTCATATTTTAGTAATAATTTTGCATTTAAGATTGACATAAGCATCACATTAGTCAATTACTTTAAAGAACAGCTCCAAACTTATCTCTAGTGGAATTGGATCTTGGATATTTTTCACAACTGTCCAGGGGATTCCAACATGCAGCCACAATTCTGAATCTATCATCTAAACTAATGGATTTTCCATTAGTTAAATGTTCACTTTTGCAGTTATTGATGTGTTATTGACTAATTTTCGATATAATAAAGTAAATGAAAATATAATTTCTATAAATGACTGATATTGAAAATATAATTAGTGAACATATTTGCATTGAGATTATAGATTTCAATGTACTGACATAGATGCATGAAAGATGTGATCGTTTTGCACAAATAGCTTAAAGAGAAAGTTTAGAAACCGACATATAGCTAGTAAGTGGATTTACTGGTGAGCCATTTTTTTCCTGTTTCTGTATTCTCTTTTGTGAAAACTTATTATCGAATAGTAGATAAAGCCATCAGTATAACATATGATTTATAAAACATAATAACCCAACTAGTAAACCAATTGTTATTTTGGCAAATTGTACAAAGTTACATTTTTATTTTTTAATCTATTTGAATATAATTTTCAAGAAACTAAAGAGACCTCATTCAAAGTTGAATGAATTATAATGAAAATAAAGAATATAATATCATTGCTGAGAAATTTGTAAAAGTAATACATAATTTTCGATATAATAAAGTAAATGATCTTACTGGTGGAAGAAAGCAAATGAGCTTAAGAGTACTTGTTGGATATTACATAATATTAATGGCATGAAATATTTGAGAGTATTTCCTATCACATATTCATACTAGTATACATACATATTTATTTATGGTTGTCCAAAGGTTTTTTTTACATTGCAATGAACAAGTTTTTATACAATTAGTATACATATGATCTGGATATTGGAGAGATATTTTAAACTACCTTTTTTCTTTTTTATCATTGAAAATTCATGTTGTAGAAATGTGTGTGTGTGTGTGTGTGTGTGTCTGTGTGTGTACATACATAAATTAGCAATACTCTGTGAACCACAGTGCATACTTGAAAAGATACATTAAGAGCCAAAATTATGCTTGAATTAAAAAGGTCATTGCTACTTAAAAAAATATTTTACCTATAGGTCAGTCCAGATAGTATTTCTTTAGACCACACTGTTGGTATTCATTTGTAGTTCTCCTCAACTGAATTCAATGTTGAAGGGAACAGTAAACATTGAGAATTAAATTAAACTGTATCAACTTTTTAAATGCTCTGAGAAGAAATGGATATAAAATATAAAATAGATATTTCCTACTCAATTATGTTATGTCTCTGTTTTCCTTAATATTTGATTTTAAAATGGAACACAGACTTTGTTTTATGATCACCTAGTTAAGTTGGCATGCTACCCATGTGGCATGCCATCTGTTTTCCCATTGGCTTCATGGGGTTTGCATAATCTTTTGAATTTACTAAGTTTGAAGTTTTAGCTTTTGATACACAGACTCAGTAACTTGATTTGGTTAGAAAACCAAGTATTCAAATCCTCTTATTAGAGATGGACTGACTAAGGTCTATAGGGAACAGGAGACTAGTAAATAAAATATGGATTCCAGTATATTGTTTTTCCCATTAAAAATATCTTTACCATGGATCATAATGTTTCCGTCAGTGTAACCAACACTTTCTCTCTTGGTAACAAATGGGAAAGAATAAAAGAAAACATGAAGAAAATAAATAAGCATAACTCACAATCTCATCAATAGATGAAACAGTGTTAAAACTATTCTGCATACAATTTAAATATAATAATATCATGTCTCAAAGTTTGCATTGCTTTTATTTTTACTTAATATTTTCCCATGCTATTCATAACAATTTTTGAATATCTTAATGTCTCCTTTGTAACTTTTGATATTGGTATGTTGTAGTTTACTCTATCACCCCTATAAAGTAGGTAATTATGCTATCTCCAATACTCAGCTAATACAAACAAGTTGACAATGCACATCTTTGTCAACATTTTCCTTTATTTATCTTAGAAAAAAATTAGGAAGTAGAACTATTATGTATCAAAATATTATTGTAAAGTTTCTTACACTGTATTGGTTTCTAACATGTTTACAATAATACATATATCCAGCAGTAATATTCAAGAATGCCTGTTTTTATTAGATCCTAGTTTGATTTACATATTACCAAATTTGGCAGTTGAAAATTATACTTTATTTCTGTTCTTACTTGCATAATAGTGAGGTCTAAAATCTTAATATGTTAATTATTCTTTTTTATTTTTTGAGAATATTATGTTTTTAAAGATCTGTGGCCTTTCTGATTTGCATGATTCTAAAATAAATTAGATTGCATACTCTTTTTTTATGAAAAAGTGTTAATATCATTTTCTTTAATTATAATAGCAGAGCATATAATTATTGAATGACTAGAAAATCCACAAGAGGAGGGAGAGAGGAGGAGACAGGGAAGACTAAAGAGAAAACAAAAGAATAAGAACAACAATCATTTAAGGTTTTATTCCTAGAAATAACCACTGATGCCACATAGGTTTATAATTGTTGTCACACACATACACCACTTCAGAAAAAAATGAATGCTTTATTTACAATTGCTAAGCCCATTTTCTTATAGGCAGAATAGGAACAGAATTGGTACTTTTCTTGTAGGTTTTGTGACTATTAATAACATTTTTTTCCTGTAAACTGTATTCTATGTGGCCTATAGTAAGTGCTTGATAAAACGTTTACTGGGGTCTTAGTGATTATGCTATCATGTAACTATTATATAATTCAGACAATCCTTTTTTCTAGTCATTTATTTTGTTTCCTTTTTCAGGCTGTTCTACTACTTAAGTAGCTCATCTACTGAAGAGGGAAAAGCATTTTCTTAATGATTTACACTTTGGATCCTGCTTGTGCTTTCCATTGTGAGGATTTTTGAAGGAACTGTGGCCAGTAACTGCTGCACCTCAAATTGCCCTGTATAACAGAGCATGTGGGACAAAAGGAAGGAAATCTCAAAGTTTAAAAGGAAAACAGAGCATTAGATAGTAAATGAGATTTGGGGAAAAATCCAGATTGATTTTATAGTATAGGTATACTACTTTGAAATGCCTTAATAACTTACGTTAAAGACTGTGATTTTAACAGTATGTTAGTCTGCTGGGGCTCCCTTCTCATTATGTGCTCACAGGGCCTTTCCTTTGTGCACAGGTGCTCCTAGTATTTCTTTCCCTTCTCCTAACCCCACAGGACACTGATTCTGTGGGGTTAGGATCCCACCTTTATCACCTCATCTAACATCAGTTACCTTTTTAAAGGCCATATTTCTGAATACAGTCACATTGGGGCTTAAGGCTGCAACATATGGATTTTGAGGAGGACATGATTTAGTGTGTAGCATTTGGTAAGGATTTTGGAGTTATTTTTATATTTCCCTTGGCATACCTATGCTAATACTGGCCAGAAGTTGTCTGTAGAAAATTGGGTTACTTTAACAGGTGGTAAAGGATGCTGTTGCTTCAAATTTTGAGCCGATATTCATCATTTAAAAAAAAAAAAACATGAAAAGAGAAAAAAAAATAAAAACAAAACAAAAACCTTACTGACATTGAGAAATAACTCTTGACTCTTAAGTTATTGGACTTATTTTACAAGGAAGTAAATATTAACCTCAGCGTCATGATATTTGGAGGGAAATTGCAGAAATTACTCCAGGTAAATGCATATAGACTCTAGGTATTAGTGAGAGAATTAGACTCTACCAAAATGGTATGAGTAATCTAGATTGAGCATTTTTAAGAAACTTCTGATGAGTTTTCAGCCAGAACTCATTGAACTTATTGATAACAGCAGCTGAACTATTTGAACATTTCTCTAATGGGAGAAAAAGTATATGGCAGATCAAAGTGAAACAGTTCAAGACTCTTGCCTACTTATGTTATCTGGAGCTAAATTTACCAGTGACTATGTTGCTGCCATGGACAAGAAATAAAAACTAATTTGGAACTGCTAGTTGAAGACTCTGCTCCAAAGAGCAGAAAAGGTATGTGGAGAACATTTACCAGGGGTAGGTGGGATTCAAAACAGGTTTATTTGGTGGTCATGAATCTCATTCTACTAAATTAGTTATATAAGATATGTCACATTTTAACATTTTCTTTAGATGAAATCATATCTACTACTGAACCTCCATTGTTCTGGGTTAGAAAAAATCCATCTCAGTCATGAGTCAGGTTCCCAAGGTCAGGCAAAGGAAGCTGGGGTTCTTACCCTCATCAGAACTCTTAGAAAGATCCCTCTGATCTTTGGCCCATAATGCTCTGATAACAATTTCATAGACCCTTGATAAGTATGATCCTGTACTTTTTTGTTTTTTTGAGGTGACATTGACTAATAAAATTATATAGTTTTCAAGTGTACAGTTCAATAATACATTATCTATATATTGCATTGTGTGCTCACTACCCAAAGTCAAACTTTCCCTCATGATATATTTGACCCACTTTGTCCTCCCCCATCCCTTTACCTCTGGTAAGCACTAAACTATTACCTGTGTCTATGAGTTTTTGTTTGTTTATCTTGTTCATTTTTTGCTTTCAGTTTTATATCTCACATATGAATGAAATCAAATGATTCTCAAATTATTCTGTCTGATTTATTTCACCTAGTATGATAATCTCAAGATCCATCCATGTTGTTGCAAATGGCAGTATTTCATCTTTTCTTATGGCTTAGTAATAGTTCATTGTATATATGTACCACATCTTTATCCAAATCATCTATTGTAGGACACTTTAGTTGTTTCCATGTTTTGATACCATGAAAAATGCAACAGACACCAGGGTGCATATATCTTTATGGATATATAATAGATGTTTTCAAATTTTGGGGGTGGATAACCCAGAAGAGGGATTGCTGGGGCATATGGTAATTCTATTTTTAGTTTTTTGAGGAACCTCCATACTGTTTTCTGTAGCCATACTGATTTCCATTCCCACCAGCAGTATATGAGCATTCCTTTTTCTCCACATCTTCTCCAACACTTGTCATTACTTTTCCTGTTGATAATAGCCATTCTAACAGGTGTGAAGTGGTATCTTATTGTGGTTTTGATTTGCATTTCCCGAATAATGAGGTCAAGCATCTTTTCATATGTCTGTTGACCATTTGTATATCTTCTTGGGAGAAGTGTTTGTTTAGGTCCTCTGCCCATTTGTTAATTGGATTGTTTGTTTTTTTGTTGTTGAGTTGTATGAGTTCTTTATATATATTTTGGGTATTAGCTCCATATCAGAGGTGTCATTTGCAAATATCTTCTTAATATCTTAGAGAGGAAAAAGAATCTTAAAATTTCCAGAAACCTGATCAGCCAACTAAATTCGTATTACTGGTTAAGCTAATTTTATAGAATCTGAAAAGGTATTTTCTAGGGCTGTTCTCAGGAGAAAAAAAAAACAAACAAACAGGCAAACAAACAAATGGCAAGAGTTCAGATGATGAAATTGAGAGCAAATTAAATGCTGGAGACTAGGGAATCAGAGGTCTTACAAGGATTTCTTAGACTACATTCAGTTCGAACCTCCATGAGACAGTTTGCCATATGTAAGATATAGAACTATACTTTATATACTCAAGTGTGAGTAATTTTGTGTGTGAGTAATTTTGAAGCACTGCTTCATATTATAGGATTTTGAGTGTATAGCCTGGATATTCAGACAAGAGTGTCTGAAGATTTAACAATATGTTTTCTCTAGAACTTCTCAATAGTTTCCTAAGGAAAACAATCAAATGGAAGTCAATCAGAACAAATCAGAAAACATGGTGTTCAGAGGCATTACAAAAGTGAATAAAAAATAGGTCCAGGCCAATTAGAAAATGAAGAAATATTATTCATTGTAGTCACCATGCTATACATTAGATCCCTGGAACTTTTTCATCTTATAATTGGAGATTTGTACCCTTTGACTAACTTGCTTTTTAATGCTCTCGCCATAACAACAACAAAATGGTAATTATATGAGGTAAAGGATGTGTTAACTAACCTTATTGTGGTAATCATTTTGCAGTATATAAGTATATTAAATCTTCACACTGTATACCTTAAGCTCACATACTCTTATATTTTAATAAAGCTGGAAAAACAAAACCAAAAAAATATTTACATATATTATTTTTAATGTAGAATTACAATTTACATAGTATTTTGCCATTTACTTTTAGTTACAACTTTAAATGTAAGTAATTTCCTAGATTAATAAATATTTTGTAAGTAAAAAAAGGCAGGAAAAATAAAATAAAATTATTGCTTTGTGGGTTGAAAGGGGCACTAGGTATCAAAATGAAACATTGCAGCCCATTCCTTGGGTGTATGCCAGCACTGTTACAGGGAAATGTTGCAGGGAAAAACAACATGTTATAAATCTTTGTGATCCATCCCTTCTTATAACTGCTAAAGGAGAAGGACAGTTTTCTGGTAAACTACTTAGCATTCAGTAAACAGGCTATTGATAGAACAGACCATACGTCAGTACATGACAAAGGGTGAGAGATAAAAAGGGGTGGAAAGGAGAAATTGTGAAAGTGCAATATATAGAGGAGGACGGAGGAAAAGGAAGTTTGAGTGAGTAAACAATTGTTAGAAAAAGTACAGCATTGAAGAGAGGTATGTGTAGAGAAAAGGTTAAGGACATAGTCTTTTTTTTTTTTCCCCAATGTAATGTTTCCTTATTCATCTGGAAGAAATCTACATTGAACCACTGCATTATTTTTCAAAGGTTTAACATTAAGTTTATGTTTCTTTTAAATGTCTCGCAATGCTGGAACTGGCCTTAAGATGGCCCCCATACATTTGTATTATACATGTATAAAATGAAATGTGTATGAACAACTGTCAGGCAGAAGAGCGAATGAGATGGGAGAGTAGCTAGGAGGTGGCAGCTGGACTCCAAGAGTAGCTGAGTCATTTTACTAAATGGGAAGTTTTCCTGGTTGATAGATCTTGCTCTATTCAGAATAGTCTTGTGTCCTGAAGCCTATGCAGCTCTTTTAAAAAATTTTATTAAGTTTTTTGGGGTGACATTGGTTAATAAAATTATATAGGTTTCAAGTGTACAATTTTATAATACATTATCTGTATATTGATTGTATTGTATGTTCACCACCCAAAGTCATGTCCCCTTTCATTGCCATATATTTGACCTCCTTTACCCTGTCCTACCCAACCTTGTTTTCTCTCTCCTCCGTGGCCAACTCTCCATAGCTCTTCCTGGGCTTTTATGGCCATAATAAATGACTGTTTAACTTTTCTATGCTTTAATATGTGTCCTAATAACATACCTCATCCTAAGTTATTCTCTATCAGAAAAGCCAAAAAGAGTCTAATGGAAAGAATAGTTATTTCACTTCATATTGAAGTAGAATTTTATACTTTTTAGCCATTTAAGGATATACTACTTTCAGACAATAATGTTGTAATACACAGTTTTCCAAAAGTGTAGAATATTTCACAGCAAGTTTGATCACAGAGAGAGAGGAGCACATTTTATATCATTTTGAAATAATTAGTGACCTAGAACGAAACCATACTGTAGTACTGATGAAACAGAGTCTGAGGAGTTAGAAACTGAGGAACAAGATATGCAAAACCTCTTATGCTGTTGACGTCAGCAAAATGTTTCTGTACTGGGGAAAACAAAACACCATTTAGGCAGAGTAATATATATAGAATGTCATTTAGTAATGGGCTCCCTTCACTAAAACTTCAATTCTACTTCAATTCTTCAATTCAATTCAGATCTACTGTGTTAAAAAACTATATGTGGGAAGGATAAAAGGAGGTTGCATGAAGGTCAAACTGGAGAAGGCAACACAAAAAGTTATATTAATGTCTAATTAATTCATGGGTTTCTATATTATTAATTAATGGAAATTTTCATTATTTGTGTTAAGAATCTGCTAAGTGAATACTATTTCACTTAGGACATAAAGTCAACATTTTATCTGTTGTTGCTACAAGTTAATGGGGTAAAACTAACATTAACCACAGAGTTTTCCCCATGAACTTACATTCTTCCTTGTGTGTGGGCTGATGCAGGTTTCATTGGGGCTCTACAAACATCTTATCTAAATCCTTATTTGGATTCAACATACACAACTGAGTACTTAAGTAAAATTGATCATTCTCAATTTTAATAGCTGTCAATTTCTGGAACATTATTTCTAAAAGATACCTTTAAGATCACTTCCTTTAGAATTTCCAAAATAATATTTACCTGTTTTCCATAAAATACTAATATTGGCATTTGACACACAGAAACAAAGCACACTGCAGTACAGAAGAGAACATGCTAAAGAGGAATTAGCTGTAAGAAGCTCTGACAGATGTGAAGTGCTTCATCCACATTGCTCTGTGATTTTTAAAATATGTAGTCAATTAAAAATTGCTTAAGAAATACAGACCTATCACACTATCATAGAAATAATTTTTGCATAAACACATTTTGGTTTACTTTTGCATATTTAAGTAAAAAAAGAACAAAGTTTTCTTGCTCCAGTTGTACTTTAATTATATGTGAAAGATGCATTTTTATATCAATTTTTCATAGATGGTAAATGTATTTTTATTGTTGACATTTCATGACTATACATAAAATATTTAACATAATGAATTTATTTTAGAGCTGACTTATTTCCTGAGAGTAGAGATGTTTTGTTGCTATTTGAAAAGTGGTGTTGAGATACGCACATATATGTGTATGTGTGTTTTTACTATTGCAAGAATAGGTGTTGAATAAATACCAACATAGAAAGGTTCAACACCAATTTCTATAAAGAATCCTACAGAAATATGTCAACTGTAACCCAGAAAAGTCACAAAACAAACTGAGGGCAACTCACCCCAAGCATAATTATTGTCAAGCTGTGGCAAAACCGTTTGCCAGGTGATAACTTGGTGGTAGGGACAGCACATCTCCAGCACTTCCTGTGACAGTATGACTGAGTGTTCCAGTATAGTTCTAGATTAAAAGTAGTCTTGATAATCATGGTAATTAATTAAGCCTCAGGTAATTTTATTAATGCAGTTTATTGTGAGGTTAAATAGAGTTAGCCATGATCTAATATATAAAGAGAAAGACAAAGAAATGTATTATGAGACAAAATAAAACAGAGATGATCTCCAAATGCCCTCAAAATTTTCAGAGTTCGAACTGATGGTGCTGTAAAACCAGATAGAATATTAAGATAGTAAATCGGTTGGTGCACACAGATTGGTGATGAACAGATTTACCATCTCATTCATTCATTCATTCATTTATTCATGTAGTGGATTTGTCGAGTGCCCACAGGTCTGCAAGAGCTTGTGCTGAGTACTGTGGATATACTGGGAATTGTCTCTACCCATATATCTGTCAATCAGCTGGCCTATCATTTCTATCCTATATTAAAGTATGCCTATGTATCTAACAACATGACATATCTAAGGAGATTTTCCTAGAAAGAATTGCAGTCCTTATGAAGCAGACTAGCTTTTCTATCTGTTTATAAACAAGGACTAGTATTGACATTTTACTATAAGGAAATCACATGGGGAATTGATTTGTGTCAGTGAACAGATGCTCAAAACAAATAACAGATCACTGGTGCTCACTCTTGAAATCACCTACTTTTTAAAACTGTTCATGTTATAGACAAAGAAGGAAGGAAGGATGGAAGGAAAGATGGAGAGAGGGAGGGAGGAAGGAAGGGAGGGCAGTAGTTATATTGATAAGAATAATAAATTGAGTGTTGTTATTTTTTCTACATATTCAAAATACTACTTTAAAAAACCATGGTTAAGTAGGCTTTGTATTTATTATAAAAACTGTTGTTTTTACAAGTTATAATTAATACGCTTCTGAATTTTCACATAAAACTTTCACTGGTTAACTGCTAATATCTTAGTTATTTTAACATGGTTTTTATATTATAATTTGTGCCTGAGTGCTCTTTAAACCTCCTTTATTCCTCATTCGGTTTGTAAATTGACAGTTTTCAAGGGACTAATTTAACTCAGAATTCATCTTTTAAGAATATTTATAGATTTAGATAGTCATAATTTCCGTTATGTACCATTTGCTTATTGTTACCACATAGCTTAATTTTGAAAGATGAACACATTTTGGTTTTGGAAAAATAAGTTTCTCTTTATCTAGAGATTAGGTACTGAATAAGCTTCTAATGATTCTTTTATTTCAACCTTGTATTGAAATAGCTTATGTTTCCAATCAGTTGTAACCTCAAGTATCAAGTATGAGCTTATTTATATTCATATTTTAGTGTGATTGCCAAGAAAAAATCCATAAATATTTATTGTTTGCTATTGTCCATCCCACTCTTTTAGATTATGATACATGTGTCTTTACATTAAAGTTAAATTTGCTGTAGAGGTGTACTGATAATCATCAAATAACAAAGACAGACAATGCCTAATTTATCTAGATATGGAAAATGAGTTTGATGAATGGTAACAGATTATTTAAAACGTGCGTGTATGAGAATGAGGGTGTGTGTGTATATGTATGTCTATGCATGTATGTCTTGACGCCTACAGAAAACACTTTGCCAAGTGGTTTCCCACCAGTTTTATTATGAACTCAGTTCTGTACCCAAATCTAGTAGCAGAAAATTCTTCAGAAACAAAGCTGCCAGTGCAGTGCTTTGAACTTTCGTAATTTTATTGAAAAATCTAAATCCCATTTTTTTCCACCTGCCACTCTAGATGTCTAACAAAAACTGAGAGTTTATAGCAGCAGAGAAGTGGCTGAGGAGGCAATGACAGCTGAGGTCGAAGTAAATAGATTTCCCATCCAAGATCTAGAGCCGTTGTTGTTGTCAGTCTGCTCTCGTAATAAGCACGCCACTTTAAACCTTTGGAAAGACCTTTCCCAGCCTTCTCTAACTCGTTTTAATCTCATGGTGCTTCATATATCTCACTCTGGCTGCAGCAATGTGCACCAAGTTCAGCGACTGTTTCTACACTGAAAATATTGGAGGTATTGCTGTCCTACCTATCATAAAAGTTCAAATGAGCCTTCACCCCAGAGACTACATTCAGACTCCCTCAGGGTCCAAACATGTATCTCCTTTTAATGTTAGCTATAATGTTTAAAATGTAGAATAGATACCCTTCAGCTGCCAACACATGGATGAACTTTTGTGTAACATTTTTTAATTCTGCTCAGGGCAGTACACTAAATTTTGAGGATACGTCCTTCCCAGCTTACTCTCTCTAATTCTTGAAACTTAAGAATACTATACATTTTTCCATATGTTTTCCCAGAAACAGACCCTGAGACAAGGATTTGAGTGCAAGACTTTATTTGGGATGTACACCAATCAAGTAAAGTATAAGGAAATAAGACAGACTAAAGGAAGGCAGCAAATAAAATGCGAGTTTGAAAGCCGCCTTTCAGAGGTTGGAGCTATCTCTGCAGGGAACCCTTGGAAAATGGAATAGGCAATCTGTTCCAGAGTCATCGCACATATAAAGAAGGGACTCAGGTGTATTTGTACACAGTCTCCCGTAAGAACTGGATGTGGGCTGCTTTCAGAGCTCTGTTACTGCCCTTCAGTGAAAGCCTTTAGGCAAAAAGATACATGTACTGGGAGTGAAAAGTCTGCAGTGAACACTGAAGAGGAAAGGCTCAAATATGGCTGGGGTTTGGGCAGTACCTGCCCTACTTGACCCATCACATTGCTAAAATCCTCATCTTATCATCTTTACCTTTGAAATGCGTAAAGAATCCGGCAACATTCATTACCTCCACTGCTATACCCAGCCACCGCCATTTATTAGTGGGATAGATTAACTTGTTTAGAATGGGTTCAAAAAGTAAATTGGAGAGAAATAAATATAAGGCGGTCAGTGAGACTGTTTCTTTTAGTTTTACAATAAAGAAAAACAGAGATTTAGTGCGGTAATTTTAAAGAAAAGTAGAATCACGATTGTACATATTTTTAAGGATGAGGGAAGTTACCTCATATTGGCATATGAGAAGATTTATCCAGTAGAAAGAAAATATTGATGCCAAAGAAAGAAGAAAGACTTTCTGAAGAAATATTTTTGAGTGTACTGAAAGTGAAGGAATCATTGGAGTACTGGTGGAAGGTTTGGCTTTCGTTAGTTTGACCCAGCAATGCAGAGTAACAGAAGAGCAGGCAGAAGTTATGATCACAGATGCAGGTAAATGAGTGGTGGTAGATGTGTGCCATGTTCTCCTCAGAAGGTGCAATGTTTAAATCTGATAGTGAGTGGAGTTGTTACTGTGAATAATGATAATGAAGGAGGTATTAGATGTTGGAGGAAAGAAAAAGGGTTATGAAAGAATTATTGAGAATAGGATAATAAATGGAGTAGAGAAATTTTTTATGCATTCTAGGTATATTGAGAAGTTTAATAACTATTCTTTACACAATGGAACTGTTGTTTTTAAATGTAAATTACAGCATATCACTTCTGGAATCAAAACCTATCACTCTTGGGATTAAAAACAAAGGAGTTACCTGTCCTGTATCGTGCAGCCTCTGGATAGCCACGTAATTTCTGCCCACTGTCCATCTTTTTCTGCCCTAGTTACATTGGCCTCTTCTTGATTCATCAGCCATGTGAAGGTGACTTTTGTCTTTGAGGTTTTGCCTGGTATCCTCTGCCTGAAAATCTCTTACCCTGATAAGAGCTTGGTATGCTCCTTCAGTTTTTTCAAGTTTACGTCACTGTCACTTTATGAGAGGCTTTCCTGACCTCACATATATCAGTTTCCCACCTTCTGTATCCTCTTTGTCCCACTTTACTTTTCTCCTTAGCACTTATCAGTGTCTGATTTCTGTATTGTCCAGTTTTCTCTCTAAACCATAACGTTTTCAGGAGAAAGTTTGCTTAGTTCATTGTCCTATCTTTGGTGCCAAAATAAATGCTTGGAATTCATTGTACATTTATGAAGTGATTAGAGTCCTAAAAGGATGTATGAAAGTATATATACCAGAAATTATGTGTTACTTCTTTTAAAAACTTTTTACTTTCAATATCTAGAACCCACCATAATCATTATTAAAAGGGAATGATCAGGTATCTAGAACAGTAAAAAAAGGAAAAAGAAGATACATGAACTGAATAGGGTCTTTCTGAATAAAATTAACAACTGCTGAAAATATACTTGTGACTATCCTCATTAATTTTACTGATTTGGATGTCATGACAATTTTTTGTCAATATTGTCAGCCCAGGACTGATTCAGTTGATGTGAGTAATCTTGCCTGCCACAGTATTTCATCAGTTTTCTGTGTTTTTATAGTTTTGTATGTATTTTAAATAAAAAAAAAATAGGTTGCAGCAAACTATATTGTATTTATATTTTTCAGTTATTCAGACCCTTTTAAAAATATCACTTTTTATATATTATCTATCACCCTCCCCTTTTCCCTCTGGCAACTACTGAACTGTGGTCTGAGGTTTTGTCTTGTTCATTTGTTGCCTTCAGACATAATTTTATTTGCAGTTTTTATGTTGTTTTTTTTTAAATAAAAACATAATAGATACTTTTTCCTCCACTGTTTTTTTTTAAAAAATAAAAGTATAATATATATACATATAATATTCCCATCCTATATATAAATTTTACATAAATATATATGCTTGATCTGTGTATAAATTATACATATAATGCACATTTATAAATTATACATATTGTGATTTTGTTTTCAGAAAAATGTGGGTGCTGTATACATACATACATGTATGCATGTGTTTCCCTCCCTCTTTTTGTAGACAAAGAACCTTACATCCCCTTCCTTCACTTACCAGTATATACTAGATATTGCTTCATCAATATCTGGCCATATAATTCATTAGTTTTGCAGGTAAATGTACACATTACTGTGTATTAAAGCAGTTTATAATACTAGTTACCTATTGCCTGACATTCTGGTTGTTGTCAGTATTTTGTATAATAAATATTAATTAGCCTTGTCCCTAAATCACATTTTTGCTTTCATGTATTTAGGGTGGTTTCTTGATTAGTATTGCTGATTCGAAGGGTAAACAACTATAAAATTATGATAAATATTGCCAAAATTGTCTCCATTTTATTGCACAGTTTTGTTCTCTTACAGCAAAATGTGATGTGCATTCCCCCATGACCTCACTAACAAGTCTGTTGTCTAACTTATTAATTTTTTGTCATTCTTACATGTAAGAAATTATATCTCTATGTAATTTTAATTTACACTGTTTTCCTTTTTATTGGAATTTGTGAATGCAGAGAGCTGTCTGTAGGCATTTTTCTGTGCTGTTTTATGTAAATGATTTGAACATCCACAGATTTTGTATCCATGAGGGGTCCTGGAACCAATCCTTTCTGAATACTGGGGTACTATATTGAAATTCTGAAGGAGTCAAAAGCTATACTTGGACTTTCAAATGCAGTTGGCATCCTGCCCCCATGTTCTTCAAAAGTTAACTGTATGTATCTTATTTTTTGATGTTTCATCACAAATTCTTATGTGTATTATAAACTTCTTTTTTAGGAATCTAAGGAGATAATTCAGATTTTTTTCTTTAGATTTCTGTGTATATATGATGAAATGTATTAATGGTTTCCATCCATTGAAATTCCTTCACATTTCTTTAATAAACTTTCTATAACAGAGTTAGAAATTCTTCTAGAACTGTACTAAACTTTCTTTTTCAGTTCTCTTGATTATCTGTCCCAAGGATCCAGACTATTTTGTGCATTGCTATATTGCCACCACTCAAAATATTATAGGATGTATAATAGGTACACGTGAAGTACTGTTTGAATGAATAACTGTCTTAAAACATTTTTCTTTATCCTATTTTTATAAATAATACATGTCAGCTCTTCAATGTCAGCATTAAAATAATAACAGATATCACTATTATTGAAACCCATTTCATTTAAAATAACCCATTTAATTTAAAATAAAATAAACCATTATTTTAAAATAAAAGAACTCAGGCAATATATTTTTTGAAACAATAATTGAATTCAGAAAAAAATTGCAAAGGCTTCTCTTGACACATTGTTCTCTACAAATTCTTTCTGCCTATTTCCTACCTACCACTAATGCTCCAGTCTGAAACTCAGATGTGATTCTCTTTTTCTCTCCTGCAAACCCTCCATTTTTTTGTTTCTCTTATTCTCTCAGTTCTTATAAATGTCTATAGATTTAAAAAAATTTTCTTCACAAGCTAGCTTTTTGTGTAAGAACAAACACTTAATTTTTGTTAAACACCTTTTCAGCATCTTTTGAGAAGCTTTTTAGATTCTTTTGATACATTAATGTTATTGATTTTATTTCAAACTTTTAAAATATTAAATATCTTGTATGTAATATTGGTAGTATTCTAGATCAGGAAAAGACAGTGGTTAACAGTTGATTTTGTTTTTTATAACCCACTGAAATGCATTCTTAGCATTTTGTCCAGATTTTAATATTAATGTTCATAAACAATGTTAATTTGCTTTTTTCTACCTTTCATTTTTACAGTGTTTAAATATGCAAAGTACATTTATTGCTTACATTTTCAAATCACTTTTATGGAATTACATTAAATATATATTTAATTTTAGCTAATTTGAAGGAATTCAATAACAAAAAAACTATAAACTTCTAATAGTTAAAATTGATATATATTATTTATTTACTTCTTTCTTGAATATTTATGTATTTAGGTTTTACCATGTGCATACATATAATTATACATCAAAGGAGATAATAGAATGATAAATACTGTAGTGAAGGTTTTGTATAGAAATCGACTAAGTACAAGGCTACCTTAGAATACACAGGGAAGAATCTCAACAGAGGTCTGTTTGATCTAAGATATGGATGATACAAGTTGGAATGGTTAAGATTTAGAAATTTACCCAATATAAGCAGAGCTCTGAAAGAGGAAGAATATAGGGGAAAAAAATACATATAGGGCAGACCATGGTGAACCTTATATTCCACAGTGAGGAATTTAGCAATCCATTTTTTCTCCCTAAGACTAATATTAATCTATTTTCATATCTGAAATCTCAACTCTAATTATACCCCAATCACTTTTATTTTATGAGAATTCTTCATCTCATACAGTAAATACAACATTGCCAGATTAGCATGAATATACCACTTCAGACACTTCCATGTATTATGTGGCACTTTATTGTTTTTAGGTAAAACCTAAATAAAGTAGGCAGTGTAGTTTGAAATTTCCACAAGGTGATTATTATCTTGATCTACAGCTTTATCTTTCTATTTTAACCTTGTCTTATTTGCTGAAGCTCTGTTCCCATACCCCAATTTTGCATTTCCTTTGATCCACTTTGTTGATAAGAGAAGTATGTACATTCTTCAGGAATTCTTTACAAACGTGCAATTTTTTAGAGGGTTTTAAAATGTAGACAGTGATCTTTGACAAGGGTGCCAAGATGAAACAAAAGGGAAAGTATAATGTCTTCAACAAATGATGCTGGGAAAATTGGCTATCAACAAGTGAAAGAATTAAAGGGTGCCCTTATCTTAAACCACACACACACAAAATTAACTCAAACTCAATGAAAGGCTTAAATATAAGACCTAAACTGTGCAATCCTGGAAAAAAAACATAGGGGAAGAGCTTCTTGACATTAGCCTCAGCAATAATTTTTTGGGTTTGACACCAAAAGTTCAAGCAATAAATGCAAAGATAGACAAGTGGAACTATACCAAACTAAAAAGCTTCAGTACCACAAAGGAAAAATCAACAGAATGAAAAGGCAACCCACATAACTGATTGAGAAAATACTTGCAAGTCATATCTCTGAGGTGGGTTTAATATCCAAATTATATAGCGAACTCCTACAACTCAATAGGAAAAAAACACAAGTTACCCAATTAATTAGAAAAAGGCAAAAGATTTGAATTGGCATTTCTCCAAAGAAGATATACAAATGGCCAGAGGTATATGAAAATGTTTTCAATATCACTAATCATCAAGGAAATGCAAATTAATACCACGATGAGATATTACCTAACACCTGTTAGGATGGCTAGTATCAAAAAAAAAAAAAAAAGTGTTGATGAGGATGTGGAAAAATTAGAACCCTTGTATACTGTTGGTAGAAAGTAAAATGGTGCAGCCACTTATAGAAACAGTAATTAGGTTCATCAAAAAATTTAAAATAGAATTACCATAGCATCTAGCCATCTCACCTCTGGGTACATATCCAAAAGAGTTGAAATCAGAATCTTGAAGAAATATTTGTGCTCTCATGTCCATAGTAGCATTATTTACAATAGTCCAGACATTCAAACAACTAACTGTCTAGCAACACATGAAAGTATAAAGACCATTTGGTATCTACATATGACAATATTTATTAGCATTAAAAAAAATAAGAAAATTCTGTCATATGCAACAACAGGGATGAACCTGGAGGTCACTACTCTAAGTGAATTAAGCCATCACAGAGAAACAGACACTGCATTATTCCACTTATATGAGGTAGCTAAGAGAATCAAAATTGTAGAAACAGTAGAACAGTGGTTTCCAGAAGCTGAGGGGAATGGTAAATGGGGAGTTGTTGTTCCACAAATATAAACTTTCAACAACACATGAATAAGATCTATAAATCTGCTACAAAGCAACATGCATATAGTCAACACTTTAGTACATTATACTTAGAAATTTGTTGAGGATAGATCTCATGTAAAGTGTTTTTACCATAAAAAAGAAAAAACAGAGATATAGATATGTTTATTGCCTTGATTGTGGTGATGGTTTCACCACTATATGCATATCGCCAAACTCATCAAATTGTATAAATTATTCCTCAGTACAGTTGTTTTTTATAAGAACAGATTGGCTGAATAGATAAGAATAAGTAATTTATGGATATCTGTTATTAATTTTGTGGTAAGCTTTAGGTCCAGCAACCTCCCGAAATACAGAATGGTAATATTTCAAATAAATTTATTGAGGACAAAATGAAGATTTGAAATTCTAACTCATAGCATCTCTCAATCAATCCTCCGTCCTTCCCTCTCTCCCTCCCTTCCCCACCCGGCCTCTCTCTCTGATGCAGGACAGGGCAAATTCCCACAAGTGGCCCTGCACAAAGAGAGGGTTCCTCACTGAACACAAGAAAGAATTCAAGCATGCTACAGAGTTAGAGACAAAAGGAAAGTTTCTTAGAGAAGGGCTAACACTCCATAGACAGAGTGTGGTCCCCTGTCAGAAGCAGAGTGAAAGATCCTGGGAGAGACTCAGAGGGGCACAGAAGGAGAGGCAGACAGTGAGAGGAACAGAGGAAATAAGACATTGAGAGAAACCCCAGCTGTATGGGGAATTCAGTTTATAAATCAGTCTTCGTTTCTGTGAATTACAGTTTAAAGACTTTGTTTACCCATTTTCCTTTGATGGTATGGTATACAGAGTGAAAGGATGAGAGTATGTAACAAGAAAGGGTAAGAATAGGTAGTGTGAAAGGCCTGCTGGCAATTCCTAGCCTCTGATCCATAGGTTCCCCTTGGTTTTAGCAGTGGGGAATAAATAATTTTATTTTGTGTATCTGATTTCCTGTTTTCCCTGTAAGGTGTGGATAAATGGTTTGTTAGCAATCCCAGCAGAAGTCTTGCTTCATTCTGCAGGTTCCCTTGTGGTCTGGCTCTAAGACTGATCAGCATATTATATTCTCTGAATATAGCTTGATTTAATTTTTAGTTCTCTTCCCTCCTTCCTACATTATTTCTATTATTTTTATCTATTTATACAAATAAAAGGATTTCTTTGCATTTTGACAAAATTTACTACCAGATTAGGGAAACTGAGAGTGGTGCAGAAAGATTAAGCCATGCTGCAGTGTGCAGCTTTATCCCCTTTCCTCACTTTATATCTCTTACAGGCCCCATTCTGTTCATTTTCAAGATTTATTATTCAGTCGATGCTTTGTGCCTGCTGACAAGTTTATGCTCTTTCTTCTACCTGTTGTTTTCTTCCTGATATGTGTCATCATCTCGCAAACTCCTGATCAGTCATCAAAAATGAGTTCAAACGTAGCATTCACAGTGAATCTTTTTCACATTACACCTAGATATTGTCACTCCTTCCTTTGTCTATCTACTGTTTACATAAACATAATTTAACTGTTTATCCTTCTCCTATATGAATGTGAGCTCCTCAAGACTGGAATAACAATAAACTTCATCTTTATTTTTCTGGATTATGAATGATAATGGAAAAGATTTCACACACATATACACACAAATGAGCTATCAGATACTTCAGAATGAAAGTTAAGAAACTACAATAGTTCTGTGTGTGTGTGTGTGTGAGTGTGTGTGTGTGTGTGTGTGTGTATATAGAACATATTACTATGCCTATAGAGCTCTTTGCTCTGTCTTTTTCTTATTTCTATAGTTTTTAAATATGTATACATATTTGAATTATCTGCAGACCTTTTAAAACATGGTTATTTCTGGCCTTTACAATGAAGGATTAGATAGTGCATTTTAAACAGGCACACTGGGTTATTGTGACACAGACCATCTACAGATAACTCTTTGAGAAGCACATGTGGCCTACGCTAAACATTTTAATATATGCAGGACTCCACTGAAGCAGAAAATAAAATAGGCCATGCGTGTTAAACCAAGATAGGGCCAGATTAATTTAGACTACATTTTTAGCGAAGCTTTTGTGGCTGTGTTCTTTTACCACTAGGTGTCATCGTTATTAATGTCTCATTTTTTTGTGTGATAAGTGATTATGTGAAGTTTTTCCTTTCTTTCGTTTATGGACGTCAAATTTATGAAAGTGGATAATTAATCCTAGAATTCCAAAAGGAGCAGACAGAAATCTTTTCACATAGGTACATAATTTCTTGTAGTCTTTTATTTTTCCAGCAAGCCTCAAATTCCTTTGTTCCTGTTTATGTCAGTAAAGGTAAGTTAGCTTTGATACCTCCAAAACCAAATAAGCCAAGGTAGAGAAGAACTTTGAGTAACGCTGATGCCGTCTGCCTCTGTGACACATCAAGCTGAAAGCCTTCCTGCCTGCCTGTCATTCTACACATTTAGACAGCTTGACAAGCATGCTATTTTAGCAAGAAACAATACAAAGGGGAGAAAAAAAAGATCCTTCGTTGTATTTAAGCCTCGGGCTTCTCAGGGCTTCAGCCTGAAGGAATTACATTCTTCTTCATAGGATGCAATTGTTGTCTGGGCTGAACTATCCAATAGACTGAGAATTATTTTCAGTTCATTGAGTTGGACATGACCTCAAGGTAGAATTTTATATTAAGTGGATAAGTGATGGTTGTTATTACAGAAAAAAATGCACAAGCACTAGGAATAGCAAATAAAATGAGTTGAATAAAGAAACTAAACTGTTATCTAACATTCAGAATAAGAGGGCATTCTATATGTCACTGTCCTTTGGTGCACTTTGGTTTCTTCTGGAGTAAGCAGATTGAGCTTTAAAAAAGATTCTGGTAGTTTCATTTTTTAAAAAAGCATGCTTGGTTTATACATTAGTGACTTGATCTCAGTTTTGATTGGCATTTCTTTCCATTTTTTTGTTATAGCACTGCTTTCAAAACTTTTAAAGTTGTATTATTTAAAAACAGCATTTAAAACTGATTGTTATATGCTAAAGCTTTATTTGCTCTGGCAAATAATAGAGCTATTCCTTTCCTGAAGTTTTTATTCATTCTTTAATTCACTTATTTTTCAAATATTTTTCCATAGATATTTTATAGCATTAGAAGTAGGTGGAATATTACAATTACTTAGTTATTACTACTGATATGTAATGTCCATCACAATGCAATGTTAATTTATCTCTGTAAATTTACTAAAGAATCATAATTAATGCACTACAATGTCTTATGTCATAGGAAAGAAATTTTGGAAAAGTATTTTAATTAATCATAAAATATGTAAATAGTTGGTAAAAGATGGTGAATCTTAGTTCTATAGATCTAGAAGTCTAAGTAAATCAAATATTTGGACAAGTTAGTGTTATAATAATTAAGATTTAGTAGGATAATAATTGTTCTCTATGTTATCCTTTTCAGTCATTCAAGGAAATGTCTTACTATTTTAATTAAAAAATGCAGCTTCCAAATTTTAATAATTACAAGTTCTGTTCCATTATCAATCTATTAAAAGTATTATAATTGTTTTCTAAATGAGTACAGTTGCTATAGAGATAAATATTTCAAAAACATGTTTTGCTCTGAAGTTTTGACATACTTAACACATTCTTTTCCATTTCATGTGTAAAATCCAAATTAATAGTCTATTTTCTGAACAAATTCTGCCGAATTTATTCAATTAAGGTTATATTTCAAGAGAGAAATGGATAATTCATATTAATATATATTGTTTATTCATATATTCCTTTAAAATGTAATTCAGTAATTTACTTATTTTAGGTATGCTATCATTTCTACACTTGAAGAGAAGAATAACATCATTATGAATTAATCATTCTTATCAATTTACATGTATAATGTGTTTTAAAATTAAGCTAATTTTAAAATTAACTTAATTTTTCTCAAATATAATTGATAAAATATGTATATTAAGTAAGGAGGACTATGTTATGTTTTTTGTGTCATCTCATGATTCACTGTTTCCACTGATTACACAGGAATGGAATCACAAGGATCCAGATATATACTCATATAAAGCTTTACTATATGTAAATAATAAGGCACAAGAGAAAGGAGAAAGTGCAAACAGTCATGGAGGTGTCTGAATATTTGTAGGCACAGAAGCCAGTATCTCTTCCTAGCCACAGGGTGCACACTTCATCTTTGGATTATGAACCATTAAGACATCTACAACATATCTCGGCTCCAGGGAGCTCAGGAAAGAGTTTACTGAGCCATATCTTATACCCCATTGGTCAAGAAGCTACAAAGCCCAGCTCTGTAAGTGGTGAAGGAGGTGCAAATCATTCCTCTAAATTCTGAGGGTGAGGGTTCCAAACTTTCACAGTGCATTATGAATCACTAACTAGCACATCTCATCCTTATCTTGGCCAGGGGTCAATACCAGCCCTCCAGGAATACCTAGAGATAAGCATAGAACTGTCCCTAGTCCCAGTATAAAATAACTCTGTTCTTACACACTGCTTAACATGGGCATGCCATTTAAGACCTCTTTGGCTTAATAACCTCAGTATTTATATTTTAATATCTTAATGATAAATAAGCCCTGACAACCTACAGTTAAGAGAATAAGCTTCTATTAGCAAATAGCAATTTCTGTTTATGTTTTGTGACTTTCACAGCAATCTAAAATGACCTTTTCTTTCCAGTTGGATAAAATCAGAAGTGTTCTTCCTTGCCCTCTAAACTGAGCTTTTTGAAATATACCATTCAAATTTTTCTTGTCTATTTTCTTGTGTTGTAGACACAAATAGAGTCTCTCCTCTTTCTCTTAACGTCTCATATGCCATAACATTTCTTGTCTTTAAATGCCTAGAGGCTGAATAATGTAGTTTTTGCATATATCTTTAAATAATATGGAATGGAGACTTGGGCAAAAAAATATTCGATTCTCTCAAAATACGTTACTTTTGTTTTTATCTTTTTTGACAGCATACAAAGTATTTTGCTTCTACCGTTGCAAGAATAGCAGTCATTACAACATACTTTTTCTCTATATAAACTTTTTTCTAAACTGTCTCTCTCTCTACACACACACACACACACACACACACACGTTAGGTTTAATTTGGAAATTGCTTATGTCACTGTTTACTTTAAATTAAGCTGCCAAATATTAAAAAAAAAGAGAGAGAAAGAAAAGATAGAGAATTTTTGTAAAAGTGACATGAGAGAGAGAGAGAGAGAGAGAGAGAGAGAGTGTTCTTGTGATACTTCTCTAAGTTTGGTTGACATATTCTAAAATAAAATTTAAAATTTTTGAAAATGAAAGTATATATTCTCTTAATGATGTTAGGGCTGGCTTTAATTTACATTCAGATAGAGTGAATTAATAAGGTAATAAGTAAGAACAAAGTAGTTGTAACAAAAAATAGTTGATAAAGATACAATTACAAAAGTTTTATATATAAAATTTATGCAGACACATCCATAGTTTTTCATCACATTTTTTTACAATTTTATTTTAAAATTCCATTATTTATCTTTTTCAAGTTGTGGTTCTTTCACCCATAAAGTGTGAGTGGCAAAACAATAGCATATATACACACAGTCCAAGACACATGTATTCATGAATTAAAAAAAAGCATTTTTATTTCCATCAGAACTTCTCTGTTGGCCATGATATTAATTTAATATGTCTCTTAATGTCATTAAAGAATATCAAGGAAATTAGGGAAGCTAAAATATAAATCTTGTAAACTTAACTGCAATATAGTATAGCATTTTTAACAAGAAATCCAGATGAGTGTATTCATGGTATTCATTATTACTCTAATAATAATAAATACTGGTATGTTTACTTTTCAGTGAAGAATGTTATATTCACTGTAATGTAGGTGCAGAACATCTTTTGTTTACTTAAACGGAAACACCCTATGTCTTGAGCAAATACGCATAGGAAATGAGGGTAGGTAGTGTTCCAGGTTGAAGAAAGGCACAACTCTGTTTTAGGAACTAAACATATTGCTAGAGTGTCTGGAGCATATTGGGTAAAGAGGAAGTATAGTAAGATGATTTTAAAGAGGAAACTATAGTCTAAATTATGCAGACTCTTGCATGCTATAATAATAGTTCGGAATGGTTTCCAAGTGTGATAAAGAGCGCTTATCAAGAGAATAACAAGGTCCAGTTTATGTTTTTTTGGAGACTCGGTTGAAGGGCTTACTGGATAATCGTTAATTGGAGAGAAAACAAACTTAAAACAGGAGGGAGGCAATCGCAGTAGCCCAAGCGAGAGACAGTTTTCCTTGAACTGCTTTGGTTGCACCGATATTAGAAATAAATTAATGAATTTAATATGCATTTATAACATAGATATGATTTGTAGTAGAAAGTGTGAAGGGCATAATGAAGGAAACACAGGAGTAGGTAAAGGAGAGAACTAGTATATTTGTAGTTGAAAAAGCAAACATTCTACCTACTCAGCATAATTATAAGTCATCTATTCTAAAAGTTAAAACCATAACGAAAAGTTTTCACTTTCCTGAACATTACTATGACCTATGTTGGGATCTTTTTCAAATACAAGTTACCATAATACACTTTCAAAAAACCCTTTTGACATTTACCACCTTAAATTCTGCTGTCTACCTTCCCTCTCCTGGTGAATTTCAGGGTTCATCTTTATTACCTGAATATTATGACATCCGTCCTCTTCTAATCTCAACACTGATTTTGGCGGAGGTCTTACATTGTCCCTAATTTTGAATTGTTAAGAAGTCAGTGTCTTATCTTCAGGCTATGGCTAATTAGTATTATTCTCATGCCTTCTAGCATACTGCAGTTTATAAGAATTACAAGACTTGTTATTAAATATTGAGTTTTTTTCCTCTCTGCAATAGCATTGAAGAAAGCAAGTGAGTATAGCATGAATGAGAGCTTGTGATCAGTATGTGAATGTACAGAGAACTGAGTAAAAAGAGGACTGAAAAAGCCCATTATGTTATCTATATAAAGGATCATAATGACCTTAACAGGAACAGATTAAAGGAGAGATGAGAGTAGAAAAGATATTAGAATGGATGGTGAGAAGGTGGATGTGGCATATGTAGACAGACTTTTTAAATTTTGATTGGAAAGAGGATCTCAGACACAAGATTAGATAAGGTGGATTAGATAAGGTGCAATGAAAGAACAAAGAGGAATATCATGTAGAAATATTTTAAGGTATGTTATTATAAACAGTCCAGTAGTTATAGCTTGGTCAGATGAATCAGGTTTATTAGAAGGCTCTTAATTCTTTCTGGGCAGAGATTCATTTCTGGATCTCTTTTGTCAAGATCAGGTCTTGGTTCAGAGAAGGCACTCAAATATTTTCAGTAACTGAATAAATTAATTATCCAGTGTATCTAAGCCAAATTTTTTACCTTGAAATATGGTCTTAATTGTTTTGGTCATTAAATTTAGTAAGTGGTCACTTCCATTTGTTAATCTTCATATCAGAAAATCAATATGTTAAAATCTATTTATTCTGCTGACCTTAGCAATAGTTCAGTTGCTCATATATATTTTTATTATTTTATATAATTAGACTATAACTTGGATAGTTTTAGTATTATTTAGGTGGATATTGGATATATTTAGATTTAAGTCTTATATTTTCCTAAAGTATATACTCTCAGAAATTGTCACATATCAAAATCCAGAATGTTGGGGAACAGCTTAGGCTGCTAGAGTATTCTTTAACATTGAGGGAATTTATTACTTAATATTCTTCTAAGGCAAGTGAATTATATGTAGGCTTTGTTTCTGATGAAGAAAAAGCACAGAGTTAAGCAAGATTTAATTTAAGGCTCTGGAAAAGGAATTGAGTAGTATATGATCAGAATTTTGAAAATGAGACATTTTCTCAAAAATATTTTACCTAAGAATGATTTCTCATTTACTTAGTAGTAAAATGAGCGCAAAAGAATTAAAAGTAGTATAAAAAAGTAAGCTTGATATCTAATTCCATTTTATTAAAGATAATATAGAGTAGATGATTATAAGCTATTTTTACTAAACACAGAAGAGAAAATAAGATGCACTTAAATTGATGGAAACATCAGCATATGTGGAGAACAATTCTTAAGAGTGGGAAATCTTAGAATATTAGTGTGTAGAGAAATTAACCAGTGTGGCGATATGAATGAATCAATGAGAAAACAAAAACAACAGCAACAAGATCACACTGAACACATACACTGGTTAGTTAAATATTGTGTATGTCAAGAATGGAGAAGTAGGACCGAAATTGTAGAATTTTTTAAGTAGTTACAGTGATGGATTTTTCTCTGAATTCTAGTAAGTGTCTGGCTCTTAATAGACATTCAGTTAATATTTGTTGAATTTATGATTCACCTCATTGTCTGCAGTTGACAATATCATGCTGAGGGAAAGGAAAAGTGATGCAAAATAAGGATGAATATTTATTTGTTACTCAAGAGGTTTCAAAATTACTGCAGCCTTAGTTATCATATTAATGGAAGAAGAAATTTAGATATGCATGTTGATATTTAACATTTATATACTACTGGTTTTCTTTGTATATAATTACATCTTTTACCGTTAATAGAAGATAACTTTCTTCAAAGAGCTCTGTAGTTATTTTTGAAAGGTATGCTATAAACATACTAGCACTGTGAGTTCAAACATTATTTCTTAAAGTAATTAAACTGAAATTATTAGGTACATTCTTCTGAAATACAGAGTTCAAGCACTATGATTGGGAGAAAAATTCTTAAAATTTTTGTGCTCAACGCCATAATTATTGCCTTGGGCTTCTCTCCCTCTGCATCATTTGTTCCCTCTGGAAAGCAATAAATAGCTACTGCTAACACCTTTTTGTCTATTTAAAATTTCATGATGTGATCGCCAAGGTCTACCCATTGTTACTAAAATACGTTTCTTCCAGTGACTGTACAAAATTATTAACTGAGTGGAAACCATAGTTGGATATAAAGGTGGTTACAAAAATGTAGCCTCCTTAAAGCATAATTTATATAAAACAAGAACAATTAGAAATCATTGGAACTTGTAAGATCTCAATGAATGTGCTGGAAATAACTTCATTAAAGACACAAAAATTTTAAGAGAAAAATACAAACTTAGAGAGTATTAATAAGAATCACAGCATTATTAGATATTTACCCACTTAGGTAACCTTATCTTGATTGGAAATTGAAGGCACGGAAAAAACATCAAGAAGAGGAAAGTTCAAGAGGTTGAACAGGTTGAATGCACATTTGAGACTTAAGTGATGCTGTGTATACAGTGGGACATGCCACAGCTGACAACTGTGATTATTCCACTCTTAATACCCAGCTAGAGTTTAAAGTGGCCTAGGAAGCTATCTTGTTATGTAATACTAGGACTATGTAATCTCTGTATGTCTCTCTGCCTCTCTGCCTCTCTGTCTCTGTCTCTCTCTTCCCTTCCATATATAATATTTAGTATATAATAAATATATAATTATTGTGGACTAGTTCTTAAGATTCAGTTCATATCAAAGCAAGTAAGGATTGAAAAGGAGGCTATAATCTTTATTTTTTTGTTTCTAATTAATAACTCTTTTAAACATAAATTTATCATTTTATTATATAAAAAAGACTCACAAATTATAGTAAATTTCAGTATTTTAAAATTTATTTGGTTTAGGTTCTTCAGTATAACTTAACAGAACTGTAACAGAAATATAACACAATTATGAAATTATCTCAAGATGCAGAACAAATGATAGATGCCATTTATAAGTTAAGTCTAAAAAAAGGCATTTTCACCTCTTTAAGGTAGTAAACACTATTAATATAGACCACATGTGTTGGCAAAGATACCACTTTTAAAGTTGATAGAGTATAAGGAATGTAACATCTTCAAAAAGTACTTTAATATAACATGGGTTTTATTACATAATAGTTCAATTATAGCCTATAATAAGTTTGTGGATGTGAATTATATTCTTATCCACTGATGATATAAGTATATATGAAGTTTTACTCCACTTTCTATCATAAGTGGATTTCTATTTCTAGGAAGTCTGTAGTCAACTCATTTTCAAATGATAAACTATTATTAAACAACAATAGTCTTAAAATCTTGAGACTAATTTTATTAGAAAAATTAAAATTAGATTCAGTGTTCATATCACATGCACGAATTAACTCAAAATTGAGTATAGTTCTAAATGTAAAATAAAAAACTGTGTAAATGCTTGAATTTATTATAGGTGATTTTATGACCCATACATGAAGAAATGTTTTCTACAATCTGAATTCAAGGAAAAAAAAATTAAAAGGAAAAGGCATCATTCATAAATGTGGTTTAATAAAAATGAAAGAAAACTATTACCTGGTAAAAATAATTATTAAAATAAAGTAAGATAACTGACAATTTGACAGAAAATTATGTGCAACAATATAAAGAACAAATATCAATATTATTAAAAATTCTTAAAAATTGAAAGAAACACAAATAACATAGACAAATTGCCACAATTTATTAAAAAAACATAAGCCCTGCTTTAAAAAAGGAAAAATTTTTAAATTCATTCAGATAGTAAAAAAACAACAACACTAAGATGTTTTTTCTTACACATCAGGAGGTAACAAGTAAAAGAAAAAATGACGACATGCTCTGTTAGTAAACATAAAGTGTCACTGTTATACAACTGTTGACAGCAATGCAACGACACAATTATGTGGAAGGAAGATTGTCATTATCTAACAAAAACACATATGAATTTATCTTTAGATTCATCATCTTTTATTTAATGTCTTACCCAGAAAATACAATTTCAACAATATGAAAATGTGTATGAGCAAGTCCATTCATCGTGTATTTGAAATTGGAAAATATAGTAATGTCAATAGATATGAGATTTATGGAATATATTATGGCACATTTAAAAAATGACATACTATGAGCTACAAAAAAAATTACTATGAATTAACAGAATAATTTCCAGTATATATTATTAAATGAGGAACAAAATGCACAAAAGGCATCTATTGTATGGTTACTTTTATGTATGAAATAAAGGAAACAAATAAAATGCGTACATATTTGCTCATTTGTGCAAAACAAAGCACACTCCTACACACATGAAAGACCATCGAGAAATGAGATTGTTCACCTACAGGGGCAGTTTGGAATGTGTGGCTAGGATGGAAATGAGACAAATGGGGCACAAGGGACAGGGGATAATATTTCTCTGCTTGTAGCACCGATACCACTTTGACTTTTAGAAGTATGTTGTTTCATGTAAAATATTATGGTTACTGGCTGATTATTTGTGTCTCCAGAAAATTCACATATTGAAACCGTAACTTCCAAAGTGATGATATTTAGAGGCAAGGCCTTTGGGAGGTGATGAGATTTAGATTAGAGATTGTCATGATGAATTCAGCTCCCTTTTATGAAAAGGAAGACAGATCTCTAAGCAAAAGCACCAAGAATCTGTCATGTGAGCACACAGCCAGAAGTGGCTGTCTACCAGCCAGGAATTGGGCTCTCACCAGAGACTGACTGACTCTGCCTCTACCTTCATCTTGGGCTTTCTAACCTCCAGAGATATGAGGAATAAATTCCTATTGTTTAAAAGTGGCCTGATCTGACTAACCCAATCTTCAAATATGGGAGAAAAGTGGAATTCAATCAGAAACAAATATCCCTAATTGTATTTTTTTATTATGGTGACATTGGTTAATGAAATCCAATAAGTTTCAGATGCACAAACAGTAAGGCACATATACACATTGCATTGTGTGTTCACCACCCATAGTTACATTTATTTCTGTCACCACATATTTGACCCCCTTTACCCTGTCTACCTCCCCCCACCCCACCCTCTGGTAACCACTAGTTTGTTGTCCATGTACATGAGTCTCTGCTTGTTTGTCCTGTTCATTTGTTGCTTTTAGATTTATATCCCCCGTATAAGTGATATCATGTGATTTTCAACTTTTTCTGTCTGGCTCATTTCACTTGGCATGATTATCTCAAGGTCCATCCATGTTGTCACAAATGGCAGTATTTTGTTTCTTCTTATGGCTGAGTAATACTCCATTGTGTATATGTACCACAGCTTCTTTAGCCAATCATCTATTGTAGGACACTTTGTTTGCTTCCA
>CM053508.1:13008864-13027458 GCA_028627145.1 Eidolon dupreanum
AATATGTATAAATCCTGTCTAAATAATTAACAAGTTAGAACATATGTAATTAGAAGCAAGTGACAGAATTACCTAGGATCATAAATACCTGGACGTTGAAGCAGTTGTTTGCTATGGGCATACTTTAACAGGTGGTTTGTAGAGGAGGCAGATTTACAGTTTGTCATTAAGGGGAATTTGAGACTAAACCCCACATGGAACATCTTGGTTACTTAAGCAGAGCTCAGAAGATAAATTGATAATCTCTTTGGCAGTCCAGGTCTGTTTTCACTGTACCTCATCATAATGTTTGTCTAATTGGTATTTACACCCTCAAAATGAGAACAGTAAAGTAAATAAATGCTCAATTTTAATTTTCTCTAGAAAAGAAAGGTCATCAAGCTTTTTGGCTCTGATCCCAAAATGTGACCAAGTATGAGTTCCAGCTAGAGAAATTTATATTTAAATAAGGAGTTAAAGGAATTTTAAAAAGATAAAAAAGTTAAAGAAATTAAAAGAAAAAAAGATATCCTTTTCATGGCACTGAAACTAACAGGCACTGATATAAATAAACCCAAAACTTAAATTGTAAACAGTACACATAGGTGAGATCTTAAATAAAATCTTAATCCAATTTCTTTATTTCGCAAATAAAGAGACTGAGACAGATAAGAAAAGCAGACTTAAGAAATTTAAGAATCCAAAATTTATTGTCTTGAAACTTTTTACCCAGCTGAGAGGCAACATAGTAAAGTGTATAAAACATGGATTCTGGAACTGGGATATGGTTTTGATTTCTGGCTCTGCAATTATGCTTGCTGAACTGCTGTGGTAGCTACTTAACATTATTTGGCCCCCATTTCTTCATCTCTAAAATCATCTAACTCATGTACTTGTTATAAAGATTAAGGGAGTTAATATTTGCAAAGCACTTACAATACTGCCTGTATATAATAAACATATAAATATTTGCTAAATAATTTTATAAATATAGATAGGTGATAGAAATTCGATATAAGGATGTATTTAATGTGTGTAGTCTTTCAAATATATGCATCACAGTAGACTAATCATTTATTTCTTTCCTATTAAGTACTCGTTAAATGATAGATAATGATAGCTATCAATAGACAACTATGAAATAAATTCTAATCAAAATCAGCTGAAAATATCTCACTTCCATGTGATGGACATTGAGTCTTGTATTTCTGGGTAAAACTAGAAAGAACAAAAGAAGTGTATGGTGTATGTAGACATCTCTGGAATAATAAAAATAAACCTGCTTTAACTATTAAGTACATTAAATAACTATGCAAAATGAGGCCTGACTGAACAGATAACTATTTTAAAACCTTTTCAAAAATCTATTAAATATTTGTACTACTTTAAAGAACTGAATGTTAGGCAAATTTTCTTTAGAATAATAATACCCTATGATATCTTTTCAGCAAAATTTACCTAAGGGTCTCGTTCTCACTGACACAGGCAAAAAATTATTAATAGCATCAGTAGAAACATATCATTTGTCATTCAAAGATGATATGTATTTAAAGTACAAATTTTAAAAACTAAATTTAAATTAAAATTTATTTATATGTATAATTATCAATAACTAAAAAGCAAAAACACAACAAAATTTGTTGCAAAATTAAGTAAATTTTAATGATGGAATAGGTCTACCTGTTTAAGTGAAGTAATTTCATGTTTGTAGAATGATTCCTGTTCTGTGAATTACTAAATGATATATGTATAATCATTTTATTTGTAAATAAACTACCTATATTAGTGGAAAAGGGCCTATGCATTTTATTCTCTCTACCAAATTCTCAAAAATAACCAAACTTTATTTCAGTCATAAATTATGGTAAGATTCCATTCACAAAGCAGATTTAAATAAATTTTGCATTTGAATGGTACAGATGGGTTAATTTAGGTACCAACGAAACCATGGCCAACTAGATTCCCAATACCTAATAAATTTAAGAAAAATGTTTATGCCAATCTACATTTAGAGAGAACTAATGCTGGTCCAAAGAGAAAAGGGATGGTGTTGTGTGATCATACAGGTGCACCTAAAAGTCCAAGGATGGAAAAGCCCTTTTATTCTCATGCCTATACATACCCTTTGATTTTAGATACTACCTCATTGATCTTCCTCATTGATTTTAATAACTTAATATGTGATATAAGAATTCTCTAATTAAAAGCACATTTTAGTAAACAGTGCACTTCAACTTTTGATGTGACTGCGTAAGAGTATTTGCTTTCCCTGATACAACAAAACCGGCTGGCTGGCTGGCTTGCTTTCTTTCTTTCTTTCTTTCTTTCTTTCTTTCTTTCTTTCTTTCTTTCTTTCTTTTTATTTTTGTTTTTGTTCACAAAAAATCAAGGTATTGAACTATAGTTGTCTTATGGAAACTGAGTTCAGAGGAAAGTTTTTTGTACTATATGGCTGATGATTCGAAAGTTTTATTCAGTCTTTGAGAGCTAAGAAAATGATCTCAAATAAAACTTTTTACAACCCTTTTGTACTTTATCTTATGACTAGAGCCCCTTGCCAGCCTTTGATCGTACTCCACTAAAGTTCCCAGTAATTCAGCTATCCCAAAGTGATACGTTCTATGGTATCCTACAATTGCAAACCAGCTGGTAGAACTTCAAGAGACCAACAAAAACTATCTTAAAAGGCTGTTTTACAAACTGTTAGTTGCTTAATTACAGTTTCTCATCACCATTTGAAGTATTCTGCACATAAAATATACCCAGGATTACCTGATTAAAATAGGGAAGGAAAAAATTTCATGTAATTTATCTTTCAGCAAAAGCATAGTTTTATAATAATCCTTCAGCTGTATTTTTCTCTCTATTGCCTTTTCCTGACAAAATGTATGCCATATTCAATAATCCTTTCACTTGTAGGTCTATTGGGCACTGCTAATAATAACTAGACCTTTGCTATTTGTAGAGAAAGCAGGCCAGTGAAAATGGGGTCAGGAAAATCTCTTTTTTCAATGGATACACAGCTTCCTATTGAAAAGGAAGGAAGGTTTTAAAGTTGTCTTCCCAATATATAGAAACATAATTTATAGCCATTCTATTTGATTTTTTTATAAAAATAAATTTATTACATTTTATAATTTCAGGATTACATTATATAGAATCATGTTTCAAGTGAATTACTCAGGCAAAAAGAAAGTGTTGTTTAAAATATAATTGTGGTAGTTTCTTTATCAGTCATCATGTAAATGATCCTTTATTTGTATACTTAAGTCATAGTTTCCTTGTTGGAAGGTTTAAGTGGAAGGAAATAGCGGTTAAAGATATAGTATGACTTTGACCTGAAAGAGTGTGAGGGACAATTTGATGCAAATTGATACTCTAGTAATATTAGTCTGTAAGTCTGTTTACTTTTTTAAAGTTATTAAAAACATTTTAACGATTTCATAATGCAAATGTGCTATGTTGGTGGAAATTTCAGGGCACGGTGTACAACTGGGGCCAATCAAGTCTAGTTCAACCTCCCAAATGATGAGGAAACAGTCTCTTTTCCAACTCTTTTTGGGTTTTACCCAGGATTTCATTGAACATTCTAGTGGCCCAAACTCAGAAAACTGCTTTTCAAATCTCTATGCAAACTTTGTTTAAAGGCTATGAATGATACAAATTTACACACACACACACACACACACACACACACACACACATACATACATATTTACAAACTTATTCCTGAGATTTTTACAGAATCTGTTTTCTAAAGAGATTTCTAATTCAATAGGCAAGTTATAAACAAAATTGGAAGAAAGGACATGTAAGAAAATGACTAATACATTGTGAGTAAATAACGCAAAGCTTGACATTCTTAAGAGATCTTCAGTCAGTTTAGGCTCTAATCAGTATGGGATATGTGGTTTCTTGACTTTTATTCTTCGCTTCAAATTTTGGTGATGAGCCTTCTCTCCTACCCCTACTCCACAAATAAAGACAGAATAGATTTCAGCAGATGAGAGCCTTAGTAAACTCAAAAAATGATGAGACAATAGTGTGAAAGTTGCTGTTTCTCAGTAGTAAGCTGATTATGTGCATTTTGTCCTAGTATTTCAAGAAAGGCTGCACAGTAATCAGTTCTAAATGAGAATCGGTAAACAGAACAATGTTTCATAGTTTATTTTCAGCAGGATCTTCTGCCAAGGTAGATTAGGCACACAAGGTAAACTGAGTTCCATGTAGACCTCAGAGGTTTAGTGCATGAGATTTAATTTCACTTATTTTTGCCAGGCTTAGGTTGGCAGTAAAAAACTTCCTACGCCAATTTCAGTAATTGCATTCAACGCCAAGAAGGATCTGGAAGGATTAACTTCTCTATAGGCATCCCTTTATTTCAGATCTCATTTGGCTCTGGCTGTGTTAATTTTATAAATTCCAAGAAGTATAATAGAATGCTTATTCCAAAAGTATTCTTTCTCCAGGACTGAAGGATGCTGTGGTCATCAAGAAAGGCCTGTAGTGATTAGTCATATTCTTGGGTGGCATAGGCCAAAAAGCTAGGCTCAAATGATAAATAAATAAATAAATAAATAAATAAATAAATAAATAAATAAGGCAATAACAACAAATACAGCTAAGAAATGTTAAAGGGAAACCTTTATTTTTTTAAAGCTTCCTTTGTTTTTAAGTGAAGGAATCACAATTATAATAGTGCTCCTGACCTCTCTAACTCTTCTAATAACTCACTCTTCCAAAGGAGAGAGGAGTTACTTTTCTCAATTTTGATTGTAAGATATCTTCTATTTTCAAGTATACCTGTTGTAAAATAGATTCATTTGTAAAACTCAAGGTATGTTACCCATATACCCAATCTATATCCTACAACCTAGCTTGATCAATAATAAAAATGACATTTTAATTTTTACTTACCTGATTTTTGTCTATTTTTATTCAGTTCAAAACTCAATGGATATAAGAGGGATATTCTTTGATGTATTTTCTGAAAATCATAACAGAAGATATAACTAGAAAAGTAGACATAAGAATATGGAGTGGAAAGAAGCATGGAATAAAAATGTTTTTTTTTTCACTAATCACAAAATTATCGTTAATAGAGTGCCCTAAGGAGAATGTCCAGAGTGAGAAAAGGGAAGCTTTGGGTGATTCTAACTTGTAAAATGCCCCTAAGAGATGAGTTCAATAAAGGGGAAATAGAAGCAGAACTTAATAATAAGTGGAAAAGCAGAACACTGTTTTGTCCCTGACTTGACAGAATAGGAAATGGTGTCAAGGAGAGAAAGAATACTGTTGTATTAAGTCTTCTGAGAGGTCTAGTACAGTGACTGAAAAATGCCTGCTGTTTATAGGAATGTAAACTTTATTGGCACATTATCGAGTGCTCATTCTGGGGAATGTTGTTGCTAGTCATTGGGGAGATTTGTTTGAGAAGTTAGTAGAGATGAGGAGATGAACACACCATAATAGAAAACATTCCTTAAAAGTATGACTGTAAAGGGAGGAAAGAATTAGACATTAAAAGCAATGGGATATGGTTGACAGTTATTGAATTTTTTTTTCTTCTTAATGGAGAGACATGAACACGTTTAAAAACCAATGGAAGGAATTTGATGGAAGAAAATAGTTGAATATACAAGATAAAAAAGATAATTTAAGCAGGAAGCACAACTTATAGCTTTGCCTTTAAACTTCTTAGTATCTTTCATTAAGAAAGGCTTACCAATGTTTCAGAAAAATATTACTAGATATCTTCAAAATTTTAGTCTTTTTAAAATACAAGATTTTTTGATTAAACATTAAATATTAAAAGATATTTTAGAAACTCTGAAGATAAATATATGGATTTTCTCCTTGTGTCTGGTAAAATTCTGTACCATTGATATTGACAGCGTGGAATTTAGACTTAGACAGACCTGGATTTGCTTCTTTATGGTACTTAGTAGCTGCGTGACATTGAGGTCTTTACTTGTCTCTGATACCATTGAGACTGAACATTTCAATATAAAGATATTTACTTATTTCTTTTCTCATGCTCTTTGTCCAGTGTTCTTTTGTCGTTGTTGTTTTTTTTTTCTTTTTATCTCCTTGATTTAAAAAAACTTCTGTACAACAGTTTTCCTATCATATCCTACCAGATAGTATTGCTTCGTATTTAGTTTGCTTGATAAATATAGTAACTTAAACCATTTTGATAGATATATCTGCATTACTCATTATTTCTTGCTATAATATTATGCTTATGCAAATTTCATCATTCCAGTGAACTTTTATATATTTTTGAAACAATTCAAAACTGAAACGTGTTCTGGCATTGATCTCATGGTTAATTTTGCCAGATATTGGTGATCTGAAAAGTCAGGTGTTTATTTAACTTAGGAAAATATTAATTTACTATGTGCAGTAAATTTTAAAGCTGAAAAGGATAATTATAAAATATGCAAGGAGTAGAATAAGAATACAGAGAGCGTATGGTGCTCAAACTCCAGCCTAAGCAAAAGGATGTTACCGTCATCCTTGAAGTCCCTGTGTGCCCCTTTAAGATCCTATTATAACTCTTCTACCCTCAAAAGCATTTACTATCCAGATTTTCTTTGTAAAATTCCCTTGATGCTCTTGACAGATTTATAATCTTAAATTAGAATCCCTAAATATGTGTACTTTTACATGGTTTTGAATTTTGAAAGTGGAATGTACAGCACACATATATTTTAACGTTTTTTTAGATTGATGTAACATTAATAGCATTATACGAGTTTTAGGTGTACATTATAATTCAATATCTGCATATACAATAGCACGCTCACCATCAAAAGTCTAGTTTCCATCCATTACCTTATAATTGACCTCCTTTAGCCATTTTGCTGCCCCCATCTCTGGTAACCATTAATCTGTTGTCTGTATATATGAATTTGTTTTCGTTTTGATTTATTTATTTTGTTTCTTGTGAGTCTTATATTTCACATGTGAGTGAAATCATAAGAATTTTGTCATTTTCTCTCTGACATTTTATCTATATAATACTCTCAAGATCCATTCATATTTTCCCAAATGACAATCTTGCTTTTTTATGGCTGAGTAGTATTCCATTGTGTGTATATGTGTGTGTGCATTGTGTGTATCTTTCTTCTCTATTTGTTTGTTAATGGACACAGGTTGCTTCCCTATCTTGGCTATTGTAAATAATTTTGCAATAAACATAGGGTTGCATATATCTTTTCAAATTAGAGTTTTCACATTTTTTGAATAAATGCCCAGAAGAGGAATTTCTGGATCACATGCTAATTCTATTCTTAGTTGAAGAACCTCCATACTGTTTTCCATGGTTGCTATACCAGTTACACTCCAACTATGCATATTTTTGATACCTTTAGTTATTTTGCAATCATATTACTGAGATTCAATTATGTAACTGTATGTAGCTATGATCGATTTTTACTAGTGTGTAGTATTACTTTCTGACCATACTGCATTATGACTATATCACAATTTATTGATTCACTGATTATCAGTGGACATTAATAGAAATTTGGGTTGTACCTTTTTTTCTCTCACACAAACATTGCATGCTTTACATGTTTGCTTTTATGTAAGCTCTTCTACAAATTATATGCCTAGGAGTAAATTGCTGGATTAGAATTTTAAACTTTATTAGATAACTTAATTTTTCCCCCAAAGTTGTACCCACTTGTATTTTCATCTGCAGTGCTTTATAGAAATATAAAGATAATTCTTTTAAGGTATATTTCTGTAAAAAGAAAAATGGAACAAAGATGCATGGTAGCTACTGGATGAAAAAATGAAATTATGGAAATATTTTTAATTTGTGTGTGATGGGAGAAATAATACCAAGTACATAAGTTAATGTGAAAAAATCCTCTGGAGTTTTTAGACATTATATAAAGGAATAAAGGTAAAAGAATCCTTTTATAGATGAAAGGATTATGATTTAGTGAATACCTGGTGAGACTTGCTCTAGATGAGAGTATGGATACTTCGCTCAGAGAAAATAATGTGTGGGTACAGATTCTGGTTAGGTGGGTTGAAATCTTGGAAAGAGTCTGTACAATTCAGTTGCTCCTTCTTCTCATCTTTAGCTAAGTAGGAAGCAAGGCCATTAGCTGAAATTGTATGGATCTATTTTTTTTTTTATGTTAAAATAGAAAAGCATTATTGAGTAACCTCCTTGACTTTAGCTATAATTAACTTTCTCCCCCACTCTCAACACCCTCTTCAATTTCTTAGAGATAACCACAAATATGAGTTTAGTTTCTACTATTCCACCATTAAGAAAAAAATTACAAACATACAGAAATATGTGTCCATATATAATATTTAATACTTGCAAATAATTTATAATATATTCTGTGAGTAATGTTCTACCAGTTATTAATATTATTCAACAATGTGTGTGTCTCAGTGTAACAGAATTATTGAAAATGGTTAAGACTCAGTCTGCCTAGGTTTAGATTTTAGCTCTAATTTTGTCTAGATCTGTGACCCTAGACAAGTTTCATTAATTTCTGTTAAATTTGTATCATCTTTAAAGTGAGGATAAAATGTACCTATCTTGTAAGACAGTTTTAAGAAAGACCTGGCTTCAGTGTAATTGTTGTAATGTACAACTTTTCTTGCTTGTGAACCCATTTCAAGACACACTCATCATTATTGATATTGTCAGTCTTAAGTTTCTGCCGTTCAATGTCAACCTAATGTAAATATGTTCTTATCATACATTTACTTGATTATTGTTGAGATAGAGGATTTATTCATTCAACAAATATATATATAGTCTATACCATATGTCACATACGCTTCCTCTGAGTATTTAGGGATCTCTTTTTATTCCTTTGATGGTGGCAAAGAGTTGAAATTGGTGATTATTTTATGTGTGTGTGTAATATTTTTATATATTTATTGTCCATTATTTCCACCTACATGAATTATCTAATCATATACTTTACCATTTCTGTTATTGAGTTATTTTTGTATTGATTTATAGATGGTATTATTATTAAATATGGAAATCTGTACCAGTACTTTTTGCTTATTTTGACTTGAATATTGTGCTGCTTTCGGTGTTTTACTCAATTAATTTGTGTTTTAGCTTTACTTATAGTGCTTTTTAAAACTTTTTGCTTTAAAGTAATTGTATATTCACATGAAGTTGTAAAAAATAATAGCTGTCTCATATAACCTTCACCCAAATTCTTTCAGTAGTAACATTTTGCATAACTGTACTTTAGGAAATTAGTACAGATACCATCCACCAATTTTATTCACATATTATAGGTTTTACATCAACTTAGTGTTTGCATGTGTGTGTTAGTGCTATACAATTTTATCACATATGTATATTCATGCAACTACCACCATGATCCAAATACAGATCAGTGCCATTGCAAGGATCCATTATGCTACTCTTTTATAGGCATGTCCACCTCCCTCCCTTCTCTCTTCCCTAATTCTGTCAACCAATCTGTCCTCTCTATATATAATTTTATCATTTAAAAATATTACATAAGTAGTATTAAGCTAGCTAAACTTTTAAGATTGACATTTTTAACCAGTATTCTGTTTCAGTGGCTTTTCCTTTTTTGTTGTTGTTTTCAATTCCATTAATTTTTTAAATCTTATTCTAATTATTTCATTTCTTCTACTTGTTTTGCTTTCTAAAACAATTTTTGGTCTTGTTTAGTGAAGTTGGAATTCAGGTTATTATTTGAGGACTTTTCTAATGTAAGGATTTATGTTATACATATTTCTCTCAACATTGTTTTGGTTGCATTACATGTATTTTTGATATGCTTTATTTTAATTCAATTCTATAAATGTTTCATTTCAAATTTCATCTTTGCTTTGTGGATTATTTAAAATTGTCGTTTTTAATTGCCAAAGTTTAGAGATTTTTAGTGATGTCCCTACTATTGAATTTTAACTTGATTCCATTAGGGACAAAAAACGTACTCTGTATGATTTCATTTATTTTAAATTAGTTGTATATTATTTTTTAGGATATGGAGTACTTAAATAAGTGTTTTATTTTTTAAAGTGTATCCTACTCTTATTGCATAGAGTGTCCCATATATGTCAGTTAATCCTCTATTCCATATCCTTGCTGATTTTCTGTCTTAGAGTTTTCTATTAGTTGCTTAGAGTAGGGTACAGAAGTCTCCAAAGATAATTGTAAATTTATCTATTGATTCTTTCATCTCTATCAGTTTTTGCTTAATATATTTTGAGGCTCTGTTTTTTTACTGCTTGCCCATTTCATATTATTATGAGTTCCTGGGATTGATCATTTTATCATTATGTAACGTCCCTTTTTGCTTATAGTAATTTTTTCTGCTCTCAAGTCTGCTTTATCTGACATTGATATAGATGCTCCTGTTTTTCCTTTGCAATTAATATTTTCCTGGTATATCATATTTTCCTTTTATATGGAACCTGTGTATGTTGCTGAATTTTAAGTGATCTTGTAACAAAATAATGTGGTTTTATTATTTTTTGTTTGCTTATTTTTAACCCATTCTGTCAGTCTTTGTTTTTTAATTACTATGTTTAGACCATCTGTTTAATAATAACTGATATGTTAGGCTTAAGTCTACCATTTTTTTAATCTTTTTTTTTTTGCCATCTTATGTGTTACTTTATCGTTTCATCTTGATGTATTTTAATGTTTTTAAGTGCATTGCTTTGCCTAATTTTCTTAGTGGTTTATTTAGGTATTGCATGTATGTATGTATTTATATGTGTGTGTGTGTATGTATGTATGTATGTATATGTATACATACACACACATACTTACTGCAGCCTACTAGTGTCAATGTTTTATCCTTTTGAGTGGTGTGTGGGAACCTCACTTCCATTTAAATCCCTTTAATTTCTCAGGCTTTTTAATACCTTGAATAACACATGATGCCATAATTTTTACTTTAATTATCACATATTTTAAAAACATATGTAGACCAGAATATTTATACTTTTCTGCATTATATGTCATTTTTTCTTCTGAATGCTTCAGAATTTCTTCTTTGATTACTTTCTGTTTGAAGAATTTTTTTTAATCATTAAGAACTTCTTTATTTTGAGATTGAATGGTACATATCATTTTAGTTTTTTTATCTCAGAATATTTTATCTCTTCATTACTAAAAGATAGTTTTGTCACTTACTCCATTCAAGCTGCTCTAACAAAATGTAAATTGGGTGGATTATTGATGATAGAAATGTATTTCTCACATTTCTGGAGGCTGGAAATCCAAAATTATGGTGCCAACATGGCTGGATTCCAGTGAAGGCCCTCTTCTGGAATGCAAACTGCCAAGTGCTCACTTTGTCCTTATATGGCTGAAAAGACAAGGGGGCTCTCCTGAGCCTTTTCTATAGAGCAATAATCTCATTAACTTGCCAAAGCTCCCATCTTATCACACTAACACATTGGGCATTAGTATTTAAACAAATACATTTTGAGAGAATGCTAACATCTAAACTGTAGCAGCCAGACATAAAAATTGTAGTTGACAGTTTTTTTGGTTTTTTGTTTGTTTGTTTTTTACTTTTAGCACTTGAAAAATGTGCCATTTTCTTCTGTCTTTCATTGATTCAGATAGGAAGTATGCTGTCATTGAAATTGTTATTTCTCTGTAGGCAATACACCATTCCTCTCTGGCTGCTTTCAAGATTTCATTCTGCATCTTAGTTTCTGGAAGTGTAATTATGGTGTGTCACAGTGTGGATTTGCTTTTGTTTATCTTATTTTGGGATTCTCTCAGATTTTTGATTTTGTATGTTTATGTCTTTTGCCAAATTTGGGGTTTTCAGCCATTATTTCTTTGAATACTATTTCAGTCCCAGTATTTTTTTTCTCCCAGTCTGGGACTCCAATCATACACATGTTGGTTCTGTTTGATTGTCCCACATGTTTAAGGGGCTCTTCATTTTGTTTTGAAATGCTTTTCCTCTGTTGTTTAGTTTGAATAAATTTTATTAATCTCTTCTAAAGTTCATTGAATCTGCCTTCTGTCATAACCACTCGACTATTGAGTATAAAATGTTCGTTATTACATTTTTCCATTTTTAAATTATTTTCAGTTTATTCCAGTAATTTCCAATGAAGGTTATTCTACTTACATTTGGTTAATTTTTATAAGTTCTGTTTCTCTGCTGTCTTATTTTTTTATTTTTTTAATTTGATTATAAAGAATTTTCTATTGCCTATTAAAGTATTTTTATGATAACGGCTCTAAACTCATTGCCTGATATTATCTGATTTGATGTCAGTTGATTATCTCTCCTCACTGGACTTGTGATCTTTCTTTGTTTTCATTTTTGTTTTGCTTTGTTTTAGGGGTGCATTTTTAGTATAATGGATGACTTTTAATTCTATTGAGGACATTTTATTTAATATGTTAAGAAATTCTGGGTACAGTTTAAATGCTTTACTTTAGAAGACAATCATCCTATTTAGGTTTATCTCCTGAGTGAAAAACTGGCATGATATACCTACTTCATTGGGCTGTGATTCCAATAACAATTTTATTTCTAAACCTTTGTTGTGTTGTTTGAGTCTCCTTAGTTTTACTGTTTCAGTTGGAGTTCTTGTTATTCTCTGATTATACTTTTTTGATATGGTGAAAGTTGTTTCCTTAGGCCCTGATGTTTCTTGGTTCTAGGTGGACGAATAAATTTTCTGGCTTGTAGGGACAAATAGTGCATCCCAGACTTCTTACTTATTGTGAAGGAATAAGCCATGTCTGAGTCTCCAGAGTGTCTTGTTTCCTCTCAGAGGTGGCGAGATTCTTTGACCTATGGAGATGAAGATTGCTTCCTAGTCTTGATTGCTTGTCTGGTGGTATCCTAACTGCCAGTCTTGTCAGGCTACTCAGTAGCTCTAGCTCGGGATGGGATTCTGTGGTCCACTGAGACAAAGAACATTTGCCAAGCTTCTTGTAGTAGTGGATTCCTTCTACTGGAGTTGCCCAACTGCTTTTGTTTCTCTAATTGGGGGAAAGGGTTATTAGGTTCACAAAGAGGGAATGCACTTCCTAGCTCGGCACTTATTATGGTAGAATTCCCCTCACTCTTGCTTCCTTACCATCTAATGTCTGAGTAGGAAAGGATGCTTGTAGCCGTTTTTTTGTCAGTTTGGCTTTTGATTGATCTCTTTTGGTGGTACTTCTGTGCTTTTCAGGACACTCATTCAACCTCATGATGGAATGAGCCTACCTAGGCCACCTTCTGGCTAAGTTGGAAGTCAGAAGATGCTTGGCCTTCTGCTTTTGGATAAAGGGCTATAAGAGACTTTGCCTGAACATTGTTCCTCCAGTCCTGGGGTCCTTAACCAATGTGTCTTTCTTCTCCTACTTTTCAGAATACCACTTTGGCTGCCTCTCACATTATCTCACATGATTTACAGTGGTGCTTGTTAGTTCAAGGGTCAGAGATGGCAGGGATAGATAAGTCTGTGTCAATTTATCCCAAATGGCTTTTTAATTAATCTCCTCAAAATTTTTGATTTACCTTTGCTTATATATTTTATATCAAATTAATATTTTCTATAATTTGAAAATGTACAAGATATTTTGATATTTAATATTCTAAAAGAGAGGAACAAATCCCTTTACATTCTATATCTTTTACAATAGTAATTACTAAATTATTAATGATATTCTTAATCATTTAAGTAACAGTGGAAGTTTCACATGCTCTAATAATAGGCAAAATAATCAAGATCTCACGTTGCTCATTTAAAAATCTAGTTCCTCACATTCTGTTGTTTTATATAACCTGTTATCCAAACATGTGTCCAATTAAATTATGTCATAATAAATTGCATTTAAATTGCTTCATATCAAATTCTCCTTTTTTAAAATTTTGTACTCAGTAATTTTATTGATAAAATATAGCTTCTGGGTCCTTCTACACTGACTGGATATTTAACATTCTCAATCATAAAACTGTCCTCTATGTAACTTATGAATCAATGTGATGATCTATTTATGCTTGGATTTATTATATCACAGATGTCTGTGTAGTTAGACACACATATGAATACTATATCCCATGGCTTATAATGATTCCAGGTGATCAGTTGTGATTGAGACTAAAACATTTTAGTTTAGGAGACAATTTATAAAAAGCATTAATAATGGAAAAATGACAATTATGTTTTTCACATATTGGTGATTCTAAAAAAAAATACTTTATGCATATGTATGCAAAGCTAAAGTAAAAAAAAAGAAAAAGGTCTGTACTACTTTTATTATTATGATCTAAAGTGCTAGTGTTTAAATGACTGAGCAGCTTTGTATATCTGATACTATGGTCGCTATTCTGCATGCATTTTTTTATTAATATAAATTTTACATAACAGCAAACACCAACGATTAAGCAACTACATTTAAAAAATATCAGTACTGTCTTTTATTGAAAAATATAGGACAATTTAAATGTTATGTTAATTTGTTTTATTTTAATTTTAATTTTTAGTTACTGGCATAAAATACTGTGAGGGAGGAATATAGATTTTCAACAATTGTTTAGGGATACTAAGCAAATCAATTTGAAAACAACTGTTGGCACTTATATCCTTAGCTATGTATTGTTGTGGTTTGGTACATGGATGAAAATATCCTAAAGACAAAATTGAGTCTAGATGTGTAACATGGTAATGTATGGAAGGAAATTTGTACAAGAAAAAAAGGGCAAAATTGTTGAGGTTAGAATAATCATGTTTGTGGGAGACATGTACTAGAATCTATTTTTCTAGATTGTGTTTAATTTATTGTTTTTAAGGGGCAGTATGAGGATTGTATCTGAACTATAATGTACTGTGGAGATTATAGATAAACTAGAATGCCAGATTGCTAATAAATTAAATCAAATTTTAAATTTCATATCCAATAATTAACTTTTATAATTAAGTATTAGAGAATAATGTATAGTCCATTAAGAAAGACATGATAAAAATTTTGCTCTAAAATATTAATCTTGGACATTAGCAAGATGGTGGAATAAGAAGCCCCAGACCTTACTCCTTTCCATAGAGACATCAATTCAACAACAACACACAGACCAGTGTTCTTTGTGAGATATTCAGAAATCCATTAAGAGGCTCCTATACCCAATGCAAGTGTAAAACTAGTTTCTTTTGAATTCTGGTAGGAAAATTCCTGGCATCTTCTCACCATAGTCTCTCACCATAGTCGCTCCACGTGATCAGAAAGAAACTTTCACTTCCTAACATAACCGTGGGATGAGAAAAAGAAGATTAGACCATACATCAAATATTCTGACTTTTAAAGGGCTTGCCCAAGAGGTCTGCTTTTTGTCTCACCTGTTTCAGAGTATGGATGGGATCCAGCATATTATAGATGCCTGTTGTTCATTGAGAAAATGTAAAAAGAACTGGCCAGCACACTGGGCTCCAGGAGACTGCAATAGAGCAGACAGAGCTTGACACACTTTAAGGGTCTCTCCCTTAAGAGGAAAAGAGTACATGTGTCCAGTGTTCCAGCTTTTCAGGAGACTGCCCAAGGGACTGGTTTTCAACTAGCCCATCTTAGGCACTGACAGCACTCAGCATACTCTAGATGCCTGATAATAACAACGAGAAATGCTGGGTGGTGTACTGCTGCTTTAGGGCACCCATGACACAGTAGGCTCACACTAGAGGGAACAAGAGATTACAAGCTCCTGGAAAAAAAAAAAGAAAATTGGCCAGTCCCTCTATGGACCTACATGCACAAGTCTAGAGAAGACTCATTCACAGAAAAGGTTTGAGAGGCCCCCAGAATCCTTAGTTAAGCTAATTGTGGAGGACATTTCCTGTGCCAGGCAAGTAGCTTTTTTTTTTTTTTTTTCAAATACACAGATACAAAACAAAGGTATAAGGAACATAAAGAAACAGGGAGAGATGGCCAAATAAAGATACAATAGAAATTTCCAGAAACCAACGGTGAGAAATAATTCAAAATTACCATCATAGAGATGCTTAATGAACTCAGGGAAACAATGCATGAATAAGATGAGAATTTCAATAAGGAGACAGAATATATTAAAAAGAACCAGTAAGGTTCTGGAACTAGTAAAGAGACTGAATCAATAATCCAAAAATCTCCCAACAAAGAGAAGCTCAAGTCCAGATGGCTTCAGTGGTGAATTCTACCAGACATTTAAAGAAGAATTAACAGCAATAATTTTCAAGCTATTCAGAAAAACTGGAAATGAGAGAATACCTCCATACTCCTAAGGCCAGAAATACTCTGATATCAAAGCCAGCAAAGACACTGCAAGAAAAGAAAACTACAGGCCAATACCCTTGATCAATGTAGATGCAAAATCATCAACAAAATATGAACAAACTGAATGTAATGCATTAAAAGGATCCTACACTACAACCAAGAGGGATTTATACCTAAGATGTAAGGATGATTCAACATACCTAAATCAATTCATATGATACATTACATTAACAGAACAAAGGATAAAAATAATATGATCTTCTCATAGATGCAGAAAAAGCATTTGAAAAAATCCAACACCCTTTTATAATAAAAACACGAAAAACTAGAATGTAGGAAATTATCTTAACCTAGTACAATCCATATTATGACAAGTCCATAAAACTGAAAACAGTTCCTTTAATATCACTAATAAGGCAAGGATGCCCCCCCTTTTGCCACTTTTATTAAACATAGTACTAGAAATTATATCCAGAGATCATTTTACATGACCTTTAATAAAACACAGAGCCACATGTCTTCACAAAGTAGGTCATAGCTCCCGCTGCCCTGAGCATCAGAGGTTTATATGACTCAGGTAGCAAGAAACTTGCTTTTAAATTCATTCTCTATATTCTTGTATTCAACCATGGGTTGTGCAATGGAAACCATCTGGGTCCAACTTCTGAGAGCTTCCCTGCCTCCATTTATATCCCTTAGGCTATTTCAGTGAGGTTTCAGGTAGAAAGTAACATCTTAAAATGAAACAATTTTTATTACATGGTGCTTTAAACACATAGTATGTCCTGAATGAGTAAGATATGAAATTACATTTTACAATTTATATACCAAAATGTGGATTTTTCAGTATTCAAAATAGCAGGCATCAGTTGGTACTCAAATATATTTTGAAACAACTTCCCTTGATCGCTACCATTCAAAGCTTTTTTTTAAGACATGCGTACTCTAAATACACATGGCATGTATCTTGTACAAGTAAATTCAATTTAACCCACAACCCTTAATAAGGTTTCAGCTGTTTTTTTAAGACTGTAATTTTGGTTTGGTCTGCAATTTGTAGAATATGCAAGCTTGAATTTACACTGTGCTACCAAGGTTATCAAAAACTCAAGTAAATATTGTGAGGAGCCTCATATATATACCATTCAAGACCAAAAAAAAATAGACTTAGAATTATAGTTTGAATTTTTAAAATGACTTTAAAAATCTTGTAAAATTAAATTACATAAAATCTGTCCTTTATGATTTTTAAATATTATATTGTAGGATTTATCAAAGTCTTTGATTAAAAGTTTTCAAATTATATGTGCTGACTCAACAGCAATTTGTATGTCTCCTTTTGGCATCCCCTTAAACATGGAAGTTAAAATAATATGTGATTATTTGGTTTTTATTCTAGGTTGTAAAATGTCCCCCTTATTCAAATAACAAAACAAGAAAGTCATAGTGTTTATATAAGTATACATCATTTTTTTTATTTATTTGATAATTTGATTATATGATAAATTATGCAGTTTCATTTATGATAATCCATTTCTTAATAAAAGAAAAAGAGGCTTCTATATTTTATAACTATTAATTTCAATATCTATTAAACACTTTTTAAAATGTGATATATATTACAATATTAAATGTTTTTTAATATTAAATATTTTCAAAACAAAAAATAAGTAAATAATGCCAGAACATAGGATCACTGTAGAAGTCTCTTCTACTCTCCATTTATTGTTAGATGTATGACATCCAAAGCATTGTACTTAGAATACATCCACAATCCGAGCAGTGGTCTAGAAGTATTTAATATTTCTGTTTGTATGTAGATTTTATTTGTATATCTTGACATTATATGGCTTATCTTTTAAAGAAATCTTTTTTCTCTACATTATTTACATCTCTGATAAGAACTTAAAATCTTGCCATGTATAAATTAGGCAACTTGGGATATTAAAAAATCCAGGTCATGTCTTCAAGGAGTATTAAGTTTTATTGTCCTTATGTCATAAATATAAGGACATCTAAAATATAAGCATTAAATTACTAGACCTACTTGCCTAGTTTTCAGTGTATATAAGGAGATGGGTCAGTGGTCATTTTAAAGTCTAGATTACAATATATATTTTTAAATGAACCTCGAATATCACAGTAATCCATAATCCTTGTTTAGTTCTTCACGTTATTACTAACAAAGTATGTTAGCTAGGGATACACAGAAGATAATGATTTCTTGGAAGTCAATAAGTGCAGTAAATATAATATAACAATAAAAACAGTTATATGACAAATATTATGTATATGAAGTATATATTATCAATAAAATATGTAAAATATGCCTTCTATAATTCCAAGTCAAACTTTTATCTATTTTTTGC
>CM053508.1:13027958-13138185 GCA_028627145.1 Eidolon dupreanum
GGAGATCAGGAAAAGTGTCAGTGATAAAGAGTGACCTGATAAGGTGGAGAATTTGTAGCCCAGTTTCAGTGAGAGACTCCCAGCAGCCAAAATAACAAAGGTCTGTAACGGGCATGGGAGAAGACATAGTAGTTATTATAATGAGAAGAAAATCAGAGTTTATGGAGAATGAGGACATATGATGCTAGATAAGCCGAGGAAAAGAGATTAGGTTGTGTAGGACCTTGTCTCCATTTTAAGAACAATTGGCTTTTCTTGGTTTTTATGATCAGGGGGGACACATTCATTCTTTTGAAAGATTAATTAGTCATATAGGTGACTACAATTTAGAGAGGCTACAGAAATGATGTAATAAACCAGTTATCAGGCAATTACAGTAGTTTGAGGGATGACGGTAGTTTAAAATAGAGTAATGCCAAGGAATTTTGAAGCAGTTGATGGACTGAAAAGTTATATAGAAGGCTGCCTGACTGATGACAGCTTCATTATGGGAAATTGTGATATCAAGGATAACTCATATTAACGCTTTTGGTAATTGGAGTTTGGGGAACTGGTAATGTTGGTACCATTTTTTTTTGAAAAGCAAGCTACTTCATTTTATTGCTTCTCAGCCTATTTGTGGCTGGTAACCCTGCTAAAATCATTGTTTCTTGGGCAGACTTTTCTTTTCTGTTATCCTGGAAGAGGACTACATTTTTAAGGGCTAACATACTATGAGGCTGTGTGTGAACATTTTGATGTGAGGTAAATTTAGAACCTCACATGGAAAAATCATGTTAAAGTTGTATATACAAACATGAAAGCCAAGGGATTTTGAATGTCTAGACTAGATATATTTTCTCTGGGCATGGTATGGTACCCAAGCAGAGAGTGTTGAGTAAGAAAAGACATTTGATAAATAATGATTCATGCCAGTGACAGGAAGTGATATCAAGAGTTCAGTCTCATATGGGGACCAGAAAGCAATTAATTTGTTCTCTGGTTTGTTGTATATTTAATACACATTAGGTAAAGGATTGTGCCCTTATAGTGAAACCCAGAGTGACAATAGGAAGGTTGGTCACCAGGGAAAGGCAGGTCTGACCAAGAAGCAATGATTTTATCAGAATTACTAGCCACCAATAAGTGGAGAAGTGATGCATTGAAATTGCGAGTTGGATTTTGTTTCTAATTGATGAGAAATCATCATTTTCTGCAGCATTTGGCTTTTCTTCAGTATAGAACACAACTTTTAATTATGCATGGTATCTAAGTGAATTTATCCTTTTTTTATTCCATTAGTTATAAAGTTTAATTATTTTGAGATTCAGAGGGATCCCATGTTCTTGGAAAAGATGATCTGCGTGAAGACTTCCATAAGCAAGAGTCTAGTGTCTCATGTGCTCAGAAGATAGACTTTCTATATCCATGGGGACACTTGCTAGTGGAGTCCCATAGCTCTGTGTGCTTCTGGCAAGATACCCCACCCTTTCCTTACTGCAGCACTCTAATTCTTTCCACTAATATCTGTTACAGTTAACAGAGGACTAATTAATCATTCCCTTTATCATGTTTATGTCAGTTTATTTTAAACTTCCCTAGAAAACCTTAACAGTTATATGCCCTTGACCAAGCATGGTCACCTGTATGAGTTCATGTCCCCATTTAAAAATATTTTCCAGGTAATATTATTAGAAGAATTAAAACAATGAATGCAAATGGTCCATTTATATGAGGTGTTTATAGTAAAAAGTTATTAATATGGTCCTACAATCTTGACATAACTGTAATATTTCAGTGTGTATCTCAGTGTTGCATGTATGTATTATATATGTGTGGCTATTGATTTAATTTTATTTAGTGCCAGATTAACTGATTTGAATCTCTATTCCACCACACATAAGCTGTGTGACCTAAACCCACTCTGCCTCAATTCTCTCATCTGCAAAATGAAGATAGTTTCCATCTCAAATGATTGTTGGGGAAAATTAAAGTTGTGTGTGTGTGTGTGCGTGTGCATGCATGTATAGTTGTAGCAATTAGGTAAGAACGTTTATACACTTAAGTTAGAATGATACAATGTCGATATAATAAAGGAGTTATTCATATGTCAGCGAGGGATGAAAGAAACTCACAAGAGATATTTTAGTACCCAAGGACCAGTAATAGCAGAGCTGTTGTCATTTCAAATAAGAAAGCTCTAGGGGAATGTACAGTGACTACAACAACTACAGCTTTAGAGAGTTGTATAGACTTTCACAGTTGTATAGGCTGGCAGCCTTAAGAGGATGTCAGAATTAGAGGACCTACCCAGTCCAAAGTGATCATATTGGAATGAAGCTATTGGAATAAATACTCTCTCCTTACTGTCTTAGTTCCTTTTTATATTGTGCTGTATCTTCTCATGGCTGAACCAAGCTGGAAACCAAATGTGACTAAGCCCACAGATATAGTCCAAGAATCTTAGGTTTCCAAGGTAGAGATTGGAGAGTTGATCTAAAGGAAATGCATGATCAATACTGGCATAAAAGCACTGAGAATCTTGTCTGCCTTATAGTAAGTTATTTAAGTGTTAGCTATTATTCGAATTCACCTAAACTAGAATTATAGACCTTTATAACTGGTCTGCCATTCTTCACTCTACCTCTGTGTAAATGTTCAGAAATGTTTAAAGTATATGTGATTAACTGTTATATATTAACTGTGTCATAGCATTTCATAACCAGCTTTGATAATCATATGGATTCCAAGTGAAATAATTTCCCCATAGATGCTACTAATTTAAAAATAATAGCAGCAAAAATGATGTAAGCTTTCACTTATGAGACAGTCTAAACATTTCCACCTCAAAGAAAATGAGAATTTATTGAACTTCTACTTTTCCTTTAGAAGTTATTAATTAAAATATTTAATAGTATTAAATGTACAGAGAAATAACAAAATAAAATCAAACTGTCTGTACATTTTATATTTCCATACTAATTATCTATGATAGCGTTTTTAGTTTAGAGGCATTAGTTGCTGTAAATCCAATACTTTAGAGACATTGGTTAGCTGTAAATCCAATATTTTAGATAATAGAAAAGAAATAGATACTCAGTTGAGAAAATGGATATATTTTTAGGAATTCTTCACAATGAAAATCATACTTATGTTGTTTTATTCAGAATAACAATTAACTGTTTTTGTAACTGGCTAAGATAATAATTTGGATTCTAAATGACTTATTTTAATATCAAGATAAGCAATTTAATACTAATTATATTAATTGCTTATCTTGATATTAATATAATTAGCATTAAATTACTTCTAATTTTCACCATTGATGGATTGAAAATATAATAGTACAGGCAGTTATATTAGGTTCTCAAGCCAAACACTAAGTACTAGAAATTTCCATTAGGAGAAATTTTATTTATAACTTTCTTAGGGAAGATTTACCTTTCTTTCTTCTTTTTTTTTATTATTTTATTTTAGTCATGTGAGTGGATTCTCTGTAATTATATGTGGATATTATGTCATTCCCTTGTATATATGTGAAAAGTAACAGCTTATATATCTAGGAAATATAGAGAGAGAAAATATGAACTTAAAGGATAGAGTCCTGAGAAATTCAGGTAATGAAGGAAAAAACAGCATATGCTAGGAAAGCTGAACTATTTATATATGAAAGCCAACAACAAACCACACATGAGATAGTGTCATTGGAGCTACCAAGAAATGAAGGTGGTTTGTAAAGAACGGTTTGATGAAGCACATTAAAAAACACTGATAGTAGGAGTAAGAGATGACAGAGTGGGTCCATTGGTTTTAAAATCTGGAGATTGCTGGGGACATTGGTGAAAAGAGTTTTAGTGGGTTAGTAGACGCAAAGTCAGATCATATTGTTTTGTAAGATGATCTGTAGAAAACTCTCAGCCCAGCAAATTATTACAAAATGAACTACTAAAAAGAACTTGTAGCTACATAGAGATGTATAGATAAGTTTTAAGAGAATTTTGTTTTTCCTATATCATTATACTAATGGGGACTATACAATAGAAAAGCAAAACATGTAATAGAGAGCATAGAAAAAGTAACAGAGCAAAGTTCTTCGGAAGGCAGAGAGTAAATTCTCTCCCTTGTGAGGGAGAGAACACTTCCTCCCTTGAAAGAGGAAAACAGAAGATGGAAGTACAGTTAGTGACTTCTAAAGCTTGTTGGGAATGAGATGAGGATAGTCTGTTAATTTTAAGTTTTTGATGAAATTTTAAATGTTAAAAAAAAATCTATATTAAACTTTTAGAGGCTTAAGAATAGTGGGAAAGTATAAAATTGTCTTTCTCAGATGTGAAACATAGAAACTATATTTAATTGATTGAATAAATCTGAGAGCCAATTTAAGTATCAAGGTAGTGTATGTATACAAAACCAGTCTGCTTAAAATGGAATTTTTGCATAATTTAACAACAATTAACTCCTTGGATGAAAGATTCAACAAGTAATGTCAGGGCTGATTTGATATTAATGTTTTTGGGGAAACCCTATGGGTGCTAGACTGGACTAGGAATGTGCTTATAGATAGAGATATAACAGATCAATTGAGAGATGGTTGAAAAAGTACACTTGTGATCATTTGAACAAGTGGAAAATATCAGTAAATAGTCAAATACAGGCTATTCTAGAGATGGTCAAATATAAGCTATTCTAGTTAACATTTTGGAAATGTTCAAATTACTGGTAAAGACAAAGGTCAGGTGTGCTCAGGAGATATGTGGCTCATGGATCTCAGAAAGTAGTAGCTCCTACAGAAAAGATCAAGGATCTTATGTGTGGATATATCAGAGGGATTTTAAGATCCTGTCTAAACAAAGTATTCTATTGTAATTCAAGTTATTGGAAGAGTAAAAGAGAGTTGTAAGAATCAACTGTTTGTAATTCATACCCTAGGAAGACGTGGTTGCTTTTTTAGTCTGTCTTTCTTTTTTGGTAAAATGGTTCATTACTTCAAATCATTCACCCGTTCCCACTGTCACATGATTTTGCTTTGAACAGAATTAGTTTTATCTTTGGACTTGACCATCTGACTTATTATGGCTAGTGGAATATTAATAGATGTAAAGCAAACAGAGGCTGTAAATGTACATTCACATTTTATCCTGCCCTATTTGGTACTTCTGTAGTTAACCTTGTTAACTCAAACAAGTAGCATTAATTTCTCTCTGCTCAACTTTGAAATAGGGCTAATAGTAATAACATCACAAGATTCTTGCGAATTTTTAAAAATATAATTTATATAACACAATATCTCAAAGAAAATAAGCATAAACAAAATAGTAGTCATAATACTTATAATTCTTAATATTTGAAAAGAATAGTCAACCAACCAGAAGACTCAAATCCTCATTGCTTATAGAGGTGATACATTTAGATACAACTTCCAACTGAAATGCCTGTTTCCCTTTCTACTGATTTACTTAATGGAAGAAGCCTGTCTAAATTTGGGATAGAACAAATTATTGAATATATTAGTCTGTCCCACAGATTACTTAAACCAAATATGCCAAGTAAGTAAGAATCTTTATTTAGAGCTGATCTTTTTTGCCTGAAGTAGATCAGTGATTGTTACTATCACTCACAAAGTTGCCAAAGTCAGAAATCTGGGACTTATCTTTGATTTTCTCCTCCCTTATAACAAAAGTCAATCACCAAATCTTATATATGTATACTTTATAAGGAATTATATTACCTCAATTCTTCCCAGCCCCTTTGCATTCTTTCTGAACACACTCATGTTTTCTCATCAGGATTTTAACAATTACCTCCTAATGGTTTTCTTTGCTTCCATTGTTCTTTTGTTCTAAATTATTCTTTAATTTTAGCTTTTGTGGTCCTGTCTCTCCCGTAATAAGTGACATCCAGCTAATCCATTGAAACAATCGTTTGATGAAAACTAACTCAAAAGTAATTTTTCTAAGTGTATTTGTCAAGTCACTTCCTACACAAAGTTTTTCATAATTAAAAATAACTTCTCAGCATTACTAAAAGAACTATTATGGTGTAATTCAATGTCCAACTTCATCTTTCAAAGTTATTTTTCCCTTTACTAAAGTTATTATAAATCATTTTCTCTTCACTGAATTTACTTATATAATGCTCTTTCTTACAAATGTTCTGTCTATAAAACATTAGCCTCTATACTGGGCTTCCAGAAATGAATGTGTGCCCTACCCAGCAAGCAAGCAGGTTCTCTGATTCAAAAGTTTCCACATTACTCCTTTACTCAAAAAATTTAAATGACTTTTTGATACTCTTGGAATATAGAATATATTTCATGTGGCTTCTGAATACCTGTGTAACCTAGCTCATGCAAACTTCTCATTGCTATATCATTTTTTTTCTAGATTTCTACCATTCTTCCATAATGGCCTCTTTTAGTTTCTCACAAATTGCAAGCTCCTTGATAACTTAGAGCTTCCTTTTACCTACTTCAAGCTTACCTGTCTTTGCAACCTCAGTATTAGCATCACTTTCTAAGAGAAACCTTTTGTAACATGGCCAGAAGTTTATATATAGTATAATATTGACAATAATGAGAAGTAACAGTGGTATAGCACTAACTCTGTGTTCCTAGATGTGCTCCAAGTACTTTACATGTATTGTTTAATACTCACAGCAACCTTGTGAAATATGAGAAAGTTGATGCAAGATGAGAAAATCAGTGCACCAAGTGATGTAATTACTTGGTGCAAGGTCCCTCATTTAGTAAATAATAAAGCCTAGATTGAAACCAGGCCAGATAAATTTTTTTCATTGCATATATATAACTTATAATTGATTTTAAGATTCATGAGAGGGTATATCCAAATCAGGGTAATTACTGATACCAAAGTCAGACAAAAACACTACAGGAAAAGATAATCACAGGTTAATATCCCTGATAAGCATAGATTCAAAAATTCTCAACAAATATTAGCAAACTGAATTCAACAGTACATTAAAAAGATTATACACCATGATCAAATGGAACTTTTTCCTGAAGATGCAAGGATGGTTCAATATAGCAAATCAATCAGTGATAAAACCACATTAACAATAGAAGGGTAAAAAATTATATCATCATCTTAATAGATACTCGAAAAGCATTTGATAAAATTGAACATCTTTTCATAATAAAATCTCTCAACAAACTTGGTATAGAGGAAATATACTTCCGTATAATAAAGTAGCTGTACATATTTTAGAGAGACTGGCCTTCTTTATGTTGACTTTAGATCAAACTAGATAGTACCAATTTGACACTTGTCTTTTGACTTTGCTTTTAGTGATTTTCCCCCATAAAAAATTTTTAAATTTGTAAAAAAAAATTAAAATAAAACCATATATGACAAGCCCACATCTAATGACATACCCAATGATGAAAAACTGAACACTTTTTCTTTAAGATCAGGAACAGGGCAGGATACCTGCTCTCACCACTTTTGTTTAACAGTGTCAGAAATCCTAGCCAGAGCAATTAGCAAGAAAATAAATAAGATATATCCAAATCTGAAAGTAAGAGGTAAAATTCTCTGTTACAGCTGATGTGATATTGTATATAGAAAATTCTCCACCAAAAGACTCCACCAAAAACTGTTAGAACTAATAAACAAATTCAGTCAAGTTTTAGACTATCGATAAACAAAAAATTACTTGCATTTCTATAAACTAACCACAAACTATAAGAAACAAATTAATAAAATGATCTAATTTACACTAGCATCAAAAACAATAAAATGTATAGAAAGAAATTTAACCAAGGAAGTGAAAAATCTATATACTGTAAAATATAAAACATTATTGAAATAAATTGAGAAGAAACAAATAAATAGAAAGAAAGTCTTTGCTCAAGGTTTGGAAGAATTAATGTTGTTAAAATGTGCATATGACCCAAAGCCATCTATAGATTTAAACACAATCCCTATGAAAATTCCAATGGCATTGTTTTACAGAAATAGATCAATCTTTAAATTTGTATAGAATAACAAAGGACTCTTAAGCTGAAACAATCTTGAGAAAGAAGAAAAAACCTGGAGCATCATCTTTTATGATTTCAAACTATATTTCAAATCTATAGTCAGAACAGATGGCATAAAAACAGTCATATAGATCAATATAACAAAATAGAAACTCCAAGAATTAACCCACACATATATGGTCAATTAACTTTTGACAAAGGAGCCAAGAATATGCAATGGGAGAAAAAAATAGTCTCTTCAATAAATGGTATTGGGTAAACCGGCTAGCAACATGCAAAAGAATGAAACAGGATTCTGATCTTATGCCATACACAAAAATCAACTCAAAATGGGTTAAGACCTGAACATAAGACCTGAAACCATAAAAGTCCTAGAAGACGACATAGAGGGTGAGCTCTGTAACAGTGTTCTTAGCAGTGTATTCTGGATTTGACGCCAACAGCAAAGACAATGAAAGCAAAAATAAAGAAGTGATTGCTAGGGATGTGGGGGGTGGGGGATGGAAATGGGCAGAGGCTGGTAAAAAGCTACAAACATTCAGTTATAAGATGAATAAGGTCAGAGGATCTAATGTATAGCATGATGATTATAGTTGATAATACTCTACTGCAGCAGCCCTTTTTGACACCAGGGACCAGTGCTCCTATGAGATTTTAGTGCTCGATGATTTGAAGTGGAGCTGAGGCAGGGATGCTAGTGCTGGGGAGTGGCTGTAAATACAGTTGAAGCTTCGCTCACCTGCCCACTGCTCACTTCCTGCTATGTGGCCTGGTTCCTAATAGGCCACAGACCAGTACTGGTCCACGACTCTAATATTTAAATTTAAATTTTCTGAGAAACAAGCTAATATACATCTAGTATATGTATATTAGAGCATCATATTTTACAATTTGAATATTTTACCATTTTAATCATCAATTATACTACAATAAAGCTGAAAAAAATTAGAGTAACTGTCAAGCTCATAAAATTACCTCATGATGATATTGGTGCTATCTATTCCTTTCTTCTTCTCAAAACAAGTTTCAACACCCCAAGCCAAGGTTGCTACCCATGACATAAACTGGGCAAATCATAACTTCTTACTTCTCTGACAATGATTAAAATAAGGCATGTGTAAGTCATTCAAGTTTTTACATTCTAAAAAGTTTTCCGAGATTTTCTGAATTTGAAATGGAAAATTATTTATTTTTTAACTTCCTCTTTGTCTTCTCCTTGTCTCAAAGAAGACATATATAAACATGAAGATTCCAGCAGTAACATGTATTTCTGTGATTCCAACTGATCTGAGAAAATGAAGCCAAAAGGCAGATAGAAACAGAGAAGAAAAATCAAGATGATACTTGAGATTATGTTTGAAATGATTTATAAGCCAGTGACAATGTGCCAGCCTCAGATGTGCAGGGCAAGATCATTTCGTGAGCTATAAATTTCCCTGCCCTTTGTTTTCATTTTTTTCGTTAAACTATGTTTCCAACTTTTGGGGAGAGTCTTTATGTAGATACTTATGTCTGGAATGTATGTAGTGTTTTGAAAACTAGAACTAAAATATGATACTTCCTGACTAAGAGTGGGATAGGAATTAGCAAGGTTCTCTCCATGCCAGCTCAAGTGAGCCATGTTTGTTAGGTCACAGTGAAGCACACTCTGAATTATTACCCACTATATCAGGATTCTGACCATGTTCTTACAATAGAAAAGGTTATAGGTACAGAAGGATGTTGGCTATTTCTTATAACTATAAGATGTAATACTGAATATGTGTGTGTGTGTGTGTGTGTGTGTGTGTGTGTGTGTGTGTGTACTGAATATAGCCTGTGATCCAAGATTAATGGGATTCAAGAAACCATGTGCTGTGCCACTTTGCAAAAGAAAAATTATTATTTCTTGCTGAAGATATTATGCAAACTAGTAATGTGGATAATCTAAAATAACAAGGGGAGTGGAGCCCTTTAGTGCCACATTTAGGTCACTTTTGTGTGCTTTTAGTTTGTCATCCTGTTCCTGACGTCATCTATTATAAAGAGAAACCAAATAGGACACAACCTGAGGCCAATATTAGATATTCATAAAGGTATTAAGGCACGTGCACATAAAATAAGGGCAGTATACCGCAGTAAAGCTCTTACTGAAGAATAATCAGTAAGAGCTTCTTAATGAAGAATTATTCTTCTTAATGAAGAATAATCAACAAGGACCAAAGAAAAAAATGGTCCTAATAAATAAGATTCTGAAATTGGTACTAGTTAAGAGCGTTCTCAAAATTTAAAGGAAAGGGCAGCTAAGTGTGTTAATAGAACTATATTCTTAGAAATATCCCAAAGAACTGGGTATTGTTACACGTTTATTTCTGAGAGGTTGTAAAGCAGATTGAGTTTTAATGGACTGTTAAAACTTCTGTAAAGTTTTTCTATAGTTATTAGTCTTAGATATCACCATGGAGAGCCGTGAACAAGGAACTCTCTCCCAAGCATAATTAGGGTCTGTCACATTTGCCATTCAAGGATTCTACTTCACTGCCAACGAAGTATCTGTGTTCCTGACCATATTATGTGTTACCATAGACTGACTTGGCGTCTGTTATTTGATGCTTGAATGAACCTTTATATGTTACTTAATTTTCTTTCACCACTGTATGTTTGGTTTGTTTAGCCTGAAAGATAAGGATCATGAAAAACTGCTTCAGAGATTAAGAAAAATGGTTTCAGCCAGAAATCTTAGCACCTGGGGAGTAATGGTCCCTGACATTTCTTTGAATTCTGTAGCTGGATATGAAATTAGTTGTCACCTGTTGGGAAATCTGTTGGTGTACATTTGCACATGTATATCTGATTAGCTTATAATGTTAAGAAATGGAAATATCCGATTTTCTGATATGCAAACAAGCTTGCATATGACTTACACATGTTCTTGTGCCCATATCTAGCAACCAACACGTATACGGAAATGGCAGAGATGGGGGCTGGTACTCAAATTAGCATGTTTGGCACATTCACAGTGATTTTCCCTAGGGACTATATGCGCTATATATATATATATATATATATATATATATATATATATATATATGCAATTCTGCACCTCCCATTAGTATATAGATACACATACCCACTTCTGGTAATATGGTAGATGCTCAATATTTACTTGATGACTGACTAAATAGAACCTATTTCCTTCACTGATTTCTTATTTGCAGAATTTCTAACCATTCCTCAAAACTTTTGCAAGGTTTTAACATTCTGGAAAGATCTAACTTTCAGAAATGAAGGTAGTGCACATCCTTATCAAATAAATGCTTGATTATGGTTAAACCATTATTTATAGGTTAGGTTCTTGTTTAGCATAAGCTCCAAAAAGACAAACTGTACATTCTTATCTTGTATTTTTAGTCAATACAAAGTCCCGCATAAAAAGCACTAAAAAAATGTGTATCCTATCAATGGATGAATGTCCACATTTCCCAAAAACAAGGTGTTTGTGTTCTCCAAAGAGGACGAAGATATAAAAATATAAAACTAAATTGTTCAAAATTAATTCTCTTGTATTTTTAACAGAAGTCATTTGTATGCAATATTAGCTAGCATTAGCTAAGAAGAAATGATTACTTCTTACATATATAGAGAGATATAGATTAGATATAGGTAGATATAGATATAGGTACAGATGTTACAGATGATACAGATACAGAAAGATATCGAAAGATATAATGGAAGTGATAATTCAAGAAAAATATAAAAGTACTTAAACCATAGCTGTTTACACTCCACTTATTGACTAATTCAAGAATGCAAATTTCAGGAGAAAATATTTAGTAAAGTACAGAAAAGGTTTTACTGGAGTATTAATTACTTTGTTCTTTCCAAATGTAAGAAAATTGAAAAATAGATATATACAATTCCAAGAAAAGATTAAATGAATATAACAAAGTATCTCTCAAATTCAATTATCATTTTGGTACTACAGATTGTAGATTTAAGGTGGGGACAAAACCCTTAACTACTGCTTTTGAAGCTTATTTGAAACAGATCTTTCCTTCTGGCATGAGTAGAGTCGAATTAGTTGTGGCCCATGTCAACAATCTAGTGCTTTTATTAATATATCTTCATATAAATGTAGTCTCTTTATTCTTTTCTTACTTTGAAGGTATTAGCCATAAAATATATTAATGAATTTGATGAATATTTATAGAAAACAACGTATCATTCTTAGGCACATCCATAAGAGGTGTGCTGTATTATCTGTCACCACAATATGTATTGGCACTTGTAATGCTAACGGCTTCCATTATTGTAGGATAGTTGTAGTACATTAAATCTGATATACATGCTGATTAAATAAAGAACAAGGTATGTTAAATCATATATGGAACAAGCCAGAATATGCATAAATAAAATAAAAGAGACTGCACTTAAAGCACTTATTACAAATTGATTCTATGTTCTGACAAACATGATAATCATAAAGTTAAAAGAGTAACATCACACAAATTACTAAATAAATTAAATATTCCCATTAAATTTGAGACAAATCCTTTAAAATGTATGACTTAAAATTTCAAACCCTAATAACTTTAAAATTTATTTATTGAACCACTACTATATGAAATGTACTTATGTTGGATATTTAAATGTTGGATATTTTATTACAGTTACTTTGTTTCCATGTTAGTAGACTACTTATTAATAGTCTTTACTCGCCATGCACAAATCAGAATGTTCTTGCATAAATTTTCATAAGCAATGTTTAATAGGAATCTTTGAATTCACATTAGTCAATAAATTACTTACATGTAAAGCTAATGCCATTCAGTGTATTGTCTCATTTTAAGAATTTGTTGTAGCTTACTCAAATTTATTGATGTGCTGGGTTTTTTTAATGCAAAAGTACAAGTGATATCAGTAACTAACACATTAATATTGTAGAAACAGAAGCAACTAAGTAAACTTTTAATTTATTGCATATATTTATATATTAGCAAAAACAGTATGCACACTTGAAAAAAAACTTTGTAGAGTATTTTCTTTATTTTGTATTAAACTGATAACAATGGATGAAAATAAATTGTAATACTAGTTCTATTCTAATATTGTCACTCAATGTTTCATGACCTTCAAAAACTGATGTGACCTGTATTATTCTGCTGTATTTATATACATAAAATACAATCTAAGTGATTAAGCACTCATTATTTTTCACATTATTTGTAATGCACTTAATTCCTTAAGGTGTTACTTGTTTGCTATTGATAAGACATTAATAGAAACCACAGTGGAGGAAAGTGATTATAAGGAATAATAATAATCATAATCCCTTGGAAAACAACCAATGTGTATTTAGATGTTAACCTTGGGTAGAAGATAATATGATAGGTCTAACTTAGTATATGATGTCAGACTTACCAGTCGGCAAAAGGCCATGATATTTCTTAATTTATTATTTGATAACAAATTTCCTTTCTGGAGCACCGTTAATGGTTTTAGAATAATCATGTGGTATTATGCAGTTTAGCAACAAGCACAGGATATTAACATAATAAATGATTACTACAAAGATAATAGCATGAGAAATTTTTCAGTCTCAACATTGTTTTTTTTCTTTTTTAAATTGTAACTTTTAAAGAATGTTCAGCTGAGTATGATGATTGTAAAAGAATAATATTTCTATAATGTTGTACATGAACAATATCAGTAATTAATTAAGTATAATTGAAAATAATTTTTCCTTATGTTTTTATGTATAAGCATTTTTATTATAAAATAATATTAAACATAATGGAATTTGAATTTCATTCTTGATTTCCCTTGTAATCAAACTTCTAATGGGAATCATTTTGCGGTAGCAGTTAGAACAAAGTCTGGAGGGCCTTTTCATTAAATACTTATTCGTAGTCATGAATAATGAAAATTGCTCACTCAATTATGGTTTTATGGAGACAAGGACATTAAATGACTGATTCATTGAACTTAAAATTCTTATTTGCTTTTGACAGATTAGAATTATTAGCTATGTGAAATCTATTTTAGATATGTCCAAAGACTGTAGTCCCCCACATTTTATTATTTTTCAAACAAATGTAACAATAGCTAAACTAACCATTGGTGACAACATGGATGGACCTAGAGGTTATTATGCTGAGTGAAATAAGTCAGACAGAGAAAGATAAATACCATTTGATTTTACTTATATATGGAATCTAAGGAACAAAAAGAACAAACTAATCAAAAACAGACTCATAAATATAGTGAACAATTTGGTGATGGACAGAGGGGAGTGGGGTTGGGCAGCTGGGAGAATGGGGTGAACGGCTAAAGAAGTACAAATTAGTAGTTAATAGTTGGCACAAAGGTGGGGAGCACAGCACAGGGAATGCAGTCAGCGTTAATATGATGGCTAGGTGGAGGCCAGGGGAGGGAGGGAGTAATAGGGGAGATAGTTTTATGAACTATATAGATGTCTAACCAACGTACTGTATACTTGAAACTAAGTTAAATAAATAAATTTATTTAAAAAATAGCTGGACTATTAGATCAAATTAGTAGTCAATTAAATCTGTTAAAAGGTATAGATAAAAATAAGGTATAGATAGGTGTGTCTGTCTATCTAATCTTGGTGTGTTTGTGCAGGTGCGTGAATGCACATCATGTTCTTTTCTGTGAACATAAATATTTGGGGGATTATTTTAAAAATAATTAACTAACAGTTTTAAAATGATTCTATAAATATTTAATGGACTACTTATTTATTCATCATAGAAGGCTATAAACATATTTGGACAGTTAATGTTGTATTATAAGTACTTTACAATAACAATCCCTCCAGGGTGTCACAATGACTAACCACAATTTTTGTTCAAAATTTAGTTATTATTTTAAAATAGTTGCCTGTGGAACAAAATTTTAAATTAAAACATTTAACAACATTATTAATTTATTGATATTCTTATTTATATGATTACTTTATTGGAAATTTTTAAATTTAAAAGTCTCCTTCTGTTTTTGTCCTCCAATTACCTATTTATCTTGCCTAAAATCAGTCAACATAATCAGAGACCAAAGGACAGATCATGAGTCAAATGCATTCATAATACAGTTGACCCTTGAACAATACAAGGGTTAGAGGCACTGAACCCTGAGCAGTTGAAAATCTACTTATAACTTTTGACCCCAAAAATTTAACTGTAGTCGCCCTATGATATCCATGGGCAATTTGTTCCAGGATACCCCACAGATACCCAAATCCACAGATGCTCAAGTTCGTCATACAAAATGGTGTAGAACAATCAATACAATCTACCTTACCTTCCGCATCTGCAGATTCCCAGTGGCATATCAGAAACACTGTTTTTGATCCATGGTCGGTTGAATCCCTGGATGTGAAACCAGTTGATATCAGTGCTGACTGTATATTTATTGAAAGCAATCCATGTGTAAGTGCGCCTGTGTAGTTCAAACCTGTGTTGTTCAAAGATTAACTATATATGGAATGGGGTAGAAATTATCATACTCTGTTCATGATTAAAATAATAGCTAACTTTTGCTTATTGTCCTGTGGATCATTCACTACATGAAGTACTTAAGGAAATCATTTCTTATTCATTTCTCACAAACAATTCAATTTTGTAAATACTTTAATTTCATCCCAGAACTGAGACTACTAAGGACACAATAGTGCCCAATCAATTTTCTAATGACATAGACCATTGTAGCCAAGTAATGGCAAGTTAGTGAAGTGACTTCGCCTAGTCAGCCCCACTAAAGAAACCACATTTTTAACCACTGTAATATACTCCCTTCCCTAAGGTATAGTGGTTAAAAGAAATACCTTAAAATGTAATAAGTGTTAACAAATTACTTTATGTAAACCATTTACTTAATGCTCATACATTTAGATTTGTTGAAGAAAATAATTCAGAGAAGAAATCAGACTTAGAAAGCTGACCAAAAATTAAACATCGAGTTAGAAAGTAGTGCCAAGAGCTAAAGAACAGACCAAGACTTGGGACAAACTCCAATAATTCTGCTTCTTGTAGATCTACACACATGAATAAGGATTGTGCAAGTAAGTTTTAAGATTATAGTCTCTCCTAACCAGAAAAATAGCAATATGTTCGAAAATGTCAAAACAGCCAAGCACAACTTCCTCAGTAGTCGTCATCAAGAACAGAAATATGTAGTGCCTAATCAGTGAATGGAACAGACCTTTGTACTGTGACAGTTGTTTTTGTACTGTATAAGTACAATAATATGAAACAGTATAATACCTTCATTATTTATTACAGAATTATATTTCATTAGTTAAATATTATTTGATAATTTAATATGCTTATATACAATACATACAATTTTAATGAATTTCCACTTTTGGTATTGATAGAGTAGGTGGGGCTGGACTTTTTATCCCATTGTAAACAGTTGGAAAACTAGACAAAAATATATGAGACACTGTTTTCAGACATTGTATATAGGCATTGCTGGTTTGTTAGCACTAAGAGAAATAAATGAAATAAGTTCCATGATGGCCCTGGCTTTTTGCCTGAAAATTCTTTTGGAACCATGATAAAGCACGCAAGTATGCACAGTATCTTTCTGAATTGATACATGAGTTTGGAGAGGTTTAGATTACTGGAATTTGGGGACAGTCTGATTGCAAAGAAGCCTAGGCAGAAAAGATAACAAGTAACCTATATAAGTAGACCCTTTAAGTGTTTCAATAAAAGTCTCTGAAGCTGGATAGCTCTAACCTAATAAGTTCCCTCTGAGTTTTGACCAACCAGTGGCAAAAATTCTCAGAGCACCTGAGGCATTCAGGAGATACCCTCTAGTAATACTAGCACTAGTAGTACTAGAAGTACCAGTAATAAACTAACCTTTGAATAAAGGCTATATTAAATATACCTTAATAAAACTTAGGACTGTTGAAAGGCTTAAGCTCATCCTTAAATAACAGAGTCAGGATAGCATCCAACAGCCTTTAAATGAATGGAACAAAATTTAGTGGCATCAACATAATATTTATAATGCATAGAATCTAATCACAGTTTACTATATATTAAAGATATAGTAATTTATGACCTAAAACCAGAAGTCAATAGAGACATACTAAATAATGACAAATATGATGGAATTAGTACACAGAACATAGGGATAGATAGTCCAAGTAGGTTATTTAATGAAAAAATAACAATGAAAAAGAAAAGATAAAACAAATGAAATATTTTGAGATTAAAAATACTTTCTAAATGGAAAAGTCTTTAGATGGAATTAGTAGCAGAGAAGATGCTGTAAAAGGGAATAAAATCTGAAAGAATCGTAGAATAAAAGGAAAAAGAAATGAACAGAATCACAGTTACTTGTGAGAGAATATCAGGTATTTTCATATTCATATGCATTAGTCTAGTTTTGCCATAACCAGTTACACAAACTTGATGGCTAAACCAACAGAAATGTATTCTTTCATACTTCTGGATTCCAGAATTCTGAAATCAAGGTATTGGCAGGATTGGTTTCTTCTAGAGGCTCTGAGAGACTATTCATTGCAAGCCTCTCCCCTAGATAATGGGGATTGTTGACAATTAATGGTGTCCCTTGGCTTGTAGACGTATCACTTCAATCTCTATATCTGTTTTCATGTCCTTCTCCTTTGTGCATCTTTGTGTCTGTCCCTCTTTTTTCCTTGGAAGAATATCTCTCATTGGATTTAGAGAAGATCCTTAATTTAGTATTACCTCATCTTGAGATCTTTATTATACCTTCAAAGATCCTTTTTCTAATAAGGTCACTTTCTGAGCTTCTGGATGAACGTGTATTTTGAAGGCTACAATCCAGCCCATGAGACCATATAATTAGGATCTCAAAGGAAGATTAAAGGGAAAAGGAAAAATAATATCTGAAAAATAATGTCCCCCAAAATTTCATCTTAATAACTTTAAACTCACATAAACAGGCAGCTCAATAAACTTCACACAGAATTAAAAAAAAAAAAATACACAGGCACATCATAATCAGATTATAGAATTTTTTTAGATCGAATATTAAAAGTATAAAAGTTGTGGTGAACATTAAGGAGATAAAAGGAAGTTTCCTAAATTCTCTTTTCACATTATATGGCTTTCATACTTGTTGCCTTTCACCTCCGAGACGTGTACTTTTCAAGAAGTGAGTAAATAGAGATCAATAAGAGCTGCAGGGAATCTATGAATAATATTATTAAGAGAGAAAGTAAAAAAAAATGTATAGAATATTTGGAGAGGGGGAATGTGTTCTATAATTTTGGAGTCAACTGACTTCCAGGAAGCGTCTCTCCCTTTCTGCTGCATGACAGATTCTGTGGGTCAGATTCATATTGGTTTGGGAGAGGCCCGGTTTGGTTCCAGGTGCTGTGTAGGTCAAAACATAAGCATAAAAGTTAAAGCTCTTATCAATAACATATATAACTAATTTATTCTAGACAATAACTCTGGAATATATTCATTATTATAGAGGTAGACAACTTTTTTCAAGGGATCAAAAAGTACCAAATACTGATTAAAATGTGAAAAACTATATTTTATTTATAGAGTCTCTCAAATATATTTTTTTTATTAATGTAATCTCCAAATGACTCCAGTAAGAAATTTTAAAGGCAAGTTATAGGGTAGGAGAAGATTTTGCAGTATCTGTTTTCATTAAGCTCTCATATCCAGAGAATATAAAGAACTTTACAAGTCAATAAAAACAAAAAAATTCCATTTTTAAAATGGACAAAAATTGAACAAGCACTTTAAAAAGAGCAATGTCTAAACAGCTATCAACCTTATTTGTCATGCAGAAAATGAAAGTAGTACCACAGTAACAAAAATTCATAGATATACTGGCATTTACTAAAAAGTAAAAGAAAGAAACCATCAAGTGTTAGCTATGTTGTGGAACCGTTCAAATTTTTATTTTATAAATTTACAATACTGCTGCTAGTGTTGTAAATTTATATAACTATGTTGGAAAACCATTTGACAGAATTTACATATTGAAAATAAACATGAATCCTGTGAATCCTCAATGCCACTATAGGCTGTATAATATACAGAAATGCTATCATAATAAGTTCACCAGAATACATAGGTAAGAATGTTTACGTCATGTTCTTTGTATTAGCTCAAACTGGGAATAACAAAAACTGGAAATGACACCAATCAGTCGTAAAATTGTTAACCAAATTGTGGTGCATTCATGTGATAAAATTCCATATCATATCAACAAAAAGAATGAACTACTGCATACAACCATATGAATGATTATCACAAATGTTGAGCCAATGAAAGCAAGCAGAAAAGAAGGCATACCGTATGATTTTAGGTGTATAAAGTCAAAAAAATAAACAAAATACTCTATGATAACAAAAGTCAGAATAATGGTTAATTGGAAGAGGAGTGTCAGCTAGGAGGCGCACAAGGATTCTCAGGTGTTCTTTGTGTTCTATTTCCTGATCAAAGTGGTGCTTACATAGATGCATTTGTTCTGTGAATATTCATAAAGCTGTATGCCTATGATTTGTATTATTTTTGCTATGGATATTGTGCTTTTTAAAAAAATTTTCAAAACCTCATAGGTATTAGAAAAAGTTGAATTTAACTAAATATAAGGATACAAAATGTGTAGATGTTTTTATAAGAATTCAAAAAAAATAAATGAACAATATTTATATTAGGAGTTTTTTAAGCAAACAAATGAAGGCAGGAATAAAATTCAGAGCAGTTATTATTTTTTAGAAAATATTAAAATAAAAATTGGTATAGATATATAATTTCAAGACCTTTTTTAAAAAAATTATCAAAGCTAATGATAAAGTACAAAGTGACAGCACAAGAAATGATAAAAGGGAATTCAAAACAGAGATAAAAGAGATTAAAAGTTACAATAATATATTATTAATATCAATACATTTAAAATTATTGACTACAGATAATGTTATAATTTGCCAAAATTACACCCAAAAAGAGATCAAAAAACCTTAACAAAAAATACTTATGTGACGAAGGAGAAAAATAGTAGATTTTCCCATTATAATCTCTTACAAGATAAAGATGACTGATTCCAACTCTAGTTTTAAAATTTATGTGGGTATTTTTAACTCGTGCAGTAAAAGAAGGTGAAAGTTCTAAAGAAAACAATGTTTATAATCATTTCACTTTAAAAAGAAAAAAAATTGAAACCTGTTATAGTTAAGAAGATAATTTATATGGGAAAGCATAATGTACATGTAAATGTACAAAATCCGTATTTTTCTATAAACCATCAAAAAGATGTTGTAAACCATGAAATAAAAGGCTTAATTTTATAGTAGCAAAAAATATAAATCTTTATGGAATAATCTTAAAAATAGGAAAGTATTTAAATTAAGAGAATAGTCTGGCCCTTGCATAAGCAACATAACTAAATATTTTTATGAAACAAGAATAATTCAAACAGATCAAACTTGTGCAGGAATTAAACAAATTATATTTAAAAATTTGATAGATGACAATTAAATTTAAAGTTATTTTTTGGAAAATGTTTATTTTAAATGAATTATGTCTTTTTTAATTAGTTAGAACTTAACAAATGATTTTGAGTTATTGCTGGAATGGAGACAGCTTTCATCATCAATCCTATTTCTCTTTTTCGTTCTATAGATATAAATCATAAGGCATGCTCACATAAAATGATGAGTTGATAGTTAAAATAGATATATTCAATAAAGAGATAACTTGGAATGAATTAAACTATTTTTTTCAATTCTTTGTTGTACAATCCAATTGTATTTCATAAATTTCACATGTCCTAACATCATATCTATCACTCTTTTTCTCTTTAGTTATATGCCTGTACACAAACACACATACATATATGTGTAGACATACTTACATACTTTTGATGAAACTTCAATTAATTTTTTCTTCAAATCGAGGAAATCTGAGGGCCACTAGAAAGCATCTGTATTGTAAAAGGTTTTTATAGTCAGTCATTAGACATATTACTTTATTTCTGGGAAGTGCATCAGAGGTCTTTACTAAGATTTAACACATTTATACCTGTTTCTACTAACTTAAAGTCATGCGTATAACCTAATCTATTTATAGCAGGTTGGAAAGGTAACAGCATTGTTTATTTTATTACTCCTTTGCCAATGCAATATTATTATAAATATTTTTTTCTTACCATGTGTTCTAAATACATTTCAAAAGTTTGGAAGGGAATTAGATTAATGGAAAGTATTTTGCTATATAACCTAATTATCGAACTAATTTTAAAACTCTAATCAGAAATCCAGAATTTATGTAGATCTGTTAAATAATGCATAATTTGATCATGTTTAAGAAAAAGAAACCACAGGGAAATAAATTACATCATGAATCTTATAAGATAAATTAATCAAAGAAATAAATTCAGGGTTAAATCAACTTAGATATAAATAATGAATTTATTTTTAGAATAAATCATGAAAAGATAATATGCAACGTTTGGTTCTTATTGTTATTTTCTAACAGTACAATGTAATATATAGATAAAATTATAAGCTATTTATGAAGTAAGGAGTATACAAACAGCTTTAAATTCCATCTTTTATATGGTATATGTGTGTGTGTGTCTATGTGTTTATTTATCGAACTAAATGCATGGATTTGGGAAATAAATAATGAACAAGTGTAAATACTAAAATAAACTCTGTATGCATATGCAAACATATATATGTATATATATACACAAATACAATAATGTGTATGTGTATATGTATAAAATTCCCCAAACTATCTAAGAGAACATTTAAACATGAATGGAAGGTAAGTTTGGGGATTCTATTCATGTCTGAATGTATCTTTTTGGTCTTAACACTTGATTGAGGGCATCAAATTATAGCTTGATATACATTTTCATAGTTTGGAGATTTTTCCAGGTGCTACTAATCAAATACAAGTACATATTTTACAATTACCTGGTCATTTATTTTCTTCTATTTATTACTACAAATATATTTGTGTAGATAATTTTTAAATATTATTTTCATTTTAATATTATTTTCAAATTTTATATTTTATAGTTCTACTTTCTTAAGCCATAATTATGTATGTTATTGCCCACAATAGTTGTATTTAAGTGATTAAAAGTCTATCATTTCATAATTGCAATCTCATTACTTGCCAGCTGGTCTCATTTTTTCACTTCAGATAAATATGGCATAAATTTTATGAGCATTCAGTTGAAACATGTACAAAATGAGCTGCTGTCAACAGTATCAAAAGATATAACTGTTTACATATTTCAGTATATTTGCAAAGCCACAATCACTTGATAAATGGTATTTGTCACTATAAATTATTTTAATACAGTATACAGGTGTCCAATCTTAATGAGAGTGATAGTTTCACCTAATGGAAGAAGGAAATATAGGATATTTCATAGAGAAATTATTATTTATGATAAATTTCTATAATCTGTTATTTTTACCATTTATATTTAATTTAGTTACTTACACATAAGTGTACTAAACTATGAACATGTCATATTGTGTTTACAAACTTCAGAGTCCTTGTCTCCTTGTCTTTCATTGCTATATTCTCTCTACATTTTTCTTTTTTTATGTCAGTAGGTTTGAACCTTTTCTTAATGTCAGAAAAAATTTCATGTCATTTGTATTATTTTGGTAAATAAAATGTTCTGAATTTGTTCTTTTCCTATTTGCAGCATAAACAAATATTTGTCAGTTTCATGTTAAAATATAAAAATGTACATATTTTATCTGCATATGAGATTTCCCATTAACAATTTTACAACACAGGTGATCTTAATATTCTACTAGTCATAAAAATAAATGTTTAAGACAGAGACTGTTTTCTCTTTTCCTCTTAGACAACCACATTCTTTTGGAGCAGTCTAATGCCCCCATGTAATCTAGCATTGAACATTTACTCTTATAGCTAAGAAAGGTCTGTGGCATACCTCTGGCCAATATTATTCTAATATACAGGGTGGGATTTCTAGGAAAGCACTTACTAAAAGACTGATTGTGTTGCTGTGTGCCCTTGTTTCTTGTTTATTTCTGATACCTTCTGTTTGGATCAATGATAAGCTGGCTCAATCTCCAAGTTTTTTCTAATCATAAATATGTGGACCACCAAGAGATGCAGTGAAAAATCAGAAAATTCCATTAATGTGATTATATCTAGTGACAGTAACAGGTATGCAAAAGACCCGAATTTACTTTCCATTGTAGAAGAACAAACATTTATCTTGGCTACACTCACTCATTTGATTTTTTTTTGTTACTAACCATTTATTTCCTTTCTGAACCAAGGTTAATATTTTATACAGATTTATGTGGATATTATTCTTGAATACTTTTAAGAACACAGTGATCAGTAGGGGATATTTATTCACGTAGTAAACAAAAATGTGTATATATTTGTATGATTGTGTGTGTGTGTGTGTGTGTGTGTGTGTGTGTGTGTGTGTGTGCAGATACATTGGAAATGAGTAGACTATCTTGAAGGACTAATGATTTCAGAGTAGAACCTGGGGTACAACCCCAGAACTCCCAAAGTATTAAAATAGTACTTTAGAAATAAGTGAGTAATTCAATAGTACAGACCCACAATTAATTTATTTTGATTTAGAATATATAAAACCTTTAATAGGTAAAAGTGGTGGCACAGAGTTGGCAAGGTAAGTCTGAAATGGTAATAAATGATACTGAGTTAAACAATAAGTGTTTGAGAATAGTAAAGTGAAATTGAGTCTTAATCTCAAACCATACACTGAAAATAATTCCAGATGAGTTAAAATTTTGAATATAATAGAAAAGTAAAATTTTAGAAGAAAACATTGAGGATTTTTTTAATGAAGGGTAGATTTATTTTTCCTTTTAACATAAAAATGCAAATAAGATCATAAAAGAAAAAACATTAATATGATAACAAACATTTCCCTGTAAAATATGACCTCATTAACTTTTTAATTAATATTAAAAGTGAATATTTTATTATAGTATGTAAAACATTTTACAATAATCTTTATTTTTTATTTTTAATTACAGTTGACATTCAATATTATTTTATATAATTTTCAGGTTTACAGCAGAGTAGTTAGACACATAGAATTTATGAAGCGATCCCCAGGTTAGACGAGTACTCACTTGGCACTATACATAGCCATTAAAATATTATTGACTATATTCCCTATGCTCTGATTTACATCCCCATGACTGTTTTGTAACTACCAGTTTGTACTTCTTAATCTTTTCACCTTTTTCACCCAGTTTTCCAACACCTCTTCCATCTGACAACCACCAGTTTGTTCTCTATGTCTGTGAATCTGTTTCTGTTTTATTTTATTCTTTAGATTCCATATATAAGTGACATCATATAGTACTTGTCTTTCTCTGCATAACTTATTTCACTAAGCATAATACCAGCTAGGTCCATCCATGTTGTCGCAAATTGTAAGATTTCATTTTTTTTATTGCCAAGTAATATTCCATTGTTTATATGTACCACATCTTTTATGTCCAGTCATCTATTGATAGGCTTTTAGGTTGCTTTCATTTTTTGCCTATCGTAAATTACACTGCAGTGAACATAGGAGTGCGTATATCTTTTCCAATTATTGTTTTGGCTTTCTTTGGGTAAATACTCAGAAGTAAAATTGCTGGGTCATAAGGTAGTTCCATTTTTAATTTTTTGAAAAACCTCCCAATTGTTTTCATAGTGGCCACATCAATTTTCAAGTCCACCAACAGTGCTTGAGGGTGCTATTTTGTTTTTAAATTTATTAATGATAGCCATTCCTAACAGGTGTGAGTTGATATCTCATGGTAGTTTTAATTTGCATTTCTCTGATGATTATCTTGAGCATCTTTTCATATATCTTTGGCCATTTGTATGTCCTTTTTGGAGAAATGTCTATGCAGGTCTTCTGTCCATTTTTTAGTTAAATTTTTTTGGTGTTTAGTTATATGAGTTCTTTATAAATTTTGGATATTATAACCTTGCCAGTTTTATGATTAGTGAATTTACTCCTATTCAGTATGTTGTCTTCTTGTATTATTGATGGTTTTTATCCTGTGCAAAACCTTTTTATTTTGATATAGTTCTATTTGTTTAGTTTTTTTTTCTCTTTTTCCCCTTGCCCAAGGAATTGTATTAGAAAAAAAATATATATTTCTAAGAACAATATCAGAGAGTTTACTGCCTATGTTTTCTTCCAGGAGTTTTATATTTCAGGTTTTACATGTAAGTCTTTAATCCATTTTGAGTTTTTTTTCTTGTATATGGAATAAGAAGGTCCAATTTCATTTTGTTAAATATATCTGTTCAGTTTTCTTAACACCATTTATTGAAAAGAATGTCTTTACCCCATTATATATTCTTGCCTCTTTTGTTCTAGATAAAATGACCATATAGGTGTGAGTTTATTTCTGGGCTCTTTATTCTGTACCATTGATCTGTGTTCATGCCAGTACCATGCTGTTTTGATTATAATAGCCTTGTAGTATAGTTTGATATCAGGTAGTGTGATACACTCAACTTTGGTCTTCTTTCTCAAGATTTTTATGGCTATTTGGGGTCTTTTATGGTTCCATATATATTTTATGATTATTTTTTTTAGTTCTCTGAAAAATGCCATTGTCATTTTTATAGGGATTGCATTGAATCTATAGATGGGTAGTGTGGGCATTTTAACAATGTTAACTCTTTCTATCCATGAGTCAGTCTATGCTTCCATTTACCTGTATCTTCTTCAGTTTCTTTCTTCAATGTCTTGTAATTTTCAAAGCACAAATCCACATTAACTTTATAAAAAGGAAAAAAAAAATTTAAAAGATACCTGCAATATATATCGTCTACAAAGTTTTATTAACTATAAGTGGTACTAGTAAATCAATAAAGTTAAAAACTATTTTAGAAAAATAATTATATGTGTATATATATTCAACAAATGTGTAAAAATGATGAACCTTATGCATAATTATGAAATTTCTGTGTTTTTAACACTTCTATTTTTATTAATCTGTTACTCTGAATTATGAGACAATTAACCAGTTTAACTTCTATTACACGGATTCAGTTTTCTCAATGATATGATTATTCTTCTCTACCTCTATAGACATTTTTAACTTAATAATAGTCATCGTTATCTATTTGGGTGATTCATGTACTTAGAATTTTTTTGTTCTATTTTTATAGATGCACTCTTGAACACTAAAATTAGACATTAATTTTTAAAGGTATCTATTTATTTGTTATCATTAGACATTATTCTTAGAAATTATTGTAGACATTCCATTATTTAATAGACATTGTTATTTTAGTCATAATCTCTTTTCATTTGTGATTTTATTTATCTTTTTATGTTTTTAGAGAAATATCTATACCTGTCTGGTATTACAATGGAAAGTGAACTCTCTCAATTATTCTACATGTCTCCAAATATTTAGGTCTAGATAAGAAGAATATAATTTCAGGCATATTATGGTTTAAATTTTTAGTTAGCAAATCAATCCACATCTTAAGGACAGATGCATGGCTAGAGGCAGTCATGCGGCAGGAACTTTCATAGCTAATTCTAACATCCGCATCACAGCCTCTATGTACTATGCTGATAACTAATAGTAGTATTAATGCTTCTACAGTAACAACAACAACAAAAAAATGTAGTAAGCGCTTATTATGAAAAGATTCTTCTTAGTAACTTCCAAGCATAAACACTAATTTTCCTAATTTGGTGGTCTCAACATTGCTTCCACATTAGAATCTCCCAGAGAGAATTCCAATGCCTGTACTTCCTTTAAGACAATTAAATAAAAATCTCTGGGGAGATTTATTTTTGAAAGAAAAAAAAATGCCTAGTGATTTCAATAATGACTGTGATCAAAAGCCCCTTGAGAAAGTTACTGTTATTCTCATTTTTTATGTCAAGATACTAGGGGCAAAAGAGGATTCTCGCGAGCATCAGTGATCTCTGTACATGATATTACTTGTAATCAAGGAAGGGGTCCCCTCATTCACCTTTGCCTCTGCAGTTAGACTCTTAACCACTAGGTTGTGTTACTTTGTGTGTTCTGTGGGCAAAAAAAAAAGAATGATACAATTTTATGGATTCTAGGACCCTGATCTGGTGTAGTCATCTGTGCTGTGATTTTGGCATACATGCCAAATTGAGTTTCCTACTCTGTTACCTTTCCTACAGAGTCTGTACTGGAGACATCTTTATTTTGTCTCCTGACTCCCCTACCACTCACCCCCACCATAGATAGCCTGGACTCAATTTTCACCCCTTTATGTGATGTGGATATTAGTAGTATTGAGGTAAAACAATTACTCAATATACAAAATAAAAGCTGAATTATATTCCTCACTTATTATGTGAGGGAGATCTTACCTGGGCACACATGATTTCATTATGCAAAGCGAAGTCTAGATCTTATATTGAATTTTAGGAATTCATTTCTTTTGCATTTCTCTTTGTTACAAAGCCAGGAACAAGAGTGAGTTGATGCCAGCCTTAGTAACTGGTTCACTGTCATGTGTCCTTTGCTAGTTGTCATTGATTTTTCAGACAGGTTTTAAACTAGTTCTGCTATTGTTTTGTTACCATGACAATAAAATCATCATTTTTTTTTTTTTACCTTATTATTCTTAATAAAATTTACCTAGGATATTTTCTTTGACTTACTTCTAAAGGTATATAAACAGTTTTCAATAAAGGCAATCAAGTCACATCTGTACCATATTTGGGGAAATTTGTCTTTCTTATATATATATGATACTCTTTCTCACTTTCTTAAGACTTCATAGTAGCTTTTAAACATTTAGTAACTTTATCTTGAGCATAAGTTTAAAATCAAACACCTTCATTTAGATATTAGTTTCACCACTGGATGGGCATCAGAAGGGAAATCCATTATTTTCTACATACACACATACATACATATATATATATGTGTGTGTGTATATATACACATATATATATAATCATCAATAAAATGGGATAATAATAGAGGATAAAAATGCCAAATTCATAAGCTTATCATGAGTATTAAATCAAATGACATAATATATTGTAATAATTATTCATTTTTGGTTTAATATTGATAATGCTGTGTTTTAATTCATAATTTAATAAACACCTCAAGGTTGACAACAATTTCGAATTTATTTTTATAAGTTTTTTTATAACTGCTATTTACTGGCATTTTTTATTTTACTAAGTAACCATTAGGATTGTTAATTGTTATTTAAAAATAGCTAGATTTTATGCTTAAATATGTAGCAAGAAGACTATAAACCAGAAGCATATTGAACAGAACCTCTCATTAATCAAATATTTATTATCAGTTGAAATTACCCTCGCAGAGCTTATCTACCCTACCTTATTTGAAAATAAACATAAATGGGAATGATCTTCACTGTTATATAAATCTGAAAAGTATTAGTGGTAACAGTAATAAAGATAATAATTATTAACACTATTTAGAGTCAGTTCTTGAGAATTTACCATCGTAGTCACTGTTTTTATATTCGTTATCTTATTATACCCTCACATTAAAGATATATAATTACTCTTACCCCAATTTACATGTAATGAAACAAAGATGCAGAATTTTCCCATTTGCAGATCACAGAATTTGTTCAATATCTCATGGTTATTAAGGGATGAAACCCAGAATTAAAATCGGACTAAATTGATTGGCTATAAATTATGTGTTCTTGACCACTCCTGGGTGTTTTTTTGTTTTTCCCTTCTGTTCTTAACAGGGTTATTCTCATTAAATATTAGGTCAAAATATATCTTTATTACCTTGGGGAGACAACATCCTAATAACGTTAGGCGATTACCTGGATTTGGGTCACATAATCTCATGTGAATAGATTTTAAAATATTCACCCTCCTGGAGCAAATTCAAAATGGGAAAGGGCTGTTTCCTTTTGAGACAGAGAACCTCCTTTCCAAAACCTCAACTCTAAATGGCATACAATCTTCCCCTGGAAAGGTATTTAATTTTTTAAATACCGAAGTAGTATCCGAAGACTTCTGGGAAACCTTGTTACCTCCAGTTTAGAGATGGAATTGCTGTTGTATTATCTCCCCTAAATCATTCAAGCAATGTGTTTGATTTCCCTATTCCATAAAGGGCATTGTGGCATCAGCATTCTCCTGCTTAGTGCCTATATATGGATCAGCACCTTATGGAGTGTTTGGAGGAGAGTGCAAATTAGCGTTTATGAACTTTTATGTGTTGAAGGGATGTGTGTGTGTTTGTGTGTTTGATTGCAATGTGTGACTGTGCCTGCGTTATTTGAAAAACTGCATTGCACTGTGATTATTTCAGCAGTTGATATATCTAAGTTACATTGCATTATTGACATCCAACAGTGAAATAATCTATAACACTTAATAGAATACAGAAAGATTTTAAATCCATTATTCATGTATATATTTCTAAGTGTAATTGTTTGAAAACTAGTTTTGCTTCATGACTTTAATCAAACAGCTTGAAATTCTGTTTATGTCTTTGACCAACATTGAAGTCATTTTTGTAAGTTATGGTCACCCAATACCATGGAAAGCCAAGTCAATTTTTTATATACTTATTATTTGTTTACCATAAATCTTATTTTCATTTTTGTTTGTCAGTATTTTTTGCCTTTTTTCTGAATGGTTGGTCAATATAAAGTTCTCTAAAGTGTTGGTTTAGTAATTTTAATTTTAATAGGAGTCCTGTGCTCTATTTCTTCTATACTAATAAAACATTATTAAAAATTTAGAAATTAAACATAATTAGTGATGTTGCAGTTAAAAATTCAAGTTTTGCATGACTGCTTTTCATGGTTTATCTGATATGATATGAACATTTATTTATTTTTACCAGTAAGGTATTCACATTATCAAATGTTGATAACTTTTTAGTTTATGATTTTGTGAGATTGTGCATAATTCCATTTAAAACATTGTGATTAAAGATGTTTGCATTAGAGACTGATTTTTTAATTCACCAAGCAAGAGTAATTTGGAACATGAAACTAATCTTTTAAGTAAAATCAAGAAGGTTAACTTGTACTTTAAGGGGTATTTACTATTTTAAAAACACTAATGAAAGCATTACTGGATATTTAGGTGAATTTTAAGATTTTAAAGTGATAAAGGTCTATAGAGGATGGAAATGTCCCTGTAAAGGAGGAAGGACAATACCTTTTGTAGTAAGAGTTAGTGATCAATAATATGTATTGGCCTGACATTTATTTATTTGTTCTTTTATGCATTTATCATGTATTTGTGAATTACAGGGTGATATATTAATGCATATAAATATAGAATCCGACCTAATCTGTGGAATCATTTAAAATTTGAAGAACTAAATTTAAGCTGATATACGAGTAATGCATATTTAGATTAGTTCAGAATAAAAAACAGCTTTTGGAGAATACTTGGTTCAGTACATACAACATTCTTTCAATTAGACTTTGTGTCTAAAGTCTTAATTGACTTCCATGGATATTGCTTCTACAGTTTCTTCTTTCATGCTTTGACTTTTCTTTCCTCTCTACCTGATATAAGTATGCATGTTTAATGTTCTTTTTCTTCACACAATTAAAACCTCTGCCGAAAAAAAATACTCCTTCTATCTATCAATGCATTTCCTTGTTGCTCTTAACAGCAGCAATATTCATATATTCATCTAAATATCATCCTTTTTCTCCAGACTCTCATGCACACAGAATCCTAACACCACCCTATTTGAATCTCCAGCACAATGTATGTGCTTAAAAGTATGTTATTTTTATCTGTTTTTTTTTAGCTTAAATATAAGTTTCATGAGAATAAGGGCTTTGTTTTGATCTCTAACCACATTCACTCTTTGTTCTAGATGAGTACACATTAAATACCAGGAATTATGTGAATGTTTGTGTATCAAAAAAAGCAGAGAAAAGTACATACATGACAATACAAATATAAGGAAGTTAGTTTCCTGACAGAGCAGAAAGGAGTTGCTCTTTTTGGTGGTGTCAGCCTTGAATGAAAGGACTACTTCTTTTGTAACAGGGAGGGAGAGTGATATCATGTTTATTAATACTAGAAGACTTGGGAGTTTTCTTGTGGAAGATTGCTATTTTCTATTTTCTCATGGTTTATTAAGAGGTAAGGACGTGTGCTATAGGTGGCATGTAGTTCATATATCCCATGACATACTACTGAACAATGCTCTGAAATAACATTTAATGATTCTTAGATGAAAATTCACCAGTCAGTTGATCTCACAGAGTATGTCTCTTATTGATCAATTCTAAACAAACCATTATCATTCCTTTCTTCGGGAAATATTTTCACCAAACCTAAGTTTTTGTTTTTGTTTTTAAGTTGAGTGTCTCTACTTTATCCTCTTTCAGACCTTTCTTTTTCCTGCCGCCACCCACATGTTTTAATTCTGATTATAGTTACACATTTGTAGTTCCTATAGACCACAGCTGGCACTTGAGCATAAATAATATTGGTAAATTGGTAGATAATTTCTTGTAGATATTTCAAAATTTTAGTAATTTTGGGAGGGAAGGTTGTACATAGATCATTTTATGAACTGTTATATGAGAAAAACTTCAGTGTTACTCTGTTCCAAGCACTGAATTAAATGATAAACATCTAAGCATGAATAAGGCATGGGCCATTGTTGTCAAGAAAATCAATTATCTAGTGAGGGAGATAGAAATCATGATACAATTTAATGCTAACCTATTTATAATATAGGATCCATAACAGAGAGAAGATGAAAACACTGTTGCAAATGTAAATGTTTTATTGGTATGGATGAGTAGGATTTCCCCAGCAGAAGATATTAGGTAGGGCTGTCTGACGCAAGATATCAAACATGGAATAGCACCAACCGTGACTGATATTGGCATGTCATAAGAAAAACTGAAAAAGTTTTCTAAATATTTGTTTACCTAGAATTTGATACCTAGAATTTAGAAAGTAACTTTCAGACTCATTGATTGAATTGATGTTAATAATCATAATAATAGGATATACTAAAAAAAAAATGAGTGGATATCAGTGTCAGACAATGACTTGTAAATATTATGATTCCACCAAAAATCTGTTAGAACTGATCAATGAATTCAGTAATGTAACAGAATACAAAATTAATATTCAGAAGTCTGTTTAATTTTTATACACCAATGGTGAACTTATAGAAAGAGAGAACAATCTCATTTAAAAATGCATCAAAAACAATAAAATACCTAGGAATCAAATTAACTGAGGAACTAAAAGACCTGTTCTCAGAAAATTATGTCATTGAAAAAAGAAATTGAAGATGATATGAATAAATGGAAGCATATACCATGCTCTCGGGTAGGAAGAATTAACATTGTTAAAATGGCCATACTATCCAAAGCAATCTATAGATTCAGTGCAATCCCTATCAAAATACCAATGGCATCTTTCACAAAACTAGAATAAATAATCCAGAAATTAAAATGGAACCATAAAAGATCCCAAATAGCTATGGCAATCTTGAGAAAGAAGAACAAAGTTAGAGGTATCACACTATTTGATATCAAACTATAGTACAATACTACAAGACTACAGTAATCAAAACAGCATGGTACTGGCGTAAAAACAGATGCATTGATCAATGGGACAGAATAGAGAGCCCAGAAATAAACCCACACGTATATGGTCATTTAATCTAGGACAAAAGAGGCAAGAATATATAATGAGGTAAAGACAGTCTATTTAATAAATGATGTTAAGATAACTAGACAGATACATGAAAAAAAGAAACTGGACCACCTTTTTACACCGTATACAAGAATAGACTCAAAATAGATTAAAGACTTAAATGTAAGATCCGAAACCATAGAACTTCTAGAAGAAAACATAGGCAGTAAACTCTGATATTACTACCAGTAATTTATTTTTCGATATATCTCCTTAGACAAGGAAAACAAAACAAAAAATAAACAAATGGGACTACATCAAACTAAAAAGTTTTTGTACGGCAAAGGAAATCATCTACAAAATGAAAAGAAATCCTGTGCAATGAGAGAAGTTATTTGCTTATGATTCATCTGATAAGGGGTTTTTCTTTTGTAATTATTTCCATACAATCCATTATATTTTTAATAATTTATCTTATAAATAATCACTGTTCCCTCAGTTAGAATGCGAACTTCATGAGCATGTAGATTTGTTTGTTTTGTGAATTGATATATTCTCTGTGCTGTGAATGGAGCCTGGAAGGTGGTTGGTGCTTATTAATTATTTGTTGAATGAGTAAATATTAATTAAAACCAGGAAGTAGCCCAAAAGTTCATTTAACATGATCAGTATAATCCTATTCTATGTAAGAAAAACTAGAAAACCAAGCAATATATTTTTTGACTGACTTTAATTTTGTGTAACACTGTAAAAATAAGATGATTTTTGACAAGGGGTGCTGGATGTTGTTTTCCTTGATGTGAAAGGGACACTTCCTTTGAAAGTAGAAAATGAGGGCATCAGTTATTCTGGTAATGATAGTGTTCAGTTCAGAAGCTTGTTTATGGAAAGTCATTACTTTTTTTTCATTATGATTTCCTTAAGGTTACTAGAAAGATTAACCTGGATCAGTTCTGTGCAACTATAAATAGCAAAGAGGCCAATATAAATAGGTTATTAAATCTTGTTTGATAATGACGGATATGCCCTATCAACAATATTATATGAGATAGCATTTAACTATCATTCTATAGGTATTACATATGTGTTAGTTTGTAATATGATTTTTGTCTTTTGTGATTCACCTTTATTTGAAAGCTTGAATTGTTTAAATGTGTATATCAAGCACTGTTAAGTGTTAAAACTTTGAAATGTAAAGAAATATATTAGGGACAATTGAGTTTCTCTTTTTAAATATAATGAGATCTTGATTTATCTAATGAGAAATCCTAATTCACACTTTAATGCATTGACATACAAGAATTATTTTTTCGTATATAATTTTGTTCTAGAATAATTTTTATCATTTTCTTCATTGAATTAAATATGGTTTAATACTTACTTGTATGTATGAGACAACTATATAATCATTGGCAAGAACTTTGATAAAGAGCTTGTAGGATAAATGATTCTATCTGTGGATTTATAGAACACATATGCTTTGAGCAATGCTATCTTTGCACCACAGACACTAGCTAGTTCAATCTCACTGGCTAAGTATGTGAGAGGACAGACTGGATAAAAAGGTAATATCCTTCCTAACTTAATCAGTCTTCCATGGTGAGCGGCTAAGCTTGTAACTGCTATTCAGAAGGGTGTTCATTAAGGTTTCTGAAGCGTCCTTCACCTTGCAGGAGACAGGCCAGTTTATCGGATTGCTTAAATTATCAGGCAGGATGTTATTTGCAATACCTTTTAACTGAAGTTCAGGAAATTTACTCTCTGCCAGCCAGGAGTTGTATTCGGAGAGTTAAATATGTTTTGTTTTGTTTTTTTTTCAATGTGAAACCCAGGGTCTCTTTTATATTTTAATTTGTCAGCTTACCTTGGAAATATTATGGGATGCTCAGAGTATTTTAGGAGTTAATTTTAAAAAAAAAAATGTGATTCTAAAACCAGGACAGGTGGGGAAGAATTTTGCCACATATGTTAAACATGATTTATTTTTAAAGGAAATATCAGAAGGACATATCAATCAGTATTACCCTAAAATCTATAGTACCATTTGGGATATGAAATATCATTCTGAGGGGAAGAGAAAGTTATGAATGAATATCTAATTGTAGATAAATCTACAAAAAAGAAATGGGATAACTAAAACATCAGCTTCCAAAATATAATAGTAAACAGCTTTTTGTTACATTATTTGAAATAAGATATAATGTTACAATTGCCCTTAAAGAGCAAAATCAAGATTCTGTCCTCAGTTTTCCCTCTGGCAACTGACTGTATTAATAGAGTGGTGTTCTTTCGCCATCCCTCTGTTCACTTAATAAATTTTGATTGAACATGTACGTACTTCTCGTGAGCACTGGCACTAGTTGGGAATAAAAGAATAAAAGAGAAAGATGCATGTATTCTCTCCACACTGAGTCTAAGAAGGGACTCAAGAAAATTGCTCCCCTTTTATTCTCCCAGAAAATTAAGCTTTTCTTAACTTACTGCTTTTCTCACCAGTAAAACTGGAATAACAGTAGCTAAATGCCATGCTTATATCCAATTTTAGATCAACTTTGCCTGCTTTCTTTCCTTTCCATTTTAAGCAGATCAGTTAATTAATTAATTAAAAAACCCTACAGTTCTGTCAGTTAAAGGCAGCATTTATAGACGAAAGCTTAAAAGTCATTGTGCCATTGCATTAGGCAAATTTTTTTTAGATTCGTTAACAAAGCAAGCTCCAAAAAAGAAAATATGATAATTTAATATCAAATTCTACTTAATAATGTTTGCTCTTCAAATATAGCATTAAAAAGGAAAATAAAAAAAAAATTTCTGGTTGTTATATGTTCTTCACTATAATATGTTATTTTTATTCTCTCAATGCAACAACTAAAAGGCAAATATTTTTATTATATTTACAAATAAGGAAGCATGTTTAGGTATTTTAAAAGTCATTTCTGTGTAGCCACTAAAAATGAAAAAGGAGTTAGAATGTTGCTTTTCTGATACTCAGCTAAATGTTCTTTTCCATGTTATTTTAAATGTGAAAAATATGAATTTATATTTAAATATGGTATGAATAAATATAATTGGGCTCAAAACAACCCATTATAATTATAAAATGCACATTTGCTTAAAACATCAATTTTAGCTACATAGAATAATTTTTTTTTCCTATTTTTGCTACCTTGAATAATTTCTATTACTGAGAGAATTACATTTTCCTGTTGTTCTTTAATTTGTATTTTTGAGATACATGGGGAGAATTACTATACCTCAATAGATGAACAAGTGACTCTTGAGAAAAATTCATATTTATATTCTAATTAGAGAAATCATATATCTGCCTTTAATAGAAAATGAGGTTTTATCTGTTAAGATAAATATACACTTTTTATAGCAAGACAAAAATTTGCACACAAGCATCAAAACTAAAATAGATAAAAATTTTAAAAAGACATATGTATTCTAAATACTGAAATGTGCTTAATTATGTTTTCAAATAAGTTAATAGGATTTTGTATTGAAATATAACAACACAACCAACTATTGATTATCTAAATACTTAGTTAACTTTTTGATATATGATGCATTCTCTTTTAAAATCTTTATATTTTGTGCAAATTCTTATGGAATAAAATTTTTAAATGTTGTGAAAAATAGAAAATAAAATTTTCAGAAAAACTGAATCTCAAACATATACCATTTTATGGATTTTAATTTAAAGTAATATCACAAATTATTTAAATTATCAGTGCAGTATTTTAATTTTCTTCCTATGAATTACTCAAAAAGTACACATCCTCATTTAAGTGGTGGACATTTCTTAAAGAAAAACATTATTTCTTGATGAATTTTGATAATATATTTTCAGGAAGCTTTTCAATATTTTAATGCTACCTCTACAATTCTTAAAAGGGAAAACATAGTATTAACAGCTAAAACTGATAAGGTAAAACTTGTGTCTTCCTTGTAGAAACATCTGTCTGAAATTCATAACATCGGGTGCAATGTATTTTTACTATTTGAGTTTAGTGAGTTTTGCTAGATAATTCTTATATGGACAGTGTCACATATACATTTAAGTAAAGACAGATTTGCTATGCAACAGATAACCATAAGTACTGCAGAAGCTCCACCAGGAACATGATTAAAATAACATAAAAATCAAAGAGTATCTTAAATTTATGTTATCAAATTGACAATAATTTGCTTAAGTTGTATATGGAAAAGTACTCATAGAAATATATAGAAATGCAGGTGAATCAAAAATAAACCCAGGAGTGTCATATAACATCCACCTCAAACAAAAAAGGCAGCCGATGGCATTCAGGTCATGAATGTGAAACAGTGCTGGACAATTCATTCAGTGTCAATCTGGGATCATGAGACTCCTAAAATTTTATTGCTTCAGCATCATAATCACTATACCAAACTGATTATATACTTTAAAAAATAGCTTATTTACTATCCTGATTCATAAAATGTGAATTTTGAGATTTTTTTTTTTTGGTTTTGTAATCGTCTTTCAGAGAGTGTATTTATCACTGTTTTAATCACGCCACCATGTGGTCATCATTCTAGGCAAGTGCTGAATGAGGATCTTGCCACTGACCACACAGCTGCCACTGGTAGAGAGGACTGTACTTGTGTCTGGCAGCAGAGGTAGGGTACTGTTCTACCCATTTTACCCAGATAAGATCACCATAGCTCAGCTATCCAGTTTCTCTGACAGTCTGTGCCCTCCATACAAGATACAAGATGGGTACTGAGAGAGAAGATGAGCAATTAGAAAATATTCAAGTTTATAATTACTAGTTATGACTTTGAAAAAAAATCCTTTTTTTCTAATATCCCTCCCAAAAAATTATTTAAAACAGCAGATTGATTTTTTTTTAAATCAATCACCAACAGAAATTTCAGCTTTTCAAACTGGCCATATTCCTTTGACCTGTTTATTTAAAATATAGAGATGAGAAACAACTGATTCTGTTTTTAACAGGATCAGTTTAGTTATAAATTACTATTTTTAAACATTTAGACTAATTTCTCATTGTACATTATAAAACCCAAAGTAATTCTGGACTCTAATTTGAGTAGAATAATTTATTTTTACAATTCTTCCTTATAGCAAAATAAATTCCATAGTTTCAAATATTTCTGTTTTAAGATCTCCCCTCATATATTCCATTGATTTAATCATTTATCCCATCTTTTTTTTATTAAGTGTGAATACAGCAATCTAATGTAACTTGCAGTATAATGGGAGAATTTTTTAATTTATTACATTGATAATGCTAACTATAATGAGTTAAAATAGGTATGTGTACATATATCTATTATACTTCTACCATCTGTCATCTATCTATCTATCATCATCATCATCATCATCTGTTTACCTACCTACCTATCTACATACCCACCTACCTAACTATCTAATGTCTGTGAAAGAGACTAAATTGTGGTTCAGGCAGGTAAAAATGGAGTAAATCACAAAATCACAGAGAATGGATATCTCCATTAGAAAAGGAAGATCACATATTCCTAAAAGAAGAAACAGCTCATTCATTTCTTTGTGTGATTTTTTTTCAGTTTGTTCTTTAATTTTCTTTAGCATTTAAAATGAGATTCTTTAAACACTATCCCCACTATTAAGTTCATCTAGTTCTGCTTTATCTTAATCATAATGTCCTACCTTCATATGCTGCAACAACATGCTTCTAGCTACACAGAATTGTAATATGGTATGGAAAGACTAATATTGCATTTTATCTGACACTTTTTATTACAGTAAGACTTTTTGGATATTCTCAAAGTTATTTATTTTATGATATAGCAGGTTTGGAGAAAAAGTTTTAAAGGAAATCAATCATAAATATTCAGACATTTGGCTTATTATTTTATGAAGTAAAAACTACAAGTAATCTCTCCCCATTTTGGCTGCAGCTGATCCTATTTTTAGAGGGTTTCAGCAGGGTTTATGTAAACTTTGAATATTGGAAATTTTTAATGAATATTATTTATAGTTTTGGGTTAGTCATTTTCACATGCACTTTATGTATTTAACATTACTGAAATCAAAGCTATATAAACATGAGTTATCTGTGTAAGATGTTCTGTGTGCTTCATTCCTTATGGCAACTTAATGCAGTGATGCCTTATACCACACCGAGCTGCAAATGTTTGTTAACTCTCAATTATTTTATTGAAGTAAGCAGATTTCTGACAACCATCTGTTTAGAGTGTACTCAATTCTGTTAATAAATCCATTTGAAAGTGAAATAGTCATTAAAGCGAGGAAGTGAGCACAGCATCTCTGGGAAGTGGGAGCTATATATATTTTGTGACACATCCTGTGCAATGTTAGTTATAAAGGCATAACATGAGTGCAGAATTTCTGCTAAAACACACAAAAAGCTTTATTTATATTGTACTAATACAAATATCATCTTTAAAGCAAACCAGTTAAGAATACATTTTAGTCTTTAAAATTTGCATAATTTGCATTAATGTCAGAAGAGTATAATGAAGTATTTAACAACATTTTTGGCACTTCATTACTCTGGATATTTCACATTTGCCCCCTTTTTTTTTAATTTGGAACTTTTTTCCTCTGGTGTCCCCAAATGATATGTTTTTCAGTAACTGTTTGAACATGGCTAATTGTTTTGAGATAATACCTAGCAGCTTTGCTCCCCTGCTTTTCCCACGTGAATCATCAATGTTGTAAATCATATAAACACCTGAGTACGTTCACTCTGAAACATATGACATAAAGTTGCTTGGTGGGAATCAACTTGATCATAAATCAGTGTCTGTAATTCAGTCAGCCTATTCCATTTCATTTGTTATTTAAATTTGTTATGTTTTCAATGAAATCTGTGTAACTCTTGTCTTTCCTAGTTTGCATTCTAATGCATCTCTTGTTATACCTTCTTTGTTGAAGACTGCCTATGTCTGTAAGATGATCTTCAGAACTTGTCTAAGTGGATTTTTTAATGCATTCTGTATTCTATATTTAAAGCTAGATTATCCTAAACATAACCCTCATATTTGATAGGAAAACTATCCACGCATTTTCATGTCATACATAAAGAAATTAAAATAATTTGCCTTCTTTTCATTAATAGTTTAGGCAACATAGGATGATATGATAAAGTTCTGTTCAGAGAAACATATCTGTTGAAAATAAAATGGCTTCTTAATGAACAGGAAAAGTTTAAAGGGATGGTCACACATCCTAATCAAAACATGTTCCTAAATCCCCTCACAGAGATGTTACATTTGTCTAATCACATGTCTACGTGTATCAAATCAGGAGGAAAGAAAATCCACCCCTTGGTTCCTTGACTATGAGGCAAAGCTAGACTGGGAAATAAAAGGCAACAGCTGAATTCAACTAATGTTCTTGTAATTGAAGTATAATTATTTGTAGTGAGAGGGGTTAGTGGGAATATCAGAGAAAATATCTAGATTGTCCTAGCATCTTAAAGAAACGCAAGAGTTCAAGGTGCCAACCAAGGAAGGAAATCATTGCAGAGCTTATGCTCGGTTTATGCTTGGGGTGAGAAGCCATGTAGAGTAAGAAGCAATCTCGGTGGCACAGCAGGATGATAATACAGGGCTGTATCCAGTTAATATCACTCACAACACGAAGTAGATATGAGATGTTTTGAGAATATAATTAAGAAAATACTATCAAAAAGTTGAAACAGATTTACTTTTTGGTGTAATTTCACCTACCCTTTACCTCATGGAAAGAGAAAAGGAGGATCCATATGCCTTCTTGTCTGTGGATGTCAGCTCCTTTGATACTCTAATGGAAAGCGATAAGACTGTTTAGTGCCTTTTTCCATATATTAGAATATGTAAGTTACCAATATTGTATATAACATGTGACAAAATACACAGTCATCACTTTTCATCAACTACATTCTGGTTTTTAAAGGACTATAATTAACTTTATTTTCTAGAAGATTAATAAATAATAAAATTATTATATCATTATATCATAGTAAATGGATATAAATTCAGATTGGCTGTTAACATCTTTTATTTCCCAGGCCAGCCTTGTCTTCTTATTCAGGAAACCAATTCTTATACATTACTGGTGTGAATTTTGAAAAGTGGTGAATTCACCGTGGGAAGCAGTTTCATAATTGCTTAATAAGGTAAAGATAAAATAACCATATGACCAGAGGTTCTGCTGCTATATGTATATATATAGTAGCGGAACTATATACATATGTGTGTGTGTGTGTGTGTGTGTATAATATATACATATATATGTATATATTAAAAAATTGAAAACGAGTGGTCAAACTCAACTAGTATATATGTGTATAGAAGGAAACTATTCACAATAGCAAAAAGGTAACAAATAAACAAGAAACATCTGCCAACTCATGAGTGGGTAAACAAATTGTGTTATAGACATATAATTGAATATTATTTACTAATAAATAAAGATAGTGAAGTATTCATTTCTATAACATGTATCTATCATAAACATGTTTAGTGAAAGAAGACTCAAATGGTTACATATTATGTGACTCCACTCATATGAATGAAATATTCAGACTTGGCAAATCCACAGAGATAGAGAGCAGATTAGTTATTGCCTAGGGCTGGGGGAAGGGAGAAAACGGCATGTCTGCTTAATGGGTACAGCTTTTCCTTTGGAACAATAGAAATATTCCAGAACCAGAGAGTGATGATGGCTGCACAACACTGTGAATGCTATTGAATTATAACCTTTAGTAAGATGATGAATTTAATATTATATATATTTCACCACTCACCAAAAAAATCAATCATATTTTCCTCAGGGTTAAGGAAGGTTCATAAGGAGGTATAATCATCTTTTCTGTGTGCATGGAAAGCTTAAACACAAGCTTAAACTTAAATTCTGATATAATCTCTTTCTAATGTGCATTTCATGAATCATCCTAATTGTTTTATGCTACTTTAGATTCTGCAATAATGAATTTTTTGCTATAAATTAAGTTTACAATCTATATGACAAGAAGAGTTCATCCAAGGCAGTGACTTTGCAAGGGAAATAAACCCCGAGTAAACCAGGTAAAATTGAACTACATGGAAGGCCCGACTTTTCACCCTTTTTTTTTTCTTAAAGTTCATAGATCTTTTTCGTTACATTTGAAATGTTGTCATGAGTTTATTTTTTTAGTGGACTAATTAGTTGCATGTAGAAAAAATAATGATTTTGTTTCTGTGAGTGGTACTTGAGATGCATGATGTGACAAAGAAAAGGAGGCCAGAGTAAAGTTATCACAGAAAGGTAGGATATTTTTGAAAAGCTTAACTCTTACAAGCTTAAAGGAAGTATACACAATCCAATTTTCTAGAATATTCTGAGAAATGTCATGTTCACCTTGCAAGACTTTCATGATTTCAAATATTTTTGCCAAGCTTCATTTTAACTGTCTTCTTTCTAGGTCAAATATGCCTAAGATTTCTTTTCTTTAGTGATGTTAATCTCTCAATTATTTTACTTAACTTTATCACATCTCTTCCTGCTTTATTGAAACTTTTTAAAACATGCATATGAAATGTTCAGATAATCCAAAAGAAGACAGGAGTGGAAAAACAGAGAGGAAAAAAAGCAGAAAGAAAAAATTAAAACATAAGACTAATATCAAGCATATCAATAATTATATTAAATATAAATTTATTAAAAAGCCAATTAAGAAAAAAGTCTGTAATAATGGATTAAAAAACTATATGTTCTATATAAGAAACTTGCTTTAAATATAATGACGTTATTAGGTTCAAGGTAAAAGAATGGAAAATGATAAACCATATATATGCTAATTAAAAGGAACCTAGATTTGCTGTTAGTATCAGACAACTTAGGAATAAAATAAAAGCATATTATTAGAGCTAAAGAGGGACACAAAATAATGACATAATAGTCAATAATTAGGAAGAAGGAAAAATTCAAAATGTGTGTGCACCTAAAAAGACAGCCTCAAAATTGATTAAGCATAATTGACAAACTGACAGAACTGAAGTGACACAGAAAAACTCATGATTACAGTTGATGACTTCAACACTTCTCTCTTAATTATAAATACTAGAAGATATAAATTTTACAAAAACATAGAAGACTTGATCAACATTATCAATCTACTGGATGTAATTAACATTTATAGAACACCACAAAAAGACCATGGAATACACATTTCTTTCAAGTGTACATAGAACATTCACCATGAATAGTCATATTCTAGGTCATATAACAATAAATTATAAATAAATAAAATTGAATGTTTATGAAGTATATATAATAGTTAAACTAGAAATCGATAACATAAAAATATAAAGAAATCTTCAATTACTTGGAAGTTACAGAGTCTACACCTAAATAATTCACAGCTCACAGGAAAAGTCTCAAGAAAATTTTAAAAATAATTTTAACTGAACAAATTGAAACATACGAATATTTGTGGGAAGCAGGTAAAGCAGTGATTAGTGGGAAATTTACAACATTAAATTTTCATACTGGAAAAAAAGGAAGGTTTCAAGATAGGGACCTAAACTTTTCACTTAAGAAACTAGAAACTAAATAAAATAATTCTAAATAAAGCAGAAGAAAATGATAGAAGATAAGAGTACAGTCATTGAAACTAAACCGCTCCCTCTTAGAGAAAAATCAGTGAAGCTGAATCTTTGGAAAGGTCTTTAAAACTGATAAACCTCTATCAAGTCTCACAAAGAGAAAGATAAAAGGACATCAACCCATGAGGAATGAAAGACAGGAACTACCTGCATTCATTAAGAGCTTAAAAGGAGAATACTAACAACTTTGAACAGAAATTCTAAAACTTTGATTCAATGAACCAACTTTCCAAAAAAAACAAACTGGCAAAACTGGTACTCAATATAAAATAATGTTAAAAATCTTATTTGTATTAAATTAATTAAATTCATAATTTGTTCTAAAAATGTCTAGGCCCCATTGGCTTCATTGGTTTAATTCAATTAAAAAATTGAAGAATTAGCACAACATTTACAAAATTCTCTTACAGAGAACATAAGAGAAGGGGACACTATCTATTTAGTTTTATCTGGCCAGAATTAGCTTGATAACAAAACTGGACAAAAACCAAACCAGAAGGAAGAAAAGGAGGAAACTTATAGACCAATATTTCTCATTAATGTAGAAGCAAAATTTTTAGCAAAATTTTAACAATCTAGATCCAGCATTATATAAATAAAGCAATGCATCATAATCAAGAGGGTTTTAATATTGGGAATACAAGCCTGGAATAATGTTTAGAAATTAATCATTTTAATCCCATCTAAAGAGAAAAAAACATATGATCTTCCTGATTTATGCAGAAAATAATTTAACAAAATGTAATATACGTTTATAATAAAAGTTCTTAGAAAACTAGAAATATAAAGGAACTTCCTTAACGTGCTTATTAATAAAAAACGATGTTTTCCCATAAGATCAGCAACAGGGCAATGATGTTCCCTCTTGACATGATTGTACATCATATTGACTATGTTAGCTATTGCAGTAAAAAAAAATAAAAATAAAATGATTACAGATGAGAAAATAATAATGAAGATGTTCGTTATTTGTAGATTGTCTATGTAAACACAATTTTCTATGTGGAAAAGAAGTTTGTACAAACACAAAACTTGTATAACTAACACATGAATTTAGCAATATGGCAAGCTACAAGTTCAATGTACAAACCTGATCTCATTTCTATGTATAAGCAGTGTACACTTGGAAACTTAAAAATTAAAATATTACTTATAATAGCTCTAAAATAAGAAATTTTAAAGTATAAATATTAAGTATATGTACAAAATCTATATGCTGAAAACAATAAAATACTAATGAAAAAATCAAAGGTGACTTAAATAAATATGTACTGTATTTATGGACAAGAAAACAGCATTGTAAAGATTCCCAAAATTAATTTGCAGATTTACTACTAATAATAAAAAATGCAAGCAGCATTTTTTATAGATATAGACAAGATGATTCCAATTTATGTGCAAAGGCAAAAGTACTAGAATAGCCAAAATAGTTTCGGGGGAAAAAAAAAAAAAAGAATGCAGATGGAGGAATCACACTTCCTGATTTTAAGACTTACTATGAAGGTACAGAATTCAAGATGTGTTATTTGTGAAAGGGTAAACACATAGAAATACACTCACACAGCATGTATAGCCAGTTGATTTTTGACAAAGGTGCAATGCAATAAAGAATGATCTTTTTCAACAAATAGTATTGGCAATTTGGATATTCATATGTAAAACTAAAATAAATAAATAAAACAAGACAAACAAACATGCAAAAGCCCTGACTTCATCCTCACACCTTATCCAAAAATTAAAGCCAAATGTATTACATGAAAGTTTTCAAAATCATAGATTTTTAACTTCCAGAACTAAATATAGGAGAAAATATTCACAGCCTGGGTTAGGCAGAGAATTCTTTGACATGACAGCAAAAGTGGATCCATGAAAGAAAAATATGATATATTGTGCTTATTAAAATTTTTGTTCTGCAAAATACATTTTTAAGAGCATAAATGGACAAATACACGCTGAGGGAAAGTATTTGCAATTACCATATTCATTGATTATGAAAATGTCTACTTGTACTATGGTTGGCATCCCCACCTCCCAGTGTAAGAATTAAGGCATCGATTGGCCAACATCACTAAGTGTGACTATTGTATAACTCATTTAATATGAATTTGTCTTTTTATATATCATTCTTTTTAAATATCATAGCTCATATTAGTTGTCCCTGCCCTAAACATTAAATCTTAGTTATTCTCTAAGGATCTGAAATTCTCTATAGTATATAATTTTATTAGAAACAAAAATATTGGTGGCAGTGTTGTAACTCATGGTTTTTAGGATACAAAGAATGATTCCAGAGAAGAGGCTTCTTTAAGTCACTGTGCTAACAGAGTAACAATGTTGGAAATGCTTTTTTTTCTTCAGATCATGAATTCTGAGTTCATAATGTAATTAAACTTATTTTTACCTACTCCTAAAAAAGAGTATTAACCTTGTATCTCATTACATTGGATGTGCCAGGGTATATGTATTGCTATATAGAAAAAAATAAGTTAAATTGTAAAAAAAAAAAAAAAAAAAAAAAGAATAAAAAGATCACATTTCAGTCTGTTGCTCTCAAAAACTGAAGTATTCATTTATTTTTTGATCTTTCCAGTATTTGTTTCAAATGCCCTGGAACTGGCCCCACAGTTTGTGGTGCTGATCACCTTCCCAGATATTATGCAAGGCTGTATTTTGAGATAAGAAACCAGAGTTTTCATTACTTTTAGCAAAACAGAGCTGGTAGGTGACTTTCACAGGAAGAATTTTAGGGTAGTATGCAAGTGGAAGCCAAATTACAGTATTTGGAAGGGATGATTAAGAAGAGAATTTAGCTTTAGACAGCACTTAAAAAAGTTTGCCTGTGAGAGGGGAGAAAGAAGGATAACGAGGAAAATCCAGTAGGAAATGAGAGGTTTAAAAAGGAGAGACCATGGATAATAGTCTCTTTTTGCTCACTGAGAGGCCTAATATAATAGCATCTTGCATATTAGAACTATTAGCCTTAGAAATGAGCCAACAGCTTTTCAGTTGTAAGAGGGATGTCTAAAAATACAGGTGTTGATATCGGTAAGTTATTGTTTGGGTGGAAAGACATGAAAGAAGTCCTTATCTGATTCCTTCTGTTTTGTGTGCGAAGTAAAAGATGGGTTTGATGGGAAGTTTTAGAATTGCAGAGAAGTTTTGAAATAAGAAGAAAGAAAAGAGAGAGCTCAGTGAGAAAACTGATAGGTTACTCAGCTGGTTTTAAAGGCCCAAATGATTTTCCCAATCACCTAAGCAGCCTTTTTAAGTATGGAGAAGACAATTTATCTAAAGATGATATTCAGACACAAACAGAAGGTTTTGGATACTGTGATTACCCATTACAGTTTAACATTGTCAGTATTTCCCAAATTAACATACATGTTTGGTTCCAACTGAAAATAAAACAAAAGTATACATGAGTGAAAACCTGTAAGATTGTTTATCAAATATTTAACAGGTTTGGTTACTCTTAGGACATAAACTCCAATGAAGTCAAGGTCTCTTTTTTTCCACTAAAACTTGCCTGATATTTGGTATAGAACTAGGTATATGATATAAATAAATGTTAACTAAATGATGTAAATTCATTCTAAACGAATGAATGAATCTGAGTTCAAGGACATTGTGCCTTTTAACTATTCTTATACATTTATTTTTTGAATATTATGTTCAGTGAGCTTTTTCTGTGCTGTCATGATAATTAATAAATGTTGGTGAGCAGCAGAGACATGTAAGGTTAAAACTCATATTTCTTGATTGTTAAAGATGATAAATGGATGGGTTCCTAAGATATATAACATTTAAAAAGATAATATGTTTGGGGGGAGAAATATTAAATTTATGATGTGAACATATGGGTTAGTGTGAGTTATACACTAGCATTAGGAGTAACTCACAGATAATGGAGTAGAAAATCAAATGACATGGGCAGATATTGTTTTTCTTCACCTGATTAGAAAATAATTTACATTAGGCAAAAAATAAATCACTTAAAAAAGTGCCACCTTTGTTTATAGCGTTTACATCAATCAAAGAAGTTCACGCCTTTGGACAATTTGTTTAAATTTATAAAATATAAGGGCAGACTATTAAATGAGTTCTAGTGTTTGCCCCCTTATTAGATGCTGTAAGGTAGACTTCATTTTAAGAATATAGGGATTTCATAATTCAAAATCAACATTTACCATTGAAAATATACTTGAATGATTTTTGATGTGTTTACTTTCTTAACAAAGCTTTATCCTTATATGGTCAAAGTCTATTTCTGACTTTTGTGTGATTTATCACCAATCCTTAGTCCAAGTGACAAATAGTAGGTATTCTCAGATGTGTTTAATGAATAGATGAAATAATGAAATTAAATTTGTTTTCCTTTTCAAACGTTTTTTAAAGTATACCATTCTACTCTTATAGGTCTTTTATAATTTCAAATTATTGTATACCTCAATAATCCAGCTGTTTCCATCTGATTTATTTGTATGTATTCAGCTTTTAATATTTTGATAAAATAATTATTACATCATTCAGCAGATTCTTCAAGTTTTTCACATTTTTTATTATAATATGTTGAAAATTTACTATCAAGTTATGTTTTTAAGTTATTTAACAAAAATATCCATAATTTTTTAAATGTTGTATAGAATATGCTAAGTGAAAATTTTCTTTCATCGTAGCCAGAGAATTTTTAAAAGTCATTTATGATCTGATTTTTCTGATATATAATGATAAGTTTAACTTTTGAAAATGGCATTAACTCTTTCTGCTCAGCAAGGTGATTTAATATCCAGTGCCCAAGTACCTTTAAAAGTCTAGTACAAATCTTGAATGTGTCTTTTCTCATTCATTTTCCCTTACAGGCTTTGCAAAATGGCTATATAGTTAGACAATAACAAGGCAGTCAAATAAGCCATCATGTTTAATTATTCAGTAGATATTTATGGAACACTATTATGTGTCAGCAATGTGATAGGCGTTAAGAAAAAAGTCAAAGAAGAGTAAGTCATGCTCTTTGCCCTTGGCATGTATTCAATCTCTAACAAGAAAAGCACATGATGAAGAAGTGCAATCCATTGTAACAAGTGCTGAAAAAAGGACAAAGGAAAAATAGTTTTAACATCAAGGGAGAATCTCCAGAAGGAGAGGGATAAAAGCTTCGACTAAGTAATATTTATGCATATCCGTAAAGGATCAGTATATCAGTCAGAGATAAAGGAGAAAAGCAATTACGGTCAGAGCCAGAAAGGACAGAGACACATAAGGGAGGGAAAAAAGCACTCTTCAAAGGTTCCCAGTATAGCTGAAGTGAGAGAGAGTAAGATGAAGAGAACCATTTAGATAGCCTCTAAAGTAATATATTTATAAAGGCATCATGTATATCCAAAGGAAATGAAATCCTGAAGAGATTTCTGTACTCCCGTGTTGTTTGTAGCTTTATTCACAGTAGCCCAGGTATGGAAACGACCTAAATATCCATTAACAAATGAATGGATAAAGAAAATGTGATATAACAAAATATTATTCAGTCTTTAAAAAGGGAAATTCTGAAATTCTGCTATTTGGGACGGTATGGAAGAATCTGGAGTGCACCGTGCTAAGTGAAATAAGCCAGACAGAGAAAGACAAATGCCACATGATATCACTTGTATGTGGAATTTGAAAAAAAATTTAAAAAGTCAAACATAAAAACAAGAGAATGGTGGGTATTTGGGGCTAGGGGCTGTGGTAATAGGGAGAGGATGGTAAAAGAGTCCTCCAAAATTTCAGTTATAAGGTAAAGAATAAGGTCCGAAAATCTAATATATAACATGGTAACTATAGTTGATAATATTGGATTGCATAATTGAAATTTGCTGAAAGAATAGAACTTAAGTATTCTCACAAAAAGTAAATATTTGAGTTGATGGATGATGGATGTGTTAATTAACCAGATGATGGGAAGTCTTTCACAATGTATACCAAATTATCACACTGCACACTTTATATTACAATTTTATTTGTCAATTATACCTCAATAAAGTTGAGAGAAAGAGGTGGGGCAGAGAGAGAGAGAGAGAGAGAGAGAGAGAGAGAGAGAGAGATCATATGCACATACTGACAATTTTTCTCCCAAAGTTTCTATAGCATTTTCCATTCCTAACCACAATGTATCTGTTCCAGTTCCTCCACATCTTTGTCAGCACTAAGTATATCAGTCACTTTAATTTTAGCCATTAATGTCAGTGTGCAGCAGTATCTCATTGTGACTTTAATTTATGTCCCCCTAATTACTAATTGTGTAAAGAATTTTTTCACATTTTGGATGTGGTTCCATAGTGTAGCAGTTAGCACGTCTGCTTTACACACAGAGGGTCCTGGGTTCATGCCCCAGTGGAGCCATGGTCCATGGTCTATAGCCATGCCACCCCTGAATAAACTCAATGTTTGATCTCGGAAGCTGAGCAGTGTTGAGTCTGGTTAGTACTTGGATGGGAGACCACCTAGGAAGACCAGGTGCTATAGGCATAAATAATAATAAATAATAAAAAAAAGAATTTTTCACATTTCATGTATATGTGTGTGTGTGTGTGTATACATACATATATATATATATATATTTTTGAAAATATTCAGATCAGATTTTTTTTTTCATTTTGTATTCTGGATAGACATACTTTTTCAGTATATGATTTATAAGTATTTCAGTTTGTGGCCTGCCCTTTCATTTTCTTAAAAGTGTCTTTAGAATAAAAATAGTTGTAAATATCTAATGAAATACAATTTATCTTTTACATTGTATAGCTCTTTACATGTCTAATAAATTTTTGCCTAATATAACATCACAAAGATTTTCTCCTATTATTATTTCCTGGAGGCTTTACGTTTTTAGCTCTTCATTTAGGTCAAGATTCATGTTTAGTTATGTTGCATTTATGGTACAAAGTAAAGTTTGAAGTTCATTATTTTAAGGCATATATAACTAATATTTAGCACCTTTTATTGAAATACTAACACTCCCCATTAAATTACCTTAGCACCTTTGTCAAGAAACAGTTGACCTTTTAAATATGGGTACATATCTGGACTATGTATTCTGACTTATTGGTATATGTTTTCTGAAAGTTATATATTATTAAATCCACATTGTCTTAATTGCTAACACTTTCTATTAGGCTTTGAAAGATATTATAGTTGACTTTGAACAACATGGGGGTTAGGGCCACTGACCCCCAGTGCAGTCGAAAATCCAAGTATAACTTCGACTCTTAAAAACTTAATTATGAATAGCCTATTGTCGACCTGAATGAAGCTTTACCAATAACATATAGTTGAATAACACATATTTTGTATGCTATATGTATTATATACTCTACTCTTACAATAGAGTATGAGAGCAAGAAGAAAATGTTACGAAAATCATAGGAGAAAATGCATTTACAGCACTGTATGTATTTATCCAAAGCCGTGTTGTTCAAGGGTCAACTGTATGTGTAATTTAGAAGCCTACTGCTTAATAATATCCTTAATATCATATTGATAATAACTTTTATAAAATGCTAGATGAGACAAACTGAATGGCCAAAAAATGGCATAATACCATTTTATGGATGAGAAAACTAAAATTAAATCTGAATACTTTGGCAATGATTTCAGAGATAGCAAGTAGCTCATTTAATCTAACACGCAGATTATTCAGACACCCAAATCTGTTTACAGAAACACAAAATTTTACTACATATTCTAAAATATTTCTAGTTACATTCAGTTTACTGATTCATAGTTATTGAAGTTTCATAGCACATCATTTATTTTGTATATGTAATGTATTTTTAAAAATACCTTATTGCACTTAATATGATTTTACTAACTAGGTATTATTATCCCCATGTTTTACATCATAGTAGAAGAAAAGACACATTTTGATGTCAGACATTGCTAGGTGAAAATGCTACTAAGCCATCTAACCATTTATTGGTCATTGCCCTGTTTCTTTACTTAAATGCTACTCTATTTCTTTAATAGTAGAACTTAATGGCATAGGATCATGATAAAAGTTAAATAACATAGAGAACCTAGCATCCACTTCCTCTTTGTTGCTACGGCTACATGAATGAAGAAACTGAGGATAAGATTTATTAAATGGTCTTCCCCAAACTGCATTAAAATTGATGTTATTATTATTATTATTTTTCATTCTACAATGGATACTCACATTAGAGTGTTAACTCCTTGAGGGAAGAAACCTTACTTTTTTTACGTCTCACAGGGGATAGGTAGCTGAATCAATATGGAGCAGAAAATCTTACCAATATTAAAGTGCTGTTTCAACTCCCTCATGAAGCTGACAAATCACACATTCAGCTGTAGAATGAGGCAATAAAGCATATTGATGAATAAATTGTTAAAAAAACAAAAACAAAAACAAAAAAACTTAAGCTCCATAGTAAAACTAATAAAAAAAAAGTCAGGGAAAATAATGACAGTGGAGTTATCCAACCTTTTTATTAGTGACAATATAATCAATAAATTAGAGACACCTCTATTTATAATATATACCTAACGAAGTGGTGGTGGCGGTAAATGTGGCAATTAAAGAAATTTATAAATGCCTATAATCCAGGAAAACTGTTAAGAATATACTTTTATTTCTGTTGTTGCTTATTTTTTTGTTACTGTTATCTAGGTACTTTGACAATAATCGTACAGAAGGAAAAACAATTTAAATGAAAAAATTGAGAGGTTACCAGAGGGCTCGTTGCATGGGAGTTTGTGGGAACTTGAGTATAAGTTATGGAAAGCTTTCAAATGTGGGGTCCGAAAGAGCAGAGAAACACATTTCTGAGTTTTATGCTCAGAAAAGTTTTTTGTTTGTTTGTTTTTGTTTTTTCCCTTGGAAAGAGAAAAGGAGGAAAAGCATGAGGGACTTCGAATGTACCATATTTTTCTCCATAAGGAATCAGCAGGTTCAGGTTTTAATATATTTTTAGAAAGAATGAAAGAAATTCATAGAAAAGAAAGTGAAATACTGTCTCTCTTTTCCAAAGCTGTTCACTATTCATATATCCTTGAAAAAGGAATTCAGAACAAAAGGCAGTCATTGGCATTATGGAGAAATGCAGACCAGTGCAGATTTTTCTCCCAACAGGTGTACATATTGAAAGTCCTGTCAGGACCCTCACTGAGTCAGAGGGCCCTGGTTACTGGCACAATAGTCTCTGTAAATCTGACAGATCTTTGACCATGATGTGTTTGTAGTGATGTAGCACATGAGCTGGTTTCTTTCGTGACTTGGTCAGCGTCTGGCAAACACCTCTGTGTAATTTGGCTTCACTTTGGTCTCTGTAGGCTACAGACCACTTGTTGTCTAATACCTCTTACTCCATCTTACCATGGAAATGGAGTCACATCAGCCCTCACTATAGCAGGCTGCATGGAAGGCCAGGTGGCACTCAGCTCATTATCCACAGAGTTTAGAAAATGACTGAGACTTGGGAGCAGCACTATCCTTAGATGCAGGCAAGGGACACTTTTCTCAAGCACCTAGTGCTCCTGGGGTCCCACACTTGAGAGAACTCTCCTTGATATTTCATATGTCCCCACCAGGTCCTGGCACCCACCCTGGCCAGCAGTGCTATCAAGACAGGATTCTTGAGACCAGATCTGATCCCTCATGGATGCCACACACTGGATGCACCTACTCAAAGTCATCTAAGCTGAGACCAGTCAAGACACACTGTCTGTGCACTATCTGTGTGGGACCTAAACCCAAACTGTGACCTGTGTGGGATCCAGTCCTCATTTCTCCCCTCGGGAGTTCTCTGACCCCACACCCTGAATGTGGAAGCCCCCAGGTATTCCAAGAAGCTCCAGTACTTCACCAGGAGCTAGGTCCTGTTTCTAGGCAGATAGCATGGTGAGCTGATTGCATCTCCTGGCTGGTGTTATCTTGTTTTTTGTTTGTTTGCTTGTTATTGTTGTTGTTTTAAGGTATCAAGAGATTGGACAAGTAGAATGGTGCTGACACTCAGATTTGAAGGACTCAAATCATTTGTATAGACAGGAGTCTTGTGCCCAGTGAGGTGGGGGAAGGACTTTCTCAGGGCCTGAATATTTGAAACTAGATCAACCGTAGTAAGTGGCAGTTCATGTCATTGTGCCCATGGATAGCTTCTGTCCCTGCTACCGTGACCAATTCATTCATGTGGCCATTATGCTAGAACTGTGATAACAGATAACAGAGATTGGCTGATATCAAACAAATGATTTTGTTTGTTGTTTGGTGCCTCTTTAGTGATGGATGCTCTCTAGTGGGTGTTAACATGTCATACTACCACATGCCCATCTGCATGCCTTTGTCTCAAATGCCAATGCCTGTGAGTGTAACCTCAGTCCATATGTCCTTCAACATAAACTGCACACCAAAATTCATTGCCCAGAGCTTTGCTCAGTGAGAGAGTTTTTTTCTTAACCCCAATCTTTCAAAGCTACTTCTGTTCTGAAGATTCATGGCAGCTACCATGTCTGTTTTGTTTGCACTTGCTAATATGCCAACTTTTAAGGAAAACAAGCTTGGCTTTTCATAACTGCTTTACTCATTTATACTGTATCTTTCATGTGACTCTTAAGTATGGCCTGAGGGTACTGTCTGGAATGGAAATTCCAAGCCTTTCCAAAAGTTCAATAATGCTACAGTTAAGAAGCATCTTCCAGGTAGACATCAAACCCAGGACACTGTCAGGAAAACATGGTCTTGAGATGAAGCTAAGAATGTGATAATACAATTCACTTCTAAGGCACAGGGGGAAAAATTGATTAAATCAAAGGCATACATTTCAACTTTTTTATGAAGACACAAAACACAGAGGAATTTGTTAAGTTATTTTCATGGTAGGATTGACCTTGTATCCAAATAGATCATTGAGTTCAAAATGGCAGTTTCTCTGCCTTGTAAAGCTCTTGTGGAGATGACGCTACCTGTGTACTTGGGATGCTCAGAAAACATGACTGTTATCGTTGTAATGGGAGCCTGAAGGATACATTTAAGTACAGAACACTGGATGGTTACACATTATACATTGGATACTTTTTTGTCTTGCTTTTGAGATATTCTGAAACTTATATGACTCAATAATTAACCATGACTTAATTTTATCCTCTGTGTGCGTGATAAATATTGAGAATACAGGGCAATATGAGAAGACTCTGTTTGAGTCCTGTCCTGAGTGATAATAAAATGGCTGTCATTATCGCAGCCTGCAGTAATTATTTAAACATTTGAAATCTTTTGGTCCATTTAACCTACTGATATCTTCAGATACATGATAAATTTACAGAGATTCCTGAAAGCAGAGTCCTCTGAAATGGGAACAACTGACATTTTCAGTCACCTTGATGCTGAGGTCTTGCTGTCTCCCCATCCACTACGATGTGAATATTTAGCTCACATAAATGTGGCTTTACCATTTTTATAAATGTATATTGGAGGAATTGCAAAGATGATGTTAATTTATCTATGAATAATTTTGAGTTTTTATTTACTTAGGAATTAAAAAAACAGAGAAGTATTTGAAAGGAGCATGCAGTTCAGTTATTTATCAACAGAGATTACTTTTAATGACAATGCCATTTTCAATAACAGCTCAATTTTAAAATTCAGATTAAATATTATTCGTTATCATTCACTAAAGTAAAGCTTGTTTTTTACCACATACCAATTTATATAAATAGTTATTTCCAAAATTAGTTTTCCTAAACCATAATATTACATCAATGTTCTTAATATCCTTGAGCTGTATTTCAAATATAAATACCTGAACACACTAGATTAAAAATAAAACTCTGGGAATTTTCATAAATTCATTAAGAGTATGATAAGTCTGTGCAAATTAAAATGTATAAACTGTATGGGTGGTGGGGAGATGACATTTATGGAAGTCTTCAATTAGCTATGTTTTTTTTTTTTTTTTCTCACCAGGCTTGTCACTTAAGCTCAAATGAACTATATTGAATATAAAAAGGTATATCTTGTACTTCACTGTTGCAACACACTTTATGAGTGGAAAAGTCTCAGGATATGATATTTATTCTTGCTGAGTTGCGGAATATAACAGCATGATGCAAAATATATCTTAGTAAATTATGAAATATGCATATTTAGCTTTTCTGGAAGTTTTCCATATGAAAGTTTTACATGAGTCTGGGAGAAAGTATTTTCAGCGCTCAAGAGGTTGTGATCACAGCTGCTTTGCAGTAGAGTAATAGCCAAATTAGCAGTTTTTTCTGTGCTATAAAGCAGCAGCGTCACCAGTTTATGATCAACTGATTGATCGGAAAATGGAGGTTCTAGTTTGGACACAGTACCTGGCATTTGCACTCCACAAATCATCCTTAGAAGCCGAGATGTTATGATAAACATAGTGTAATTTTTTTTTACTGCCCATTGTAATATGTTAAACATTTGATCTTAGTTTTAAATTGGTACTTTGTGATGTTTTTGTTTTGTTTTAGCTTTGGTTTTGCTGATTTTTTGGCAGTTATTTCAGGAGACTTAAAAATCTGCTGATGTTCTACATTAAACACTAGTAGAAAAATGTAACTAATGGGCAATCTGCTGAGATAACATATTGGTTCTCTATTTCTTCTAGTGCCGTTCTATATTTTTTGGTGCTTTCGCGTGAAAAGAGGGTATTATTTTGCTAAGAAACCAATCTTCTGTTCCTATTTATTTTCTCTCATTTGATAATTTTGCTAAAATCGCATTTCAAAAAGGGAATATCTTGAAACAAGTTCCTCAAATAGCAGTTTTATATCATTACTTCCAAATTCACTTTATTAGAATATTATTTCAATAAGATCATGTATACTGGTAAAATACTGCGAATATTCACCCTCTTGAAAGTTCTGTACCAAGTGCCTTATGTACACTCTTTCCAATCCTTACCACAACTTCCAAAATTCTTATGTTCTTCATTTTAGTGATAGATGCTTCTGTAGACAGTCTACACTTGATCAAGAATGCACTGCCTACCATCTAATGTTTAACTTTAGAATTGGAGGTTTTCGGAAATTTTGAGTGCTCTCATTTAATTCAATAAAACTGATTTGTTTTCCTTCTCTAAGTCTTATGTGGTCCAAACTGCCACTGTACTGTTGTTCATATATAATATTTCCTGAAGGTATTTTTATCCCAAACATTTATGTATCAGTAGTTTACTTGTTTTCCCATTGTTTCTCCAGTTAATCCATCCAAAGAGTTTATCTTTATTTTACGCATAATATATTGGATCATGTGCATTGCACTTATGTGTACTTAACATTTGCATTGTATGATCTACATTATAGCTGCTTATACACATGCTTTCTTTGGACTATCTGGGGGTGGCAGAGACATTTTCCCATTTATTCTTAAGTATTTTAACAGCTCTGTTGAGATATAATTGATATACAGATAATGGGATGCAATTAATGTGCACAACATTGATAAGTTTGGACATATGCAGACACCTGTGATATCATCACCACAATTAAGACAATAAACATATCCAACACCTTCCAGTTTACTTATGTGTGTCTCTTTGCTTCTTTTTGTATGTAGGTGGTAAAAACATTAACATGAGATGCACTCTCTTAACGAATTTCGAAGTGCACAATATTATATTGTTAACTGCATGCATCATGTTGTACAGCAGGTCTCTAGATTCATGCGTCCAACATAACTAAAACTTTATACCCATTGAATAACAGCTCCCCATTTCCCTCACCTCCAAGCCCCTAGCAACTACTATTATCTGCTTCTATCAGTTTTATTATTTTAGATGTATAAGTAAAATCATGATGTATTTGTTTTTCTGTAACTGGCTTATTTCGCTTAAAGAAGAATACATTATCTCATTGAGAAATTCAGCAAAGAGATAAGAAACATTAAAAAGGAGATTTAAAACATTAAAAAGAGCCAGACAAAAGTGAAGAATACAATAACTGAAATGAAGACAACATTAGATGAAATCACAGCAGATTAGACGAAGCAGAGGATCAAATCAGTGATTTGTAAGACAAAGTAGTAGAAAACACCCAATAAAAACAGCAAAAAGAAAAAATAAAAAAATAAAATAAGGATGGTTTAAGGAACTTCTGGGACAACATTAAGGGTAACAACATTCACATCATAAGGGTACCAGAAAGAAAAGAGAAAGAGCAAGAGATTAAAAACCTATTTGAAGAAATAATGACTTAAAACTTCTCTAACCTGGTAAAGGAAATAGACATACAAGTCCAGGAAGTGTGCCGATGCCCCAAAAATATGAACCCACAGAAGCCCACACCAAGACACATAATCAGTATGCCAGAGGTTAAAGACAAAGAGAGACTCTTAGAAGCAGCAAGAGAAGAGCAGTTAGTTACCTACAAGGGAGCTCCCATGAGACGGTCAGCTGATTTCTCAGTAGCAAATTTTCAGGCCAGAAGGGATTGGCATGAAATATCCAAAGTGATGAAAAGCAAGGACATCCAACTAAGATTACCCATCAAGACTATTAGAATTGAAGGAGAGATAAAGAGCTTCCTTGACAAGAAAAAACTGAAGGAATTTATCACCAGCAAAACAGTATTATAAGAAATGTTAAGGAACTTCTTGAAGAAAACGAAAAAAGAAGGGGAAGGAAAAGACGAAAAGAAAATATCACAAAGAAAAAAAATTTTCATTGGCACAAAGGCAAACACATAATAAAAGCAGTGCATCAACCAACACTTAATCTAGTATAAAAGTTAAAAGACAAAAATAGGATAATCAAATGTAATTACAACTGGAAATTAAGAGATACACAGAGATACACACACAAAAGAAGTAAAAAATAATGACCAAAAAACATGGAAGGGGTGAATGAAAATGGTAGTGATTATAGAATGTGTTCAGATTTAAACAACTGTCAACTAAGAATAGACATAGCTTGGCATATGAAACCCATGGTAACCACAAATCAAAAATTTACAAGAGATATATAAGAAATCAGGAGAAAGGAATAGTATTGTGTTTACAATACTATAGTTAGTGAACAACATACAAGAGAAGAGAGCAAAAGAATAAGAAAGGAATAGGCAAGAACTACAAAAAGAATCAGGAAACACTTGACAAAATGGCAATAACTACACATCTATCAATAATTACTTTAAGTGTAAAAAGATTAAATGCTCCAATCAAAAGATAAATGGAATAAGAAATGGTACATATATCAGTAGTATATTACTCAGCCATAAAAAAGAATTAAGTCTTACCATTTGCAACAATATGGATAAACCTAGAGGGTATTGTGCTAAATGAAATAAGTCAGATGGGGAAAGACAAATACCACATGCTTTTACTTACATGTGTAATCTGAAAAAATAAATGAAGAAGAAAGGTAGAAACAAACTAATAGATGTAGAGAACAAAATGATGGTTCCAGATGGGAAGGGGCTCAGGGAGGGGGGCGGTTGAGAAAGCCAAAGGGATTAAGAAATACAAATTGGCAGTAAGACAGTAGTTATGTGGATATAAAGTACAGCATAGGGAATATAATTAACAATATTGTAATTATGATGTCAGATGGAAGCAAGACTCAGCGGGGAATCACCTTGTAAGTTACACAAATGTCTAACCACTACACTATACAGCTGAAACTAATACAATATTGGATGTCAACTGTAATAAAAAAAAATAAAAGAAATTAAAAATTAAAAATATGGTCAAGACTTTTGATGAATCATTAAAAAAATGCATTTTATTATTTAGTAAATCATGCCATGTACTAGATGCTCAATAAATATTATTCATTTCTTATACCTTAAAATTGTGCTAGATTTGTATTGGATATAGAAATGTTTTTGATGACCACTTTTGAACTACCTTCTTCATAAGAACAAGATTTATCATTGAGAATCACCTCTTGCCAATTTGTGAAATCAGGGTAGGATGGTATTTCCAGGTAAATGGGAACATAAACACCCTTGCTTTTTACATGGTAAAACTGGGATATACAACCAATCAGATGACTATCCTGGAGACTCTGTACATGGTATGCATATGAAGAGAAGAAATTCTTGGAATTTTTTATCATAATTTGCACATCATGAAGGGACCACCAACAGTAATTGCAGTCTATCAGACTGTTTGTTCATGCATTCATTCATTTGGCCACCAAAAATTAAATGCTCTATATTTAAGATAAGATTCTAATCTTATCTTAGCTAATAAAGAAGAGACAGGTAAGGTAAATCAAATAGTAGAAGTTATACAGACAGGGATAAGGAATGCCAGGGACTTAAAATTTTGGCAGGGTCAGAGAAGAGCTCACTGAGAAGGTAACATGTAGTGAAAGACCTAAGGAACAAGAAGGACTTCACCATGCACACACATAAGGGAAGAATATACCAGAAAAAGAAAGCATGAACTACAGTGGTTTAAGGTCACAGAGTTAGTGGGTAGGCTTATGTTAAGGTATGGTAAGATTTAAAGGCAACTGCAGAGACCTCGACATTTATCTTAGACTGAAGCAGGAAGCTTTGGCAGGGTTTCTGTGAAATGGGAAATGATATAATTCACTGGTAAGTGGGCATTCTCTGCCTTGTCTATTAAGTAACAGTTGGTAAAAATGTTAGAAACAGTGGGACCCATAGGAAGACCAGATGTGGTGATCCAAATAAGAGACATTAATAGGTGCTTATATTTAAGAGTATGTTTTAAAAGTAGAACAAACATGACTTGCTGACAAACTGAAAGATACAATCAAGAATGACACCTAATTCATTGGACTAAGATAATAAAAGTTGTTATCTGTAGGAGACAGGGAAGAACAGATCATTTTAGGACAAGTTTGAGATGTTCATTAGGTGTCTAAATGCAGAAGCAAATTGTAGACTGGGTTAGTGGTATAATTTTGTGACTTACCAGCACACTGATAGTATTAAAACAGTAGGAATAGAGGAAATGACTAAAGAGTAAGAGTAGATAGGGAAGCAAGGCATTCTAGTAATAAGCCTAGGGCACCTCTACATTTAAGACAGTGAAGATCGTTCACACAATGCATATATATACACATATACATATATATATGTATATGTGTATATATATGCATATATATGTATGCATATATATGTATATATATATGCATTATTGTTAAATTGTACACCTGAAACAATGGACTTCATTAACCAACGTCACCATAAAAAATAATAATAAAATAAATAAAAATCAAACAAACAAAGATAGTGAACATAAGGAAGAAACTTTAAAGGAGAGAATGAAGGAGCAGAAAAAATAAAGTTATAAGAAAACAAGGAGGGACTGATATCCTGGAGGCCAATCAAAGTTTTTTTCAGAGAAGAGGTAGTTAACTGTTGCAAGTTCTTCCAATAGAACAAAGATGAAAATGAACAATCAATATTTATTAGTAATTTGGAGGTGACTAATGAACGATAATTTTGATGGCGTGACGGGGTAAAAGCCTCACTAGAGAAACAGTGGAAGGTGGCGTTGCAGCAATGGAGTAGTCAGCTGCTGGTTGGGAGAGGCAACAGATGGTGTTGTGTGTATATATCACTTTCAAACATTTTTACAATAACATGCCTATAAGGATCCATGCAATGCAAATACCCAGACTTATAGCTTGGATCATAACTAGCAATTCATGCAGTGGTTGCTCCCAGACATATTCAGGGGAGATTGAGAGGCAGCAACTCTGGTGAAAACTGAAAACTGAAACCAACATAAATCCTTATCCCCGGAACTAGGCAAAATTTTCTCTCCTTTTGCTACACAATACTGAGTCCAAACATAAATAATTTAGCTTCTTGCTCCAGGAAGTTCCTGCTCTGGAAGACAGGAACGTGAACCTACTACACAACTTACTTTTTAGAACTCACATCATTCTCATTAGGATTCCTTTCAGGACCCTCAACTTTCTGTGCCACCAATTCAAAGCTATTATGCCATAATCTGCCAGACCAAACCACTGCCTTTCCTCACAGGTCTACTTTAAAATCACTCACCCCAGGCCTTAAAGCCTTCTCCAATTTTCTTATTTTCCTGTATTCCTAAGACTTTGTTACTAGAGTGTTGTCCCTTTTTCTTTTAGGTCTAAACACTTTAGTTTTGCTTAACCAACATATTGAGAACATTTAAGGAGAGACACTGGTGAATTTACAAGACCCTAAGCTTTGCAGTGAGATTACACTCTTCTCAGAGTCAGGATTCTGCATTTTCTCAGGCTATCTACTGGTGAACTGCAATGTAACTTCATAGTTTCAACTAGATGCTTCAAATCACTACTAAGGCCATTGCTGAAAGACTCTTTGAGGGCATTTGAGGGATATCAGAGTAACAGGTCTCATCAGGGTTACTTTTCTCACTTCAGTCTCTTCTGTTGCCCAGATCCTGGAGTCTTTCATGAGGTACCTGTATTATGTAGACTTTGAGAGACTCTAGCATTTTTTGGTAACAACAAAAAAATGCCTTTCTGAGCAGAGCGGCTTCAAATAAGAATAAAAGCTTTGAAGTTCTCACTGGCAATCTTTCCTAAAGGAGAAGACAGCTAATGGAATCTGGGTTTTGTATTAGGCCAATCTAGAGAGATTTTTACAAATTAATGGAAAGTGTGTCTATACACTCAATAAATTTCTTTGATTATATAACAGAAGCTAGAACCAGGGATTCGGGTCAAGCCAAGCTGGTCATTAGTTACTGTAATGACTAGCAGCATTTCTTGATTTTTTATGGAACTTGTCAATTATGCAATTCAGTAGGCTTTTTTAGTCAAATAACACAAAATTACAATTGATAGGTTTTTAGAAATTGTCTCAGAGACTTAGAAAGAACTTGTGCAAGTGATCAGTTTTGAAGATTAAGCTTCATTACAGTAAATTCCCTTAGAGTTGCTTCCATTGTAAGGGAAGACAAAGACATGCCTTTCATTAGAAAAAAAAAAAAAGTTCAACATGTCACGGAGAACTGGCTGCCATTCAGGTTAGATCAACCTTATGGAGCCAGGTGGTAATAGAGGATTTCTCGGGGTGAACACTGGTTTTAAAAAGAATAATTAAACTAGACATAAAGTAAATGGTGAAGAATCACAAGTAAAGCTTATAAGATGTCTCCTGTTCATGGACCTATCTCAGACCCCATAACATCAGTAACACTGAAGAGCTGATACTGAACACATCAAATTATGCCAGGAATGATGACAGTTGCTGCCAAGTTGATATTAGTTCATAAGTCAATTCTGGGAGGGGAATGATAGGTTTTTTACTACTATAATCACTTAAGGAAGACATATCCAACAGAGTAATGATTTTCTCTGCTACAGCTGGAACAATCACAGGAGGTTATTGGGGATTGCCTGGGTCACAAGTTTCCTCTGTCTCACTAGCTGAAATATGTCATCTACTTCCCAGAGGAACCAGATGATCATTTTCCTACAGGAAAGAAATTTAACCTAGAAAATTTGAAAAAGGACTTAGTGTTCTCTCACTAAAGATGACCCTTAAAAATGGTGGCTTCAAAAGAGAGGGAATCTATTGCATGGGCTTAAGAGCCATTGTGATTGAGGTAAATAACAGAATCATAGAACCACTGGTGACTATCATAAGGTTAGAATTATACTTTCAGTGTATATGGCCACTAGACATCATTGTGAAAAATACTCCAAAACTGTGTCGATCCAGTCATTCTTTCTAAGGGAGAAAAAAAAAAGACAGTATATTGTTGGTGTTCATATACTCTCGGCCATATTACATCAAATGGACTTTCTTTTTTGTTTTTTATTCTCAAACTCCTGGGTACCTGTGAGTTTCAGCAGGTAATGAAGCCCTTGTAGTGTATGTGTGTATTCATCTTTCAGGGGTTTTGTTGGAAAGTCTGGCTCCTAAGATTAACTACTACTATGATTAATGATATCTGCCATATTTGAGTGTAATTGGTATGGGATAGCTAGAAAATCCTATGTTGAGATTGACAGTAGCTGGGAAGAGAGTTCAATTATTATATTTCATCAAATCTATGTATATCACATGCAGCTCATGTAAGAGAGGCTGTCATTCAATGCCTTAATATCTGTGCAATCCATGCACTGAGGAAAACAGCACTTTCATATCCTGAAACCATTCTATAGAACCTATAATAGCAGTGGTAGAGAATTAAATAAATATATCTGTAAATGGTAAGCTGGTCCACATATATATGATACTATGTATGCCCAGCTTTCCTTGAGGTACCTACTCAAAACCCATATGTATGGCAAAAGGCAAGGCTCTGCAAGTGCCATTACATCATCTTTGTGTGTCCAATACATGTTTTGCTGGATATCCAAGAATTATGTGTTACTTTTGTAACCTTTGTGGTTTGAGGCGTGGATGTTCGCATCATCACCCAAATGACATGGTGACTGCGATATCCTAAGCCTGTTCCAGACGCTATTCTCTATGCGGTAGTCGTTTGCAGAGTTTGTGTATGTGTGACATCAGATCTAGTTTGTAATTCAATTGTACTTTCTTTCATAAGACATGAGCTATATTATAGTGTTTTTAACAGTCCTATTTTGGATGACCTAAATACTAACCACACTAGGCCATTTGCAATGGCCTGTAATTTAGTCTGTCTGTGGTTGGCATGCTGTAGCCAGAATTCAGACTATTACATGAAATTACAAGTACAGAATGCCAGCAATTCTTTGTTATTTCGATGGATTGTTAAAGTATTCTGTTGAATTTCTCTCAAAGAATAAAGGAACCTTGATTTCAGATACTAACTCTTATAGGTGAGAACATCTTTGAGTCAGAACCTCTTTAAATTTAAATGAAGAATTTAGCAGGGACATATCTTTTACTACTGGGTGAATGCACACACGTTTATAGAATTGGTTAAGGTGTCAGCAGCCAGTTTTGGCTGATTAAATGCAATATATATATATATATATATATATTTTTCTTTATTTCATGATATATATATTCTTTATTTCATTATATGTGTGTGTGTGTGTGTGTGTGTGTGTGTGTGTGTGTGTGTGTATTCTTTATTTCATGATAGGGTCTCCTGGGATTTATCCTACCATAAGTGATTTTGACTTGAAGAACATTCATGTCACTGTTGAAATATTGAGTGAGGAAAACTGTTTGTTTGTTTGTTTTTAATTGGGAGATAATTTATTTCCACTAAGGTAAGGAACAGCTTAAAGGCTAAATTTAGATGAATAAAAAAAAAATATGAGCTTCTATGTCCAGGAAACCCAGGAATATCTGGGTTCTTCCCTTTCTAATTCACATACACTGGAGCATATAGTCACTGATGCCTTGGGTACCAAGGGAAGCAGAAGGTAGGAGACCAGCAAACTGTCTTGGCATTCTTATATCGAAAAGTTCTCAAAATGGATATAGACGTTCTGTAGAACGAATAAAGATCAAGTTTACAAGGGGGCACTGAGGGATGCATGGTGTCTTGTCAATACTTTTATGTCAATATTTCTAAAAATTCTCGGTATCATGTTTTGGACCCCCTTATGAGGACCCTTTGGGCTTTTTGTGTTCCAGGGAAGATGGTGAGCTTTCTATTTATCTAGCTACCTAGCTATCATGACATTGTCTGTCATCTTTCTCATCTTCATTATGCTATCTAAATCATCAATCTAATCTTTATTATGGTAAACAGGAGTTTATACTTATGTGTTCAATTCTGATCCATCATAACATGGATATTCTTGCTGATTCCCCATGCTCATCTGTAACCTTCAACTGAGTCAGAAACCTGGCAACCATCCTCAGACATTAATTTAGTTAATGGCTCAGTTCCAGTCAGTATAAATTTGTAGTAGTTTCTGTTTTCTTAGCCTCTATCGTGGTAGGAAAATCTTCATCAACCAAACTAAGATGCTTAAGTATTGTTTCTTTTGCCTTTTGTTTTACAACTCTTCTCATTTCCAAACTTATATAGGTTAGCAACATTTTCCTCCATCCTCATCAGTGAGGTTGTGTTATATGTTTGTAATACAGTTAGATTATTTTGTCGCAGTCTGCACACCAGACTGGGATTCCCTTGACAGCTAAATGATATTTTACATTTGCATACATTAAAGCTGATTCTTTTTGCTGTAAAGTTCACTGGATTTAAAAAAATTCATACTATCATGTTTCCACACTTAACGTTACATATAGAACAGTTTCACTGCCCTAAAATAATCCCTGTGTTTCACTGATTCAACCCTCTCTGTCTTTCTCTCCCTCTGCATCCTGGCAGCTAGTGAGTTTTTACTGCCTTTATAGTGTTGCCTTTTCCAGAATGCCACATCATTAGAATAATATACCATATACCCACTTTAGACTGGCTTTTTTCACTTAGCAAAATGGATTTAAGATTCATCTATGTCTGTTCATGCTTTGATCTTCTTTTTATTAGTAAATACCGTTCTATTGTGTGGATGTACTAATTTCTTTACACACAATTGAAGTATATTTTGCAGGCTTTGGAAATTATCAGTAAAAATACTATAAACAATCACATACAGGTTTTTGTGTGGGTGTGCATCTTCAAATAAGTTGGATAAACACTTGGAACCATGATTTGTGGATAATATGGTAACAGAATACTAAATTTGTAAAAATGGCCAAACTGTCATCCAAACAGCTGTATCATTTTCTATCCCCACTAGCCATGAATGGCAGCTCCTTTTGCTCCCCGTTCTTACCAACAGTTGGTGTTTTCAGATTTTTGGGTTTAAGACATTCTAGTAGATATGCAGTTGTATCTAAATGTTGCTTTAATTTTCAATTCACTTTTTTTTTTCACAAGAGCAAAATTTAATTCTTGATACAGTCATGGAAAATTAATTAGGAAAATTACAAATTTCTCCCAGGCACAGGTCAGGCTCTCAGGAAGGACATAATAAGTTCCTAATACATATAGTAGTACTGAATTTGGTCTTGAAAGGGTCTGTCATTAACATGTTTTCTTGATTATCATCTGTCTTTCTACTCAGGAATCTTCAAGTGAAAAAAAGAAAATGGATTGCAGGGCTGCTTCTCTTTTTTTTCATCCTATAACTTTTAGATTGAATCATCATCTTAAACCTTCACAAAAAAGGAAACTTTAGCTGGTCTTCTTGGCAAGTTCTACCAAATATTTAAAGACAGAGTAATTTCAAGTAATATATGGAATATTCAAGAGAATGGAAACAGAGCGACCTCATACCAGTGTTTTTATGAGGTCAGCATAACCTTAGCACCAAAACCTGAGAAGGTCAGCATAAAGCTAATATCAGGTCAATCTCATTCATAAATACCAAAATCCTAAAACAATATTAGCAAACTGAATCTGGCAATGCATGAAAAGGTTATTATATCATGAGCAAATGAAAATTAACTCAGAAATGAAAGATTGGCTTAACATTTGTAAATCAGTTGATGTGATATACAGCATTAACAACAACAAAAAAAAAAGTACAGGAAAATAATTTGATAAAATTCAACTTTCATTTATAATGAAAGACTTTACCAAACTAGGAAAAGGGGAAGTTCTTAATCTGGTAATGGATATCTACTAAAAGCCTACAGCAGGCAGCACACTAAAGGAGGACTATTGAAAGTTTTTATCTGAGTTATAAATAAGACAGGAAAATATTACTTCTATTTAATATTGCTTTGTAGGCAGGAAAAAAATTAAAACTACAAGAATCTGAAAAAAATTAATGAAAATGTTTTTTTTTAGACAATGTACATTTAAAACCTTAAACAGTCTTCAGATATTATTATAACTAATAAGTTTAGCAAGTTTTCTGAGTACAAGGTCAACATATAAATTTTTTTATATTTCTATATAACATGACAAAGTTAGAAAATGAAATGTAAAAATTACTATTTACACTAACATCAAAAATATAAAATTCCTGGTTATAAATCTAATGGGTGTATGTAGGCGTCTACACATAAATCTGTAAAGCATGAATGATAAAAATTAAATTTTCGCAAAAGGGCTTAAGGATTCAAGTTTTTACACCGAGTAAAATAGGCAGCAATTAGAAAGAATTAGATTTATTTTATAAGAGAGACATCTGTTGGGTGTTTTGACCATGTTAGACTCCCCAATTACATGAGATCTCTGCATTTAAGTTCACTGAACAAGCCAAGCTAAAATTAAAATATGCTTTTATTGAGATGTGAGGCATTCAATCAGAAACTGGACTGAGTAGGCTCAAGGTCATGAATGTAATCCTTGGATACAAATGTAAACATGAATTGCACTGTAATCAATTTGATGTTTTCAGCAACCTAGATACAAACAGGGTAACTAAGAAAGCATAGGGATGATATCCACATTGTTGATGTAGAAAAAACATTGCGACTAGTTTGCTATAAATGGCAAATATTGAGTGAAGTAATGGACCACAAAGCAGGTAACATAAGTTAGTATTAGAAGTAAGAAAGAATGAAAGTTGCTGTGAGGTCAAGTATAAATGTAGTGAATACAGGCAAAGGAAATAATGGGGCTTGGAGTACGTATTTCACACATATGGGGTTTTTGAATTTACATTAAGCTGTGGAGTAAGTCCAAGTGATTAAAAAATCTATCATGGGCCATGAAAGAGGACTGGTAAAGTAAAATAAGGGTGATATTCTCTAAGATGAAGGTATCAAGACTATCAAGATTGCAGTGTCTCCAATAATGAATGTAAGATTTGGAATAGGAAGATGCTCATCCTAGTGAGAGGCATATTGAAAAATAGTCAAAAGCACCAAATCTGGATCCAGATAGCCTGGATTTCAGTCTTGATTTCACCACATGTTAACTAGGTGACCTTGGAAAAGTTATTTAACCACTCTGTGGGTTAACTTTCCCAGCTGTAAAATAGAGGTAATAACAGTCTATATTATATACAGTTGCTTTGATATATATGGGATAATATTAAGGCACCTAGAAGAGTTCCCAGTATACAAGAAACACTACAGGTGTTAGATTAAAAAAACAAAAAACAAAAAACAAAAACCTTAATGAAAAGGTTTGGGAAGAGTGACGAGTCTAGCTGCAGCATAGTGAATGAGCCCAGGTATGCAGTCATTGAGCAACTAGGAAATGTAGTAAGACTAGAATTGGAAGAAATCTTGATTTCTATTCTATTAAGAAACACGGGAAAAAATAGCCCTGGGGAAGTAAAGTACAGCATAGAAAAATAGTTAATATGATTGTAATAACTGTGGTGTCAGGTACTAGATTTATCAGTGTGATCACACTGTAAGTTACATAAATATCGAATTGCTGTGTTGCACACCTGAAACTAATATAATATTGAATGTTACCTATAATTGAAGAAATACATTTTGAAAAGAGACATCCTTAGACCTAAAAACAAAAAAAAAAAAAAGAAAAGAAAAAGAAACACAGGAGAAAACTAGAGAGGGCATGAAGAACATAGAAAAGAAACACAACGTTCCAAAGCTAAGGAGAAGCACTTTTTAAGAAGATGGGTTTTTCTTTTAATTTCCTATGCGCTTGGAGAAATCATAGAAGCGGCTGCTATGTAACTTGTCTCCTTTGCTGTTAAAAGCTGCTTTAAGGTTTGATGCCAAGTTCTATGGTTTTCAAGCTGCTGCATCAATGAATTGTAGTCCATTAGCTGAATTATTAAACTTAAAGTTATATTTGACAATACCATACTCTGAAGTACAAGCCATTTTAATGTAGGTGAGGCATGTGTGTGTTATCAGTTAAACTAGCCTCTCTGTCGACGTTTATCAAACAATACTGGACCTTCTTTTGTTATCTAGGCAATAGATGAAATCAGAAGTAACATCTGGGTGGAACATTAGTATTTTAAAGACATAATTGCTTTGTTAAAAGGAAAAAATGAAGCAAAAAGATAATTTTTGGGCAATGAACAAGAGTGAGTGAGACATGGAATTTTTAAAAATGGAATTAGCTATGTCTTGTGATATGACAAGATAGATGATATCTAGGGGTCTGCATTAGCAAGTTACAGTAGTAAAGAAAACAATGGATAATTGGAGTACAGGTATGCAAAATTTTTAGAAATTAATGAATTGGCAATACAAGCTGATTCATAGGAACAATTCTTGTGTACTAAGAGAGGCATATTACTCTGCTGACATCACTATACAGTAATTAGATTACCACTGTTACACATAGATGACAATTTTAAGATGAATGGAGCATTCTACTTGATCTAATTCTACTCAAAATGTTAATTAAGATAAGGATGGAAAAGTGTCCATAGAAGTTTGTAATACAGTAGAAACACCCTTCTTACTAAATATTGATTTTCCTCAACTTTTCAAAACTTGATATGTATCTCTTAAACCATTTTTAAAAGTCCTAGCATTTTTAAGTGTGAGGGAACCATAAATGTGAGGGTCACGGGATATCTGATGTATACAGAACTATCATTTCTCCCTACATGATTGGATTCATCAGAGAATGAATACTGGTTCATTTTAATTAACTAAACATATAATTACTCAGTATTTATGGGTAGAAAGCACATAGGTAGAAGTTGAATTTTCCCTTTATCTTTTAACTTGAGTTAGTCATATTTCTTATATCTTAGAGTTACTATTTTTTTTTGTTTGTTTCTTAGGCGGTAATCTTCAATTTCTCTTGCTCTATTTAAAATACAATTTAAGCAGTTTGTGACATTCCACGAAATGAGAATGACTGTCTGAAATATGCAAGAGTATATAACAGAAATGTAAAGGAATAATTATTCTTAAATCTTTTATTGTATCTTTCAGAAACAAGATTTGTAAGTACTGATACATGTGATGTAGAACATTGAAAATATTATAAGTGAAAGAAGCCAGTCACAGAATACCACGAATAACATGACTCAATTTATATGAAATGTCAAAAATGAACAAATGGGTAGATCTGTGAGGCTGGGAGCAACTGCTGCTGGATATGATTCCCTTTTGGGATGATGCAGATATTCCAAAATTAGATAGAAATGTTGGCACAACTCTGTGAATATACTAAAAATTTGTATACATTAAAAGGCTGAATTTTATTGAATGTGAATTATACCTCACTAAAGCTATTATTTAAAAATGAAAACTACTAACCAACATTGACCTTATTAATGTTACATTTCTATATTTATAGTGAGTGTCCAAATTGACTTTTTGTTTCTTTTTTCTCTACTTTAAGGATATTTTTGTAATGTCAGAGAAAAATTGCACTGGATGGAATTAATAGTCAAGGAAGACTTTATCCAAGACTATTTAAATAGGGGAGAGAGATTAAACTCAACTCCACAGAAACAAAACGCAGGAGAGTTTTTAAGCATTGGGGTAAGCTAGTGGAAAAGTACTGGGAGATGTTAATGGGAGATGTTAGGGGGAAATTAGTCAGTGTTGTTAGGTCATCTGTGTTAATACTGACCATAGCTGTCTTTTTTCCTCTGCGTGTAAAGTTTGTTTATTCTCTGCTGCATTTGAGATTAACTATTTATAGGTGATTTAAAAACTTGATCATGATTTGCCCTCAGCTTTTTGTGCTTGGATGTTAGTGAGTTTTTTGGCTCTACAGGTTTAGAGATTTATTTAAAAACTTAAAAAAAAAATTTAGCTAAGAGTATTTCACAGCTCACTGATGGTTTATTATTGTTTGATATTTTTGTTTTACTTTTTTCTGTATTTCATATATTATTTATCACTATCTCTTCATGTTCACTAAACTTTTCTTTTGCATGTGTTTAGAACTTTAATTTTTGCCTTTCTGTTATCTATTTCCAGTTTGATTACATTATAAACAGATAACATACTCTATATGATTGCATTTCTTAAAATTTTCAAGGTTTGTTTTATAAATCAAGATAGGGTCTATTTTCATAAATGTCCCATGGGCTCTTGAAAAAAATATGTATTCTGCTGTTGTTCTTAGAATGTTCTATAAATGTAAGTTCCTATTAGTTGATGGCTTTGATGAGTTATCATATACCTTGCTGATTTCTGTCTAATTGTTCTGGCAATTTCTAACACATGGGTGTTAAAGTCTGCACATGTCATTGTGGATTTCTCCTGTAAGATCTATCAGTTTTGTTTCACATATTCTCTTGTTTGGTGTATACAGTTTTTAGGTGTGTTACATTTTCTTGGAGATTGACCTGTATATTGTGATTCATGTTGATCTCTCTCTTTGGAAATTTATTTTTGTTCCAAAGTCTACTATATCTGATATTAATATATCCTCTCCTTTCTTTTAATTGTATTTTATATATTATATACTTTTCTATTCTTTTAATTTCAACCTGTCCACATCATTTAATATGAAATGAATTTCTTGTGCACATCATATTGTTGGGTCATCTTTTTGTAATTAGCTCTTTAAAATGGTGAACATGTTTCAGGCGGTTAATAGTTTGTGGATGAGATATTTGTAAATCCAATTTCTTTTTAATTGGAGGTCATGTCATGTTGTGTTTCATATGTAACTACTATGTAGGAAGATATGTTAAATGTATCTGGACCTCAACATTATCACCCAAAACTAAAGCATAAAGTCTTTCAACGTTATATCAAGCCATTATGAACTAGTAACAAATATGTGAATTTGAATTACTATTCAAGGTAATTTACATATCCAAGGAATATATTAAATATGTAAGAGTTATTGTTCCTCAGACAGAGCATTGATACTTATGTGATAGATACAGGAGCTAATAGATAAGAATTATCTAATTTAATTTCTGATGCATTAGTTCCCTAAAAAAGCAAAGGTAATTTCCCTTTAACCTGTGACATTATTATTTTATACTGAATATTTCTCAGAAGACATAGTAACCTTTACTGAAGTTATTTCTCTTGTATCATGACATTCACAAAAGTGTTATTCTTCTTCTTCTTAGTTTATTTGTAAAGTAAGATCCATACTTAGGTTAAGTAATCGCAGTATACATATAAAGTTGTATATATAGGTGTGTGTGTGTGTATATATATATGTGTGTGTGTACATACATATACACACACACACACCTACATATACACATGTATATATATGTGCATATATATGAAGGTATGCATATATAGGTGTGTGTGTGTGTGTGTGTGTATAGATAGATAGATAGATAGATAGATAGATAGATAGATAGATATAAAGGTATATACACACATATGCTTGAATGGCATATGAACTGGGAAAGTTATATCCATAATATAACTTATAGTGTGTCAGTGTAAACATGTAGCAAAGTATAGATATCTCTTTAAATCACATGCATGGATCATCCTGATCTACATGTTCATGGTCATTAATATGACACTATTAGTTCTAGAAAGTCTCTGATGACTAATAGTTTGAATGTTTTTTCTAGTATTTTAACATATAAAAATAATTTTATAAACAATGAAATACCTTTTCATTTTATGTATTACATTGCTTATTTCTCAAATAGTTTAGAAAGTCTTTTTAAAAAAGAAATAAATTAGCCTAATGTAAAATATAAAAAAAATAAGAAAACATTTTCTGAGCATTACTATAAGGTAGTGAACAAATCAAACCAAATATATCTTGCAGAGACATTATTTTTTGCACTGACTTCATTAGAAATATCTTACTAAAACAATCATTTGCATATCTCATAATATGTATATTCTGAAGTTATAATTTTAATGTTCATATACATATAATTTCATAACATAAAATTTCAGGATGGGAGTACATTTCTGCTTTTTCTGCTTTTGTTTTTCAAGGATCAAGTCATCTGTGTGTCCTTAAATGAATACAAGCTATTTTCTGTTTTCTTCAATTATTGTTTGCTACTACTTAACCAATTAGAAAGCAGTGAGTCCAGGTGGTAATCAAAGCAGTAGGAAATTGCTCTCACGGTATAATTTCAGTAGATGTTATGTGGTAATTACCACTGTAACGACAGCATTAATGGTAGAGATAATTTAGTTCTACTGGCCCTAGATCAGGATGACCCCTTATAGTACCTTCTTGTGTATTTAGGAGGATATTTTCATGATTTAACATTTATGCCAAATAGAAGAAATAAGCAGTTTAAAGTAGAAAACCATCTGATTTCTACAGAATCATTAAGACTGGAAAATTATACTGAATTAAAGTCATTGATTGATAAATATAGTCTTGGAAAGTACATATTTTTTTGAACAGAGATTTAATTTAACAAATTACAAAGCAGATAATTATAAAAATACATTTTAATTCCATATAAAAAAGGGGCTAGAGTTACCGATGGCTAACTCTATTGTAAATTCTAGTGAGCATTTGCTGATTTGAAAGAAACAATGTATAAAAATATTCTTACTAAATCTGTGATTTGACTCCAAACTAATTTTTGTAGGTATTTTCAAGACATACTAATATATTCTGTGTTAAAGTGAAATGCTGAACAACATATTTTGCAGAAAAAAACAAAAACAAAATATTATATTCGAGATAGAGACATTTATTACATAAATTCGTAGAGAGATGAAGCATGTAATCAATGTTTCTTGCTACTTAACTTGATGTTTCTTAATGTGTTGTGCAGGTTTGGGACAACTTACTTAATAGCCTTTTCTCTAAAGATTTGAGATTTGAAGAAAAAAAAAATGCCCAGAGAGTCTAAAACAAAACTGCTTTGTTCGAAGTCTACATTCCATCCCTCTGGATCATATTTTTTACCATTTGTGTTATATATTTGACTTCACATTCTATACCTTTGAAGTTGATTGGATGATTTCGCTTTATTTTTGTTCTCTGTTTTAGCCTGTATCTTAACGTTCCGCCTTAGAGTTGCTAAGATTGCTTGTTCCCTGCATCACTAAATTTTTAACACATTTCATCTTCTTTTAGCTTAAGTTTTTCCTGGCATCGTTAACATTGTTTATAAAACCATATAGAACTATCAAAGAATATCCAACCTTGACAATATTGACATTTTGAGTTGGATATTGTGTGTGTGCATGAGCATGTGTGTGCGCACACATGAGCGTGTGTGTGTGTGTGTGTGTGTGTGTGTGTGTGTGTGTGTGAAGGAGGGAGTAATGTCCTGTGAATCATAGGATGTCTAGCAGCATCCCTGTACCTACTTGCTAGAAGACAGTAGCACCTCAAAGCCAATTGTGACAACCAAAGACATCTCCAGACATTATCAAGTATCTCCAGGGAACAAAATTGCCTCCAGTTGAGAGCCACTGATGTAAATGATGATTTTCCTGTGTTGAAATTCTTCTAGATTCTCACAGTATTTGGTCCATATGAGGTTGTTTTTTTCTTCTACTAAAATGATTTTTGTTAAATTCTGTTATTATTTTACATGTTTAAATTATAGTTACTCACCTAAAAATTGTTAGTTAAAATTAGATTAAAATAAACACTTCTCCTTATGTATTAGGTAGCAGCCATATGCCAAAAAATATCAGACATTTCTTAAGACTTACCATGTCTCATCCATTATTCTAGTCCAACAACCAGAGAAAAATAGCACACATTAAACCAGAAACATCTAATGAAATTGAGCTACTAATGACACTGATTACAATTTCACAAAAATTAATAAAGGTGATTAAGGATATTTAAGCAAATTAGAAGATAAAAATGAGTTTCTTTCTTCCATTTCTGGTGGTTCAGTGGATTAGGTTCACTGAACGACCTTTCCAGTTCTCACAACCAAAATGTATAATATTTTAAAACATTCTTTAAAATCAAAGTGGTGAATTTGAATAAAATTAAAGAATGCACAGATATAAAAACAAAATTGAAACTGTGACTCCTTGGCATTGAGGGAGCACCAATACCAACTTTAGCTTGGAGGATTTCTTTTGAGTGCTGGAGAACTGGAGTTTCCTTTGACAGTTGCACTAGCATCCAGGAGACATGCGAAAGCTTATGCCTGATCACAGGAGTGGGGTCGTAGGTGACCACATAAAACTGTGACTTTAGTTTAGTAATGAGGATAAGAATTATACTCTGCAACATGCTAATCTCACTTTAGAACTCTGTGAAAGGAGAAATATATATACATTAATCATACAAGTAAAAGTCTACCATGAGCAAAATTCAGAAGACTAATACCTCGTTCCATTTACTACCTGTTTCAGTCATTCAAGCTCTGACACTTAAAGTGTCCTCATTTTTTTATTCTTTTTTTTTTCCCCCATTATTTCAATTGGGTATTTTCTGCCTTTGTCTATAATATCTCTGATTTGATCTTCTGCTTCCTCTAATCTGCCGTAATTCCATCTAATGTATTCTTCTTTTCAGTTATTGTATTTTTAATCTCTGACTGGTTCTTTTTTATGTTTTCTATCTCTTTTTTAATGTTTCTTGTCTGTTGAAATTCTTACTGAGATAATTTATTCTTACTGTAAATTCACTGAGCATCCTTATAACCATTGTTTTGAACTCTGCGTCTGGTAGATTGCTTGCCTCTGTTTCATGTAGTTCTTTTTCTGGAGTTTTGTTGTGTTCTTTCATGTGAGACATGATTCTTTCCTCATTGTGGCTGCCTCCCTTCATTTATTTTTTGTGTATTAGGTAGGGCTGCTTTTTCTCCTGGTCTTGGCAGAGTGGTTTTATGTAGTAGCTGACCTGTAGGGCCCGTGGCACAGTCTCCCTGGTCATTTTAGCTGGGTGCTCAATGTGTGTCCCTTGTGTGGGTTGTGTGTGCTCTCTTGTCGTAATTGAGCCTTGATCGCTGTTGACGTGTAATGGTTGAGATAGACCCTCAGCCTGACTGGCCATGAAGCCTATGTCGGTTAAGGGACTAAGTTAACCCTTGAAGGCTGTATGTATGATTGTACTATAGATTTGAGATTCTATAAGGTGATTAAAAGTTTATACAGTTACCTAAAAGATATGTAAATGTCTCTATTTGGTATATACATGATGCTGTCTAAGAATCGTATAGCTAATTTTACTTCCTCATTGTACAGTGATTAGAATTAGTCTTTCAAAGCCGTGGTGACTGCCAGTAATCTTCTGTGCATGTTGGGTATTTTGCTGTGCTGTACAAAGTTAGAAAAGATAACATCATTGAATGAATGATTTAAGTGGTATGGTGACAACTGTGGAAGGCTAAAATAAGTTAACATGAATGAACTGAAATATTATGATTTATAAATCTGCCCCAGAGAGATAAAATAAATAGCAATTGATTGTCAAGCTGACTTTTTACCTGCTTCCCTGCTGTGACTTAATCAGGTGTATATTTGGTACAGGAAATATTCTTTTATTTATTTTATAAGATTTTTATTTAAAAACATTATATATATATATATATGTGTGTGTGTGTGTGTGTATATATATATATATATATATATATATATATATATGTGTATATATATGTATAGATGTTGAACCATTTTATTTTAAAGTTACCATGAGAGAGAAAATTCTTTAATATATTGGGTTCTGGAAACCGATTCCAATGTGAGGTGTGTGTGTGTGTGTGTGTATGTGTGTGTGTGGTGTGGTATACAAATACACAACACTAGGTACACCAGCTGGGCACCCTAAATTCAACTCAATTCTGATACTATCCACTCAGAGATAGTATCAGGTTTCCAGCTGAAGGGCTCAGTCCCATAAGTGTACCCCCCCATCAGATGCCACTCACAATCCTAGGTTATTGCCTCTTCTAATGCCCCACCAGGTATAAATTGGAGGTTCTAATGACCCCCTCCAACTTAAGATGCCATTTGCAAATTCAGGTTGTCACCCTACTTCTGACTGACTTGCTATAAATCAGAGGTTGCCATAACACCATCTTAGGGTTTGTTTAATTTGCTAGAGCACTCACAGAACTCAGAATATTTTACTTACTAGATTACCTTTTAATCATAAAAGGATATAACCCAGGAACAGCCAGATAGAAGAAATGCAGAGGGCTAGGTATGTGGGAAAGAACATAGAGAGTCCATGCTCTCTCCAGGTATGCCACTCTTCACAGACCTCCATGTGGTCACCAACCCAAAGCTTTCTGGACCCCATGTTTTTGAAGGGGTATTTTAATGAGGGTTTCATTACCTAGTCATGAATAATTAAGTCATTGGCCATTAGTGATTGAACTCAATCTCACACCCCTTTCTTCTCTTTGAAAGGGGGAAGGAGAGACGGAAAGTTTCACAAGGTTGGCTGCATTGGTAACCAGCCTCTATCCTTAGGTGCTTTTCAAAAGTCACCTCATTAATTTAACAAAAGATATATTTATCACTCTTACTTAACACTTAGGAGATTCCAAGTGTTTTGGGAACTGTGGATGAAGACAAAATAGATATGAGAAATATATGTTTGGTCATCTGAATGATCAAACATAATTTTTCTTATAAATCACAATATAACACTTATATTAATTTAAAATCAATAATGGACTACTTTGCTGAGATTGACTTTCTTTGGGTGAATATATAATCTCAGATAACAGTTATTAATTTTTTATCTGTATACCATCTGTGTACATTTATTGAAAATCTTATTTCAGGGAATTGTGGGCTAAAAGGGAGCTTATCATCAGGAGAATGTCCCATTCCTTTTACTTATAATATGATTTTAAATAAATTCATACTCTGAAACAAGAACTTCATGAACAAATGTTTGCCTTACCTTAATGATGTGATAGTTTTGTGTAAATTTAATATTTCTGAAAGAATCCAGCTCAAAGATAGTAGGTATAGCAATCTTCTATTTTTCTGAAGAATAGTCAGTCTACAGTAATACAGTAAGAAATTCTTTACCACATTTCCCACCGATGCCCTATGAGTGAACCTCTTTTTAGAGGATGACAGACCTTCACTTTTCCTGTAGGATTGCTAATACTGTCAAGAAGAAAAAAGAACTTTTACCCTCTGAGCTTCCTTGAGACCACTGCTTCCTCCTTGTTTCATCAGAGATAAGAACTGTCAATAGCACATTTAATCATAGGCCATATGGGGAATATCTTCTGGGACCTAAGTAAACCTAAAGTCTCTCTCTGAGCTCTTAAGCAGGTCATCAGACTTTACTGGTTGGTAAAGAATGTGACGTTGCTCCTTGTTGTGGGAATATTGAGCTGTAATACAATATAGTTTTAAAATAGAATAGCATAGAAGAAAAGGTTACCCTTTTCAAAACAATATAAAAACAAGTTACCTCATGTTCTAAAGGCCATACTAAATTATTTACTATATTAAAATATTTACATACACTTGGTCATTTAATTATCAGAATAACTAATGAGAAAGATGAAAAAACTTGAGACTGAGGAAAGATTAAGTTATTTCCAACCTTTAGAAGATAGTAAATAACCTAGGATTTAAGCCACCTCAGTTACACTGGAATAACCCTAAACATTTTGCTCTGTAGCATGACCTTATTTTCATGGATTTGGTAATAAATCTGAAAGTGATTCAAAATTAAATTAAACACAAATTAATTGAACACATTACTTTACATTTTTAATTTTGATATGTTAAAAAGAAATCACAAATAAGAAGTCTAATCATCTCAGTGTGTTTTTTTTTTTTTTTGTCATCTTGGATCTGCCTTAATAAAAAGAGTATTCCACAATATATCCCTCATACTATTGCTAATTGTACAATTAAAAAAGAAAATCACTTAGAAGGATTCAAAAAGGGGAAGTAGAATACAGTTTCACCAAAAAAAGCAAGAATGGCTCATTTAAAACCAATGAAATAAATTTTAAGACAAAAAGCTCAACAAACAAAAACAGATTTTATACTAAAAAAATAAACAATAGCATGATAAAGTATAGAAAAATAAACATGCAACGTAAGATTTGAAATAACTGAAAACGGGTATGTGGTTTTTTTCAGTATTATATTTAGTATTTTGTATACTCAGCTTATGTATTCACTTGGAAATACATTTCCTGATTTTCCCTCATATTACAACTACTTTTTGAATAAAAAAACTAAGCAAAGTATTTTACAGTGCCATTGTATATCTTAATATAATTTGACCTCCTGAATTATTCCTATTTTCTTTAACCAGATTATATAATCAATTGTATATCTAATTGTTGCTTTAAATTATTACTTAAATATCTTCTTTAAGACTATTCATGGAATTTGCATATTTTCCCCCTAATTTAATGCTTTTGTGTGTGTATGTTTTAACATTTGCTAAAACTTTATTTCTGGTTTGCTTAATTTTATTGTTTTTCTTTTTCTGATTTATTTAAATGCTTTAATTTGCTGAAATGGTTTAAATGCTTAACTAATGTAAGTCCCAAAGTCAAGACCATCCTGGAACTAAATGGAAGACACTCCATGATGAATACATAGTATTATAATTCTTCATTTTTTCCATTTACTTTTTCCCCTATTCCTCAAGATTTTTTTCATGTCTACATGTCTCTACTGCATTTTTAGCTGTTCTATCTTTCCTGCTTCCTTTTTATTATTATTATTTTCAATATACCCTCACTTTTATAATCTCTTTCTTTCCTTACTGGTGCTAGCTGATTTTGCACCTAAGGTTGTGATTTTCTTTCTGGTATATTATAAATAATATCTAATTTCAAAAATGTAGTAGTTAATTATTAGGTCCTATGAGTTTATGGAAAAATTTTGGTAGCATCTTTGCCAAGGTATAGTTATTTTTTAAAAAAATGATACCTATTGTTTAAGTGAATTTATCTATTATTAACTTTTTTCTTCATTTTGTATCTTTTTTAGTCTCTATAACTATTCACTGCCAGTCACATTCATATTCTAAAAAGAGGATTTCTTCCTGAACAAGTTACTTGCAAACTGATATATTCTAGAATGACCCATGAAAATGCTCTAAAATATACAGGTGATCTCCAAAAATAAAAATGTGTTTGTGACTCTCTCTCTCTCTCTCTCTCTCTCTCTCTCTCTCTCTCTCTCTCTCTTTGTCCCTCTCTCTCTCTCTCCCCCTCTCTTTCTCTCTCCCCCTCCGTATGAGTATGTGTGTGAATGTGTGTGTGTGTGTGTGTGTGTGTGCACGCGTGTGTTTTTAACCTTTACTTTCTGTTAATGGCAAATATCAGCCAGAGAGTTTACCATCCACAGTTATCCTCTCCTATCACATGGATAATCTGATATCTTCTTCCATCAGCTCTTCTCTGCTCTCATATAAATCAAATCTATTCACTCTGATCTATTTGTTCAAATAACAGAACTTTGCTTTCGATTTTTAGGATGTGTGCCTACTCTGGAGAATTCTTACTCTCCAATATTTCGTTATTTCCCAAGTACACAGTACCTATCCTGTATCATCTCGAATTCTATAGTACATTTTTTTTCTCCATTGAGCCTGGCATTTTTCTTTTTATTCTTAGATTCAGGGTAACAGTTTGCCCTACTTTCCATTAAGATGGAATTACTGTTTCATATTCCATTCAGTTTCATTGAATTCAAAGAAGAAGAGGTAATGTCTTTATGGCATTATTTTAAACACAGAAATTTTTATAACATTTAATTGCATCTCGGAATCTCATTAATTCAACATTATTTTTTCATACTTAGTTAAAATATATTGATCACCTTCCATATAAAAAAATACTCTGTAACGTGACATGAAAAATGAATAAGATACAGTTCAGTTCCTTGAAGTTGCTCACAATTAACTCAGAAAGAACACATATACATCTAATTATAATACATGTCAGAGTCTGAGAAGGTCTAAAATCATAACTGATAAAGACATACTGTGATTGGTAAAATAAAAAGATTACTGTTGAAACTATCATATCTCTTTTCTGAGTCATGGAATTATGACAGCACACCATAAATATGCTTTTCAAGTCATCCTCATTAGGTCTTAAAACTTTTCACTTTAGATTTACAGTGGTCTAGAAAGACCTACTGTTGTATTTCTCTGAATACCGTACATTACTCATGAATCAGCATATTTCATGTTAAACTGAAGCTGTGAAATTATCTGAAATATGGCAGTAATTAATACCTCACAAGTCACAGATTTTTCTCTGTAACACTTTCAGTGTCATTTCTTTTATCTCAGTCACATATGAATAAACCAATATGTCATATTTGTGCTTTTTGCAGGTAAAGGACATTTTTATGATCTTGATCAATATTTGTTGACATTTTTGGCTTGTCACATAAGTGCTAAAAAGTATTCATTTTATTGATGAAATTTGAAGCCACTTCATTTCTATTAAAATGTTTTTTTATAAATTATCTCTCAGTTCTGTTCTCCTTAGAGTCCTTGTGAGCAAATGTCTAAATGTGGATTTTGTTTATGGTTTTATTCTTTTATATATTTTCCCAGTTCAGCTAATAAACATCACTTTTTCTTATGTAGCTTCATATTTTCAGCTAAAGTTCCACTTTTTTCCTAAGTAGTTCCAAAGATATAATTTACTGTTCTCTCAATCCCCATCACCCATATCAAGTAATCACATACTTAAATTCCAAGATATTTTATACCATGTGCTTTATGTTAAATAATACAAATGACTTTGTAAGTACATTATTCCAGAAAGTAGACTGATAAATTTAAGAAATCTTAATGCCAAAAAACTTAGGTGACTACGGAGAGCAATAAATTTTATTTAATAAATGCAGTTGTTGTACCTGAATACTTCAGGGCTCCCAACACACATTTTCTCTTGATTAGTAGCAACGAAATAAATATATATTCAGAATTTTCCACATACTGTACTTGATACCCAAGATAGATTAGGAAACAAGGCAGAAACTCTTCTTGTCTCATTTAAGTGTGGAAAACAGACATTAGAGAAAATATTACATAATTAATCTGACTCAATTGTGCATAAAGGAAGTGTGTTTTAAGCTGAATCCAGAAGGATTGTTTGCATTCAATGAGCAAAAAATTGGGAATAGGAAGGCATAAGCATGCTAGACATATAGCATATGGGAAGGTTGAGAACTGGATGACAACAACAATCTCAAAGACCAGAAAGAAATTTTAAGAATGAATCATAGGTCAGAGAAAGGGATTGTCACATAAGATAATCAAAGCCATATCATTGTGGCACATAGATACATGATTTGGGACTCTACCTAAATGATTTTAGGCGAGAGAGAGTAACAATCCATTGTGCATCATTTCAACATTACTTTTAGCTACTGTGTGGATTATCAATTAGTAGTTGGTGTAGTGATAGTTTGGTTAAGCAGTTGGAGACTGGGAAGTAGAATTTCTAAAAGGAATGAATGGGTATAAATTTAAGAAGATGGATATATTGAGATAAATTCTCTAGTTTCTGGCATGATTAACTTGAAGGAACTGCTACTCTTTACTGAACTGAGGAACTCCAGAAAGAAGCAAATATTTCCATACCGAAAATATCTTGAATTCTTTTTGGAAGACTGCTATCCTGAGAAGCAAATGAAATACTCAAGCAGAGATTTATTAAATAAAAATATTTATTGATTAGTCATTGAATGTTGGAGTTACTAAGATATATAAAACATACAAAATTATGCTCATGGAGTTTATATCGAAGCGAAGATAATAATAAAAATACAAACAGTAGTAGGATATAAGTGTTTCGAAGAAAAATTAGATAAGAGATTTAAGGGAATAAGAGATGACAATAATAACTGTATTAGAGAAGGCAAGTCAGAGAAGGCCTCTGAGCAGGCAGCTCGGTGACAAGTGATGAGTGTGTGCAAGATGAACATTGCAGGGAGCAATGAAAATGCCTTGAGATGGACAATGTGTGGATGGAAATGGCTGACTTCATAATAAAATTTCTTTGGGAATAATTGGCTCATCCCTGGCAAATTATGCCTTGATATTAAATGTTATGATTCAAGGATGAAGCCTGAAAACTGAACTCCGATACATTTTTCTATTTAATGGTATAATTAGTATCAAAAAAATGTTAAAGTCCTTCATGATAAATATTATGGTCACTGATTCATTTATGATCCTAGAAGACAGTTATGACACACTTTGGGAAAAGAAGCACTTTTTAGGAAATTATGGACTGAATTATTAAAGCACACTTTTCCCACCTCAGGCCATGTAAGTTTGATGTTCATTATTGATTTTTTTTAGCCATGACAAGCGGTGGTGTCTTGAGACCAATATGTATTGGTTTAAGACATGGGTTCAGTTTGATTCTAAATAGTTTCGGACATGAACGTGTTGTTCCTATTATTTGGCAAGGTAAAAGGGGCCACATCTCTGGGACCAAACTGTTCAGTTGGATTTCAGTGTTCTTGAGCACATTGTGAACAGAAATTGCCAAGATTCGATCATTTACATCAAGGAAACTAAAATGGAGCCAGGAAGTCATGAAGGGAGGTCTGCCTCTTACATGGTTCACCCATGTACTTTTGAACTATCAAGCTAACTATGAAACCACCTCCTGGAATTTACTTGCTTTTAGCATGGCAGCCAGGTCATTTGCATTTTGCACCTTGAAGAGAGCCAATCCATTTCACCAACCACCATTATTCATTTGCATAATAGAGCTAACGAATCCTGGTTCTCTTCAGAACACAATTTAGATTGCAACCTTAATATGCACTTCCCAGATTACAAATATATGCTTTGCTCAAATATATGCTTTTTAGTCTTTATTACATTGTCTGAAGTCTGGTTCACATATAGTTAGATTCTGATCTTGATCTTCATCACAGTCTGAATGTCTTATTGGTACTGTAATGACTTTATCCTTTATAATCAATACTTAAGTTTAGTCTCTGGCAATATCTTTTCTGAAACTCTAACAAAATCTGGGTCTCCTTCAAAACTGTTATAAAACAAGATTCTTTGATTTTTGTAAAGTAGGTCAGTATTCTTCCACCACCTCAGAATCCAGCTACAGGATTTAGCTGTAGGCAGCATGGTACAGACACAAAACTGATATCTATGCACACCCTTAATCTCCTTTTAAAATCTCTCTCTCCTCCTAACTGGTTTGAAGGGTACATTTTCTTTTAGAGCTTGAGGGATTTTTCTTAGGAGAAATTCTGAATATATCATCTACTTTTTAAACATTTCTCCTTAACTATCGATATCTGATATTTAATTTTAGCTTAACACAAAGAAGATTGTTATGGATAATTACACAATATTTTCTTTACCTCTTTTTATTATCTTCTTTATTTCTTTCACTCTTCTTTCTGAACAAGGTAATTATAGATGTGAGACATGAGACCACAGTTTTTCCCAAACTAATGTTGTCAGAAAAGACCAGCAAATAAATATGGTACATATTTTATTTTTTTCTCAGCTTTATTGAAATATAATAGATAATTAGTTGCATGTATTTACATTGTACAATTCAATGAGTTTTTTTCCACTATAGTTGGCATATAATAATATACCAGTTTCAGTTGTACAACCTAGTAATCAGAGATCCCCATAACTCTCAAAGTGATCACCCCACTAAATCTAGTACCCTTCTTCCCCCTTACATATTTATTACAACATTCTGAACCACCTTCCTCATTCTACACTCTATATTTCCATGTCTATTCTGCCACTATCCCTTAGTAATATGGTTCATATTTTAGCTTCAAAGGTCACCATCCAATTTTAAAACAGAAATCATTAAACATAAATGTCAAAAGATAAAATACAATATTGTGCTTAGCATGGTTATAAAAGAATATCTTCAAATGTTGGAAAAGTCGATGAGTTTTTAGAGAAAGTAGCATATGAGCATGTAGGCACTGACTTCAATTCTGTTTGGCCTGAGTATGAGAGTCAGAGTTCACTAAAGAACCTTCCTAAAGACTATTACCTTGAGAACAGAGAAAATTTGCACCCCGATTTTAGGTGAGGCCCAGGTAACCAGTGAAAATTTTAGCAAATTATTTCTAAGGATCATGGTGTAGCAACCTAAACCAGATTGATGTCGTGTATTTAGATGTAAAGTCAATTATGAGAAAACTCACAATTCTCAAGTTTTCAAGTTCTCTTAAGCTCCAGAGTGTTATAGTAGAACATACAGAATTTTCTGTGGCCCCAATTGTGATAAAACTATAACAGAATTATAGAGGATGTGTTATTAAGCATGCCAAAGGTTCTAAAGATAGAAAAAAAAAAACCAGTCTGTGCCAAGGATGAAGGAAGAAATCACTGTTTTCAAGGGATCCTCCGCCCGGTGAAGCTGAGAGTACTGAAATCCTGCCTGTAAACACTCCAATTGCCATTTTATTTAGAATCTATACTAAAGAGCAGACAAGGTGGATTTTGCTGGAAGTTAGGGAATAGCATAGCACTGGGACTAAATATGACAAAAAATGGCTTTTTCATTTCAGTCACCGCTGCAGTGGAATTTGCATAATACATCATTGTCTGTGGGAAAAGAAAAATGAACCTTGTATCTCAGTCACTCCTGAAATGTTCTTAATGTAGACCGTATATTGTATTAGGTCACAAAACCTAGAATAATTTCAAAAATTAAAAATTCAATAGACCTACTAAATTTATAAAATATCAAGCAGTTAAAAGAACACATTGCAAAACAAGAAATGCAATTTTCAGGGGTTATAAAAATAATTGTAGAGATATAGATATATATACATATAGTTTATTAATTACATATATGTTAAGTATATTTACATGTTCATATATGTATATCTATCTAAATATTTACAATAGCTAAAATTAATTTTCGCAGAAAATATATAGTTGTTATTATAGATTATTTGGAAATGATTATATCACTGTGTACTGAAATTCACACTAAAAGCTTCAATCACTGGAAAGTGATCACTAAAATTTTCATTTAATAATAACAATATTGATGGTAGTGACTATGTCAGTCAATTAGTCATTTAACAGTAGAATTGAAAAAAGAATAGAAAAATAATCCTTGGGAAAAAGATAATTTAGATATTATTGGTTATGTACAGAACATTCATTATTTACCAGAGCAGCAGATGCTTCAGTTATCTCTCCCTTTCTCAAGAAACTCTGTTTCAGAAAAATCTACTTGATGACTCAATTCAAGTGGAATTAACATAAAGTTTTTTGCATCCTTTTTACCACATATTTGCTGCAGAATGAATATATGGCGATTCTGGCCAATAAAATGCTAAGAAAAGTCATAGGAAAGCATGATTTTGTCAGAATGTTATTGGTTCTGTTTGCAGTGGTTGGAACCATCCTTGTCATTTTGCCACTATGTAGGGATTGAAAGGGATACTAATAATAGCAGGATGGAAAGAATTCGTTTGTTTTGATAAAATCTTTTAGTAAGTGAATCAATGTGAATGTCACTAATTATCTGGAATTCTTAGGAGATACAGTATATTTCCCCAAGAGTCTAAAAAATGTTGAAGCATATTTTATTTTCAGCCAAAAACATTCTAATTATCATAAGAAAAACTTAATAAAGACGAAGATAAAATTAATTAGAGAACAGAAAAAGGTGATGAATATGTGCAACAGACAGCAATATATATTAAATAATGTAAGTAAACAACTAATTAGAATAACATGGAGAGAAGAAACATATTATTTAAATCCCCAAAGTTGATATGCAGGGAAGAAACAAAATCCCCAAAGTTGATATGAAGGAAGAAACACAATTAGATACATTAAGAATAAAATAATATATAAAGTTATTCATGAATGGATAGGATAAAAAATTAAACCCAGAAAAGACATCACATCTTCTGTTGAAGACGACCCATCACAAGAGAACACAGTACATATTTTTCAACACAGTTACCTTGAAATTTCAAATGATAGAGAATAGTGCTGTTACTTGAATTGTAGCAGAACAACAACAAAAAATAAGTATCTTCTGATATTTTTTCCAGAGTAGCATAATGAACTTACTATTGTATGATTAACAACCTTAAAAAGTAGTATCTAGTTTCACAAGAACAAATGCCTTAAAAAAAAAAAAATGAGGCAAGAAGGAGCCAAGAAGAAAATAGTTCATCATTTTCCAAGATTGGTGCAATGTGAAAGCCTCAACTATGTTCAATATAAAAAATATTGGAAAAACACTAGTCACAAGTATTCAAACAAAATTACATCCGATTGCCTCAAGGATTGTTTTTTGAAGTAAGCCTTACTGACCTGCGAAATGATGACATTTTTAAACAATTCAAACCAATTACTGAGTATTCTCAGGCAAAAAAAATGTCTGATCAACTTCCATGGCATGGATCTTATTCATAATAAAACGTGCTCCGTGGTCAAAGATTGGCAGACCGTGATTGAAGGTCATGGGATGTCTAACTACCTATGACTATTTGCTTTGTCTGGTCTATGTTGGTTTTACTTAAAAATGCAAGAAGATTTAGAAAACTTCTTATGTTCAGGACCACAATTCCACCAAACCTGAAGATGGCAATTATGAATAAAACTGCCATACATATCCATGTGTGGATTTTTGTGAGAACAGAGTTTTAAACATGTTGAGTAAGTACCAAAAAGTGTGATTGCTAGATCATATGGTAAGAGTATGTTTAATTTTTTAAGAAAATGCTGAACTATCTTCCAAGGCAATGAATGAGAGTTCTTGTGTCTCTACATTTTCATCAGCATTTGATGTCATCAGTGTTCTAAATTTAGTCACACTTATAGGTATATAGTGGTAACCCATTATTTTAATTTACATTTCCTTAATGATATACTATGTTGAGAATTTTCATATACTTATTTTTTTTGTTGTTTATTCTTGAGATGTTTGTATGTCTGTTAAGGTCTCTGATCCATTTTTTGATTGTATTGTTTATTTTCTAGTTATTGAATTTTAAGAGTTTTTTGTATATCTTGAATAACAGTCTTTGATCACCTGTGTCTTTTGCAAATATTTTCTTTTATTCTGTGGTTTGTCTTTTCATTCTCTTGATAGTGTTTTGCAGAGCAGAAATTTTTAATTTTAACAAAGCCCAGCTTATCAACATTTTCTTTCATGAATCATGTGTTTGGTGTTGTATCTAAAAAGGTATCACCAAGGTTATCTAGGTTTTTTCCTATATTATCTTAGAAGAGTTTTATAGTTTTACATTTTACATTTATGTCTATTTTCCATCTTGAGTTAATTTTGTGAAGGATGTAGAGTCTGTGTCTAGACTTATTTATTAATTCATTTTTACATGTGAATGACTACTTGTTCCAGCATTATTTGTTAAAGGTCTGTCTTCATTATATGGCCTTACTCCTTTGTCGAAAGTTAGTTGACTATATTTATGTGGCTCTATTTCTGTGCTCTCTATTCTGTTCCATTGATCTACTTGTCTGTTCTTTAACCAGTACCACACTGTCTTTATTTATGAAACTTTATATTTAGCCCTGTTGTTGGGTAATGTCACTCCCCAACTTTGTTTTTCTTCATTAATGTTCTGTTTATTCTGGGTCTTCTGCTTCACAACATAAACTTTAGAATCATTTTGTCAATATTCACGAAATAACTTGCTGAGATTTTGATGGGATATTATTGAATATATAGATCAAGATGGCAAGAAATGGCATCTTGACAATATTCAGTCTTTTTATCCATAAATTAGAAATATGTCTTCCACTTATATAGTTCTTTGATTTTATTCATCAGAGTTTTTTGTTTGTTTGTTTTGTTTTTTAGTGTTCCTTATATATCTTACACATGTTTTGTTAGATTTATACCTATTTCATTTTGGGGGTGCTAATGTAAATGGTATTTTTTTTAATTGCAAATTCTGTTTGTTCATCGATGATATATAGGAAAGTGATTGATTTTTGTATATTTTGTCTATTATCCTTGTATCCTACAACCCTCCTACAATAGCTTATTAGTTTCAGGAGAATTTTTTTTTTCAATTCTTTTGAACGTTCTACATGAACAATCGTGTATGTCATCTGTGAACAAAGACAGTTTGTTTCTTTATTTCCTATTATTACCTATTTTGCTTTACTTTCCTATGGCATTAGCTAGTACTTTACAGTACAATGTTGAAAGGAGTGGAGAGAGGGGATATCCTTGCTTCATCCTAGATATTAGTGGGAAGCATCTATTTTCCCTCAAAATTAAAAAAAAAAATTAATTTTTTAAAATCTAGAAATCTATAGTTACTCTTTTGATTAAACTATAAATTATTGTTTTTCTGTTTCTAAACTTCAAATAACATTATTTATCTCAAAGAGTAGAATGATCTGCATTTTATTTTGAACTGTTTTTTTACCTCTATTAAGTTAGATTATCATTAAAACTTTCACTTATTTTCATTTTAATTATTCACTAATGTTAAGAAAGTTGGAGCAAATAAAGACACAATTTTATCTGTATAATAATCACAATAAAAGTGTGTAGGTCCTATGAGGTGGTTGTTATGAGAGATACATATTCATAAATTAATATATTTACTATTTAAAGATCTCATTTTTATTAAAGATTATTATCTGTAAACTAGCAACTCACATGCTACTTTTACTTAGACCTTTTTTTGTTTCTTTACATCAAAAGAACTTTTTGGTGTTTAAGCATACTTTTTATATTTTCTTAATATATTTAGCACAGGTTTGGTGCTAGGAAGACATAAAAATGAGAATATTTAAGGTCTTTAACTTTCTCCATGACAGTTCCCAAGTGAAAGAGTGTTAAGAGATTTAAAAATCCCACAGGCAAAAATTTTGCTCTTTAATTACAAAAGTAAAAAACCAAGGTTAGGAGTTGATGAGATTTTGACACATGAAAAAAAAAAGGAAAAGAAGGGTTGAAGACCAAAGAATCTGCAGCTATTACTATATATCTGAGGACACGTTTTTAAAAGAATGGTTTAGCAATATCCATTATCAAATAAGAAATGAGTTTCTGTTGCAACTAATCTTGGAAAGAAAAATTATGTATCAAACTGACTACTATGGCTGGAGTGGCATAACTTCAAGTGCTAAGAACCAAGTTTTGAGAATAAGTAAACCAAAATTAAAAGGTTTAATTTCAAAATTCTCATTCATATACTGAAGCTGTGGAAGCTATATAACATTTCATAAGGACAGATTTTTTTTTTTAAGTCGTTTTCAGACTTTCAGTCCTTTCTCTGGAAAGTTTTACTTTTTTTGCTTGTCTATGCCAATAAATAATAATCACTATCACCAAAATCAAAAAAGCAGCATTCCATTTACATTTTTAAAAAGTATAAAATATTCAATTGTATGAATCTGTTACTATTAATAAATAATAACAGTATATTAATAAATATTTACATATATTCTATGTAATTAAATTGTAACTTGTGATATTTAATACCTGCAATTATGTATTTCTTCATAAAGGAAAGAATAATTTTAATATGATTTTCTAGAAAGACATTAATATAAAAACTAATATGAGCATTAGTACAGAATTGGCTTAGTAGTCTATGAGACTAAAAGCCCTTTTTTCTTTAGTTTTTCCTTTAGTTCTTTTTCTTGTTTTTAATGATCAGAATTTAGCAGATATCATAGTACATGAGATATTGCATATATATCTGTTAAGAAAATTGTTCAATCAACACATGTATTAATTATTTAATATTTAGTTTGTAACAATAAAGATTCAGAAATGCCAGTATTATTTTATGATAGAATTTTTACTATTTAGGAAAAGAAATTTCGAATGAGTTTACACATATAAGGAACTCACAATTTTTTTTTCTGAGATTATATATCATCTATTGCTTATTATTAACTTATCTTTTATGAGATAATGCTTAATGAAATTTATCTTTATTTTTTCTTCACTATCCTAGAGTAGTATTTCCGTGTAGTATGTACACAATATATTTGTTCAGTTTACAAAAAGTTAATAATTATGCTGGGCAGAAAAAAGAGATGGCAACAAAGAAATGACCACTGAATTTGGTCTTGTAAATCTTCAGTGACAATGATCAGAGCCGTTTCAATGGAGTTATGGGGATGGATACCTAGAAAGTGTGGCTCTAAAAGTAGAGGCTAACATGAAAAGACTCAAATAATAAATAATATCTTCAATAAATTTTTCTCTAAACTAATAGCATCCAGGAATAATATGTTACTTACATATCTAACTTCAAGAATATTTGTGTTTTCTGCATAGTACATCTTTTTAAAAATATGTTTGAAAACTATTAATTCATCAATATATTGTGTTTCACAGAATATCATAAATTACTCTCCTCTAATTATTTTAGTTTAATCCAAATGTATTATAATATTTCAAATTACACTTATAATATGGAATATTCCCTATTAAAATTATTTAGTTAGTTTAAACTATACAGTACATTGGTTGGACATTTATATAGTTTATAAAATGATCTCCCTAATTGCTTTTTCTCAACTCTGGCTCTCCACCTATATATTACCTTAATGCTAACTACATTCCCTATGCTGTGATGTTCCCCGTCCTAATGACCATCTGTAAACTCCTTTTTTTTTTTTAATGAAGTTGGGGGATTTTAGACAATGGATTGCTTATTTAATTTTCTGCTTATGTTTTAAAAAGTTTATTCCTATAAATGCATATTATAAATGGCTAGAATCTCCAACTTTCTTTACTTATCATTATATTACTCTTTTCATACTATTATCCTGTATTTTTATTATAAAACACAGCTTTGTCTATTGTTAAATGCATTATCAATTAATGACATTTATATATAAGCTCTATATGTATACATTTTTTATTTCCTATACATTCATTCTCTCTTATTATCTTTACTACGTCTGTATCCCCACTTTTTGGACTCATTTGCTGCACATTTTATTATCATGTATTTTTATTAAAAAGTAAGAAAAACAAAATTAAGGCTATATATTCTCTCTGAGTGCATCTGGTGACATAGTCTAATAATACTATCATGTAATATGACAAACAGTTCTATACATGACAAAAAGCGCTATGCATTTTTCTTCAGTATCTTGGCTATTTTAAAATTAATGATTTGTTATTATCTCTTTTGCATTAATATCAAGAAGTGTGTATTGTGAAATGTCCATTGTATATATTGAGATTTCCATATGTAATTTTTACATGTTCTGTACACATGGGAGAAAAATATATGTATATAGATATATGGATATATAGATACATATATATCTGTGTGTGTGTGTGTGTGTGTGTGCGTGCGCACGTGTGTGTGTACACACATACTGTATTTTACAGTGGTCAATGTGGAATAAAAATGGGAAAATCTTGATTTTACAATCATAAATTCCAGAGGTTTTTTAAAAATTAAGTTTATTGGGGTAACATTGGTTAACATAATTATATAATTTTCATTTGTACATTATAATTTGACATCTGTATATTCTATTGTGTATTTACCACTGAAAGACCAGTTTTCTTCAGCTACCATATATTTGATCCCCTTTACCCACTTCACCCTCACCCTAACCCCCTATATTTGACCCCATTTAACTGTCTACCTACCCTTTCCTCCCCCACTCCCTATCCTCTGCTAACCAGTAGTGTATGTCCATGAGTCTCTGTTTGTCTGTCCTGTACATTTGTTGCTTTTAAGTTTATATCCGACATATAGTGATATCATGTAATTTTCAACTTTTCCTGTCTGGCTTATTTTGCTTAGAATAATCATCTCGAGTTCCATCCATGTTGTCGCAAATGGCGGTATTTCATCTCTTATGGCAGAGTAATATTCCATTGTGTATATGCACCACAGCTTCTTTAGCCAATCATCTATCATAGGACACTTCGTTTGCTTCCATGTCCTGGCCACTGTGAAAAATGCTGCTATGAACATCAGTGTGCAAATATCTTTTGAGATATGGGTTTTCAAGTCTTTGGGATAAATACCCAGTACAGGGCCCAAAGGCTTTTTTTATTTAACCAATTTATATGATATTATAAAGCAATCAGATGATATGCTGTTATCTGGAGTCTATGGAAAGATTACCAGCTGCATAAGTCAGTTATGGTGAAGGTTTTTTGTAATATTTTTATTCTATGAAGACTTGTCTTCATAGAATACTCACTATGACTATACTCATATATAACTTCATATATGACTAATATAGTCACTTATCTCAAGGAATATGCTAAATTTAAATTGAAATGATAAAATTTTCTTGGTCAATTGAGAATATCCACTATTAAGTTGTCATGTAATGTTAATTTGTGTTTTTCAAATTGTAAGAAAGTTAACTTTAAATATACACAAGACATGAGCATGGTAATACTTTTTTTTTGTTTTTGTTTCATTTTGCCTTTACTGTTTTATTTATTTAATGGTGAACAACATCCAATTGATAACTATTTTCCAATAAGTAAATGCCATTTTTAATATATTTTCTCCTGCCAAAAACATTTAGTAGTCAACAATGTGCTTTGAGAAAAAAAACAATAAGATACAAGCACACAAAGTAATATTTGTGTATATTCACAATACATAATTCTGTTAACATTTGTTTCAAAAATATTTTAATATTGATTTTGTCTCTTGTTGAATCACATTATCAATGTTTATCAAAATAAATAGACCATGTATTGAAACCAATGAGAACAAATTTGAATAATTATAAGATGATAAAATTATTTTGTGTCATTTATCAGAGAGATCTTGATATTTACCTTTAACTGTGTTGAGAGACAGCTGATGCATCAAGAATGATGAAAACTGAGACTTGACTGCTGGTTTATCAATAGCGATGTCACTGATGACCTAACTAAGCAGCATCAGCGCAGTGCTGAAGGTACCTGCCTCGTTTGAATTGGTTAAAAATAAATAAGAGAAAAAGTAGAGAAAATGAGCTTAGATAGCACCTTTAAGAAGATTTGCTGCTGTTTGTTTTTTTGTTTGCGTAAAGAAAACAAAGATGCAGAGAATGACAAAAATTATTTTTAGAAACATTTTAAACTATATATACAATAGACTATTACTCAGCCTTAGAAATAGAAAAAAAGAAATCCCACCATTTGCTGCAACATGGATGAACCTGGAGGACATTGTGCTACGTGAAATAAACTAGACACAGAAAGACAAATACAGCATGATCTCACTTATACATGAAATCTAAAGTCAAACTCATATGAGAGATTAGAACAGTGATTGACAGGTAAGGTGCAGTGGGGTGGGGAAAGTGGGGTGATGTTAGTGAAAAAATACAAAAATCCAGTTTTAATATGAGTAGTTCTGGGAACCTAATATAAATCATGGTGATTATAGTTAATAATGTTATATTGTGTGCTTGAAATTTGCTAAGAGAGTATATGTCAAGTGTTCTCACCATACACAAAGTAACTATGTAAGGTGATAGATGTATTAATTAATCTGATTTTGGTAATCATTTCACAATGTATATGTACTTACATCATTATGTTTTATACCTTAACAAATCATATTGTACAACCTAAATATATACAATTTTTACTTGTTAATCATAAAACTAAGAATAAATTAAAAATAACTTTATATTGAATGATAGTGAAAAGTGCAAGTAGAGTGAATAAAATGATTTTTCAGGAGACAAGCTGGAGAATTGTCAAAGTGAAGTCCCTGAGTTGCATAAAGGAGATGCAATTTTTATATACAAATGATAATAAAAATTTTTCTAGTAATACAGATAATTTGGAGAAATATAGTAGAAAGAGACAAGTCAGTGTGGGCTCAGATACAGGTAAACAGATGTAGTGAATGGGGCTTGCAAATACTGTCTTATAATTGTTTCATTTCTATGTGAAAAGTGTCAAGGTCATAAGTAAAATGTGAAACAACTTGGAAGAGATTTAAGAAGATAACCCCTTTAAAAAATATCTGGAAGAATGAGAAAATAAAGAAACGTCATATGTAAAGGGAAGTCAGATAGTAAAAGGGCTAAGGAAATTTTAGTAAAACATTAAGGACCCAATATAGTTATTGTAAGTTTAAAATGTGGAGATAACTTTGGCTTTGTATTTTACTTCAGCCATATTCAATTGTATGGACTCAGACATGAAGTAGTCTAAGACTGGATATTTAGTTTACTGAAAATAGTAAAATGAAGTTAAAAGACACAAGATTTAAGACCCTAGGCATGTTTCTGATAGAGTTATAGATTTCAGGCATTAATATATCAGAATAAGTAAATTTGAGCCATAGGACACAATGTTCAGAGGTTAGTGTGACCAAAATTAAGAAATGGGAATGGATCCAAGTTTAAATATTTTATTGTAATATCTCTTTGTAAAGGGGTGAACTAGGATTCTTTTTCAAATTATTTTTATAATAATTCATAAGATTAATAACTAAAATAAAATAGGAGTATCCCATAACCATTTCTATAGAAGAATAATATGTAACAGTCACAAAAAAGTTTTTACAATGTTATAAGAAAAATTCTATAACAGCCTCAGTAGGATGTAAAGAAAATCATACGTTTTTTTAAGATGGAATCTGTTGTTTACATGATATGCCAATATTTATTTGTTTCAGCACCTGATAATGTAATATATATTTTTCCTTGAAATATGGTAGCTATCAAGTTTAAGTGAAAAGAGCCAGTGCTGAGTATTAATCAGATTCTATTTAAAATAATGGCAGAAAATGTGTGTGTTCTGTGTGTATGTGTATATGTTTGTATTGTGCGTGCATTCCCATACATGAAAAGGAAATTGATGTTGCAACAAAAATGTCCAAGTGCCCCAAACCAAAGATAAACAGTACAGTGACAAGAGATCTGTGTCACTCAATGTCATATTTGCCTTGGCTGCAGCATTTCATTAGAAGTCATATAAACTATTGTCCAGTTTTATTTCAATGATTGGAAATAAATTACTTGCACATCTCTTGTGGATTAAGTTATCTCTATGCATACATATAAATAATGCCAAAGAAACCAAATTACCCCCTAAATGCTCACAGACCCATATTCATTCATAATAACACACATTTCATCTATAGACGTTTAATAGTGTAGTGCAGTTAATATGTTTCTAAGATGACCCTGTAACACTCAGGATTATTAACTACAACAAATCTGAACAGCAATTCCAGGCTGCCAGTTTCTTGGCAGTATAGTAGATCATTTTAATACCGGATATACCTGATAAGTTTCAGCTGGTCTGTACTTTTAAAGGCAATTTTCTCTGCCCGTCTCTTCAGGCCAATAAAAGAAAAAGTGAGAATGTTAGGGTAACTTTAGTTTAGTTAACCTGGCACTATAGTGTTTTAAATCTGTCCTGGTTCGAATATATCTCTGGTTATTTAAAACTTCTAGTGAATGTTGGAGCTTTAAAACCCACAAAGTTAGTTTTGAAAAGGTATTACAGCAAAGATTTTTATTTGAAAAGTACCTCAAGTCATGATTTTGCAATTGCATTCTGGCAGAACTGCTATAATTAAATTTAACATTACAGAAGGAAAATTAAAAAAAAAAAATGAAAACCATTTATGAAGGTGATCTATTCATTTTAAGTTACATCAAACGTAGGAAAATTAAATGTCTTTAAACATATTTTTCAAAATAGCAAAAATAAAAAAGAAGGCAGTGGTGGAAGCTCATATTTGCTGTTTATAGAATTGCTTAAATAAAAATAAAAAATAAAAATAATATTGAGTTAATAAGTTCTAGGCTTCTATAATTAACAAAGGGTTTGGTGAAGAGACATCTTATATCATAACCCAAACGTATCCCACCCTAAAAATAATGAAATGTTTTTGAAAATCACATGCGATGAAAGAATTCATTATATGATGAGAAGGATTGGAATGTTATTTCAGAATCATGCACACCATATATTTTCACATTATACCAGAATTTATTAATTCTCATAAGTATATATTATTGAATGCTTCATATTATTTATTATGTTAAGATCAGAACATTGTGTAATTTTTTCTTTATCCATATTTTAACATATTCAAACTGTAGAAATTATATCATGCAAACTTGTAAAATGTAACAATTAGTTTTACTGGTCATATATGACATATGTATATGTATGTATGTGTGTGTATATGTATATGTGCAATGTCTGTAATTATACACACCCTGTTTCACAGGTTCAGAAATGTATCATTTCACATTTTAAAAATTCTGAAAATTGCCATGATAGAATTGACATTAACACATGCTTGCCAGCCACTACAAAGAAGTCGTGCAGAGGGGTGTAATGTCATTGAACTGGTAGGAGCTATCTGCCCTTAAGTATAAACAATAACTGTGTTCATTATATAATAATGATGAAGTCTAGAATCCAGACTTTTTGTTATCACCATGTACTGGTAATTTTAAACAACATTAATGACAAAATATCCCTCTATAACAAAACAGACTATTCTTGCCAAAAAAGTAAAAATATCTCTTTAAGGTGGTATTCAAATGAATTTATAATAAACCAATTTAAATATGAATGTGATGTTAACCACTTTGGAAGTGCAGATGAAATGCCAGTATCCAAAAATGATACTAACAATCATCAAGGCTGTAAACTGCAAAGAGATCAAAATCACCGGTGCCTAATGGTTGATAATTCAAGGTGAAGCAGTAAGATCTTTGAAAGTAGAGACTAAGGCTCAGGCTCTGGTTTTGACACTTAAAAAAATGTGGGATGTATCAGAGTCTGGATAAATATGTGCTTTGGACAATTGGTTAAAACTTTTGTCACTAGGTATTGTAGTGTTAATTCTAGGAAAAAAAACTTTTAATAATCCATGTATTTCTCCAACACTAAAGGGAGATATTTCTTTTATTGCTTAACATGCTATTCATAATAAATGTAATAGATAATTTATTAAATTATCACTTGATCTTGAAACTCTCAATTTCACATGGAAAACATTTTAAAAAGATAATGTAAAGACTGAAAACCTGAGAAATTTATAGCTTAATGTCTGTGAGAGACCTTTGTACATCAGATTAATTTAGAATCAAATAAAACTATTAGAAAACATGGCGGTGTAGATTTTTTAGTGTTGCTGCAGTGACACACAGAAGCAAATCTCAGGAAAAATTATAGCATAACCTTTAAGACATCCTTGTAACATAATGCAATACCCCCATGTGAAGAAATAATGGTCTTAGACACAAAAGGTCTATACAATATCCAAAAGTAACTAATAAAATTCCAAAAAGTAAAATTAAATAAAAATAGGATAAGTCATGTGATTAATGCTAAAATCTAGTCAGGAGTCTCATATTCAGTCAAAATATTCAGTCTGTTTTATTAAAAAATGAAAATGGGGAAAAATGTGTAGATGAAGCAAGCAATCAAATTATAAACTTTATACACACACACTAACATACACTGAATTAAGTATTGTTTAAATGAACATAGAGTTTCAAATACCTACAGATACAATCCAGAAACTACAATGCTTTGACAAAAGCATTTTTTTCCAGTTAACCTTAAGTAAAATTTGCTACTTTTTTAATAATTTTAAATAATTCTTAGATGAGTGAAAGAAAGGTGTGAAAGCACAGGTCAACCAAGTGTGGAAAAGAGTAATATAATCCATAACCTGAGTTAATATATTAATTTATTTCCTATTGAAGAAAAAACACTGGTTTTACATGCTTATCACTGTAAAAACATGTGGATCTAAATATATATGCATGCATACATACATTAATATATACATACATGTACATGAAGGCTCCCACCATAGCATTCGGAAAAAATAATTTTGCTTGGCTCAGCTTCGTCTGCAGTCTTAGAATGTCAAATAACATATGCCCACTTCTCCCACATTTCAGGCCTCCCTGAAATAACACATTATCTATGATTCTGTGACTTCATGGCCACCATCATATCTAATCAATATACTACAGCAACAATATAAATATGCCACATTAGTCAACTGATCTGAATATGTATTTTCAAATATAAGCAACTATCTAGATGTTACTTAGGTGATAAATATCCTTATATGACTTAAAAGTTGAAGTTTTACAAATGTCTTGAAGGCTATTTAAGAATAAAATACTATATAACTATTGATTATAAAAACTATTACATATAAAGTATTAAAAACTTGCAAATCTTAAAGGAACTTATAATAGATATATAATTAATGCAAATATAGAGAAAATATACATGCTAGGTAACTTTAAAAATATATATATAATATATAAACATTTACATATGTAGTATCACATATATGTAAACTGCATAATACATTACCATATATATTATTTTAACAAGGTGACATTATAACATGATATTAATGTTTTATATATTTTTCCTAAGCCAAATAATATTTTAAGCAATTGAGGCATTTAAATAGTAACAGAAGTCATCGTGACAGACACTGATGTGGTGATAGACATTGTTTCCACTCCTCTCCTTTCAAGTATTTCTCACTACCTACCATGGAATGTCCATATGATTGTCTTAAGCCAATAAAATATGAGCAGACTTGATGTGGGCCATATCTTGGTGGCAGTAATTAAGGACTGTTGTACAATTTCCCATTTTCTTATATCCTATTGAAACATTTGTGGAAATGCTTGTGCAGATGGAGTTTCCATAGCATTGAATTAGCTGGCATGCTAAGAAAATAGGGGCCTTGAATATTCCTCAGACACAGTGGATTAAACATTAGAAATAAATTATACATTTCTATGGGAGGGCATTGAACTTTTAGTGGTGATTTTATACCTAGCCTACCTGGGCTGATACAGGAAGAATAATAAATTTTTAATTACATCACAACTTAATTTTTGAAGAATTACTTGCCATTACTTATGTCTTTAAAAATAGACTATTGTCTATGGCCGTGCCACCCTGAACAAGCCTAATCCTGTCTGATCTCAGAAGCTAAGCAGAGTCAGGCCTGGTTAGTACTTGGATGGGAGACCATCTAGGAAGACCAGGTGTTCTAGGCATAAGAAATAAAAAAAATAATAAGGGATTGTAAGATGACAGGGTCCTTGCAATCTGTGAGGTCAACCAAGGGTTTCCTTGCCAAAAAAAAATTTAAAAAATAGACTATAAAAATAAACTATGAGCTATAAGCTTTAAATATAGGTCTTTGTGAATTCTTTACAGAATTCACTAAAATAAATATCAAACTTATTAAAATTAGCAGTTCTATATACATTCTAATATTTGAATAAATAATATTATATCATGACATAAAATGAGAACTACCTTAGTTAAAATTTTTTGTAGAATTTTAGTTAAAGGTGAAAAGTTTATGGTCTCAAACATTACATAGATTGGTTTGGCTTAGATACAGTTAACTCTTAACATTTATATTTAGTTACTTTAATACATGCTTTGGCTTAAAGATTATACCAGTTAGATCTAGATGCATGTTTTCCTATAATAATTTCTATTATATTCTGTTATCTTAGTGTCCAGTTTTGTTGAGATACAATTATATATAAATATATGCACATAACGTGAATTTATAAGAATATTCCTTATCTTAAAGTCTGTTCAGACTGCTATAACAAGATACCATAAAGTGAGTGATGTATAAGCAAAAAACATTTATTTCTCATAGTTCTGGAGGTGGAGAAGTCCAAGGTAATGACACTGGCACAGTCACTGTCCAATGAGGGCTCACATCCTGGCTCATACACCACTATGTTCTCACTGTGTCTTCATATGGTTTGAGGGAGCATGGAGTCTCTATGGTCTCCTTTTAATAAGGGCGCTAATCCTATTCAGGTGGGCTCTGTCTTCATGACCTACTCACCTCCCTAAGGCCCCACTTCCAAATATCATCATATTGGGGATTACTTATGAATTTAAAGAGCACAAATATTTAGACCATGGCATTGCTTATGTGAAGAAAGAGTACTTTTAACCTGAAAATATCAATTTAACTATTTAGATATCTTAGTTTTTAGATGTTTATAAATCTATTTTTATTTATAATTTATAAACTTGCTTCTCCCTAGTCAGTAAATGTATCAAATCTCCAGATTAGTTCAAACATAGTTTGACTTCCCTTCATATTCATCTTATGGAGAAATTCTGTAATATTTGAAAAATGAATACATCTCAAAAAAAATAAAATTTATACTTGAAAAAATTCTGAGATCATGTATTTTTTGTTCTAAAGTTTTCTTTCCTGAGAAAATGAATATTATTCACATAGTTTTCTTTTAAACCAATTATATCCCTGCTAGGTTAGAGGTTCCTTGAAAAATAGCAGTCATTTTGTGGTCTATAAAATATACATCTCACAGATGCTCACATATTCTTTCCAAAGATGAGAGAAAATGTATCTACTAATAGGCAGGCATGCTGATTTTTCTTTGGTTCTGAAAAGTAATTGGGATGTCTTCTTAGAATACAAAAACGTGAAGGAAATGGTGCCATTTACACAAATAACTAATGAAACACCTGCCAACTGGAACAGTTAGATGTAGAAAAAGATGGGGGAGGTGAGGATGGATAGACAGGCAATGAGCTGAGTTATTCACAACATGATAGAGCATGTTGGGTCTGGGGTCTTAATGAAAATGCAAAGGGAACTAATTAATTCAGTTAAAAACTAGCAAGTGACATAATCATAGTTCTGTAAAAGCATTATACTCAATGTAAAATTAAATGGATGCATTAAAAGACAGACACATCTATTAGGAAGATTTGTAATACTTCTAGTGGAGAATGAAGATAGAATGAACTGGGGTGGTATTGGTTTAGATTTACAATTTCAAAATCAAGAGGTTATTATACTGAGTGAAATAAGTCAGAGAAAGATAAATACCATATGATTTCACTTATATGTGGAATCTAAGGAACAAAAAGAACAAACTAATCAAAAACAGACTCAAAAATATAGTGGGCAGTTTGGTGACAGGCAGAGGTAAGGGGGGTTAGGGGGCTGGGAGAATGGGGTGAAGGATTAAAGAAGTACAAATTAGTAGTTGATAGATGGTCACAGGGATGTGGAGCACGGCATAAGGAACATAGTTAGCGTTAACATATTAGCTAGGTGGAAAATTAGAGGAGAGAAGGAGCAATTTGTGGGATTGTTTTATAAACCATATAAATGTCTAACCAATGTAATGTATACTTGAAACTAAAACAAATTTAAAAATATATATACAAATCAAGGTACATTTTCTTTTTAATTTATGTTTTAAGTGCACAAATATTACTGAGCAATACCATTTAATTTGGCAACAAGAGAATATTAGAATATATTCTTTTTAAGACAGTCTCTGATTTAGAAGTGTTTTGTACATCATTACATGGAGGATTACTTCTCCATGGTCACACTGAGTTTTTAAAAAGAAGATCTGAAATATGATTGGAAAAGCTCATAATATTATAGTGCCTTATCCAATCATCTATTGTAGGACACTTTGGTTGCTTTCATGTCCTGGCCACTGTGAAAAATGCTGCTATGAACATCGGTGTGCAAATATCTTTTTGGATATGTATTTTCAAGTCTTTGAGGTAAATACCCAGTAGAAGGACTGCTGGATCATGTGGTAGATCAATTCTTAGTTTTTTGAGGTGCTTTAGTCTTCATTTTCTTTTATGGAATATAGAAAAATAAGCCTCAATATCACAAAACCTAAATGCTACAAATGTGTGATAGTAAACTTTTCCTGAGAAGAAAAATAAATTTTTAAAATTTTCTTCCAGCTGTGTTAAAATATAATTGACAATACTGTACATTTTTAGTTACGACCTGATGATTTAATATGTGCACACATTGTGAAATGATCACCACAATAGAGTTAGTTAATACATGCATCAGAAGAAAATTAAAGCTGCAGATCTTTACCTTCAGAATCTATAATGGTACCCTGAAAAAAACATAGCAAAGGAAATAAACACAACAAAGGGTACTATTAACTAGAATAGTCGTATCAGCCAATGATAAGTGAAAGTGCACAATGACTTAAACATATGTGTGTTTTTTAGGAGAGGATATGCCAATTCTTTTGAACATTTGACTTTATGTTAGTTTTATTTTACTACAAAAATTCAGTAGTCTAGTGTGGTATTTTCACTTGCTACATTTTTTTTTGAAATATCCAAAGTGGCTTTTCACTCAAAAACCAATGTAAAGTTACGATTAAAAAAAGTTTATTCCCTTTCACCTAACGTTTTGTCATGCTGAGAGTACAGGGAAGGTAGAAACAGATCAAAGACCAAGTGACTATGTTCACAGATTGATTTTTCTAATCTCTAAGGTATAACTCCTTGCTTAAACATATAACTTTTTTTCTCCATACACAAAAAACTGATTTTTTCTTTATCATAAGACATAAAAGAACATGTATTTCTAATAAGTTCAAATCTTCCTGTCTTGAAAATTTCCACACAGCAACAGCAGCAGCATCCTTCTTTACTCTTATTTCTATTCATCCAGTTTTTAGGATGATTGCTTACCTTTATTTTATTCACAGTTAGAAAAAATATCAGACTTAATTTAATAAAATGGAGGTTTATTGATGATTTGTTAGAAGGGCATTTGTGGAATTTGATCAATTTCATATCCTTGTCTATCAACAAAGCATTCATACTTCTTGAAAATGAAAAAAAGTATTATTTTAAAAGCACCCTCAGCATAGCTGTTGGCTTACAGCATGTTTCATAATATTAATAATAACAATAAAATATATTTATAAAGTATTGTTTCTCTAGAATGAATATCAACTGTATCCATAGGCTCTCTTTTATTTGTACACCATTATTTCTAAATCTATTGCTTTGTCGTGCATATGTTCTTTTTTTATTAAACATAAGTTTGTACTGCAGAGTCTGATAGCAGAAGACTATTTATAATACTCATTTTCCACAAGTACATGTAATGATCTATGGCAATGTTACCTTCATCTCTTCTCTCTCATAAAAATACAGGATTTAATTGTTATATTTTGATCTAACAATTTAGTATTGCAAATTGCTGCCATGTGACAAAGTTAAATTTCAATGTTTTTTCTTAAATTCACCAGTACTTTATTTATTACAGTATTTCACTTAGCTTTTAAAAAGTAATAGTTTCACTTTCTTTTTCTGTTCATTTTGTTGTTGTTTCTTTTAAACATGGTTTTTCATATTTTGATGTGAGACACAAATATTCCCTAAAGCACACATAGGATATCTTTCTGATATGAAGTACTTCTACAAATTTAAATAATATATTTAAACTTATTGATACTTTAACTGTAGAAAGTATTTCTTTATCAAAATTTTACTTTCCTTTTTCTTTCTCCCATTAAATATACTGAGAATAGTATAAGTACATAATATTTCTTTCAGAAGCATCAATTAGTACAATTGAGATCATAAGGGAAAAGATGTGCTCCTATATCAAAAATCTATGCCACATTCTCTTCTTCAATCTCCTGCCTTATACTCCCATTTCCCCTTACTATCCTTTTTTTTTTTTTTTTGCTTTATTTTGTTTTTACTCATATCACTTTGTTGCATATTATAATTTTCTTATTTGCTATATTGCTTATTTTCTGCCAGTACCAATGGGATTTAAGCTTTTTTAAGACAAGACTTTAGTTGCTTTATTTATTTGTTTTACATATATTTTTGCTCAGTATTTACTGAATTAATGAAAGCATGAGTGTTCCTCAAACATTATCAAGTACACTCCTGATGATCTATCACATAATGTGCCTTTCATCCCTATTCACATCTAAACTTAGAAATGAATAATGGTTAGACTCAAAATATGGCTGTATTATACATTGTTTAATTAATTTTAGCTTCTCCACCGCACACATCAATTCAATTCAATTACATATCAAGTTGAACTCAGTAATTTTCAAACATTTAGATAGATGCTAACACAACACCAAATACAATGTAATAATGTGCCTGTATTTATGGAGTTTATGTCATATATGTAAACAACTTTGTTAAACTAAATATAATTGAAACTAGAACCACGAAGGGTTTAGATAGAGTAGTGTGATGAAGGAAAGGCATAGGGGCCCACTAAGAAAGACGATCGAATGCCTCTCAGATGGAAACATGTCATCGTAGAATTGAAGAGGTCAAGTGTAACAATGCAAGATTACAAATATCAGTAGGGCCACATATTTAAGAATATTACTGTTCAGATACTAGCCAATAATATGGAGGCTGAACTGACCAAGAACAACTATTCGGTCGATATTTTTGCAGAGTTTATTGAAAATCAACACTTGCAAAAAGTACCAATAAGATATATAGGAAAAGCCTAGACTTCATGCTATTTCTATTCATTTAAATGTTTCAATCTTAATATTATTATACATTACTACATCATGTTGAACATTGGAGAGATATGAGTCTTTTCCAAAATATTTATACTTTGATGCTGACTCTCGCAAACCCAGTGAATGCTATTTTTATAAGAGATCTCTAGTTGGAGGACTGCATGGAAAATGTTCTCCCCAATACTCAACTATTACTTATTTTACGTTTTTTTTATGTGACATTATTAACCATCTCCATAATACAGCAACAGGAGTTAAGAACTGTCACTTGGCAGCAAAATGTGATTTCACAGGGAATATATTAATTATATAATAATGTAAATTATTATTATGGTAATTGGAAAACTATTATGTTATTAATAACTAGCAAATAGTAAATAGATTTATGTGTCTTAAATTATTAACAGATATTATATATTAATCTATTTGCTATGGAATTATATGTCTAATATTTAATCATAGGTAAATGCCTCTGAATGTCTAACAAGATAGTTGTTTTATAATTCAATCTTCCCATTGAATATATACTCTAATATTTTTTAAATGGTTTTCAAAAATACATAGTGAGAGTGATACTTTTCCACTGATTTAGGATGATATCACAAGAGATTATAGAAGGCACGAGTCCAATTTTAAGAAATCAGTGAGTAGAATGGGATTTTGTTAGGCTATTGTTTTTGGCTTGGGTATTTTGCAGTACAAAACTTGTGAGAAAAATATTAAAATTAAAAGTAAAAAAAAGTAATGAAACACTTACTGCCTGGAAGACATGCTCTAAGAAATTATATGAAAACAAGAAAAATATGTTTTTCAAATACCAAATACCAAGATTGGCTTTCACTGCTAATATTAAATGTATTAGCACTAAACAAATAATCCCTGTTATATGTGTTCCATTATTGAAAACAAAAATAAGAGAAATTCTCATATTTAGACCAACTGTTATTCTGTATAGACTTTGAATATGGACTATATAAAAGATTATTTGGGGAATTTTTAGGTGATTAAAATATTTCTGATTACCTTTAATGATTTAATGTGATGGTAGAGTAATAGGTGTATATATTTCCTTTTTTAAATAGAAAATCAATTGGAGTGATTTTATCAGTTAAAATATGTAAACTTATGTATGTCCACATATTTGTTCCTATTCATATGCTTTATATGTTCATTTTAGTTCATTAGCTTAATAAGAAAACTAATATACCTATGTGTTCATAAATTCATAGGAATGAATATAAATGTCCATTAATTCATAGACATATATTTATATATATATGCTACAAAAATGTATATATTCTATATATTCACAAAACATTATATATAAAGTTCTATTTCTGTGTACATCTGTATATATATATATATGCATACACATGTATATGTACATTTATATATATATAGTTATATGTATATGTGTGTGTCATTACTAGTAAAGAAATTTAGCACAAATGATAAGACAAAGTTTAACATTATATCTGTTTTGGATCTCAGTCTACTGAGAAGTAATTGAGCTAACTGCCTGCCATAGTACTTAGTGAATTTCTGTCAAATAAAAACTATTTAGTACATATTTGTTTTTCATTATTATTTTTGTCTTTTTTATTAAATATAATCAGTAACATTAACATTTAGTTTACATGACACACATTCTGGATTCTTTTAACTCTTATTTCTTAAGAATATATTTTTGCCTGACCATTATATGAAACAATAAAACTATGTATTTCTAGTCAGTTTTCACTTTTAAAAATATAAATAACAATATGTTGACAGTACTAGAAATATTTAAATATGCTAATATAAAATTAATTACAAAAACTACATATCATTTTAACAATATCTTTGAAACTCATATATTTTTCTAAAATATATAAGCATGTCTTCTTTCTGAAATAGACTGTTTACAAAATGCCATAATAATTATCTATGTGTATTCTATTAATGCAGTCTGTTACTGTTTAATATTTTATTACACATATGATATATTTTGCTTCACTTTATGGAACTGCATGTCTTTATTTTATTTCTCTTTGTTTTATTTCTGTCTTTGTCTCTCCTTCACCTCTGCTTCTTTATTTTACAACCAATATGATTGGTTTATTTCAAAACCAATCCTCAACTCTTTATAACATACTAGATTACTGTTTAAACTTAGGATATGTAATATACTTACTTGTTATTTATCATGATAATAGGTGACAAATTCAGAGGGGAAAAAACAACTAAGAATTAAATTTGTCACACATTTAATTGAAGCATTGAGATCTTTAAATTTTTCCTCTGTCACTTCATTATATAAACTATAGCAACTTTTCTCACATAGTGTAATGTCACAATAAGAATTATAGGGCTTTTCAACTTGCAGACTCTGTTTGAAATATCAAAACCAGTGTCCCTGTGGACCTAATTTTCTTTTCTACCTTCCCCTTTCCCTGCCTGCATGCCTCCCCTAGACTTTGACATTTCGAAGGCACTTGTGAAAAGTAGGAGAATACCACAAACAAGACACAGATCAGGATCTACAGACAAAGAGTTTTTGTTTCTTTTCCAGGAGTCATGGGGATCAACAAGTGCGATCACATCAAAATGAATATACCTAAACTACTAGTTTATTCTCCTGCATTCCAAAAGACTAGTCATTTTAAGGGGCATTGTTATTCTTAATTAAGATGAGCACTGATTATTGGAGATAAAGTCAAGACATGGACAGTTGAAAATTATGAGTAAAGAAACATCAGATTCTTCATTTCCACTCTAATCTCTTTTCACATGTTTGCTTTGTGAGGAAATTGATAGGAATCATTAATATGAATGCTACTACAGAGGTTTCTAATTTGACATGAGTGTGGCTACAGGACTAACGTGTGCTACTGCTCGTGTTGTGGTACTTTGATAGGGAAGGAGGCAGTGGCTATTACACTGAAAAGATTATAATGTTTTCCTTCTCCCAATGTATTAGTGTCCATCAATAAATGAATGGATAAAGAAGTGGTACATATGTTCAATAGAACATCACTCCATCATGAGAAAGAATGAAATCTTGCCATCTGCAACAACGTGGATGGAACTAGAGGTATTATGCTGAGGGAAATAAGTCCGACAGAGAAAGACAAATATCATAGGGTTTAATGAATATGTGGAATTCAACAAACAAAATAAACAAAACAGAAACAAACTCATAGATAAAGAAAATAAACTGATGGTTGCCAGATGGGAAGAGGTTTTAGGGGATGGGTGAAGAAAGGGAAGAAGGAAGGGATTAAGAGGTAAAAATCAGTAGTTAAAAAATAGTCACGGGTACGTAAAGTACAGCATAGGAAATATAGTTAATAATATTGTAATTACTATGTATGGTGTCAGATGGGTACTAGATTTATCAGGGTAATCAGTAAATTATATAAATATTTAATAGCTATATTGTATATCCAAAACTAATATAATATTGTATGTCAACTATAATTTAAAAATAAAAAAAATGTTTTAAAAAATTACCTCTCTAGTAAAACAAGAATAAGCCATCCAGGTATATTTATCTTTAAATTTCCTTTTGTAGATGTAAATGAAATGTGAACATTTATAAGCAAATCTCAATGTAGAAGTAATTTTTCAAACAGTAAAATATATACAAGATTAATAAAACAATTAATAATTTAATCCACCTATTTGTAATCAGCTGAAAATAAAGGAGAAAAGTTATGTGAATAGAATGTGAACATTTGTAATGAGACTGGTAATGAGTGCTAATGTCAATATAATCATATTTTATATATTTTATGTATATAATAATTCAATGAATGTTTCCCTGTGTTATACTGTATACTATATCTCTATTCTCTTCTAGTGTTTTCTAGGTAGTGGCAAAAAAAGTAAGGACTCCAGAATTAGATTATCCTGGTTGAGCCTCCAAACTTCAGACTATCACTTAGGAGCTATAAGACCTTGGACTTGTCACTCAACCTCTCTGTGCCTTATGTGTAAATGTAGGATAGAAAGATGGATATAAAGACATTACCTATTTCTCATTGTTTTAGGAAGAATGGCTTTCTGTGTTCTGAGCACATACTAACCAAGACATTTTTATTTCTAAGTTTAGTCATTTCCTCAAGGAATATTTTTCAGACCAGAAATCCCCACTTCCCACCCTGCCTGTGCTCATATCATTATATTTATCTTACAAGGCACTAATCAGATTGAATTGCAATTACCTATTAACATGTTAATTTATCCTCTACCCACAAATTGAAAGGTTGAGGAAGGTAGGCACTGTGCCTGTAAGGGTTGGTTTTGCATAGCCTGTGATTTGCTCTATGTCTGGCACATGGTAGGTATTCAGTAATAAGTGTTAAATAAAGTCATGTGTGTTTAAGATACATTATTAAATAACAACCTGCTAGCTTAAAGGGAATTAATTAGAGTCTAATGTGATATATGTACCGAAGGAGCAAGTTTTGTAATTGTCTTCAAGCTGGAGATACTTTTAATAAGCAAATTTATTATTCTACTGAATAAAAAAAAAATCATGATCAAAGAATCAATTCAATGATAGGATTCAAAGAAATACTTGAAAGATCTTACTGATTAAAAATACAGAACTAAAACTGCAGAAATGAAACTTTATTTACTAGAGTTGAAATTGTCATTTATATTTCTACATCAATGGTCTGTATTTTTCTTTTCAAAAACCAGAGAAAACAAGACCTAATGGATAAAAACCATTAAAATGGAATTATCAGTTGTAGCCAACTTAGTAATTATTTCATGTAACAAAATAATGTTTTGGCATTTAACTAGAGTTTAAAGAACCCAGAGACATGAAGCAGGAACCTTGTTTCTAATCCCTTGTCTGCCACAAAGTGTCTGATAGATGTTCGTCATGACGCAACTGCTTTTGAACAACTGCTCCCAATTCCTCTGATTCTTAGCACTATTATAAGTCATGGTTTTCAATATGTTAATAGTGGAAACCATTTTTAAAAGTCAATTTTTACAGAAATTTGATTTGTAAAATAAATATTTGTACAACTATT
>CM053508.1:13138685-13313308 GCA_028627145.1 Eidolon dupreanum
CCTTTCTGTGAAATACAGAAAAAGAGATACAAATGTCTATGGTTATATAAATTGTGTAATTGCAATATAGCGAATTTTAGGACATTACATAGAAAATGTTCTCTATTTTGTCTAGAAAATGAGAAAGCCTATTTCTGTTTTTATGAAAGAGATGTAAGTTTAATAAGATAGTGGCCAAAAATAAGAATAGTTGTTAGAGGGTATAAAAAGAAATCAGTACTTGAGAACAAGTAAAACAATTGATGGGAGAATCAAAAGAACATCTTATCCTGGTCTAAGGTAATTAGGGTATGCATTGGAACTGGTTTCTTAGAGTAGGTTATTTTTGTAAAGACAGAAATTATTTTTTTCTTTGATTAACAAGGAGAACCTCATGGCCATTATGTGATATGTGAACATTTTCATATCTATTTATATTAAATTAACAACAGCTACAAAATCATAAAAAGACTAATATTTTATAATTATTTTTTCTCTTTTCGATGTGCTGTAATAATCCTATACATACATCACAGATATTAATATAAGTATCAACTCTATTGCATAAAAATCTGAAGAAAAATATTAACAATTTAAAAAAATTAGTTCTTAGAATTTAATGTATTAGGTCCAATTTAAACTACATCTTCCTTTAAACACAGCTTCTTGATATGAAAAAAATGTCTTTCCCTGCTGTCATCTTATATCAGGAGGGAAGTTGCATTAATTTAAGAGCAAATCCTTTTGTTCTGTCCATTTCAAGCTCCACATCCAAAATCTCAACCTGTGGATTACAACAATTTTTCTCTCCCTGAGAATGTGTTTTCTTACAATACAGAAAAGGAAATGAAAAGGAAATTCAAAATCTCCAGCTGTTTAAAACTGGAAAAAAAAGAAAAAACAATTTGCTGCAGCTTAAAATGTATGTGTTGTCCTTGAATGAAGATTAGGGCGATTAATTTGGAATGTTTCCCTTACCTGAAAAATCAATCAGGCAGTGATGATATCATCAGGTACATCAAAGGTTTTAAAGAAAACACCATAAATAAGACTTAATTATTGCACTCACCACATAGGGGGGTGCACTCTTGGAACCTAAACTGTAAGGCAGATTAATTTTCTTCCTTTTATTTTTCTTCCCCTGTAGCGATTGCTATAGCAACAAACTAAATTGTATGTGAGGCCAACATCTACAAACTTTTAAGGCAAACAGCTGCCATACCGTACTCTCAGATTTTAGCATGAAAGAAAGAATAGCCATGCAAAGTGTTGAATGATTAGTTCAACGGATGTCCAGTTTAAAGTGTATTAAATAGATCTCTTATTGTTTTGTAGAAAATCTTGGAAACATCATCTCTGTTTATATTTATCATGCAAATCATTGCTAGAGATAGTCGTTCTTCCACATAAAAGAGTACAATAAAGCCTGCTCTACAGAGTTAATTAGATTTAGTAGATAAGAATATTTGTGTAAGGGAATTTTCTTTTTATGAAAAGCTTACTCTAGCAAAAATAGAGCAATTGAAATAACACTTTTATTATATAGTGTATTTTTCTTTTTATCATAGTATGTGTATACTATATATAAAATTTAGTGAAGCAAAAATGTAATATAATTCATTTTACATGATGTGGGTTTGTACATAAAAATAAGACCATTGTAATGATACAATAAAAATGCTATAATTAGCATATTTGTGGAGATGAAAAATTAATAGTATTGACATTTTTTATCTAACAATATGTGTAATTTCTCTTACTCCTATCTATAATAATTTTTATAATATGACAAATATATTACTTTTATGTAGATACATTTTTTAAAAGATATTCCATTTTTCTAACTATGGAGACATTTTCGTGGGTGTGTATGTTTGTGGGTCAAAACTGATGGGCTTTTGAAATCAAACATATTTGAGTAATGTAGTTGCTATTCCAATGAAAGCTCTGTTTATTTAAATCAGATGGCTGTGTGTTGGAGAGATCTTTATTCCATATAAATAAATAAGAATTTTGCATGTGGTATTTCATTAGCTAATTTATCAAATGTTTAAATAATTGCCCGTAGTTTATTATGGGTGGCTTGATCTATCCAGGCTGCCTCTTTAACATTTATATATTTACTTCATCCTTCCTAGAGCCCTCATATTTTTCTTTGAAATACCCACAAATATAAATACCAATCATACATAGTTTGAATGAAATTCATCTCACCTCAGCTCTAAGAGAAGCCCTCAGTAGCCTATGGTAATAAATATTAATTCATAACCCAGTCACCCAGTCAGTCCAGGGTTTTTCCTTTGGTCCCATCACAGTGAATTTCAGGTCTGTCTGTCCGTATGTCTCTCTCTTTTCTCCCTTTTCCCTCTGCCTCCCTCTGTCCCTCTCCATCTCCTTTCCTTCCTCTTTCTTCCTTTCTTTTCTTCTCTCTTCCACTCTCTTCTAAAGGATAAGCAAAGAGGTAATACCACTGTGTTGGTTAATACTATGTGATAAATAAGGGCCAGTAATTGGATGTAGCTAGCATCAGCAAAGTGCAGGACAAAAAGTCTGGGAAGTGAAAGCATTTAACCACTTAGAAAAATCCAGAAGCCTGGAAGGGTTTTGAATTTTCTAGTCAAAGGCCTTAATTCTAAATGTTTTAGTAATGTGTATTATTAAATGATCTACTTGTTTAATGAAGTTTTAGTTAGGTTTTATGTTACTTAAAACATAAAATTCTTATTAACATACTGTTCTTCTTGACTAAGGTATGGGGAAGTTAATTCTCTGGTTTGAACTTAAAAAAATACCTAGACCATTCTTATGCCATCCATATGTCTTGATGACATGTTATATACAAAATAAGAAAAAAATGGATATGTAGAATTGAACACAAGAGATATTTATTCATAAATTGCTTACTTTTAAGAATATTTTTACATTGTAACAAGGTTATATTACTTTATTTAAAGAAAACTGAAGGCACAAAACCATTTACTCAATGCAAATTGGTCTGGATACTCAGCAGTCCTGTTACTGACAGAGGATGTAGCAGATTTAAACATATGAATTTATTTATAATATCAAATCATGCTCAACAAAAATAAATTAGCTGAACGACAAAATATACTATACTCTTGTCTCTCCCAGAGAAACACAGTATTAATTATCTGATCGAAAGTAATCAGATGTTTAAAATGTATCTGTTAATTAATTTTAATACCAAAGTCCTATTATATGCAAATAATTTGGGGCACTGTGGCTAGAGTTGTGGTAAAATAGACTTTGGATTCTTGTGCTGTTAGAACTGAGTGGCCACCAATATTTCAGATATTTAAAAAATTCACAACAGCATGTGTTATCATATAATGTCATGGTTTTCAGAAAGAAGTGATTGATAAGCGCAAAAGAACAATATTGCTTCTGTGGAGTCCATACTCTTTCCAGCAGATACCATTTAGGCAGAGATATGTGTGATGAATAGCAGTTAGAGATGTAGAAGCAGATGGAGGTACTATTAGCAAAGGAACCAACAGGGTAAGGGCTCTGAGGTTAAAACAGAGAGCAAGAGCTTCTCCTAATCAAAATAAAATAAGAGAAGGAAAGTAAAGAGAGAGCCCAGTAAGTAGTAACCAAGAGAGTTGCAAATGAGACCTGAGAAGTAGCGGGAGCCAGATCATGTAAGGGCTCATAGCTTCCTTCTTTCACATTTTATTATAAATCCAGTACAAGTTTATTGAAAACTTTAAGCTATAGAATGCTAATGTCCAAGGAAAACATTAAAATATTCACTAGCATGTTGGTTAAAAAATAGATTTAAAGAGAATGAGAGACAAAGCAAAAATAAACAAAAACCTGTTAAAAGTTACTAGGCAAGAGCTGTAGAACCGAAAGTAGTAATGATGATGGCAGAAAATTAAACCTGTGTATGTATGATACAAAATAAGAAAAATAAAATAAAGGTAGAACCAAGGTGATCTTGTGTTTGATTCAATGTGATATGAGAGGTGGATGCCAAGATAGATTTATTCTTCCTGTGATGTCAAATTGGCTACTTGGTACTGCTCTTTTCTGAACTGGAGAAGAATGCAGTAAGTTCCTAATTGAAGCTGAAATGTGAATTTGGAAACTGACAGCCTTTAACAGAGTTATGTAATAAAATTATACCATCACTGTTCATTATAATTAACAATATTTTATTTTTTAATTTATTATATAACAAAATTGATTTATTTCAGGGTATAGTTTTATTCATTTTTATGTGTGTATATTCCTATGAACACCATCAATTATAAAGATACAGAACAATTCCATCATCCCCAGTTTTCCTCTTGTTATTTCTAGTAGTCACACACATGACCCCCTCCTGATCCCTGTCAAGAGCTGGTCTGTTACCTGTCACTATGTTCTTATGTTTTTTCAGAAAGTCCTATAGATGGAATCACACAGTAAGTAAGCTTTTGAGACTTGCTTCTTTTACTTAGCCTTTAATATTCCTCCAAGTTGTTGTACACATGAATAGAACCTGCTTGCTTTTAGTGTTGGCAAGGCAGTAACTTGGTACATCTAAACATAAATATTTCTCTTTAATACTCATTATTATTCCATTGTATTGATGTACTGCAGGTTATCCATTCACCATCTGAAGGATGTTTTGGTTTACCCAGTTTTTTTTTTTTTTTTTTAATTTTATAAATGTAACCTCTATAAACATTTGCAGAAATGTTTTTGTGTGACTACAAGTTTTCACTTTCTCAGGGTAAATTTTGACAAGATTGCTAAATTATATAGTATGCATATGGGTAAAAAAAAAAAAAAAACTTTATAAAAAAACTGCCAAACTGTTTTCAGGAGTGGCTGTATTACTGTAGCTTTATATTGTTATCAATTCAAGCAGTGTTATTTCTTCAGTTATATTCTTGTGTTTTAAAACTTTACTTTCTAGTATCTCTGCTTTTCCATTCAAATTTTAGAATCAGCTTAATCTTAGCTATACCTACAAAATAATTCTGCTGGGATTTTGATGAATATTATGTTAAATCTTTAGATCATTTTTGGAGAATTGACATCTGTACTATGTTGAATCTCCAACTCAATAAACTCAGAATGTCTTTGTTAATTTAGGTCTTCTTTTATTTACTTTATCATTTTTTCTTTGCTTAATTAAACTTAATTATTTTTAACATTAGAATTTTTAAACTTTTTTATTCTAATTCAAATGACAATTTTAAGTTGGATACCTGTTATTCATTGGTAGTACATTGACATATGATTTATATTGTGTGTTGAACTTGTTTCCTGTAGATTTAATAAACTCACTTATTATTTCTGGGAGCTTCTTTTTGTATTTCCAGGATTTCTTTATAGATAACAGTGTTATCTATGAATAAGGACAGTTATTCTTTCTTTCCAACAGTATGCCTTTTATTTATTTTTTCTTGCCTCATTGCACAAGCTTGGATTTCAGTATGAAGTTGAATAGAACCAAGGAGAGAAGTTGGTTGATTTTATCTATGTCATAAAATAATGCGCATGAAGATGTTCATGGTGTTCCTTATAACACTGTACTTGTGATGTCTGAAGTGATATTCCCACTGTCATTCTTGATATTGGTTATTTTTTTTTTCAATCTGTCTTCAATTTTATTAAAAGAATCAGTATTTAGTTTTATTTAATTTTCTCTATTGCTTTCTGTTTCCAATATCTGCATTTTTTCTATCTCTTTCTCTTCTTTTTTTATTTGTATTGTGTATTACATGAGCTCTATCACCCTTTTTGTTATACTTAATTAATAGTACATATTTTCTTTAAACACTGATTTTGTTGCATTCTACAAATTTTGATGTTGCATTTTTGTTTTTAAACTTCAAAATATTCTCTAATTTTTCTTAGATATTCCATTTTGAACCATTATTTATTTAGCATGTGTTGCTTTATTACAAGCATCTGCCTTTATGTGTTTTTTTTTTCCTGTTTGTTATTTATGTGTAGATTTGTGTTTCTCACTACACATGGGTGTTTTCAGCCATTATCATTAATATTATCTACATTAACTTATTCTTTTTTTAAATCATAGTCTTTCTCCTCTCTTGGTCTTCACTGACTATTTAATATTGAAATTTTTGTTATCTTACAGGTTTCTAATACTGTAGTTATATATTTTTTATTTCATTTTTTTGTCTCTCTATTGTTTAAATACATTTTTTTGCTTTTGAATACCTTCAATGTCACTATTCTTTGTCATCTCAAGTCTGTGTTGTATACCTTCCATTATATTTTTTAACAGTTATTGTATTTCCATTTTTCTATTTATTACTATACATATTTATACATTTCTTTGCTGATATTAAAACTTTTTATTTCAGGTCTTCCTCAATGATTGTTGGAACAATTTTTAGTTATTTTTAAGTGTCTTTCAGAGAATTTCAACATTAGTGCTATCTTGTTATTAGCATCTGTTTATTCTCTTTTCTGATATTTGTAGAGATTTTTCTGGTTCTTTTGGTGATTATTTTTGATCATACAATGGTCATTGAATCTTGAGATATTAGGCATTGAATCTTGTTTAATTTCTGTGGAAAATATCCATATTTTTGTTTCAGAAGGCAATTAGCATGGCTGAATTTGGCTGATGCATTATGTACAGGATTCCGTGGGTTTTGATTTTAATGTTACTTCAGTTTTCAAAGACTTCGCAGTGCTCTTCTGACCTGCTCCACAAGTGCACCAAGCAGTAGCCCGTTTTTGGAACTGAACCGTGAAATCTATCTTTGCTTAGTCTTTAAAGTATTTGTGTAGGATTAGATTCACACATACTCCCAAGGGTTTAGTTTCTCTAGGTCCTCCCTCTATGTCATCTTTCTGATATTATCTAGACCCCTTTTAGGTTCTTTGGCTAGAAAAAATGGGACTCTTTTTATAACATTCCCCACCAACATGCAATTTTTTTTTTTTATTCCACCTGCATCCCAGAACAAGTGGCAGAAGACAGAAAGAGAAAAATGTCAATGAGGTTTTCCCTACTTTTTTGGTAATACAGCTTTTTCAATTGAAATGGAATCTTTCCCTAACTGAAAGTTTTATGCCCTGTAAGCCCTAGCTGTCATTGTCCTTGCTAGAAGGATCCTTTCCTGAACTAGAGGCTTCTCCTGGCACTCTCTTGGGCTGTGCTGATATCTAGTTCTAGTTTTTGGGTGCCTTGAAACCAGACTGAGAAATAGCAGAGGAAAAAAATAGAAAACTCATCGTGATTCAATCATATTTCAAATTATGACCTTATCAATCCACCTGTTACAATTTGCTTTTCAGAGTCCTCACATAGTTTTCCCAAAGGCTCTGTTTAGGTTTTGTGGCTGCATTCATGGGAGAAAAACGGTGTACTGTGCTTGCTGGATCTTCAAGTCTCCTGAAGTAGGAGCGTGACTAATTATTTTATTTTTACAACATCACTAAGCATTCTAGTTTGACACGGGACTCTGTGGTGGGGATTAAAACAAATAAGCCTTAATTATAAATTTGCAAACCCATAAACATCCTACATAAAACAAAGCCCTAAAGACAATTGTGAGAGAATATGGAGTTAATGAAAGTCTAAACAATGCAGCATCCTGATTTACTCAGCTATGTCCTAGCATTATCAATTTGGAATTATTTGGAAAATGAGTTTTTAATAGCAGCTATTTCTAATCCTAAATATATGTATCATTAAGGATTCAACCTGAATATAATTCCCCAAACATATTTGAACCTTATCTTAATGCAGTTCATGGTAAACAGCAGTCAGGTCTGAGAATTTAAGCTAACGGAATGCTGCTGCTCATACTATGAAACCCATAGCAGCAATAGCAGGTCTACAGGTTTTATAAAACATTCTAAACTATTCGAACATCTAGAAATCTCCACTGTGGAAATTTAAAACTTAAAATATAATAGCATTGAAATACTATATTAATATATTTAGGAAAAGAAATGATGAAAGCTGTTTGTCATAATAGAACCACATCCCTAAGGCATTAAGAGATAACCAAACTTAAGCAAGTATCTATATTCCCAAGAGTAGTTATTATCTTATGACAACTATGCTCTAGATTTACTTTGCTTCTATAATAAATGTATGTATTGTGATAGAAAATGTAACATAATTTTATGGAAGATAAAATCAGTTTGACAGCAGTCTCAGTTTGTTTCAGGTGAAATAATCTAACATGTAAAACATTTTCTAGCCAACGAGGGTATCTCTTTTAACTTTTCTTGTTTATCAGTCAGCATCACTTTAGAGACACAGAGACCTTTTAGTGAGTTTAATCCATGGGGCTCTCTGAATTATTAACCAACAGTTGACAAGAAACTCACAACAATGCTTTACGATATGTATCATTTCATAAAACTTTACAGTACAGTGTGAAGCTAGAATAAGCAGAGCCTCCATTAGTATTTGTCTTTAGAGAATAATTTAAGTTTTTGTCCTAAAGGTCATACAATTTTGCTTCTATAATAATGTTGTAGAAATTTTTAAAAATTATTTTTGGATTATGTGAGGATTCCTATTTCTAAATTTAAAATTTTTTTTTGAGAGAATGTGCATTTGGTTTAGAAAAACAGACTGCTTTAGATATTTCAAACTGTCAGGGATGTAATATAGAATATTCGAGTCTTAAAATAGTGTCAGAAATGTTGAGGTGGGAAGGTCAAAAAATCCATAAATCCCGTTTAAGAAATCAGGAAATGCAGATATCACTAGGAGTCACTTCAGATGAGATGAGCTGCCTGCAGCATCCAGCTGAGGGATTTGAAGAGGACACCCAGAGGCTACCAGCAAAACCTCACATCTGTCATCTGCCAGAGCCAATGTGCTTAGTCAACATTGCTGCAGGAGCAAACCTGGCTTCTATTTCACTTTCCAGCTCTTTGCTCAAGTGTCTTTTAATGGCAAAATTTAAACTGAAAATTTTCAGGCAAGAGATATTTTCAGTCCTTGTAGTATGCTTATAAAGGCAAGAAACTGCGATCATTACCAACACAATAACCTACTACTAAGCATTCCTAATACCCTCCTACTAATAATTAAACTTAAAAGAAAAATTATATAACATCATTCCTTTGCTTATTGTATTAGTTTCCTAGGGTTTCTGTAACAAAGTACCACAAACTGGATGGCTTAAACAACAAAAGTGAATTGTTTCACAGTTCTAGAGGCCAGAAGTTTAAGATCAAGGTTCAGCAGGGTTGGTTCCTTATGAGATCTGTGAAAGAGAATCTGATCCATACCTCTCTATTATGGTCACCAGATAAATAAAGCTTTTACCTAGTCAACAGATGGCAGGGCTATCAAAGCATTTTAGTGAAGGATAGACACATATCTAATTTGAGTATCTTTTTTTTTTTTTTTTTTTTTTTTTTTGAATGAAAGCCATTTAGATCTCCCCCGTGAAGTGGTGCCATTTCGGACTATCAGTCGATATCTGCTTTTGGATAGTGGGGTCAGCAGCCTTGGAGAGGAAAAATTTATGTCACTGACCACGGAAATACCTCCATTACCATTACCACAGTTACATTGTTCATGAGCTTATTGAGCATACACTAGGATGACTGAGAAAGAGGCTGATTGACTTTCACAGAATAAGTCACCTTTTCCACCTGATTATTAAGGACCTCATCAGTATTGAGTAAGCATTACAATGGAACACAAATCACGTTAATGCTGTACCCTTCCTAACAGATTCAGTTACATGCATTTTCTAAGACCTGCACTTGTAAATTCCTCTGATCTTGTTACCTCTAAACCCCTGATTCATTTAGCAAAGTTATTATTCATGTCAGACCAGGCAGTGTAGATCCACATATTTGACCATTTCCTCTTTAGGCAAAATTCACACCAGATATACATCTCAGGTTCTGAACTTTGGGAGGATTTCTTTCTTATTATCTTTTACATCGTTTCTAAATGGAGAGCATTCTAGATTAGTAAAGAGTTTACTTCTAGATGATGCTAACATTTCAAGTGGATCCAGATATTTTCCTCAACACTTGAAAATATGCATGTCTTTCTAGATTTGAAATAAATATGTGAATGTCTTCTGTTACAGATATATGCCTATATATATATTTTTTCTTTTCCAAGGTACCTGTTTTATAGAAATTGTTGCTATGATATTAATATAAAGCTATTAAGAACACTTTTTAATTTACTGGCAATCATAGCCTTTTGTATTATGAGGTATTCTTTTTTTCATGTAATGATTTTTAGTGCAAAAGTCTACCTTGTATGATATTAAAGTTGTGATCGAAAATTTTTCATTTGCATTTACCTCTATGTGTTTTCAAATGTATATTTTGATCTTTATGAGTAATTCCATTTCAGGTGGTACTTTTCTATCAAGTATCAAATATATTTTGCATTAATATTTATGTATTAAATAAATTATTTAATTTTACTTATTTTTATTTTACATTCACTACTTCCTTCTGCTAGTCTCTTTCCTTCTTTTTGTGGATCCAGGTTTCTAACCTATGTTATTTTTTCTCTCTAAAGAGCTTTTATTAACATTCCTTGTAGATAGGTCGACTGGCAAGAGATTCCCTCAATTCTTGTATGTCTGAAAAAGTCTTTATTTCTCTCTGACTTATTCTTAATTAATTCACAGGTAACAGTTTGCTCAAAATAATAATAACAATGTAATCATTGAATATGCTTATTTATATATTTATGTGCATATATATATATATATATATATATATAATCAAAATGAAAAACAACAATAACCCAAGGGACAAGAGGGAACAATTAGTATTATTTTGTATTATAGGCCTAGTGCTCACACTACCTATGAATTGGTATAGTGTCACTTAAAAGTATACTTGAATTGGTCATAACGATTTATTGAAGACTCCAGGCAACCACTAAAAAAGGTAAAATTTTCAAAATATAACTGATATGCTTAAAAAGGAGAGAAAATAGGATTATATAAAATATTCAATTAAAACCACAAAATTCATAAGAGTGGAAAACAAAAATACAAAGAACAAGGGCAACAGATAGAAAAGAGTGACACCTATGGTAGATATAATCCAACTATATCTATAATCACTTTGAATTTCAATGATCTAAATGTACCAATTAAAAGACAGAGATTGTCATGATGGATCAAAAAATAAGACCCAACTATATGTTGTCTACAATAATCCCACTTTAGATATGAAGGTACATATAAATTAAAAGTAAAATAGTGAAAAAAATATACCATGCTAACAGTAATCAGATAAAGTAGGGTTAGGTATATTATTTTCAGACAGAGCAGACTTCTTAACAAGGAAAGTTACCTTTATGTAATCATAGAGAGGTTACTTCTCCAAGAAGAGACAACAGTCCTTAATGTCTATGCACTCAACAATAGGATTGTCAAACTATGTGAGACAAAACTGATAGAATTAGAAAAAGGGATATATGAATCTACTGTCATAGTTGGAGACTTCAACTCAGAAGTGGACTGATCCAGCAGAAAGTCAATAACAACATAGTTGAACTCCACAACACCATCAATCAGGTGGATATAAAGAACATCTATAGGTTACTTCTATTCACTAACAACAGAATATACATTCTTTTCAAATGGAACATCCACCAAGATAGACCACATTCTGGGACATAAAATAAATGCACCTTAACAAAATTAAAAGAATAGAAATCATACAATTCCTGCTCTCAGACCAAAATAGAATTAAACTATAAATCATTAACAGAAAGATAACTGGCAAATGATCCAGAAGAGCCAACATGGTATTGAAGGAGAAGAACAAAGTCGAAGGATTGTCATGACCTGACTTCAAGACTTACTATATAACAACAATAATCATGACAGGATAGTATTGATGAAAGAAAAGAGAAATACATCAGTGTAACAGAATAGAGATCACCAAAATAGACCCATATAAGTATAATCAACTAATCTTTGGCAAAGAAACAAAGGCAATACCATGGAAAAAAGATTATTTTTCCAACAAATGATGCTGGAACAATTGGACATACACTTGCAAAAAATTAATCTAGACATAGATCTTACAACTTCACAAAAATTAACTCAGAATAGATCACAGTCCTAAATGTAAAAATCAAAACTATAAAAGTCCTTAAAGATAACAGGAGAAAACTTAAATGTCCTTGTATGGTGACGGCTTTTTAGATACAACATCAAATACACGATCCATGAAAGAAATAATCAATAAACTGGACTGCCTTAAAAGTAACAACTTCTGCTCTGCAAAAGTCAAAAGTCAATGTCAAGAGAATGAGAAAACAAAATAGGAGAATATATTTGTAAAAGACATATATGGTAAAGGATTGTCATCCAAGTATTTGACTAATCCATGAAGGGTACATAAAGACAAGCACAATTTCTCTTGAAGAAAGTTCAAAAGAGCTTTGCTTTATAAATAGCTATGTAGAGATTATGGAACTTGTTTTATTCTCTATTTAGAAATTAGAGTATATTTGAAAAAAAGTTATTAGTTATTTGCAGACCACTACATTCCCAGAATCCCCTCTCCTACTCTTATTGATGAAATTGTATTGAGATTGGAGATATTATTCACATTGCATATAGAAAAGCACACATACACACACACATAGATAGACAGAAAGAGAGAGAAAAAGAGAAAGAGGAAACATAATGAGAAGACACAAAATTATAGGTAGAAAGAAATTCAAATACATCATTAATCCAGAAAATATTAATGGATATAGATTTATAAGTTATATAAAAGTAGCTCAGTTTGCATTATATAACACTATCTTTTATCGACAAATTAAGAATGTTAAAGAAATTTAGGGGAATTGAAAAACCTAGATAAATACATTACAAATATCAGTACATAAAGAATTGGTGGTGCGAGAAACCACTCCCTTCCCTGCACCCCTACATTGGAAATGGGTCTGAGTCATTATATTAGGTAGCTAGTCAGACATGAGTGACAGGGGAACAGAGGAATAGGGGCCCAGCTCTGTCAACATAGAAACTTCCCTTGAAGATCTTCCTTAAGGACCTCCCAGAAATACTCCCTTTTAGGAATATAAATTACCCCAAATCCAAGAGCACAAAGGCCATAAAAGCTGCTGGCCTAAAACAGCTACAAATGCATGTGCAGAAAGTACTGCCCATAATTTCAGCCTCGTTATCCCTCTCCCTATCCCCTGCTGTTGTGTTGACACCGAACTCCAATCAGTCCCAACAGTGACAGTTAAAGTATTTTTCTTGATTAGTGATGTATACGTACAAGATATATCTTTTACTTAAAGAGTTTAAACTCTAGTAATTTTAATCAAGAAAACTGTAATACCAGTGAAATAATTGTCCTGCAGTCATAGGTAAATAGAGAAAAGGCTTATTTTTCTTACCGGAGCTACCAAGTAAAATGTTTCTGAGTATTTTTGGAAAGATCATAGTGCACAAATCTGGCTACATGCTTTAATATAGTTGGGTCCCCGTTTGCTGTGAGAACACAAATCACTTACCTTTTTGGATTTTATAAATCCCATAAAGTTTAAGTAAAGTATAATTATAACTAGCTTGATTACTTTAATTGTGAGTTGAATAAATTATGAAGCACTAAAATTTATAATTCTCATTGGCATTATTAATATTGTGAATGTTCATATTGTTTAATAAATTTCTTAAGAGATAAGTAAATAATGAAGACAAGAACAAATAGCATTTATTGCATATTGATAGTTTTATGGTTTTCAATACCACTTATATTCTAAGGCTACCAAATATCCATCTTCAGCCATGAAGTGTGCTCATACTCAGATACCAGTGTAGAAATTAGTAAACAGAAACCTCTTTGTAATGAAGCTGAGAGGCCAGAAGGGGGAGCTCGCGTGCCCTCTGTCTACCTCAGAGCCCAGTGTGAAGAACTATTCCTTCATAGTAGCCCTCCCAACTTCCTCTTCTCTATAAGAGTTTCCTTTCCTTCGATTCTCTGGACTTGCATGTGGTTAGACTGTAGGTCCTAGAATGGAATTCTTGAGTTGTTCCAAAATAAACCCAATATTTCTGAAGAACTATCTGTATGTCTCTTTGTTTAAGGTCGATTTCAGCTTACTGTCTCCACTAAGATTTCTATTAGGTATCCAAACTTAATATGTCTAAAACCCCTCTCAAATCACCTCCTCACCGTAGATTTTACCCTCATCTCAGTAAATGGCAACTCCCCCTTTCCAGATTCTTGAGCTCAACCCTTGAAGTCATTCTGGAATTTCTCTCAGACCCTATGTTCTATCTAGCTCCAAATTCAGAATCCTACCTCTTCTCATTGCTGTGACACTATAGGTGAAGCCACTAACATTTCCACTTGAATTATTGCAAAAATGCTGTAAAGATACTCCCTAATTTTGTACTTTTCTCCCTACTGGATAGCCAGAATGATCCTTTTAATATATATTATGCTTCAGGTCAAAACTCTGCTCCAAAGGCACCACATCACTCATATCAAAAGTTAAAGGTTGCTATGACCTGCATAGGCTTATATAATCTGGCCCTCTGGTATCATGCGGCATCATTCTCTGTTTTCCCCCCTTTAGCTCACCCTGCACTACTGATTCTAGCCTCATCCGAGCTTTTGTACTTGGTGTTTTCTTTGCCTAGGGTACCCTGCATGGAGATAGCCACAAGACTTAGCTCAAATGTTGATTATCAGTCAAATTTTCCCACAAAACTGTTAAAAATTCCAACACTCCCTATCTGCTGCTCCATCTCCATTCTCCCCATTATTATTATTATTTTTTTTTACCATGGCAGGCTTCGTGTTTTCCAAATAAATTATGTTTTACTAGGTAAATAAACAGTTTATTCTTCATCCATTTATTTATACTTTGTTTTCTATACATCCCCAGCATTAAAACAGTGTTTGGCACATAAGAGGTGATCAATTATCTATTGACGAACTAATGAGGTAAAGTTTATTCTATATGAATGTGCTTGGTTTTCATAAAGATATTTGAAATTCCTAAAACCTGCATTTCTGACCAGAGGTTAAGGTCATGAATTTTTTACTTTTTTGAATTTTGTTCATAACATGTTTGACTATTTGAAGATAGACAACCACTTATAATATTTACTTTGTTTTTAAAACAAAACAAATCCAAGTACCATGATATTTTTAAGCATATGTTTGACAAGACACTGATTATTATAGCAGTAATTTAAAAAAATGGAATTAGATACCAGATTTATCTACTTGGACCAAGCAGTGAAGAAAATGATATTAATTAATGGTAATTAAGAAAACATTATCAATGGAAATTAAGGTGTGAACTAGAAAAATATTGACTGGAATTTTTTAAATAGAGCAAGAGGACACAGAATAGAAGTTGATCTGATTATAGAATAATCAAGGTCAAATAAAACTTATAGCTAAATGCTGAAATAATACAGAGGTATCAGTAGCTTTATAGTTTGCTCGGTGACTAAGATGGACTCAACAGCCCCCTCACCTTAGCTAAAGTAGGCAGGTTTTTTTTTCACTATAGGTCCCTGACCGCACTCTAATTAAAGCATTTACTTTAGAAAACTTGCAATTGTAAATTTTTTCTCTACCCCTTTGTGATGTAAATCTTCTACAACTCAGGAACTTTTTTCTCAAGGACCTAAGAACCATCTCTTTGAAATGTAATCATCCAGAAAAATAACAACTCTGTCTTCCAGCCTGACTTTCTTAAACATAGATTAGCAAATACAGATGACCTAATCACATTGAATAACCTGCCACTAAAGTCCTCTAGCATTTTTCCACTAGCTCACCCAATACTCGAAATCTCTCTCATCTTTTGTATTTATTTGTTTTTGATTGACTAATTTCAATAAAGAAAAACAATACTATTAACTATTTGATTACAGTGTAGTTCATATCACTTAGAAAAAAGCAGAATAAAAGCTTGATTTGTAAATTGTTAAATATCTTTATTAAATGACTTGGTTATTTTGTATTATCCAATGGTGACTAAAGTATTTTCCTAATTATGAACTTAAGTCATTCAGGGATTTTTTTAAAAATGAAAACAATTTGTCATAATTTTTAAAATTATTTCTAGATTTTGAGACATAATTATAGAGTTTTCTCCTCTCTAGTTATATAGAGAGACTTACTTATATTATCTGTTATACATTTACAACTTTTAAAAAAATAGTATATCCATTCTATTTGGAATTTATTTTTTGTAAGAAAGTTATAGATTTTTTCAATATGGCTCTCTAATTGTCCCAATATCACTTATTAAAAAGTAGAACTTTCCTCCCCTGAAATGAACTTTATAAATACCTGTACTAGATTCATAATAACACCCGATGGCATTTTTGTTTGCATTGTACTCAATTTATAGATTAACGTAGAAAGAAGTGACATATATAAGGTATTGAGTTTCGATGCAAGGTCATGGTGTCTCCCTTCAATTATTCAAGTCTAATCAAATATCTTTTACTAGTATTTTATAGTTTTGCCATATATATTTGGAGAGTTTCTGTTAGGCTTAAATTCAGTATATTATTTCCCCATTTGCACTGATATATTGTGTTTTCTCTTCTATTACATGCAAAATTTTGATTCTTAATTTTTATTTGTATGCATGGTGGCTACTGATTTTTATAATTTAAACCTATAACCTATTATTTTACTAAATTAACTATTTATTGTAATAATTTTGCAATTACTTCTTTGGACCCAGATACATAGTCACATGAAATGAATATAGTGTTTTAACTGTGTTATTCTTTTCAGTATTTATGTATTTAATTGTGTTAGGTCGTTACTCAGACATGAGCATCAGGGAGAACAAAGGAAGAGGAACTCAGCCTAGAGACCGCCCAAAGAACACCCTGATGGTAGTAGGATTCTGGGTACACACATGCACACTAGGCAAAGAGTTATATAGCAGCCACGTGTCAATCAAAATGACCTCACTTGCCAATCACCTAGGAATGCCTTTGGAACCACCCCATCATGGCCCAGATATAATGCAGACATTCCCGCCTCTGGGTCCTTTTAGCCTGCTTATGGCCCTTTTGCTCTTTTATGGCCTTTTCCTTTTGCGGCGTTTTGTCTGGACTTTTGTGGCTTTTTCGTGGCCCCTTTGTATTGGTTATTGTTACAGCATTCTCTTGCAGCTCTTCGCTGGACCATGTGCTTCCTTGGGGCATTCTTTGTCTTTCTAAAATATACTTTCAATAAATCTTTTCTAAATCTCATTGACCTGTGATTCTTCACTGCACCAATGAGGAAGAACCGAGGAAAAATGCAAACTACATTTCTGCACCATCGTTATCCCTTTCCCTCCCCCAAGCCATTGAGACAATGGCGAACTCTGATCTGCCCCAGCAGTAACAATCAATTTTTCCCTTCTCCTCTCTAATTGCTTTAATTTAAGTATCCAAAAATACTTTGTCTGAAAAATACTATGTTTTCTATTTCTGACTTTATATTTTATTTATTTTATATATAACATATGATTTTTTTATATTTAGATTATTTACCAATGCTCATTTCATTTAATGTTTCAACCAGATCTGCATTTTATTTTATCAAATATTTTTCTATATTTTGAGACAGACTATGTAATTTCTTCTTAACTCTGTTAATATGATAGATATTTTAAATGGCTTTTAATATTGAATCATCTGTGTACTCTGAGAAAAATTCCTGCTTGTTTATAACATTGCTTTTTATGTTATATTGGATTTTTGTTGCTTATTACATTTAATATTTTTGCATTGATATTTATAAGAATTGTCTATTATTAAATTTTTTGTGGATTTACACAAAAAATAGGCCTTGGTATCTATTTTGTATGTTTCTTTCAACATTATTGTATATAGATAGTGCTCCATTGTCCTCTGATATTCATGGTTTCTGATGATTAATTTATGAACGTTCCAATCATTCCTCATATGTAGTGTTTTGATTTCCTCTGGTTGCCTTCAAGATTTGTTCTTCACCTTTGGTTTTTAGCAGTTTTAATAAGATATATATATATGGTTCTCTTTGATTTTATTCTCTTTGAGGTTTGTTGAGTTTCTTGACTATGTAAATTTTAGGATTTTTTTTTATTATTATTTTAGAGGGCTTTCCTGATTATATCTTTAAATAATTTATTCTTTCCTATCATTTTTCTTTTCTTCCTCTGGTTTTCAATAGTCCACATATTATACTTTTTCTTACATGACCCTACAGGTCCCTGTTGTTTTTTTTTTTAACATTTTTACCTCTGTCCTTCAAATGAAAAGTTTCTAGTAATCTATTTTCAAGTTGATTAATCTCCATTTTACTATTAAAGATGTGCAATGATGTTTTTATTTCAGATTTTATTTTATATAAGTGTTATAATTTTCATTAGATTTTTTTCCATATTTTATTTTTTTCTCTTTCAGAAATTTACCTTTCCATTTGTTCTAAGTGTTTCCATCTACCTCATGGAACATTTATAATAGTTGCTTTAAAATCTTTGTTTGGTAATGCCAACATCTGGGTCATATTTGACCAGGGCACTATTGTTGTTTTATGCAGAGATTGGTTAAATGTTACTAGTTTTTGTTTGTTGTATTTGAATTTCATATAGACTGTAGATCCTGTTATAAACCTTTGAAGAATGTTAGTTTTTTTTCTTTTAGCAGGCAATCAACCTAAACAACATTGAGACAACTATCTTGCCTTCTTTGGACTGTGGCTCAAATATCCATTCAATTCTCAATGCTCTACTGCTCTACTACTCTAGTGCTTTTGGTCTGTCATTCATATGAACCACTCAGTGATTTGAAACCTGGGCAATGATTTAAATCTCAGTTAAGTTTGAGTCGTTATGCTGCGATTTGGAATTGTCCATGCAAGTGCAGACTGAGACTTGAGTGGGTTAATGCCCAAAATCAATGCATCTTCTTTATCATGAAATTTTTTCTGCATTCTCCAAACACCAAAGTCTTTGTTTTTGTATAAATTAAAATATGACATGTTTATATCTGTAGGTCCAATTGGATGAAAGTATAATGAACTTGATATTTTAGTCGTGGCAATATCACTTTCTGGTGTACATATATTAGATAAGTAAAGCCATTTCTTTCAAATATTATGTGAATCCTGAAAATAAAAGTAACTTAATTCGTTATTTTCTACTATGAAATACTGTTATGAGAGACTTTTAATAGATACCTCATTTATATTTTTTATATGTCTTCATCACTTAATTTCCACATTATCAAGACTGAATACTTGTACAACTGAATTAATGTATGTCGTATTTTAGTCTAATTGTTTTTTCAAATACATCAGCTCATAAAAAACACACTGTAAAAGAATATTTTCTTGAATAACAAGCAAAACTGTTATATATGTGTTTTTTATCCCTTTTGTGACTTTTTTTATATATACGTGAAACTTAAATAGTGCTAAATAGTTAAAGATATATAATTTTGGATCATATGTTTCTATACAATAAATTATCAAAACTGAGTCTGGGGACAAATTGGGTCAGATTATATATGTATATATTTAGATAATAATATAGATAAATTAGTTTGAGATAAAGATACACAGTTACGTATACATTGTAGATGCAGGCAAATATAGTACGTACGCATAGGTAATAGGCATGAAATAATGAACAATTCTACTGGTAGGAAAGAAAGATACTTCCTTTTTTTATTACTATAAGAACAATTTTCATAAAAAAAAAAAAAAAGGAATGAATAGTATTGCAGATTGTTTACCACTAACAAGTAGTCAAGGGAGAAAATGTCTAATCTTGAAGAAGGCCTTTTCTCAATGTTTTAAACAGATATCATGGAACTGAACCATCATCCATACCTGGCTGTTTGTTTGTCACATTTATAGTATTTGTCACCCTAATACACTAGATGAACAAATTGGCATTTACCACAGAGCATCCAAAAGGAATACTGTGTGAATCCATAAAAATAACTCCCTAGAGGTTTTCAAACATTATTCAGAAATAATTCAAAGAAGCTAAAGTTCAAGCATAACCTCTAGAGATAAAATTAGATAAATATTTTGGGGCAATTTTGACAGCATTATTACATAAATATGGGTATAGTCTAGGGATACACAATACAACATAATACAAGTTAATGGATTTTTTAAAGTGGCTAATGGCTGCATAATAATATGATTTCAAATTATGTTGCCAATGATCTACCTAATTTCACTAGTAAATTATGGTGATTTGTAAATATTTGTATTTTCATAAGTATTAATTATGAGTAATAGATTAAAGTGGCAGAAACAGATTTTATTTTATACCAGCTGCTCAGAATACCAAGGGAAGAGAGGTATGGAAACAAATCAGATTTCCCAAAAGTATACAATTAATGAATCTTTTTGTTGAGAATGTCAAGTTTAATTTAATGTTGCCATTGCAGTGTACTACTCTTCAATGTGTATTTATTTGGGGCCTTGTGCCAGCTACCTGGATCGACTCCAGTGCCTACTGAGCTAAAATCTGGCTTGCCTGAGGAATGATTCCAGTGTACTCAAATCTGACACACAACATGCACATCCTTCTGAATAGAGTTAAACTGTTGAGAGAAATTTGAATGATGAACTTTGGTTCAATTTCTAAGAAGTAATCAGGTGCTTTATTTTGAGACTATTATACTATTTCAGGCTTCTCCTTCCTCCACTGAACCTCCTTACTCTTCACTGAATATCATTTTTATTCACTCTATAGAAATGACAACTAATACTTGAAACATCTGGAGCTGTACTACCTGATAAAGTACCTAGCATCAAGTTGATTTATTTCCTTTGTGTATACTTCACACTGCTTTTTTCTATACAACTAAAGAGAAAAACGTCTTCTGTATTCAATACCAGTATATATCATGTCATAAAATTAACTGAAGTAATTCCTAAGAATATTTGGGGGAAATTATAGATCTTGAATGCTAGCACAGTGTAAATACAGATAAATAATAAGTGATTAATAATCCAATTTTATTAACACTGGAATTCTTTTAACATTAAAATATTCATAACATTTAGCCTGATTAAAATTTTTTTTCTGTCTTAAAATGCTTTGAAGCTGTTTTGGAAAAAGAAAATGGGAAATGTTTCAGGATATAATACTTAAAATTACACACTCATCTATAAATAATATCATAATAACTCTGTCAAAAAACAAAGAAATCTTCCTTAAACCTTGAAATCTAGATTCATTATGTTCCAGGTCAGGTAAAGAAATATGGATTGGGAGACATATTTAGTATTTTTATAGTGTATTTCCTGTCTATTTTGACTATGTCTCATTGTTTTAATGACTCCCAATTCTGTCTCAGTGTAATGCTAGTCAAACAATTCTCAAGATTTCAATTCATTTTTTTGAAATTATACCTAAAGTGAGATCATTTTATTAAAAATTTATGCAAGTACTTTCTTAGTTCAGTTTTAGTAAATGCCATATAGACTGGAGACTATTATAGCATTGGATGCTAAAAAATAAAAGATGTGAATAAAAATAGAATAAACAATAAGGCCATTAAAGGTAAACTATTGAAAACATATTTTTACTTCTTTTACAATTTGCACTAGACACACCTACATTTAAATAAAAGATATTGTCAACAAGTATGTATATAAAAGGAATATATTCATGCTGATATGTACTTTACAACATATTCTACAAAAATATTGAATCAGCTATTTAAGCCACAGTATTATAAGAAAATAATAGTTCTATATATTGCCTGGCAAAATTATGTTACAATAAACACTTTTATGCATTTGGTGTCCTGGATTCTGAAATAACTTTATTTCCTGCTGTGAAACTGAGAAGATGTGGTTGATGATATCAGATTTCAGGCTCACAATTTATATTGATTTGTCAGAATGAGAAGCAGTAACTACAGGCCTGGGAGACCATGTTGCTCTGCCCGTCTGGCTTCCAATAAGCCCAAGATGAGGAGTAAATAGTAACAGGAAAAAACAAAAGACTCAGAGATTCTTATATGGAACATTTCCTAGATTTTCTCTAGTCTAAGACACATGACTGTCTTTAGAATATTTAAGAATAAGTAAAAATATGTAAATGAATTTGAGTTTATCGAATATATATTTTAACATTAGATATTCTGATATTAGTAATGAGAGTCTACAGTAAACAAAACCTTTCTCCCTGCTCTGCTTTATACCTTGAGAAATGTAATTTCCTGAACAAGTGATCTTAGTCCAATAAAGATATAATTTGGTCTTTTTACTTTATAAATATAATTCACTCACTTAATAAAATGTTGCTGAGTTTAAACAGCAAGGGATATATCAAAGAGGTATTAAAATCACTTAAATAGGTATATTTTCTTGATGCTGCATTATGAAACATTTTTCAGTCATAAAGCTAATCTATATACTCCATGCTGCATAAAATATAAGAATAATGGATTCTTCAATGGTTATTTTATTACCCTAATGACCTCAATAAATCAATAACATGCCTCCAAATTTTCCCTCCCTCTGAAAAATACTGAAATACGTATCATAAAATTCATTTCTTTTAATTTGTATAAAGCTATTATGTTTCATACATTATTACAAATAAAGTTTATCTATAGAGTCAATGGCAGTGATTATCAAGGAAGGTCTTTAACAACAGTGAATTATGAATGGAAAGGAATTACAGGTAAAATTATTGAATAAAGGTGACTGGTGTAACTGATTTGTGCTTCCAAAGCAGTGTTCCTTGATCTTTAGTAAAAGAGCAGAAAAAGGAAAACAAAATCAAAATTTTATAATTCACTACACATTGACAGAACCATCTACTGAGACAGAATGTGGCCAGGCAGAGAGATTTTACCTGGTACATATTTAGTGTGTTATATTGTCAGAAGTGACGACAGAATCATACTTTTGTTGATGATCCTGTATTAAAAGAGATATATCCCGAGGCTTTTGTAAGTGAACAATACAGGGAATGTCGTAAATTGTTAGCATTTGTACAATATATTTCTCCAGATAGTTAATAAGACCTTTAATTTGAACTTTTGGTGAATTTTATATTTTTAAAACAAGACAGTACTAATAAGTTTTTTTGCTGATATATGGGAAACTAAAGCTCTTCATCTCTAATCTGTGTTAGTGAATATATTGCCAAAAATACAAAAACTAATTAGCCAAACTTGCTCTAAATAACTTAATTGAACCATAAATTGCCATGAGTTTGCCTTTAAACCAGTAAGATATTTGAACACTTGCATTTTATTCAGTTCTACTTCAGGATGTGAAGTACTGCTCACATCTTGAAAAAAAAAAAAAAGCAAAGCAAAACAGAACTAACCAAAACAAACAAAAAAACGCCCTTCTCTTTCACAATGAGGTTATTATTTTTTACAGAAATAGACTAGAGAAAAGAACAGTAAATCTCAGCTAAGTCTTTGAGCTGAAGTTAATGCTTTCAAGAGTTGTTATTCTGAAGGCAAGATCTAAACACCCCATTCCCAACTTCCACATCTTTCACTCACGGAGGCCAAGTCACTTTTTAAAGTTCAGATACCACCCCTCAAAAAGCCTATTTTAACCAGTCACTCGGCAATCCTAAATTAGTGTCTGCCTCTGTGATCTCACAATAATGCGTGTTCCACTCTGATGTCACATATCAACTGGAATGGTCATTTGGGATTTGCCTGATATCAGACTATGAATTCTTTTGGTGGTGGACTGTTTTGCTCTCTAGAGTCTAATAAGTTAGCCCATTGGTTCTCCCTAAATGTTTATTAAAGGAATTGTTAGCTAGTCTCTCCATGTGTTATTTTGATCAAGGTTTTGTTTTATTTTTCTATTTCTCTTTCTTTTTCCAAAGCAGAATAATATACTCTTTCCTTGAATTGGAAAATAAGTTGTTATTCCTATTTTAAAATATGACCCTTTTTGTATATTTAGAGCTGATTTTAAATTGGTGATGTTTTACATTGAAAGCTTTCTGTAGGCATATAACAAAGTTAAGGTGCTCTCATTAGACTTAAAGTAGTTTTATTAGATGCTCTCTAAAATAAACAATATTTTTAATAGGTACATATTCTATATCATGTTTCCTTTTTGAAAAATTAATACAGGATATTCTGATTACTCTGATAATACCTACAGTTAAGAAATTTGATTGTTTTGTTCAGCCTTGTATTTCCCAGTTAATATGAACTTTGAACCATTTATTTTTTATAATTCTTATTAACAACTTTGAGGGCTCGCATTTTGTGAAACAAACTCTGAAAATTGTTACATTACTTTATTATAATCAAATAAAAACTTAAATTTACAGAAACATTTTAGGACATCAATATCTTGAAAAGAGTTATCCCATAGTGAGAGAATGAAACAAGCAAAGAAAATAAGTCATCCAATAAGTAATTAAGTAAAGTTTCAATAAAATATGTACAATATTTTCCAAACTGAAAGTAGTCATCGCTGAGTTATAGCACAATTATTTAAAATAGATTTACAAGAAAGTACATATTGATCATATAAATAGGAGGTAAGTGATACAATGCTACAACCTTCTAGTAAAAATATAATCATAAAAGATATTTTTGCATAAAGAATAAAAACTCAGAATGTCATTAATCTTCTTAGCAGAGACAGTAGAAACTATAAGACATTGGAACATTCCACACAAAAGCTGAAGAAAAAATTTTCCACATAAAATGTTATACCCAACCTTGCTATTGATTCTATGTGAGAGCAAAATAAATGCACTTTCCCACATTAGAAGTCTCAAGATTTACCACCCTGTCTTAGTTTGCTTGGGTTGTCTTAACAAAATAACATATACTGGTTGGCTTAAATGATGGAAATCTATTTCTCACAGTTCAGGTAGATCTTGGAAGTCCAAGATCAATGTGTGAACAGGAGCACCGCATCATGAGAATTCTCTCCTTGGGTTGCAGACGGCTGCCTTTTTGCTGCATTCTCTCTTTTCTCTGTGTTCTCCCAGAGAGAGAAAGATCTCTCTTTCTCTTTTTATAAAATCACTAATCCCATCATAAGGGCTCCATTTTCATGACCTAATTCAACCCTAACTATCTGCTAAAAGTCCATCTTCAAATACCATCATATTGGAGGTTTGGGCTTCAACATATGAATTGGTGGGGGAAGGGGATGGACACAAACATTGGTCTATAACACACTCCTTTATTTTCACCAGGTTACTAGAAAATGCATTTAAACAAAATGAGGACCAACAACATGAACTCTATATTTTTCACATATCTGTTAAATTCAATTGCCACTAGATAATTGATCCTGTCTGATATCCTGGTATATCCTAGCCTTAATGTATTTATTCCTGAAATTTTCATTGCAGAATAAATGGCTTTATGTTGTTTGAGATGTGTTTGTAAGGTTCTATGTCATAATATTTATTCATTAAGTAATTTTTTTTTACTGTGTAAACCTTTAATTTTTAGGATCTTCTTGGTGCTATATGTAGGGAGTGGTATTTACCTACATGCCTTCACAGTGTAAAAATTCATCAAAAAGGAAGGAGATATGATTTCCCCCTCCTTTGCTATTTTCCAGTGTGTTCCCATTAAAGAGAAAGTGTAGTTGGTTTAATCAATGGAACAATGTACCTTACATTTTCTTATTAAATGAGTCAGACTGTGGAATAAGACACTTCTCTTAAAGTGGGTAGATGAAAATAGAATTGCGATTCCTTCTAAATTTCTCATTTAAATATTTTCATTTTCTTTCGTCTTTTATCTTGTACTTCCACCTTTGTTTTTGTTGACTGCATGTTATATTAATATTTATATGCAAATATGATGTGTAAAGGGGAGTAAACCTGTAAAGAAATAAATAAGACAGTGGAGTAGAAAGAGTGCAAGAAGCAAACCAGGAAAGATCTTTGACTGTAAGGCTGTAAGACTAAAGAAGCTTCCCTTGGGTCTTATCACTGAATGCCATATAGACAATTCATTATGATTAATTTGTTCTCTTCTTAGATGGTCCTAAACATGGCGTGGAGTTTAGACCTGTCTGTGGAAGACATAGTATATTCCTTTCTATTCTTCCTACTTGAAGAATACGGTAATGACAAGCTATATAGATATTACATTAAATCAATACAGGTGCTTACAATGAATAAGGCAATTTGCTAAGCATACAAAACCATTACATGGGTTCAAAATCCAGCTGTACCACTCACTAGCTGTGTTATAGCAGTCCAATCATTTCAACTCCATAAACCACAGCTTCCTCACCATGTACAAAGTGACGATAGTAGCAGTTACTTAATAGGGGAGTATGCAGGGCAATTTAGCACAGTGCCTGACACATAGTGAGCATTCAAAAGTTGATTTATTAAAAACTGCATGTAATGATAAAAATAATGTTTATATAAACAAGGTACAGTAGACTAGATAGCCAATTCTTATAAAATAATTTAAATTAGAATGTGCATTATATTTAATTGCATAATATTGATATTTCCAACAATAGATTTACCATGGAAATAGCAGTTAAATTTAGCTTTGTTTTTGTTTGTTTGTTTTTAAAAGGAAATGAGAAAATAACTTCACTTTCCTTTCTTTTTACTGGAACAATGTATCTTACATTTTCTTATGCTATTTTGTGTTAGCATATTCTTTTTATTAACAACATAAACTACAAAGACTTTTTATTGCTGTTCCAAAAGGATAATATGAAGCTTAAGCAGAAAATATTCTAAAGCCTATTAGGCAACTTTAGAATTGACATTTAAAAACATCATTTTATAGGCAAAACCAGGTGGACAACTGATTCTTCTGCATTTTTCCAAGTGGTAAATGTCGTATTTGAATATAAAAAACTCTTTCATGACTCTGAAACGACACTAGAGATAACTGCACAAATACTAAAGCAAATGGAGAGATGCTCTTGAACAAGTTAAGCTGCTAGAGTACCAGTATACATGCAGAAGTCCCTAAACGAACTCATTTTGTCTTAAACATTAATAGAGATTAGTATCTTGAGTTACATGATCTTCTTTCATGTCACTAAAAACTTGAAAAGATTTGTGGTTAGGGATATTATTGAAATTGAGCCTTAATTGGAACTTAATCTCCATAATTATGCACAATTGCCCATGTTTATTACTCTTATGATGAGGATACATTTTTCTTTAGCTCTCAGGAAGTGTGTGTTAAAGCATCACAAACAGCATTAGATAATATGATTGTATACATTTCACTGACTTGATCTGGTTATACAATGTTATTGTTCAAAGAGAGACGCAAAGAACTTACAGTACAATAGTCTCTGACTTTGCTAAGTAACTTCAATAAAATCATAGATGTAATTTTTAAAATATCATCCTTTAAATATATTCATAGAATGGACAGAATTAGATTAAAACTAAATAAAATATGTTGCTTACTTCTATAAGTCTCAGTTGCGAAATGATCAGTAATTAGATGTTTTGGTAATCAGGGATCAAGTAACAATTACATTTTTACTAAATCAAAAACAATATTTAGGATATTAATTTCCCAGGAGTATCTGGAGTAGAAGCAGAATGAATGATTAATTTGAAAATACTGACTATTTATGACAGCAACGGTGTCTCATCATCGACATATCACTTTAAAATTATCAATAGCTAGTTATATAACTTTTATGCTGGGTCGATCATTCCTTTAATTATGATTTCAGATCTTTTTATCAGTTGTTAGGATGTACTAACTTTCCTAGAATGCCTTAGGATTAGGGGTATATCTAAGCACTTTAGATAAAAATTTAAATGATAAAATGTGAAGAGAAGGCGTTCTTACTTAAATGGTCCATGAATAGGTAACTCAAACATTATTAAAGTCTCAAATGAGCAAAGAACTCATTGTATGTCCTTTTTGGCGTTTTATCAAATAGGGCAGAGCAGACTTAATTTTCTGTCTCAATGTTTAAAATAAATAGTATATTTAAATCTGAAATAGAATTTTCTGAAGTATCAGTCCTTAAAGTCTCAAATGACTTTGGCAATACTTATTAAATATTAAATATTAATTACTTGGTTTCTTTTGTTGGTAATTTTAAGAGAAATTCTAGTTTTGTAAATATGTACTTTTAGCTAGTTCTGATATATTGAATAATATTTTTCACTGTAAATGCAAAAAAACCTTTCCTTCTCCCCTCCCCCTCTCTTTCCTCCCTCCCTCCTTCCTCCCTCCCTTTCTTCCTTCTTTACTTCCTTCCTCTTTGTCTTTCTTACTGTAGTCTCAACTCATCTACTGCATCAGTAGTTCTTAGCCTTGGCTTCAACAAACAAAATCTCTTCAAGATCTTTTCCAACAATATCAAAATACTGATGCCATATATTAAGATTCTGATTTGATTCTTCTGATGTAGGAATTACTTTTGAGGTCATTTTAATATGCACATCTGGTGAAGAATCACTTTAATAGACTATGAGCTTGTTATGAGCAGGAACTCTAATTTATCCAGACAGGCACCAGAACATAGACCAGAGACAATAACAATAAATATATTTTATTGTATACATGGACTGTGTGTATAAGTTCTGAGAAAATAGCTGTCAGTAAATAGCTTTTTGAGGAAGTCAACTAACCTGTGATGAATTCCACATTTAAAAGCACACTAGTTTGACCTTTAGTTGTAAAATATTGAAAGTTGTTTTCACCGGATGCTTACAGAGAAGTCACTTTTTTTTCTGGTGATTTTGGAAGCAGGTAGAATTCAAAGTATCTGGAGAATTTTGACTTTTTTTTCATAGACATTACAGATAATCCACTCTTATCATCTATAAATTTTTGGAAAAGTCATGAGTGATCTTTGAAAGAAAATATCAATAGTTAAAATGTATTGAATGCTAAGCAATATGTTGCTCAAACTTTATTTAATTTCATCCTAGCAAAAACTCTAAAAATTAGGCAATTTTACTAGAGGAAACTAGTTCTAGATATATGCTGTAATTTTCCTAAACTTGCATATTGTCAAGTAACAGAATAAAATTCAAAACAAGATCAGCCTGAATTCTTAACAGTAATAACAAATTGCTGAGTGTACTTGCTGGTATATTTATAAAGCCTTCTCCAATAACAAAGATAATCATGTTCTCCTGGAAGTCTCTTTGAACTGTGGTATGTTTAGAAAAATAGCTAGGAACGATTTGTCCAGAGTAGAAAAAATTGTGCTAAGATGTTTGTTTGAGATGCTAGTGAAAGCGGTTGGATGTTTACAGCTGACGGTCAGTCCTAACTCTTCCCTCAGCTTGACTGAACTTGAAAAGACAGGCTTCTTGATTCTAGGATGCTGATCTCCCATTTTTTAGAAAACTTGTCATTGTAAATTATTCTTCTGCCCCTCTAAGATGTAAATCTTTTAAATGTTCTTGCCACTTTCCAACCTAGGAATATCTTTCTCAAGGACTTGGGAGCCATCCCTTTGAAATAAAATCATCAAGGAAGATAATGCCCTTATCTCCCAGTTTTTGTGGGAGGACGGATCCTAACTTTGGCAGGTGCCTTGCTCTAAGTTGTTATCCTGCTCTAAATTTATGGAAAGTTTACTTTTTCTTTGGACAAAGCCAGTTATCAGAAATGACCTATGACCCCTACTTTGACTCTTAAAAACTTTCTAGCCCTTAATTTCAAAGAAATAGCCTTGAATAAAGTTTTCCTTGCTTGTTTAAATTTTTCCAGTATAATTTTTTACTTTGATATTGTTTTCATGTTTTTGTGGTCACCATATATGTATAGTTTGCCTTGACTAAGAAAATAGCAGAAATAACAAAAACTTTTTTCAGCAGTACATGTATACCTTCTTGTGGCCTCTCACTACTTTGACTTGTATTCCAGTAAAATTATTTAAACAAGACATCACCTGAATTGTGTTTAAATAACAATAACCACAATAATAATAGTTTTTTAAGAATTAAATTTCAATCAATGAAATTAAATTTTATTGTTATTTTTCTAGATTATGAGTTAGCAATCTGGAATTACATTTTAGCTTTGATAATATTTAAGCTTCAGTACATCTGATTACCATAATAAACCTTTGGAATTGGGGAGAATTTTGCATTTATTTTAGACATAGAATGTAGACACTTCATTTCCATTTATCAAGTGTTTATAAAGTATAAGATTTAGAGACAAGAATTAAGCGCAATAAAATAAAGATAAAACACAATCTACTAAGACACACAGATCTGAAATTCAATCATTTCTGATTTTTTTTCCATTAGATCTTCGTCACTAATAGAATTATGGTTAGATATGTTTATATTAGGAATAGCATCATGCTGCTTCTCTCCATTAGAATCCTGAAGTAAATATGCCTCAAAATGCATATAAAAAAAAAAAAACAAAGAAAATTAACACTTACTTTAGTCATGCTTGTACCACTGTCATACATTTTTGTACACTTTGGTTAAAACTGTTGTAAACAAATAGGATTTTTTTCTCCTCATATGCCTAACATTTAAAAAGTACTCCAGCTTTTATCTTTATCTATTTCTAGTCCTTTCCTCCATATGGTCTATGTTATCAAATATCAAGTGATTGATAAGGAGAGGACTGTTAACAACTCCTACCTACATCCTCTCAGATTGGAGTACAAGACAGAAAAGACTAATGCTTCTTTCCATGATCTCAGGACAGGTCTCACTGCACACCAATGATTCTTAATATTTGTAGCCAGGTTATGTGATGCTTTGAATGGCTTAAATCCTATACCTAGGTCTAGCTCTAGTTATAGATAACTGGATATAAAATACATCAACTGTGATTTAAGTAGGTATGATTGCATCTCCCAAAAAATTAGGCATATTTTCTTAAACAAGATGAATTTTCTTAATAATTAGTTAAATAAAGGGTGATTGTCTATATCATCCAGAGGCTAATAAGTTAAACAATTAGGAGAGTGAAAAAGTAAGTTGTAGAACAGTAGTTGCATTATAGTACCACATATACTTGAAAAATACTTAAGTTTAGGGGTGTATGGTGGTGTGTGGGGGTGTGTATGTGTACTGCAATAAGTGTAGTGCTTTATAAATGAAGGTGGCATGAATATTGGGTGATGGCCAATGGAGGCTTTAATTTACGGATCAGTTTATTGAAATAATTCATTTTACATCTTAATATAACCCATTAAAATATCAATTAAAGTATAAATTTATTTTTTAATTGCATCAGAGTTTATATTAGAAAACAATGACATTTTTACCAGAATATACAGTAGAAGATAAACATCAATAAAATAGAGGGAATATTTGTGTTTTGAATAAGTCAATATTGTAACCTTGACATTTCTTTCTAAATTGGTTCATAAACTCCATTACTTTCAGTTGAAATTCAATGTTTTTGGAGTTATTTCTAGTTTTTTGTTTTTTGTTTTTTTCTTGAAGAAAACTGTTGAGAAACTGATCTAATTTTGGTAAAGGAAAAAAGAGGAGATTTGGGAATAATGAATGACTATGACTTGCACATTTAGGTATTAAGATTCTTTATGCTTAAATTAATTAAAACTGCACATAAATAACATATCAATAAACAGATCAGTGGAATACAATCAAGAATGAAGATACAGACTCCTCTATAGATGAGACCTTAGATTTAATAAAAGAGACCTATTAAGTGTCAGATAAAAGGATGGATAATTCAAACTAATGTACTAAGAGAATTGATAGTCTATTAAAATATATACATAACTTGGGAACTCTCAAATTGTACAGAATAAATTCAAATAAAAATATAAATATGAAAAGAATATGTAGCATATTGGGTGATCTCTAAGCACAAATCATTCTTCAAACTTTATATATTTCCTGATTTATTCTTCATGGCAATTATGAAATTATTACCTTCCTTTACAGATAGGAGCAAAGAGTAGCAGAAATATTAAATAATTTGAATGAGATCACATGATAAGCAGTGGTGCTGATACACAAACTCAGGAAGTCTGAACACCAATGTCTGACCATCAAAAATGTATCAATATTCTATATAAAACAGTTAAAAGTGCCTAAAAAATTGCATTTTTTAAAATAAGTTGGGGAAATAGTTTTCATGGGATGAAATGCAAATCCTAAGATAAGACTCTAAAATGTTTGAATGTTTTAAAATATTTTTTAAATTACATGGCAAAATAAACACCATAAAGAAAATTATAAGATCATATTAAGAAGGAAGAAAGTATTTGCAAGATTAGAGAAAATATTTAAATCCACCACATATTTAAAAAATACTTCCAACAGAATAAAACATTTATGAGACATTAAAACATTCCCCAAAAAGATTCCATATTATAGCATTCATTAACTTACTTGTTCAAAAAATACCCTTTTAGGGATTGCTATGTGGATGTAATGATAAGCAAGTGAATACACAGGTTAAATTATTGGAAATATTGTAGTTTACTGATGTGTTACAAGAAATACAGCAGTGAACGCATTTGGCTTGAATACACAGATAGCTCTTACAGATTTACTCTCAGACATTTTCTAGGTGACTTTTAAAAAATGGCTTACACCCTAAGGAAATATTTTTAACAAGATTATAGCATATAGGTTACCTTTTATAAATTACCATAACTTTTCTCATTTAATTCATGCATTATTTACATACAGAATCATTATGCTTGTTTATTACTTCAATAGAATCATGAATAAGGATAGTATAGAAAATGTGGTAGAATTTTTTCTTCTGACCAGACTCTTCTCTTATACCTCAATTTATTCTGGGCACAGACATTCTCCAAACTAAGAAGAATGAGGACAATTAGAAGACAAAAACAAAGCCTTTTGAAGAAAATCTAATACCCCCTACGAAGCTAAAGAATTGTTCAGTTATCTTTAAATTTAATGGGGTGCTGCATTGTAGGGGAAAGAAAATGGATCTCAATGTTATTAGAAATGCTTCAGAATGTTTGTCCTTGACATTATTACATAAAATAACAATGCGGAAATCTAAAGTATATTTATGATCAGCAAATACAAATTGTTGCCAGAGATTGAAATGCCCTGGAGGAGGACTTTGACCTTCTCCTATAAGTGAAGCATATCAGTAAACAGTAGTGATAAATTAGTACAAACGGTATCATGAATGAAAGTTAGGTATGTGAATTTAAATGTACCTATTTCCAATGAAGCCTGTGCAATTAAATATTAAGACACAATACAATTAAATGCTATTATTGCTGGGAAAAAAAAACTATTATTTTAGTAGGTTTTCAAAATTATTTGTCCATTTATGTCTTACTGACAAATTGACAGCAGGTTTTCTTCTATTTTATAATAACAAGTCTCCTGACATTTTCCACAATCTAACATTGATACCATGATCAGGATGTTATTTCCACTCAAGAGTATTATTTTCATGTGTTCTTGGAATCTGGATTTTATAATGCACATAGCTATTGCAACTATGTAAGCAATATAAAAAAAGAACTCTATGAAACTGGATTACTAAACATTTTGTTTTAGCAATGCAGGATTCTTCTGCCTGTTGTTATTTTGTTGACAGCAGCACATTCCAGGAATTGGAAAAATGGTCTTTATATCTGCTTTATATTTGGCATAAAGTTAATCAATATAATCAGATTATTACATTTTTATTTTTTATAAAGTTCGCTCTATAAGATGCTAAGGAAGTTAAGTGATGTAAAATATGTTCTTTAAAAAGTTGGCTAAGTACATTGTGTTATCTTGAATTGGATCCTGAAAGAGAGTTAAAGCTGGTGGAAAAGCTGGTGAAATCTGAATTAAGTTTAGAATTTAGTTAATAATAATATACTAATATTGGTTTTCTAAATGTTTTACATGTACCATGCAAGATTTTAACAATTAAGGGAAACTTGGTGTGGGGTGTACAGGAACTCTGAACCTCTTAACAATTTCTCTGTAATTCTGAAATAGAAACTTTATTTTAAAAAATTGGAGAAAAGAGTTTTTTTATTTGAAAATGAAAGGTGGAATGACACCTAATATATGAATAATAAATGTAATATATTTTCAAAAGTAAATTATTGGAAAGTACACTGTAGATATTCAGAGCAACAAGATCATGGATAAAGGGATGTCAGTACAATCTGCTTCTCTTTGGTGTGCAGTGAGGGATACTATGAGTAACAGAAAGCACAGGCCTCAAGAAAGTAAATATATTCTGTGACAAAGATATTGTGAATTAGAAGGTCTCTCATTTTTGTCTAAAGACTGTTTAAGAGTGAATAATTGTGATAATACACAAATTTACCATATATTAGTATTGACATAAATAAGCCATCTTGATGGAGTAGAGAAAATTGTATTATACAGAAGAGCAAATGAAAATATATTCTACAATTACCAAGAACCAGAAATTAGAAGTTTTATGGCTTAGATGTTCATTGTTTTACGATAAAAAAAAAAGATCTTTATATAAAAATAGAGAAAATATTTTGCTCTGGCATTGCTGCTTTTTCTTCTTTCTACGAAAATAATATTTTTTCAACTTTTACCTCCTTTCTTCTGTGACTTGAGCAATAATTTTAAGAACAGTATACTGAAAAGGGGCATTCAGCTAATAAGTGAAAGCTGGAAGAAGCAGCAAACATCTAGTTAAAGGAAAGAAGCAGACTCAGGAACAACTGACAAGCTGTGAACTTCCCATGACCAGAAGACAAGCAAAAGAGGTGGATAAAGGATCTGAAAGGAAGATTTCTTATTTCTTTATGCAACTGATTCAGCTGTATATTCAAAAAATATATCAAATGCTATTCCTCTGGTGGCAGCAGAAACTTAAACTCAGCTGCTGTGGATGGCTCAGTTTTCAATTAATTCAGCAAAAATGTCTAAGCTTCTGCTGTCTTGAGAGGCACTATAAAATCAAGGATAATGATAACAGGTACAGTGGAGTTAAGGGAGGAGTTAAATTAGCCAGAGGATGATATCCAAACGTGCTAATTAAATATAGAACTAATAGTACTACCTAATGTATATTTAGTGTTTATTATATAACGGTCATTGCCTTAAGAAATTTGCTAGTGCTATCAAAGTTATAATCATACTTATGCTAATGAAGCCAGCACTATTTTTATCTTTATTGGTGAGGTAACAGATTATAGACATTAAATAAGTTGCTGTTATATTGACTGTAATAATGTGATTAAGATTTTAACCTAGAAGACTCCTATCATGCAGTAAATTTCTAACCTAAATTATAAAAGTGCCTTAAAAATGAAAGAGACAAAAAAGGAAGCAAATAGATAGTATGAGCCAATAATTGAGATAGCGATTAATTCAATTTTTTAACATGTAAATAAGAATTGAATTCCATAAATGGCATGTCCTAAGAGGCACCTGAGAGAGAACTCATTGTAAAGGAAGAGAGAGTTAAACACAACTATTTTATCCAATATTAATATGACCAATGCTGCAAGCCTGGAGTGATTCAGTATGGAGACTCCCAATTAGAAGTACCTGGCCCAGCTTGTTATTCATCTGTGACTTCAAAGAATGGGACTCACAGAATAGAGTAAGTGATATCAACAGGGCTGATTTATTAAATCTCCATAGAACACTGTGGGCATAATAAACACTTCTTTTTAAATTATACAACAAAAGCAGGTGAAGAAGAAAAGAATTCACCTTTTAGAACTGCTCTGAGAATGAGCACATTGGGTTAGGAAGATTACAAATTTTATGAGCATAGATAGATCAGCCTACAACTGAAACAGAGAAAAAGCACCAAAGGGCACCATGATTTGATGAGTTTGTGGCAACATCCCCGCAGTTGATAGGTGACTTTAGCATATTTTGGCAAGATTGGAGATTTCAATACAAAATTGTTGGTTAGGGTGAGTCATCTCAACATAGGGCAGCAGAAGAATAAAATTGAGAATTGCCTTAAACTAGTTTGAGTAGTAAATTCATGAGCATACAAGATCAGTTCCTAAGGACAGCAATAATTATTTAGGAAATTTTAAGTAAGGTGGAGCCCGTGCAGTATGAGAAGCAGTGAAGTTATTAAAATATTTATATTTTCTACCATTATTGTGAATCAACCTATACTCATAGGCTCCTATACTGTGGAAAAATTTGAGTGTACTTGTAATGGTGCCAGAAATGTTGTATAAGAGATCACACTACACTCTGTAAGGGATGACTCCTGGAGTCTTGGGAAATATAATATGTAATAAATACCTCACCCTTCTCAAGAAATTCACCTAAAGATTTGTTGTTGAAATAGGAATCCATGGTACAATAATTATAACTTTTGCATGAAAGGTAACTTATTGAGTCTTTAGAATTCCTACCTATTTCTTTTTCATTTTAGAAATCATGGGCTCATAGATTTCATTTTATAAATGAAATGTATTTCCAAACAAGTCATACAAAAATAAACAAGATGAATTAAAAAAAAAGAACAAATGATCATTTAAAAAGTGAGAGATTAGACATTTAAATTTTCAAAAAAAAAAAAAAACAGTTGAATATATTCAGAAATAGTAAATAAGGTTATATTATGCATGCTATTTGAAAATATCTTTAACTTATTTTCACTTTAATTGGAAGTAAGAAAGAGAAGAAAAATAAAAATAGTGAATCAAAAATAATTTTTTAACACAAATTATATTCTTTATAGTCTGTAAAATAATGAACAAAGATCATAGGGTTCTAATAATTATTTGAAATGTGGAACATAATATCTGAATGTTATCCACTGATTGCTTTTATTAAATTGAGTTTATTGATGCAGATAGTTATATATGGCATACATCCCCCAAAATAATGAATCTTGATGTCTTCATTAATTCAGTGCTGCCATATTAAGAGCAAACTATTGTGATCTAAAGGTGAAAAATATATTGGTCAAGAACCTTTAAAGAGGTGATTAAGGTTGAATGAGGTCATTAAGGTGATCTCTAACAAATAAAACTGGTGTCCTTATAAGAAAAAATTAGGACACAGATACATACAGAAGAAAGATCATGTGAAGACATAGGGAGAAGACAGCCATCTACAAGTCATGGAGAAAGGCTCACAAGAAACAAACCCTGCTAACACCTTCATCCTGGATTTCTAGCTTCCAGAACTGTGAAGAAATAAATTTCTATTGTTGAAGCCACTCTATATGTGGTACTTTGTTATGGCAACTCTAGCAAACTTATACAGTGATATTATATCATTCTGATGGTGGTGTGTAGAAACTCAAACTACAAAGATAGAATTTCATATCCTTTCTGTCTTATACTTAACAATTCAGTAGGTCACATGCTTCACACTGATTAAAAATACATTTTGTGATAGTGCCTCAACAATTTGGCTTGAAATTCATTGTTGTCACAACACTTGGATTAGATATTTTCATCCTTGATATATCAAATTCCATTGCTTTTGCCCATTTAAAATTTCTAGAAGACATTAGATTGCTGCATTACTATCCTAAACCTGGACTCAGTGTGGATTCTTTACATTCTTTAGACCACTCATTGTCACTATCAAGTTCTTAGACATTTATATATTTTTCAAAAATAGTTCAGGCAAGCCAAAATTATAATGTTCTGTCTGGGAGACTGAGTAGAACAATCTAATTTGCACATTGGCTTAAAATGCAACCAGAGTCAGCGAAAAGTAAATGTATCTCGTTAATAAACTTAAATGTTATAGCAGTTTACATTTAGAAATTTTCCAAAAATAAATATAAATTCTGGTGACTATGTGTGCTATGCTTGTGTTATATTCTTCATGAAGTAAGTGTACTAAGAATTATTCAACTTCAAGTTGCTGAGTCATTTGCACAGGAAATGTCTTAAAAGTCATAGAATGAATTATAACTAAATTGAAAGCAATCAATGTTAATTTATCACTTATTGTCATATGCAACTAGTTTACTTAATACTATACAGTTTGTATATAATCGGGTTGCTGAAGATAATGAGAACAAAAGGAGAACTTAACAAACCTATATGCCAACTACATAGCTAAACAGTATTTTATTTTAATTGCACAGTAACCCTTAAAGTATCATTATCACTATTTGATATGAAAGAAAACTAGTCTCATAAGAATTACTTTTTCAAGATCAGGTAGTACTTGATTATGTTGAATCTCAGTTTCCATTTTTTCTAACTCCATTTCTATTACATGATATGTTCATTTATCTAAAGATATTTGTTGAGTGACTACTATGGGCAGTCACTTTTCTAAGTGTGAGGTTATACACGATTGAACAAAAATTGCTGTCCTCATGGTATCCACATATTATTGGAGGATAGATATAATAAAAATACATAAATGAAATATATATATAGTTATATATATGTGTGTATATATATATTAACTAATAGAAAAATTAAAACAGGAAAATAAAACAGGATATGGTGTCAATGCAGGGTTCAGTTTTTACTAGGGTGCATAGAAGAAAGACTCACTGAGAAAGAGACCCAAATAGACTTAAAAGTGATCATGTTAATATCTGGGAGTAGTACCTTACACTTAGAGAACATGTAAAATATAAAAGCCGGAATGTTCCTGGAGTGTTTATGGAATACCAAGGTGGTTACTAGGGACAGAGCAGAATGAAAAGAGCAATGGTAGTAATGTATGTTCCGAAAGGTAGATGGATCCCTTGCCAAAACCTTAAGTAAATGTAATTACTTATGTAATTACTTGTGCAATTATTTACTCACCCAAAAGTAAAAGTACTAAGCACATAAAGTGCCTATAATCCAATCTTATTTCACCCATACGGATATGTATTTATGTGCGTATGTAGATAGGTTGGTAGGTAGCTATGTTTACATGTATGTATTTATTGTTTTGCTCAAGTAATTTAAAGCAAATCTAACTTATCAGTTAATTTACCCATAAATTCTTTATTATATAATGCTATAAATGAAAAAAAAAATAAAACTAGTTTTCACATAACTACAATGTCATTAAAACCTCTAAATATCTAAGAGTAATTCCAAAACATTATCTGTGTCCATAATTAATCTTTCCTAATTGTCTTGCAACTGACATTTTATAGTAGGCTTTTTTCCATCAGAATCTAAACAGGAGCCAAAGTTTTGTCACCCATTTTTAGGCTAATTTATAATTACCCCAAACACAAACACTTTTTTTTTTCAAGCAATTTTCGTTGTTGAAAAACTTGGATATGTGTACTATGGAAAATTTTACATTCTGGTTGTAGGTAATTATTTCTACTTTTCTACTTTTTTTTCACTATTTCCTGAAAAATGATACATGTACAGGTTTGAAAAGACTTAGAGAATCAACTTTGACAAGCTAGGGAGGTATGGACATCACAAAAGACACAGATATATGATTGTTTTGCTGTTAAAGATGTTAAATTGATCAGCGTGTTCTGTTACTAACAGCCTGATCTGTCCATTATGAATGGCTTAATAAATGTTTCAGGTGGTGGTTTTATCATCAACCGGTGATCATTGCTTAGATAAGTTACTTCATTCAGAGTTTTAAAATGATGATTTTCTAATTCTATCATTCCATTTGAATATACTATAAAGAGCTTTCTCTTAAATTATTCAGTTAATCTCAAATGCAGCTTGTGCAATAAGAGCAGAATCAATGTTTAATAAAATTTTTAAATATGATATGAATTAATATATATCTGTAGATTTAAATGTGTTGTAATCAGACAAATTTGTTATTATTTAGTACTTGCATTCTCTTTATTTATAGCAGAAATCCCTGACCTTCATAACTTTTTAACACTCATATCAGAAGTCTTTAATTATTTTCTTGTTTGCCAACACAGTATTCCCAGTTCATTCTGGCTCTGATTTACACCAAGTATTGGGAAACAATATTTAGAGACCAGGGTCTGGGTGCTTGGTTTATGTATTTCTAGGTTTTTTTTACTAGCTTTTTGTGCTTTTTTTACTGGCCAGAGGAAGGGAAAAAGTAGTTCCCAAACAAAATACATATGATTGTTAAGATAATAAAAGTTTTTAACTTTAATTCTTTGATTCATGCACCTCATTTCTCTTGAAGAAATATTAACATAATTGTGTTTATGCATAATCCTGCAATACTCATATGCTGCTTTAAAATAATAATATAATGTTACTATGTATACTATTGAACTAAGTTCAAGGTTTTCTTGTGGTTCCTTTGCCATTAAAAGAATTACTGGTATTTTTATAAATATATTGATATATAGAGAATTAGGGGTAACATGAGGCAGTTGTGCTAGCGTTATTTCTTAATCTCTTGTCCACGTTACTCAACATCTGTTAATGAACAGACAAACAAACAAATAAATAAATTGGTTTGTTTAAGCCACATTTGTAGTATTTTCTGAAATCCATCTTCTCCAGATTACTTCATCACTAGTATTTAAACCATATCCCTTGTTTTTAATTTTAGGGGCTTATTATACTCATTGTGGACCTCTTCCTCTACTTGCCTAAAATTTTGGCATATTTTTTTTGATGGATTTTATTACAAGCTATTGAAATCCTTGATGACTGAGACTGCCCTAGTACCTTAGGATTTTCCTGTAATCCCTTAGCCTACAATTGAGGGCATTATTATTATTATTACTTATTATTAATATTTGCTTTTGCTTTATTACCAACATTTGTTATGAAACCCTTTTTGGTAGTCCTCAAGTCCATTTGCCAGGAAGCACTTTCATTTTGGGAGGTGTTTACATTTTTTTTTTATGGGTTCCTGAGATAGCAAAAAAATCAAGAAATTTTGACATGGGCTCAGGCAACCTTATTCAATATCCTATATACTGTACAGTAATTTTTGCACATGGAAAATTCTACAGTGAACCTTTTCAAAAGATCCAAAAATGCTATCATGTAGTAGTCATATAGGACAATGCAAAAAAATGTCATTTCTCTCTAAAAACAATAAAGATTCTAAGCATATTGTCTTTCTCACTAATGAGTTTAAGATGGTTTGAGAAGGCTTTCAAATTTTCTGTACAAATATAGTATTATAGATGTTAACATACTGATAAAGACATGGTCATTCTAAAATGTGTGGGCTGATTTATACTTAAGTATATCACAATACAATTCGATGAGATTGTTTTTGAAGAATTGCAATTAAGACCTTATTGAAATGAAATTAACTCAATCTCTTACAGAACCCCTATTTTTTTAATCAGCTATTTATTTTCTGATAATACTACAATTTCAGTGTTCATATTTCATACCAACTTTTTATTAAAATATAACATGTACATATAGCAATATGCACAAATCTTAAGGTGAATCTCAGTTAATTTTCACAGTGATTGGACTTGTATGAATAGCACTGAGATCAAGAAACAAAGAATACTAGAACCATAAAGGCCCTTTAATGCTCACAAGAGCAATTATCCTGACCAAGTTGGTTTTATATTGGTTTTGACCTTTATATTATATAAAATGGTTTACATTTATATTAATGGGATTATTCATTATATACTCATTTATGTCTAGTTTCTTTCTCTGAACATAATGCTTATGAAATTTGATATGAGTATGTTTGTTTATAGTTTTAATTCCTCATATAATTGTCATGTTTTCATATTGAATGAATATGCTACAGTTTATTCCTTGGAATATTGATGTATTAAAGTTGTGAAATAGGTATAATAATAAGAAGAATCATTTATTATATAATATAAAATGAGAATTTATAAAATGTACCTTAATTAAAATCTCACAAAATTCAAATGAAAAGGAAGGCCAGTATAAAAACTTAGTACCCATTTTCCTAAACATTTATATTTTGCCACTAAGCATCTTTATACATGTTCTTATATAATTCAGTCCTTGAGACAATGGTAAGAACAGCCTTAATCTTCATAACCATTTTCGAGGTGATGAAATTATGCCTTGAAAACTATAATAAATTTTCATAGAAAGTAAATAGTAGAGATAGTATTCAAGCCAGATCCTTTATCTTATAGGCTTCACCATTATCAACTAAAGAATATTACTTAAGTGCACAGACACCACTTTTTTTTTAAACTTTTGAGTACCCTATAATGTTATACAAGTCCAATTTTTTTATTTTCTCCTCACTGAAAATTAGACCATGTGTTAGTCTCTAGGGTAATTATGATGCACAAATTCTAGTCTCTGAATTATAGGAGCTCCAAATAAATTAAAGAGAACAGACACATTAACATCCATTTAATTGTATGCATGTGGTATTTCAGCATAAGCACAGTAACATACAAATCAATTTTTATCAAACACTGTACTGATAGAGTGATTCTTTCCCGGTCTTTCCTATGTTCCTCACCTCAGCATTCACTGTGGTAACATCACCTTTGAGTCTTTCTTCTCTATCTTCCTCTATAGCCATTGAGAAACCTTTGCTAAATCTATATATGTTAAATGGCTTGTTATTGAGAATTTAGCTAAACTACTCCATAATACTGCTGCCTACACATCCATTTTGTCTGGCTAAGCAGCCTGCATGGGCCTTGAACTGACATTAGACCCTAGATAATAGTCACAAGTAAATATAAGTTCCTAATTCTACTTCCCCAATAGCCTTTAAGACAATCACTTGCCCTAGCTTCCCAGGGCCTTACTCTTGTGTACCTCTTAGATAGGGCCCCTGTGGAGCTTAACAAAATCCCACTTATTTGGTTTGGTTTGACTAGTCCAGCTTTAGCTGGCAAACCCCAAAGCACTCCACCCAACTGACCTTAATACAGACATGTGCCCAGGTCCTGCCATGCTCTGGCTGTACCTTGTCTTGACCTCCATATGAGGCTCCTCAAGCCTTGCCTTGTATCTCCTCCAGGACCTGCGTGTAATAAAGTTCTCCATTTTAGTTTCCCTTGAGGTCTTTTGTTGAACCATAGCTCACCATTGGACATCCCAGCGATTTAGTTAACAAACATTAATTTAACAAAATCACAGCACTGGTGAATCCTTTTTATTCTTCCACCCCCACTTATGGTACCTAAATTAGTGCCTTATATCCTCTTATCTGACAGGTTTACATTTTCATTGGCGATAGAAATGTATGATAGAAGCATATAAACTAAGTTAACACTATGAAGTGCACAAAGAATAAAAAGATACTGTGCAAAACCATTAATTTTACAATCGTTATTCTAATTTATCCTAATTAACATGAGGTTTTACGCTTTGGCACCTTTTCTCTCCTCTTTTCCGCTCAGAACAAAGAACGATATAAATTCCGTCATACTGAACTCCTTGGTACTCCTTCACAGTCATCACAGCAAGCTGCTTTATATTGTTAAATATTTATCATAATCTTCCCTTATTCCATAAGAGCAGTGACTTTCTGAAAAAAAAAAAATTAACAAGGATTATTATGTGACATTTGAAAACTGCAGGCCCTTTGCTCCTCCATTTTAAAGGGAACAGGAGTGAATATATATGCTATTGTCTATTGGTTTTATTTCTCTAGAGAAACTGACTAATATAGTATGAGGATAGAAAGTGGGATAGCAGGGAGAACAAGTAAGGGGTTACTGGATTATCATCAAAGGTAGACCAGTGTAAAAAGAGAAAAGAGAGAGAGAGAGAGAGAAATAAAGAGAAACAGAGGGAGTAAACATTATTCTTAATCTACAATATGTACTAGGAACAGGAGGAAATATGATTATAAATTATTAAATTCAAATAGTTTTAATCTGTCATTTATAGCATCAAAAATAAATTAAAATCTTTAGGAAAAAACAATTGACAATTTTATTAAATGGTAATGTACATATGTTTGCTCTTATTTATTATTTTAATAATATTTAATATCCTTACTAAATTTGTGATTTCTAATAAAGTAGGCTAAAATATTTGGAATGAATAAATTTTGGCATTATTTTAATATTAAGGAATCAGTACTTAGCCTAAGTGCTTTACGTAAATTAACTAAATTACTGTTCACATCAACCTTGTGAAATAGGGTTTATCATATTTCCAATTTAAGTTGGGAAAATTTTGACCCAGAGCACTTATGAAACTTGGCCAGGCACACAGAGCTTGCAAATGATCAATCCAGGATTTGAGCTGGCCATCATTATACACTCATGCTTTCATAGTAATTTGGTATATATATCTCAGCAAAAAATTTTATAAATTTTTGTATATCTTAAAGTGTAAGTAGAAACTTCCCTTCAGTAGATTCTAGATTCTATCCATGGGATGCTATTGTTTTAATCTTAGGACCACTTTATTTCTTTATTCAACTATTTTTTTAAGCAATATTACTTGCTATATGATACTGAATAGAATCCTCCTTTAAAAATCCAAAATGCGAGTAAACAACTATCATACTAAATGACAAAATTGCATCTGAATAAAAAGAGATACTGTTGCTCTTTTTCTGGAATATTGTTTTTTGGATTCAAAAATCCCATGAATCACATTCTTCTTCCCCTCTAGAAATTTTAAAGACAAGAAATTAAATCTCAAAGTTAAATAATGTATCTATGTCATTGATCACTTTGTTATATATGAAAAAATGTAAACTATTTTGTCAATTTTTGCAAGAGGGTTAGTCAATTTTTAAACAAAAAGGGACCATTTCTCCACAAATTAAATCATATCCATCATATCGCCATCTGACTCAAGAAAGTAGACAGAGAAATTGAAAGTAAATGGAAATGTTTAGGCTTTTCCTCCTTACATTATACTAGTCAGCATGTGCTAATTATTTTCTTTCTAACACATATGAACCTAAAGCTCCCTTGGGAATTCTTCATTCCAGGGACTAATTATGATTTCATGCTTATAACAATTGAGCTCCTGATAGGCGATCGCCCCATGAAAGTTTATGCTCACCAAGAAATTGTGTTAACTTCCTAAGGCCACCTATGAAGTAACACAGGCTGGGAGCTTAAAACAGCAGGAATGTATTGTCTCACACTCTGCAGTACAGAAGTCAGGAATCAAGATGTCCGCAGGGCCTGTGCCTTTTTAGGGGCTCAGAGGGAGAATCTTTCCATACCTCTTTTTTAGCCTCTGGTAATTGCTTCAATCTATGGTGCTCTTTGGCTTGTGGTCACATAACTCCAGTCTCTACTTTTGTTGTCACATGGCATTCTCCCTCTTTATATATATATCCTTTTCTTATAAGAACGCTATTTTATTGGATTAGGGCCTACCCTACCCTGGAATGACCTCTTAACATGCTTACATCTGCTACAGACCCTATTTTCTAATAAGATCACATTCATTTCAACTGGAGGTAGGACTTCAAAATATTTTAGGGGACACAATTCAACTCATAATCATCTGCCCTCTGGCTGTCCAAACTTCATGCCTTTTCCACATGCAAAATACATTCGCTCCATTCCAGTATCCCCCCAAATCCTAACCCACTACAGTATCAACTCAGGCCAAACTCTCATGTAAATATAATTAATTCAAAAAGTCCCACATCTCACCTTTAAAATTATTCAAATCAGGTATGGGTGAGACTTCGAGTATATCTCATCCTGGGGCAAGTTCCTTTCCAATCTGTAGCCTGTGCAAATTGTAAAACAAGTTATCAGCTTCCAAAATACAGTGGAGGGGCAGGCATTAGGCATTCATTAGGCAGTCCCATTCTAAAATGGAGAAATTCAAAGGAAAAAAAAGGCTTACAGGTCCCAGGCAAGTTGAAATCCAGCAAGATAAATTTCATTAGATCTTAAATCCTGAGAATAGGCTTAGCAGTTCAGTGTTCTGTCCTCGTGGCCACCTTCTCAGCCCTCGGTGGTAACCGACCTAATAAGCCTGTGGTAATAGTACATCCCTTATGGCCTTTGAAATACCTTCAAAGTCATTCTTTCCTTTTCTTGAAGGACAGCATTTCCTCACAGCTGATTAGTTCTACCGGACTATTTTGAATCTGTAGAATCCCAGTTTATTGGCCTCCTTCATTTTGTCTCATTTCTTCCTTCTTCAGTCCAAGCTGACAATATTTCTGTCAAGATAGTTAATTGAATCCATGAGTCAAATTTTAATTTCTCCATCAGAAGTTTATCCTGCCATACCCTTGGCATTCTCTCCAGAGCATGCTTTAACTTTTTTTTTTTTTTTTGGTAAATTGGATAAGCCACGAATTTCCTAAGTCATGTTCTGGTTGAACAGTTCTTTCCTCAGTTTCTTTTCTCATGCATTTTACTATAAGCAGTAAGGAAAAACCAGGCAAGACCTTCAGCCCTCTGTAAATACCGTCAGCTATTGATCCAAGTATACCACCTACAAGTTTACCTTTTCACCCAACAGTAGAATAAAATTCTTCCATCTTCTGCCACTTAAAACAAGTGTCAAAGTCAACTTCATCCAGTTTCCAATAATGCGTTATAATTTTCATTTGAGACTTCACCAGAAACACCTTTAACATTCAGATTTCTAGCAAGATTCTGTTCATGATAGTATATATACTCTCTAAGATGAAAATTTGTCTACCTACCATCTTCTTTGCTTAGTTTTGATACCTCATCAGAATCTTGTTTTACACCCAGGTATGAATCACCTTATCAGAGCAATTTAGAAATATTCTATCATGTATATCAAAATCCTTCCAGCTCCTACCCATTACCCAATTCCAAAACCAGTGCTGCATTTTTTTTGGAAATTTTTACAACAGCACCCTACTTCCCAGTAGCCAAATGTTATTAGTTTTCTAGGGTTGCTGTAATGAAGTACCACAATCTGAGGTGCTTAAAACTACAGGTATTCATTTACTCACAATTCTGGAGCCAAACATCTTAAATCAAGGTGTCAGCAGAGTTGACTCTTTCCTGGGGGTCAAAGGGTGGATCAGTCTTACATCTCTCTGATGGTTGATAGCAATCCTTGGTATTACATGGCCATTGCACAATAACTCCAGTCTGTCTCTGTCATCACATGACATCCTCTCGTGTTGTTTATGTCTCTTCTCCTCTTATAAGGACACTGGTTATACTGGACTAGGGACCATAATAACCAAGTATGACCTTATAACTTGATTAGATCTACAAATAAAGCCATATTCATGGCTAGGTCCTAGGGGAAAGAGTTCAACAACAGATGTTTTTGGTGACACAATTCAAGCCACGACAGGACCTTATCATATTTTAAGGAAATGCACATGCTTTTGTTGTCTGCTTTTAAGAGAAAAGCAGGTGAAACATTCTTGAAATGCAGGCATTCCTACAGTTTACTCCTGCAGTACTGAGGCCTCACTAGAGCTCCCTTCAAGCAACTCTCCTAGCACAGTTCAGAGCTTTGTGACCCCTTTCATATTTCTCCATCCCAGATTAACCCCCATCACAAGTCCAAATTCTACATAAACAATGTGAAATTGGAAAATCAACCCTTCCTGTTTAGCTAGATGCTATCAGACTTTGAGTTTAAACCATGTTAAGTATCAAATAATTAAAATTTTTGAATTATGCAGTTGGCAAGTTATCAGCAAATACAGCGAAAACACTGGTAATTGATCCAAATTCTACCTGGATGATTCACTTAGTTAAATAGAAATATATTAGGAGTTTTAAAACTTTGTATAAAATGCAAATTAAGATATTATTAAAAATATATAAAAAGAAAGTACAACTATTTAGTTCACAAAACGCTTTTAGGGTTTTAAGGTTATATTAGGATAAAAACATATATAACAGAATGCATAATGGCTTGTACTTAAATAATCTGTCTCTTAAAATGGCATCACTGTTTCCTTTTCCTAAAGTAGGAAGAGAGAAAGTTTATATTGCCCACCAGCTAAGTACTTTTCTTGTGTGTTTGTACACATATGTGTATAATGTATGTGACGTTCTGATACTAGCATATAAGTGGCTAACTGGTTATTCTCTTTTTAAAATTTAAATATAATCTCATTAATTTTAACCTAATTACAAATTTGGTGCAATATTCTTACATGGAAATATTTTTATGTATTTATTATGTAAAATAACATAATCCATATTTGAATTTTGGTTACAATAAAAGATGCACAAGATAATTATGTATATAGATTTATTTCTGTTGTATTTTTTAAACTACAAATGAACTATATTTTATTGTGAATTCTCTTGATGTATGATTAAAAATAAATGTAGCTACATTTATTTGGATTTCAATAATAATATTTCAAGGTATAGTTATTAAAAATAAGTTTTAATTTACATAGTTTTAACTTAATTGACATTACAGAAGTTTTAATTTACAAAATATTTTGTGAGTGCATATATTCCATTCTTGGAAAAAAATAAAACTTTGAATGGTGATAGAATATTAAGATTATCATAGATATGTTATTTAGTGCTTACTAAGTATCAGGAACTGAGTTAAATAATTTATGTGTATTAATTTAATTAATACAACAATACTGTGTGGTGGGTACTATTAACCTTCTGACGTTAGAAATAGAGAAATGGAAGTACAGGGCACTACCCAAGTTTACAAACCAGTAACTGTTTAAACTGAGATTTTAATCTAGGAAGTCAAGTTTCACAGTGCATGCTTTCAACAACCAAGCAACACTGTTTTCTAGTAAATTATAATATTTAGCTAACATCTATTTTAATTCTAACTTTTGACTAGTTGTCTATTTATTATTCAGCTTCTCTTCATTTTCCACCAAAACACCATTGGAATGGGCAAGTTAGAATTTATGCCACTTGAAAGGAGATCATTGTTCTTTACTATGCTTTAACTGTTGAATCCTTAGTAAAAAAAAAAAAAAAAAAAAAAAAAAAGAATGCCTAATTCATTGTAGATTCTCTAAAAATATTTGAAGAAATAAAGAAATGAATAATTTTAGTCTCTTCAATATCCCTTTATTATAGTCATTTGTTATACTTTATTATACTCATGTTATACTAATTCCTTTGTTATATTCATGTTCTAAAAAATGAAATGAAAATTTGGAATACATTTTACAACAAGTATTTTAGCCAATGATCTAATAAGTTGTGAATGTAAGTTTTAGGATCTAAAGTAGAGGTCAACAAACTGGCTCACTGACCCAATCCTGCCCACTACCTATTTTAAAAAATTAATTTATATTGGAACATAGCCACCATCATGATTTTATATACTGTTTGTGGGTTTTTGTTGCCTCATGAAAGGGTTGAGTAGTTGTGACAGAGATAACATGGCCTGCAAAGTCCTAAATATTTACTATCTGACCTTTTACAGAAGAAGTTTGCTGACCCCAGATTTAAAACATAGATGAAACACTAAGACATAATTTCAGAATGTAGTTGAATCAATTTACTCTTTTGTTGGTGCCTCAGATCTTGTCAGATAAATGAAGGAAAATGGCCCCCTCAATGCAGAAAAGCTGATAAGTCAGACAGAGTCATATCTTTGCAATAACCCCTTAATGTAACTGATTGCTTTTATGGGGGACTAAGAAGTGTAATACAATTTGATTGTGTACCAAGGTGGATTGAATTATGATGTCAGCAGTGAAACAGGGCTTACAATGGGCAAACAATAAACAAACATGGAATGTTGTACCATGCAAATTGAAGTTACCATTTTACTTTTTGTAGTAAGGGATGTTAAACCTGAAATACTTCACATTAATACGAGTTAACAGTATTGTATGTTTAAAGAGGCAGCAAAATGAGAAGGCTCTCCTGTGGTCAGCTGATTACACTAGAGAATACACTGCAAAATAATAATAATGATTCAGGATAAATTGCATAACAGTCATCAGGAAGGCAAGGAAAAATGCTGAGAACACACCCACCTCGATAATGGACAGTCATTAGGCCTGGAAGCGGTTCTTCGCAGAAAGAGAATGTTGTAACCAGCTCTCAGGATACCCCACAATGAATCCTGCTTCCTGATTGTTAACACTCTCTTGTCAGTCCCCTCTCATGTTGTGCCAGAGTGCGTCTGAGTGTCACTAGATTACATCGGAAGTGATGATATGTCACACATAAAGAAACCAAGGGATAGGGAGGATGAATGAGTTATTAAAGGTATGTACAGTAAATAGAGGATCAATCTGAGACCCTTTATTTCTCCAGAAACTGAGCTCTAAACCACTATGATACCAACTTAAAACAAATCAATAATATTGTGTACAATGCTGACTATAACGGAAAGACCATCTTCAATAATTTTTTAACAACTGAAACAATATTACAATTGTTAGAAAGCTTTTGCTTTAGTCATTGCAACCACAGAGATGATTAATTTCATGACACATATCTATGAAACTACAGAAAAAATGAATTCTGGAAATGAATAGGTCAATTTTCTTGTTCACTTTTTAAATATGGTCTATTAAGTGTAAATTGTTAAATTAACTGTGCTAAACTTGAGGGCATAATTATATACATTAATGTTAGTATGTATATGTTTATGGAGAATTCAGAATAAATATAAGGAAATGAAGCCCTAACAGATTGGTAATATTCAGAGACTAGTTCACACAATTTACCATTTCACTCATATCATGTTAGCCATCATAATTGGGCTTCAAGTTTAACTTGCTACAGTAATGGTTATATTAAAGATGTTGCCTTTTCCTTTGGAAAAGTAGAGACAAATTTATTAACTAGAAAATGTCAACAACAAAAAATGTTGGCATGAACATTGGGAGAATGGGAATGTAAAAATCATTTCAAGAAATCCCATCTAGAGAATGAAAGTTATAATGCAAACATGAGAGCAGAGTGCTAATCTTAAGCAAATAATTTACATAAACTCTGATAATATTTATAATTTGCTAAAATATTTAAAGTTGGTAGCAAATCAGTTTTCAGAAAAAAATATGAGTTTAATTTTGCATGAAGCAGTATCACAGAATAAATGAATAGAAAGAGTATGTCTTAGCAGCTTGGGTTTATATGAATTCATGTATTAAAGTAAAATATTCATACAGATTTATTATGAAACAAATTACTGATACTACAGAACTAAATCTAGCTTAAAGACATAATGTCATATTTTGGCCCAAAGGTCATGTCATAAATTAAAGCTGAAATTAGTCCAGCAGGGTCCCATTATTTTTTCTCAGCATGAAACTTTAATAATATGACTTAGACTGCCTTTATTTCACTATTGTTTCAAGATATCTTGTTAATATTCCTCTTTTGAAATATCACTTTCTCCTCAACATATACTTTTTTCCTCCAAAAAATATAGTTTTGCTCCAGCTGCACCTTATTCAGCTGGCCATCTGTTGAACATTTGGATTCAGCTGTAAATGCTGGTGTTATCTACTCTGCAGGGGTATTTTGCCAAATGAACATTCTTTACCTGTGTAGTCATTCCTGAGACTGTGTAATGTGCAGGTGCTCTAACTTTCGAGACAACATATTTACTATATTCAGAAAATAGTAATTTCGATAAATAAATAACATGACAATTAAGAATATTTATTAAATCTTTCCATGCACAAGGTATGTGTTGAAACATGTAATTGTGTTTTTGTCTATTCTAACTAAAATCAGAAATTAAAATATTCAGACACTCCATATTAATAAAATTCTCTAAAACATCAGTTTATCTGCAAGATAGCTAGTTGTAAGGAGTTATTTTTATGCATGAAATGTTTATCTTCATTTTCTGCTATCAAATGAAACTTATGTATTATTTTTCCTCTCCTAAGTATACTTCTATACATATTTAGTGGAGGTAGAAAAAATGTACATTGTAATTAGTATTTGAAAAAATGCCTACTATTTATGAATATTTGATAAATAGAAAATTCTTTTAAAATACAATTATGTAGCTTATTTATTTAAAAAATAATTTGGAGTTTTTTTTACTGTTTACAAAAAGGGAAATTTATATGTAAATAGATGTTAGTCATTCACTACTCAGCAAAAAACTTTAGAGTTACTTAAAATAATTTCTATTCATAGTTAATTTTTAAATAAAAATCCAATGCAATTGAATTAGTATTTTTCTTCTATATCCATCCAGTATACTTATTTAATGCTACAAACATGAGATTGCTAATAATATAAAAAGTTGTAAAATGGAAGGGTTTTAGTTTATATGCTATGCTTTCCTAAATATATATAATTCTGCACATAATTAATTTACTAAATTCTATTTAATAAACCCTAATTGCACAGTAGACCACACAAACCTTTATATATATATTAATAGCCCAAAATTACAACTGCTACTTTTGCTTTTTGTTCCTTACCCTGCCTGTGCTGCCCTATTAACCATCACTGTGATGTTCATAGAGGCAAAGCACTGGGTCAGAGGTGAATTTCATCAACTTTAGAAGCCGAAGGAATTCTTATGAAAAGGATCTTTACATAAAATTTACAATAGATTGTTTTATTTTTAAATGGAAATGGATTCCTTATAGTCACATAAAGATTATAAATATTGAGGATTTGGTGCATCATTTTCCTCGGCATACTCCATTCACTAAGGGAAAACTTAATTACGGCACAATTAGGACTGAGGCATTCTGAATAAAAAAAAAAAAAAATTACCCTGTAAAAAAAATTTTCACCTTTTTTTTCCTCCAGAAAAATAAAACTCTTTATTATGCTTGTAACAGCTATTTCTCATTTGGAATCCAGTTGTCATTAATAGTTGAATTAAACAGAAAATCAACTGGACAAAATGACTTCTTCACTGCTAAAAGCATCAATTAAAAGGTCAGGGAAGGGATGGACTTAAGCTACTAAATGCTGACAAACATTTAAAAGCTGGATGTTAAAAGTGTATTTCTAATATCTGTGGAAATGAGAACATTAGGGACAATGAAAATCAAAATTAATTACAAAGGAGAAATAGTTTAAAGATGAAACTAAACACCTGTAAATTTGGGACCAGTTGGTAAACATATTAGAAGATACTGAATTCACAACTTTAATAGTGGTAAGACTTTGAGAAATGAAATGTGCTTTGCCAGGATCAGTAATTTTGCCATGGATCTATTCTCTTTTAGATATCAAACATTATGTTATGGACAAGAGGGTAGACACATTTACTCTACTCTTCTTTACATAAGAAATTAAAATTCAAACACAGTGAAAATATGAGCAGATCGTCAGGCAGTATTTATACCTTCTTTCATTATACTATATAATACTCAATCTACATTGACTTTTACTTAAACATTGGAGAAAATATAAATATTTTATTTTCTAACTAAAATTATTCAATTGAAAAACACATTTCTTAAAAAATCAAAATATATTCATTTTTGGTTTATTTTGTTAAGTGCAAGTGTTCAAGAGCAGAGTAATCAAAGAGCCATGAGCTTATTTTTGTATACATGTAGAATGCAACTTCTAACTTGGAAGAACTAAATCGCACTAATGAAAATGGAATACATACTTGCTGAGAAAAAAGATGAATCAAGTTTCACTAACAAGGACTTAAATAGCAGAAAGGTAAGCATTCATTATTGGTAAACTTGTTTCTGATTGCTGATAAAGAGATTTTGTGGATATGATATTTTTAAATATTGACCACATGATTAGTATTGACTAAAAACCTTATATTTTCAACCACTTGATCTTAGATGATCGAACTGTTTTATTTATACACTTTCCAAAAATTATGTAGTGTTACCTACTATTTCTAAGAAACTAAGACAACAAAATATATTATTTTAAGAAAAAAATCTAATATATTCTTTTGATTAGGTAAGGCAGAGTCGTAAGTCATTGGGAGTTTACTCTTTTATAAGACTTTATCTTTTCATAAACTCTCAGTGACTATTTGTACAAAAATAGAAAAGAGTGTAACTGTTCATTATTTAACAGAGGAGAAAATGACATAATTATGCCCATCATGTATAAAATAGGAATATAAAAACAGAATATCTTCCATAAAAAGCAAACAATGCATTTTGCAAAGTAAAATATACACACATTTAAAAGCAGATAATCGTACAGTGTGTGAGGTATTGCTCATAGACGAGCATACATTTCAGCTTATTTAAGCAGAAAAAATATAAAAGGGAATTTTAAGACATATATTATATGATGATCTAGCCATAATGTCTTCTCATTCCTTAAATACAAACTGATTTTTAAATATTATTTAAGAAATAGTTGAAAATCCTTTTACATAAGAACTTGTCTAGCACATTTATCTATAAAGGCTGAAGTACAATTATTGAGTTAAATAAGCTGATAAATCTTGCAATATGTATGAAAATATATTAAGATCTCTATGAAATTATGCTTATGAACTATATACATGTATTTATGTGATCATATATGTATATATTTTACATACGCATATATACACATATTTACAGATATATGTATATGTGTATATACATATATATATATTGGGAAAATTATTTTATCTTATGTATAATCAGTGATGGCCTGGTAAATAATTCTAAATAATAAATAGTTCTTGGGAAGGGAACCAAAACAATATGTAGCATTTGCCAATTTCTAAGCCAATCACCATGGTTGATGTCAAGTTAACAATGTGATTTCAACTGACTTACATGATTTGTAAACTTTAGACGATTAATTTTTGCAAAGCAATAAAAGCTGGTTCCAGTACACTACCCTATGTAGGGTACAAAAAGAATGAATAGAGGAATTAAGCTATTGCTTGTTAACTTTATTTAAAATACTTACAGTAATTAATACTGGCATGTAAAATAATATTACCAAGCAAAACACATAATTTTATTTAGCATAAAAATGAGAATAGTATTGACAACAAAATAGAGGTCTTGTGATATGTTTTGACTCCATGTTGCTTAACTTCTTATCCATGTGTCTTCTAAAATTGTGATTTTTCCATATTTTATTTATCATATATTTAGTTTTCATTTTTACTTTTTCTTGTATTATGTTTTCTTACATTTTTCCATTTAAAAAATAAAATAGCTTTGAAGAAGAACAATATGGCTACTTAATTCTGTTGAAATACAAAACAAAAGAAAAAGTCTCCAAAACTTCACCTTAGCAATGTTTTTTTTAGTGGCCACATGAAAACACATTCTTTCTAAAAGATAGAATTTAGTCTTACATGATATAAACATTAGTATTTCCTACCTTTCAAAAATGCCATTTTAATTGTAACAATTTTAATCAAATCAAATTTTTTCATATAACTTTTTTCTTACATTTGATCCATTCTACTTTTTGTCTATGATAAAATTTAGCATAAATATTCTACATCTTTGATTATGAAATTTTATGTTCATTTTCTATTTTATATATCCAAGAATTACCATGATTTCTGGGCCTTGTGTTAATAAATAAAAGTGAAAATTATGTCTTTAAAATTTCATATGATATTTCACATTAACAAATATTCAATATCTTACATATAAATAAAAGATAGAAGATAAATCAAATGTCAATTAAGTCATTTGTTATGTATTTTAATTCTGCAATGTATTTCCCAAATGAATAACTTAAGCACTTATCTCAAAAAACTGGAAAACTAAGAGCAAGCTAAACCTAAAGAACAGAAAGAGGCAAATAAGAATAAAAGGGAAAAGAGATTTATATAAAAAACAAAAAAGACAGACAAAAGTCAATGAAACAAAGAGCCAGTTCCTCAAAAATATAATCAACGAACTTGAAAAAAATCTAACAAGAGTGAAGTAAACAAATAAATAAATAGTATGATTCATCAACATTAGGGATAAAAAAGGGGATATCACTACATCATGATGTTGTATGTGGGAAAAAAGTGAAATATATTCTTTTGTTAAAACTGATTCTTAACTAATTGAGCATTTTTACCATTAAAAGGAAGTACTATAAAAATAAATTTTAATATTTTAATAAATTTGATAATTTAGAAGCAATAGACCAATTCATTGAAAACTTCAATGTACCAAGATAGGCCAAATTTGTAGTTCTATAACCACTAAAGTAACATAATTATGTGTAAAATTCTCCCAAAAGTGAAAATAAAATTTTGAAAGCTTTGAAAGAAAGCCCAGGAGTCTTTATGACCAAGGATTTGATGAAGAATTATTATATATGATATCAAAACCATGACTGATAAAAAAAATACTATTTATGTTTTTCTTATGATCCACATGAGTTTCGTAAATATTTTCTATACTAAACCTTCACTGGTTTGTTAATCTAATTAAATCTCATCAAGCCTAAGACTTTTGATTTAAACTTTTAAAAATATATATTTTATTTAGTTTACTTAAAGAAATATGTTGCAATATTACTCTCTACAAATATACACACAGACACACATACAAAATAAAAACAAATGCTCACATTTTAAATAAGTGACACAAATCCCAAATACTTGCCCCAGCAAATGCCATTTCACATTTATGTTTTGTTCAAAATACCATTCCATTTTCTTTTAAAATATTTCAATGTTCTGGACACATGCAGTAATTTTTGGTTTCCTGAGGAGGACGAATAAATTTTCCTTTTTTTTTTTTTTTTTTTTTTTGCTTGAATTTTGAAAGGAATTAAATAAATCTTAAAAGTGACACATGAAAGCAAAACTATCTCTTCTATTACTGATAAGGTTTAAATCATAGGATGTATAGTCATTTATCCAGCTGGAAATGACATTGACGAATTAGAGATGATTTCCATCTCTCTTGTAAGGTCAGCCCAAGTACAACAATGACGTGGTGGACGGAGAAATGGTATGCAGTCTGTGGACAACTCATTTTAAGGGCAGACCAATAAAAATACTCTGTTTCTCCCCGATGTCAATGAGATAATTTATATGACTTCTCCTGTGTCAAAGTGAATAAAGCTCCAAAGATGAGTCAAGATATTATACTCATTAAAGTCTGTCTACATGGAAGAAAATACCATAATGAGAAAAAGTGTTTCTCCCTAAGAGTGATCATTAGAAATTATTTATTGCAGTGGATGCTGTGGCCTACTGTACAGATTCTCTTTTTGGAGAAGATGTTTATTTTCCCAGCTGTCAGGAGTATTAGCTTTTTCTCCACCTCAAAAAATTTCCTTTACCTAAAGGAAGGTTTTACCCAGTGTTGGGTCCCCTGAGCATGAAACCAAAGGAAGGACTATTGAGATGTACAGAGGCCCCTCCCCCTTGCCTTTGGGCAGTCATCTTTGGAACAGTTTTGAAAGGACATTTATTACAGATTTCCCTCTTGGAGCAACTTTCTCTTCCAAATCATGCTTTCCTGTTCCCCACAGGTATTCTCAAGAGCTGCTCTAATAAACTACTGCAAGCGAAACTCAGAGACATTCTATGTGTTCCTCAGAGAGCCAGACTATGAGCATGCATTCAGTCGTTCAGCATATGGAAGTCTGTCTGTCTGTCTGTCTCTCAGTGTATGTGTGTATACATATACATATACATATATATACATACATGTATATATGCATGTATATGTGTATAAACATGTATACATATATACATGTGTATGCATATGAAATGTCCCTGCTGAGTGCCACTGGCATTCTTTGATTGCTACTATGAAAAACTTTCAGCTGGGACATTTCACTATAAACACACAATCATTATTTAACATTTCACCAAATTTTTAAATGTTAAGAAATAAAACCATCTATGATTTTAACTGCTACCAAAACAGGAATAAGAGATTCATATAATACAATATGTGATAACACACATCCTGATGTTGATTATAAACTATGCCATCTAATTAATTAAACTTAACCCAAAATCCCATTTTATGTTACATTTATTTACGACATTTCTGAAATGCAGAAATGTTGAAAGCAGAGTAAATATTAATTGTCAGTTCAAAAAAACTAAAATTTGTTACATATATAAGAAAATGGTCAATAGTAAAATTATCTTTACTATTTAATCCTAATGAGAGTTCAATATAATTATCAATATGCAAAATATCCAATTTAAAATAAAACTCAGGTAATGTGACTCGGGGCTGATTGTTGCTTACAGAAGATTCCATCAACTCCTGGGATGGTTTTCGTTTCAATAATCTGGCATCATTTTCTAGGGGGCTCAATCCTTGAGCTATAAATTTTAGTAAACTAATGTAATTTATAAAATGTAACATTGTGTTTTACAAGATATATATATATATGCACATAAGATACCACAATTTGGTACCTTTGGCTTGATAAAGAACTTCCAAAAATCTTGGCAAAACAATATTTAAAAAAAATATCCATGATTATGTCTGCAAATATTCAAAATCATGAATGGTCCCTAAGATACATACATAGAAGTGCTAGAAATATAAGATTGGACACACACACACACACACACACACACACACACACACACATTTTTCCTTTTATTTACGTATATGTGCTATGTATATATGTATATACTATGTATATATATTAATATATTTTTCTATTACTGTTTTCAAAGTTACCAAACTTTAATTCTATAATATGTAATCAATCTGCTCTGACTTTATATTTTGCTTTTATAGATTTATATATTCCCATGTTCTTTATTGTTTTTATAACTTTACTTACCATGTCTAAACTTTACTCAAGTTTCTTGCCTATAAAGAACATAGTTATAATAACTCATTTAATGTCCTTGTCCATTAACTGTTTCATTTCTGGTTGTTTTCATTCACTGGTTTTTCCTGCTTTATTACAAGTGTGGTAATTTGGGGTAGTATGCCATGCATTTGTCAATTTTACCTTGTTAGGTCCTAGATATTTTAATGTTTCAATAAATATACATGTGCTTTGTTCTGTGATGCAGTTAAATTACTTGTTAACAGTTGGTGCTTTTGGGTCTTGCATTTAAGATTATTTTTAAGACAAAACCATAGCAGCATTTACTCTAGGGTAAATATTGCACCATAATTGTAGCAAAACCCTTCTGATTGCTATACTTGATAGCTCATAAATTATAAGATTTTCCCCTCTGACTGATGAAAATACTAAATTCCTTAAATAGGACACAGGAAATGTTTCCCCTAGTTCTATCAGGTTGTTCTTTTCCTGACTTTGGGTAGATTCTTTACATGAGCAACGATACTCAGCTTAAGGCTCCAGGGACCATCTATAGTTATATAGAGGTTTCTGTTTCTACAGCTTTCTTTTCTGGCACATTCTGTAATCTCTCACCAGGCATTAAATAGGGTAATTTAGTAATGTGTTCCTTGTTTGTAAGGGATTACTTTACTTCATTTCTTGAGGCCCAATGTTTTAAATTTGTTTTATATATTTTGTCTGTTTTATTTGTTCTTTCAAGTGAAAAGGTAAGATAGCCCGTTTCTTCCTTGTTGTCCAGAAAAAAAAAAAAAAACACATCCTGGGAATGTTGATGTCACCTTAACCATGTTTCCCATTATTTTTCAGAATGTGGAAATTGACAATGTAACTCCTTGTCAGTTTTTTATCCACAATTTTTTAAAATTACTAATGTGGTACTACCTGTAAAAATTTCAAATATATTTCTTAACTATTTATTTAGTATTATCTTTCAATTTTTATAATGGCATCTTCTTGAGAATTAAGTCTTTGCACACTCTCACTGATTAAAACATCCTACAGTTAATAGAATTTTCCTTCTGGAATAGGTAAAGGAAATTAAAGTGATATACATTTTTGTAATAAATGAAATAATCTATTGTCTATAGAAGATTTTAGCTCTTGCAATAATAATATAGCAACTAAGAAAAATAAAGGCAAAAAGAAATCAAGATGAGAAGCTGAAAAATATTGTAAACACCCGGAGTTAAGCAGAAAATCGTATTATTAAAGGAGATTTAAGTTATATTTTTTTAAAACCTAATCCTCACATAAAGCTTGCCATCTTAACATATCGTTTAGGCAAAAGTGTCACTACCAAAATTTATGGAATAGTTCTTATGTTTCACATAGCCACAAATTATTTATGATTATTATTAAATTATTCCTCAAAGGTATGTATACATATCTTACATTGTAAGGAAACTGTAGTCTTTGAGCATGGAATACATATCTAACATTTTTGTACTTCTAGAAGAAAGTGAATAGCCTAATAAAGTTATCCTGAAATATATAAACCTAAAAGATCTGTGTGGCATATACATACAAATAGTGTACTAAATTGTCTTATATTTTGAACAAAAATTTTATTTAAATTCTAATTGAAGAAACAAAATTTGGAGTTCTGGGTCTGATTATAGCAAAGTAACTTAACATTGCCTATACCTTGAGCTGATAACAATTATAAACACTAGATAAAATAGAAAAAGCAACTATTTAAACACAACTGTGCATGAGTAAAAACTACAGGGATACTATCCTTGGAAGAAGGTAAGTAAGTGAGATATGTGTTATATTTAGCTATTTTTTTTTCTGAGCACACTTTCCAGGTTGTAGGGTCAAATAGAGGAGAAAAAAGGAAAACAGAAAATGTCTGTATTGCTGAGATGCAAGAAAAATGTTTAAAGTTTGAGGCTGTCAGAGGTACTGAAAATTAAAGGGGGAAATATTAGAAGTAAGAGAGCCACAAAGAGTGAATTCCTAAGATCTCAATCTATGTACTATTTAAATGTCTATGCAAGTGACAAAAATCCGAGGAGTTCGGAAGAAATTAGAAGCTGAGAGGTAATTTTTTTTAGCCAAAGCCTGTTCTTGGGGAAAAGAAAAAAAAATGAAGTTTGAATCCTATCAAAAGAGAATGATTTGTTTTTAAAAAAATCTGATGTTCTATTTAAATGCAAGGTTCACATTTCTTAGGATACTCTGTGGACTAAAAGTTTTGCTGTAGGTTTGCTGTAGGACTAAGGACAGATCTCAAAAAGTCTCCTTTACAAAACCAAAGTCAGTCCTCCACAAGATTAAGATAATCTTCTGGTAATTTACCTGTCAGAAAAACATCCCTTAGTGTAAGAAGAGGCAAAACTAATACATGCTGATTAAAGAACAGCAATCGTTATTGGTGGGGAAGGGATAATGTTTAACTGGAAAAAGAAAAACAGGAACTTTCTGTGGTAATAGAACTTTCTATATCTTGCTCTACATTTATACACATGTCAAAATTCATCAAACTGTGCATATAAGAATCTCATCATTTTACATATGTAAATCAAACCCCAATTAAATTCGTTATTAAATATAAAACAAATTCAAGGGCAAATTTAGGACTTCAAGTAAATGTATATGAAATTTGTAATTTTGCAAATGTTGTTTTTGTGTATGTGTATGTTGAGCTAAAATGAGCTGAAAGACTTGTGTGCTGAATAAAACCCATACGAATCAATAACCATAATTACCCAAGTTAAATTTTATTAATAATTTCATTTTCAAACAGTGAATAGACACAGGCAAAGCAGAGTTTTGGCATATCTCAGCTGGTTCCTCTCTTTTTACACTGGACTCATGTTACAGGGTAAAGAATAATAAGTGAAGTTTTTAATAAGATCCTAAATCACCCCACTCAGCAGAGAACATTCATGCTATGAAACATCTCCATTTTTTTAACCACAGAAAGTTGACTATTCACATGACATTTGCTATGGAGTAAGGCATCATAAATCCATGGACTGCAAGTGTGTGTAGAAGAAACAATCATGAACCAGTAACATATTATTAATAGTATTTCATAGATAAAATACTCTCTCCTAACAAATACTATTTATGTTGATATTAGACAGGACCATTTGTATTTTCTTTCCCCTGGGATTATCTCCTCACATAACTGTAGACAAATGAGTCATATGCCAGCTAGTTTACCCCCTTCCTTCTCAGTTTTTATGCTGAAATAAACCACTTAATACACACCCATTACAATGCATTTTTAATTTAGTTTAGAATCAATTTGCAAACCAATGTTTATTTATCTGTATACAATTTTAATGCTGGACAAAACCTCCACAATATCTAGAAAGAGATTTCTAAATAAACAGCGACAATCTGCATAAATATCCCCAAATAAGTTTGCAATGAAAATTTTAAGTTGTTAAGATTTCACATATATCAGTTCCTAAAACATCAAAGTAACACTCAATAATATCTACTCTTACATCTAGTTATTAGAATATATTTTAATATTTCAAATTTTAGTACACTGAAAAATTAGAGAATACTTGTATGTAATTACATAAGTATATCTGAAAAAACAACTAAATGTAATTATTGTTTTCTTAATATACTCAATTTAAATGTTAGCTTTACAGTTTTACTATACTATATATATAGCACTTTATGTTCAGAAACTTTCACTTCCAATTATTTTAATTAAATTTTCAGTTGTCTGGTTAAAGTTATACATATGGAAGTGCAACACTATAAAATCACTTTGATTGCAGCAATGATATTGATAAAATATCTTATTCCACAAAGTAGAGAACACTGCAAGGTATGCTTCCTAATCACGATTCAGATTCAAATTATTTATTCAATAATGGATTTATCGGCCCAATCTCTACCACTCTTAACTCCAGTTGTTCTTTATTCAGTTCTCCAATCTTCTGTTTCAGAAACTTTGAAAATGGCATTTCTTCTTATTTATTCTTCAGATCACAATTTTAATGTCATTTTGCAAAGGACAATTGCCTTAGGACCTAAACGAGGTCCGAACTTTCACTTAACGTACTTTGCTAGTACCCTGCAAAGTACTTATTAACACTTGACACTGGTTTAATAATGTTTTTTTTTTTACTTGTATAGTTACACAATACATATCACGGCTGTTAAAGTGTAAGCCCCATGAAGCCTGTGGATATGTTTATTAATTCATCATTTTTATTCTTAGCTTCCAACACAAACCTGGTTCCACTGAAGTAGTTCAAGAAACCCTCACAGAGACACACGAGAGAGAGAGAGAGAGAGAGGAGAGAAGAGAGAGAAAGAGAGAGAAAAGTGGAGAAGATGTAGGCAAATGTGTTCATTTTGTTAGGGCCAAGGGAGATGAGGGAGTATTTGTAATTGCCCTCTGTGAACTTGGGCATTCACTAAAACTAAACTCCTAAATAGGAGGTGAAAAAATGCATTTTTCTAATATATTTTATTTTACAGATTCTTACATAGGATTAACTAAGGATTATGCAGACTTACTGTTATGGGTTGAATTGTGTGCTTCCAAAATTCACGTTGAAGTCCTAAGCCCCTGTACCTCAAAATGTAAATGTACTTGAGGACAAGATCTTTAAAGAGCTGATTAAGTTAAAATGAGGTCTTTGCATGGCTTCTAATTCAATATGACATGTTCCTACAAGAAGAGGAAGTTTGGGCATATGGAGAGAGGCTAAGAACATGTGTGTACACAGAGGAAAGCTCATGTGAGGACAAAGTGAGGAGCCAGCTGCAAGACAGACCAAGAGGGCTCCAGAGAAACTAAACCTGCCAACACCTTGATCCTGGAATTTTAGCCTTATGAACTGTAAGAAATACATTTCTGTTCTTTATGTAACATAGTCTGTGGTACTTAGTTATGGCAACCCCAGAAAACTAAAACATTTACGCAATTGACTATCATCCTCAACATAATAAATGTTTTGCTTGTAATTTATATACGGGTCACAGATAAAAGAAAACTAATGCTTGAATTCATATTTAAGTGGGATTTCAGAAAATAGTTATTTTAAAAAATCTATTTTGTGTTCTTAAAATATTTTGCTTTTTTTTTTCCATTTCCTTTTTTTTGTTTTAGAGTGAGTATGTTTGTGTATGTTTTTGTGTTGAGGAAGAAGAAAGTGGCCTTGGGGAGAATTATTTAATGTCGAATAAAATAAATTATAAGTATGTGTTTGCACCTAAAATAGTATGTCATAAATATTCATAAATCCTATCATTCTCAATGGGTAACACTGCATAAATGCCAAACTACTCTAACATGCATAAACAAAGAAAAAATGAAATAGATAACAGTTTGTATGACTTCCACCTCTAATTTAAAAATTAGATTATTTATTATTTTATTGAATTTTTACTTTAGTGAGACATCGAAGCCTTGCACTCTGTATATTTTGAAGTATATATGTATTTACAACTAAAAAATAAGAAAACAATTTTGACACTTCTGATTTTCTTGCAAACCTGTAAACGAAAGGTCATACCCCTAGTACTAGCTTAACTAATGACTTAAAATAATGTGGAAATATTATGATTTTAAATTATAATTTTTAAATATCTCTTTTCATCAAATTAAATTTAAAGTAACAATATCAATTCTTTAATTCTTTGTTGTAAGCCCTGTGACAACTCTTAAGATAGCATTAAGTACCTCTATTATGCAAAGTTGTCAGAGCAATACAGCAAAGAAATCAAATAGCAGTTCAGAGGACTTCTTAGACTTTTCTGGGACACAGAAATGTTAAAGAAATCAGATATGCCAAAAGACACATCACACTTGAAAATCAATTCTATTTAAGGAAACCAACCTATATAACAGTTTCTTTTTTCCTTCTTTTTATTAATTTCTCACAAAACCCTAGGATCTCAATGTACTTTCAGACAAGATTTATTAGCACAAGATTTTAGTTGTCTAAACTTCAAAAAATCTATTTCATAGGATACTGGAGTCTATTCATTAGCATAGTGTGAAGCATGTCATAAATAATTTAAACCATAGTTGTAAAAATAAATAAAAAAATGCATTTATGCTGCATTTCCCTAATTTTTTTATTGTGTATATATTTGCTGTTTACTAATCCACAAAATCCAGTAAATCAAAGTCCCTGCCATTTTAGTGAATTAATCTGCATTATTTAATCTTGACTGACTATGTTGAAAGGATGCCATAAGTATCTTAGACTGTCATCTATATATTATTCTTAAAATGTGTGAAAATACTTTTATAAATGTTCAAAAAACTCCAGGAAATATTGAAGGAAAAAAAATATTCAAACAGTTTGGTAAAAGTGATTTCCTATCATTAAGGGAATTCTAGAAAAACAATTTCAGGACAAGAAATGGAAAAAAGAACATCAAATTGACTCAAGATACATAAATAGGAAAAAAAGTAAAGCCATCTTTTTAACCTCCAAGAGTTAGCAAGTAACATAGATAACCTAGACTCCAAAAATACAAATTAGATGTTTTTTTGTTTTGTTTTGTTTTGGTTTTGAATTTAGCTTAGTGCTTAAAGTGGAGAGCCAATAAAAAGGTCTGGAATTCATTTTAGTTCCACAACTTCCTCAATATGTAACCTCAAGTTAATTATTTTAACTTGTCCTTTAAAGAAAAGTTATTCCTTATCTTTTAAACTGGACACGATCTTTTGTCATATGAGTTTCTTTGATGTTCAATTCAAGTTTGGTATCCATTTTAGGATCAGTTTCAGTGCTTTTAGTCAATTTGAATCTTACCAGTATATCACATACTGACTGAGAGACTTTGGTTTTAAGGATCCTCAGCTACGAAATTTGTTCCTAAAAGTGGTAAATAGGAAATTTGCATGACTGCCTTAGGGCAAGAACTCCATGCTTGAACACAGTTTAGTCTATTTTATTCTTATAAAAAATATAATTTCATGAATAAGACATTGTTTAAACTGTCTAGGTCTCTGTGTGAATTTAACATCCCTATTCAGCATAATAGTAGTCCATTTCCTTTTTTACTTTATACAGATTCATAAAGTAGAATTTTCAGGTTTCGAGAATTATCTCAGTGCTAGGCATGATTTGAATTACTACCAAAAGACAATTTTCTACTTTGTAAATAATCTACAGAAGCATATCCTCAAATTTCATAGAAAGCCAATTCAGACTGGCAAAAGATGCACTTTGGTGAATAAATATAACACAAATGCAATAATATGTAATAAGTATAATACGATCTAATACAAGTGTGTTTGAATATATGTACTTAAGCTGCCAATTCCTTGTGCTGGAAAATAAGTGGAAGAGAAAGCACATAAAATCTTTGAAATATTAACTGAAAAGTTCTGGTTCTGCATGTATGGAGTTTGGAAGTCACCACTCCCTCCTAACAAAAAATAAAACTCTAAATGAACTGAAAATCAACAACTCTTCTTGGATCCATAGAGAAATGAGGACACAGGGTAAACCAATACTCCCAAGATTAGAAAGAGAGAAAGACAAATACAGGGTGTCACTGTTTACCTCAGCAGAAACTTTTGAGCAGAACCGCCACGGGACCCAGTGCCAGTGTAGGACAACCTGAACTGTAACTGATGAGTTGTGGAGGCTCAGTGTGGACAGCTCTGAGAGTCAAAAAGTCCAGGGAGATCTAGTCAAAGGGGCTCCCACGCTTTTTCATCTCCAACTCCACCCTCATTCTCACAGTAGATAAAAGAGAAAAATCTCCTCACGTTACATACAGCGGAAAAAGAAAATAAACCATTTTTAAATATACCAAAGTACTCTGTTCTTCTTTACAAGGCCTTCCTTTAGGATTAACTAGTTAACAAGAGTCTAACTTACCTGTGGAAGGCAATATCCAACTCCAGCCCACTCTAACCATCCTGTCCCACCTACCGGGGAGAAAAAAACTGAGAAACACCTGTGAAGTTTACAGAGACTCATTAAAGGACTGAAACCTAAGATGAGGATCCTAGAACACTTCCTCTCCCCCTGCACTCATCATCACGTTACTAAAGACCGATTTCTTACTAAAGCGGTTTCTTATACCCAGTACATCATGTCCAACTACCAAGAAAAAATTACAACTCATATCAAAAGGCAAAAATTACAATATGAAGTGACAGAGCAAGCATCAGAACTAAATATAGCAGGGATGTTTGAATTATCAGACATAGAATTTAAAACAACTTTGATTGATATGCTAAGGGCCTTAATGGAAGAGCAGACAGCATGTAAGAACAGATGGGTGATATAGCAGAGAGCTGGAAGTCCTAAAAGAGCCAAAAGGAAATGCTAGAGATAAAAAAATACTGTAACAGAAATGAATAATGCCTTTGATGGGCCTACTAGTAGACTAGACACCGTTGAGAAAAGAATTTCTGAGTTTGAGGATATGTAAATAGAAACTTCCAAAATCGAAAAGCAAAGAGAACAAAGGCTTAAAACAGAAGAGAATATCCAAAGACTGTGGAACAACTGTGAAAGACATACATGGAATGGGAATATCAGAAGGAGAAAAAGAAGAAAAGCAAAAGAAATATTTAAAACAATAATGACTGAGAATTTCTCTCAAATTAAATGTGAGACACCAAAGCATAGGTCCAGGAAGCTCAAAGAACACCAAGCAGGATAAATGCAAAACCAACCAGTCAAACAAACAACAATAACAAAATCCTGCACCTAGGCATATCATTTTCAAACTATACAAAATCAAACATAAAAAGTTCATGAAGAAGTCAAAGGGAAAAACAAAAAACAAAAATATTTTACCTATGGAAGAAGAAAGAATCACATTCGAACTTTCTTCAGAAAACATGCAAGAAAGAAGAGTAAAACATTTAAAGTGTCAGAAAAAAACTCCAACCTATAATTCTGTATCATGAGAAGTTATCCTTCAAAATTGAAAGAGAAATAAAGACTTTCTCAAACAACAAAAATTGAAGGAATTGCTTGCTAGCAGTTCTGCCTTGCAAGAAATATTAAAGAAGTTCCTTAATGAGAAGGAAAATAATATGTGAGAAACTCCAATCTACCTATGGAAGAACAAATAAAAGGGAAAAATGACATTCAAGTTTCTGCCTTAAAAACTAGAAAAAACTTTAAAAGATTGCTGTATTATATAAGAGAAAATGAGACATTTTCAGGCAGTTCAGCTAATTGTATACAGTAAAAATACAGTAAATTGTATATGTAGCAGAACAATTAAGCACATATGTTATAATATACATGATATCAAGGTTTATGATACATCCTTGCTTTATATATGTATATGACCTATATGTAAATAAATTACATATGATGCATATTGCATATCATATATGTGATACATATGTGACCTATGTGCATATATAATATAGAAATTTTTAAGAATATATCCCATAATAATATAACCATATGGCCAAAATAGTATTATATATGAAGCCAAAATTATGATGTGAAGAACATATAATTTGATTAATTATGGTAAATTTATATGACATATTGAACTAAGCTTCAAAAATGATAGTTTTGAAGAACATATATCACAAATCCATGCTCATATATATAGATAGATAGATAGATAGATAGATAGATAGATAGATAAATGATAACTGGTTGAAAAATGCAATAATATAATGTGGTTATGGATGTATAGTAAGTACTAAGTGTCATTATCTGATTCATAGACAATAAACCTTCATTATTTGTTATAAAAAATAAAGTAACTTTTTTAAATAATACATTAGGCAAGAGGAATTATTGCATAGGTAACTTAAACTCAACTGATACATAAATAATTACAAAGTCTAACCTAAAAGCAAAAAGAAAATATTTTATATATACCAAGGTATTATTTTCCTAGGATTTCATGTATTTATTTTTGTACTAAGAATATACTTAGGTATACTTCAGAGAAAACATAAGTGTTCAAATGATTAGATATATAATTCCATATTCATAAATATTTATTAACCATTATAATTAGAAACTGTATTATGAATTAACCCCACAAAACAATAAAATATATACAACTCACTTTATTTAATGCAAAGGAAGTCATCTCACAGACGCATATGGGAAACATACAGATTAATCTTCATATCTATATTTCTTTTTATTTAGTCAACCTTTATTTTGTTTTATACACTTATCTAGTCATTAGATTTACAGCGATGGAAAGGAGATCTAGAGGCCTAATTTGTAGAAGGAGATTCAGACAATGAGCTCATAAATATACTTAATATCTTCCACTTTGCAAAAGATACCATAAAATAATAAATCAGTATAAGGAGACAAAAAATGACATACATAGGTGAGGTGGGGTCAAGACATGTGAGATGCAGTAGTCAAGAATGGCTCCTTCGAAGAGTTGGTAATAGCTGAAAATAAGATGAAAATACTTGTCTTAGTTTTCAATGACCAGTAAAGCAATGATAAGCTTGGCTAATGAAAAACAAAATAACCACAATATATACATTTATTAGTGCAGCGGGGAGAAGTGGAGTCACACCACAGATTCGAAACACTTTTTAAATTAGGAAAATATAGTTGTCGAGGTAGTGGTGAAAGTTTCTTTCTTTTTTTAAATAAATTTATTTATTTAAATTAGATTCAAGTATACAGTACATTAGTTAGACATCTGTATTGTTCATAAAATGATCCCCCCAATTGCTCCCTCCCTCCCCTGGCCCTCCACTTAGCCATCATATTAATGCTGACTGCATTCCCTGTGCTGTGCTCCCCATCCCCGTGCCCAACTATCAACTACTAATTTGTACTGCTTTAACCCTTTGCCCCATTCTCCCTGACCCCTAAACTCCCTCCCCTCCATCCGTCACCAAATTGTCCACTGTATTTGTGAGTCTGTTTTTGATTAGTTTGTTCTTTTTGTCCTTAGATTCCACATATAAGTGAAATTATATGGTATTATCTTTCTCTGTCTGACTTATTTCACTCAGCATAATAACCTCTAGGTCCATCCATCCATGTCATTGCAAATGGTAGGATTTCATTTTTTTTTAAATGGCTGAGTAATATTCCATTGTATATAAAAACCATAACTTCTTTATCCAATCATCTGTTGATGGGCATTTAGGTTGCTTCCATATCTTGGCTGAAAGTTTCTTGAACGTTCTCTCTAGAGGAATTTTCTTGGACGCTTTCCTTTGTGTTCCTTGTCTCCACACTCGGAGCTGTTCTGCACTTTCCATTATTCTTCATGGCTTCCCCTGAAATGGATATTGGGGATGATGTTTTCTCTTAAGACTGTTTATGAGTATTCAGGTTTTACTAATTCTCTACTTTTTAGACAGATGTTTTGTTTTTGTTGTTTTTGGCTATACAATTGCTTGAAAATGTGGTAGGCTTCGAATATGCTTATTTATTGTCAATTCTGAGAACCAGGTAACCACATGCAAAGGTTTTATCTAAGCATATGTGTCAGGCCTTCTGTATTTCCTTTTTTCTTTTCCTCCAAGCCATTTTTTTTCAATTTAATGGCATTTTCATAAACCATCTGGAAGGCCACATTCTTAATCTGAAGTTTGACACGAGGCTGCTTTACTTTTTCTAACTAAGATATTTTGAAAGTTGTGGTTTTCCAAACCCTGTTTTTTAATGTTGTTGCTGTCATGGTTATTAGTATGATTTTTTTCTTTAGGGTCTAGAACCAGTCAGATTTTTCAATCTGAAATGCCTTTGACCTTTAAAGTCCTTCTATTCCTTCTCTGCATTTAAAAAAATATATATTATTTCTTGAACTGACTTATTCATTATAATACTTTGCTTAAGTATCCAATAATAGCCAAACACATTAAGACACTAATCTTTCCAAACATTTCTCCTAGAGATACAGTCTCAGTAAATATCATTTGCCTTGACATCATCACAAGAGACAGTTTTGTCAATATTTGCTAAAGCATAGGAAGCATCTCCATCCTCCAGAATGTCAAACCAGTGACACTAATGTGCAAGGAAGAACCTCAAAGTTAGTATTTGTTCCCATATTAATAAAGTTACAGTAGTTCTTTCATATATACATTTTAAAAACTCAGTGGCTTTACTCTTCAAAAGTCATGACTGGGATCAGTGCCATTATGAGTCATGAGAGAGCTTGCTTCCTTTCTTTGCTGTCTGAAATGTAAAGATACAACAAGAAGTCTGCAGTCTGCAACCTGAAAGTGGACTCTCACCAGAACTCAACCATTCTGGCACCCTGAACTCAGACTTCCAGCCTTTAGAGCTATGAAAAATACATTTCTTTTGCTTATAAGCCGCCCAGTCTGTAGCATTCTATTACAACAGCCTAAACTAAGACAGCAAGCTAGACGTTAATTTTTAAAGGAATTAAAACATCACCGGAAGTGATGAACTAGAAGTAGAAAGTTGTTTACAAGAACATTTATTGGCATTTGATGAACTACTTTTTCTTAATATGTAAATGTGGGAGGGAAATGAGTATCTCCAGTGTTCCAAACTGGTATCTATGAATGACAAGTTCTGCTTAATTCTAGAACTTTTTTTTTTCTGAGTAAGGTATGCCAAATTACTGCCTCATTCTCTAATCTCTTTCAGATATGGAATTCAGTTTATTTATCTAAAATAATTTTAAAATGTTTACAGGTAGTTTTTTTTTAAATATTATTTCAGATGCTGCCCACAAAGTATAAAGCTGGAAAGAGCATGAGTCCCATTCTAACAGAAGAAGAAAAGAAGAAAAAAAGAAAAAGCTGGATCAATTATAAAATCATAACTTTTCTGGAATCCATCAGAATTGAGGTTATTGCACAAAAAAGTAGCTTGAAATCTAAGAAAATATGAGTTTGTTTCAAGAGAAGTTGGGATGTGAGTACTGACCTACAGTGGTAGAGCAGAGTAGAAAGAGATGTGGATACCATGAAAGTAGGTATTAAGTTATAAGATTTTATCTAAATTGTATAACAAATGGCTAAAGCTAAGTGTATGCTGGAAATGTGTATAGAAACCTTGGAAGCTGCAGATGCAAGTGGAGTTTGCTCTCACACACAGGTTTCTCTCCATGGCTACCCACCATACAGTCACTGGTATGGGAGATAGATGAGAGGTATCTAACCTCTTTGGGGACTTGGGCTGTGGTGAAAGATACATAGAGACCTAACTGAGCCTTTGCTTCCCATGAAACAAACACTTTAAGCTGCTGGAGGAGAGGTAGGAAACCTGTAGCCCTATGGAGCAGGTCAAAATCTATTGTAGCTGGAGAAAATGGGAAAAAATAATAATGAAATTTTTACTCAATAAGAAGAAGTAGGACAGTCCTAGGCCCAAAAATCTATTTTATTATCATAAAAAAAGCTTCTACCACCAAGAGGAGAGCAAGATACCCTATCTCCAAAAAGACCCAACGAAGATGTTGAGATGGTTGCAAAGGGATGACAGGAAAGATCACTGAAAGATACACACCTTGGATAACCCAGCACACAAGGCCCACCTATGCTGGAGAAGGAAAACACAAAAGAAAGCATCCTCAGTCCCTAAAATATACTGAATAAAAGCAGTAGGAGTTAAAAGTAAGGATGGGCATGAGAGTAGAGAGAGAACACCTCTAGCACAATTGTCACAGAGTAAAGATTGAAAACAGAATGGATCAAGAACAGTGAATAAAACTCTCTGGTGTCCCAGCTTCCACCTAAAGCACTAGGTAATGCACAGGAATTTGAAACCTATTGTACACTGAAAATAACAACAACAACAAGAACATCCAAACCCATCTCAGCACACGATGAGAAAGAATCAAACTCCCATACTAACAGCAAACAGAAGAATAAGCAGGCACACTTTGGGGGTTAAATATAGTTTGCCTCAGACTCTGCTATGCTAACATTCTAACATTCAATCAAAATGATGTGAAACATTCAATCAAAAGTACAAAATAAAATTTTAAAGGAGCAATAAATAACAATTCATTATTAAGGGTAAACTGAATTAATAGAACCAGATTCACCAATGATACAGATTTTGAAATCATCAGAAAATTTCAAGTAATTACAGGTTTATAATTAAAGATCTACTGTAAAAAGATGAACCACATGCATGAATTGATGGGGAATTTTAGAAGAGAAAATAGCTTGAACTTGAATTTAGGTCGACAAAAATTACTGATACTGAATAGATGTTCATCTAATTTATTAATTTGTTGTTTGTTTATTGGTTTGTTGTCATCAATTTTATTTATTTCTCTTCTAACTTTTATTATTTCATTTTTTAGGCCTAAATTATCCTTATTTCTTGGTTTCCTATAGTAGAAACTTAAGTTATTTATTGTAGATCATTTTTTCTAATATAATTATTTAATGTTATAATTTCCTTCTAAGCACTAATTTCACTGCATTCAACACTTTTTGATAAGTTGTATTTTCATTTCGTTTAGTTCAAAATACTTGAACCCTTGACATTTCTCTGACCCATGTGTTATTCAGAAATATGCTATTTAAATTTACACATAATTGGGGATATTCTTGAAATATGCAATTGGTTCCTAGTTTAATTTTATTGTGGTATGAGAACATACTTTATACTATTTGTGTTCTTTTGAATTTGTTAAAGTGCTTTTTATAGCCCTGAATGTGTTTTATTTTGATGAATTGTCCACATGAGCTTGAGAATAACATGTATTTGGCTGTTGTTGGATGGAGTATTCTATAAATGTTGATAAGACCAATTAGATTGATAATGTTCAGGTCGACCTTAGCTTTTGTCCATTCTGTTGGTCTATCTTTTCTCTTGATATTTTTTCATCATTTAGTCTTTTATCTTTTAATGCCTGTTATTTTCGTTAATTGAAAGCTGGTTATTGCATATTAAACATTTTAGAGGCTCTGGGTGATGTTAAATTCTCCAGACATGGCTTAATTTCCTTTTCACAAGCAATTAGATATTAGAATTATCTCACAGGACCAAACAAAGATTGAGAAGATTTGAAGCACATTATAAATATTTTAAGGACCATTTCACTTCATCTCTGTCCTTATATTCAGTGTATATTTTCATATCTCAATGGAAAGAAGCCCAGGTAATTTTTTTGTTTGTTTGTTTTACAGTCAAGACCCTTCTTCCTTGATGGCACTTCAATTACAATTTATTTTTGTTGTTGTTTCCTCAGCTTTATGAGATTTATAAGATAGCTTCATTGTGGCCTGTTAGTAGCTACTTTTCTCTTGGTTTTTGGTTCTCAAGCTCCTGAACAGCTTAGAATTTATAAAAGCCTCACAGCAAAAACCTAACATTCACTTTTTTTGTTTCCCCCTTTCTCCAGGATTTTGTTACCTTAAGTTCTTCCTGATCTCCTGAAGTGCAGTTTTTTGTCTTCCCAGCATCATCACACTGCTGAACGTTCTAGGCCAGTGATTTCTTCTTGGCCTTCATACCATGAGTCATTTTTATAGCAAATGTCACTAAATAAGGAAATAGAGGATGAGGGTTACTTCATCCTAAAACATTTCACTTTTTTCAAAAGTTTTGCTCCCTTTTATCTCCAAATAGATATTTTTAAATATAGTACTTCATTGTTTTTTATTGTTAGAAAAATATACATGATGTAATAGTTATTATTTTAATCATTCACAATGTGCAATATGGTGGAATAAAATGCATTCAAAATGTTGTGTAGCTATATCACCACTGTCTATACATAAAAATTTTTATCATCCCATGAAAATCTCTGTACCCATTAAACAATAACTCCAACTTTCCCAACTCCCCAGACACTGTAACCTCTATTCTACTTTCCATCTCAAAGAATTTTCATATTCAAGTGAAATTATATAACTGTTCATCTGTGTCTGGCTTATTTCACTAAGTATAATTTTTTCAAGGTCTATCCATGTTGTAGCATATATCAAAATGGTATTCCTTTTTATGAATAAATAACTTTTCATTGTATGTATTGTCAAAGATGAACACAGCTGGGCCTTAGTCGAAGTACTGACAATGGATTCTATTCAGTAACTATTGGCAGTTGGGGAAAGAGCTGAGCTCAATTACAATATGCACAGAGGTGACTAGATGTGTAAAGGTAGAATGAAGGAGGAAAGAGAAAAGGGGATCAGCAGAGTCAGAGAGTGAAAAAATACAAAGAGTTGGTCAGTGTAAGTGTGTTTACGCCAGCTGTGTTTGTGAGCCAGCAGTTACCGAAGTTAGGATTCTATCCTTCCAGAGACTGGGAGAGGGAGGCTCTATCCTTCCTGATGATTCGATTTCTAGGGGATGGCTCTTAGGTCCTTGAGACAGACACTTCTGAGTTGTAAGAAATACATATTCGTAGTTGTAAGCCCCATTTAATAAACGTTCACTGAAAGAGAGGTCAGGGACGTATTGTGAAGTGTTGGTTGGTCAATTCTTTTGGCAGCACTGAGCTTTCTCAGACAGTCATTTTGGTGGCAGGATGGGGTCAGTGAGGGGTTGGGGTCATCTTAGAGAAATGGCCTCCTGCTGCTAGAAGCCATGCCAAAGTTTGGTCAAGTTTCTTAGGGCAGTGGTTTAGATGAAGTTATGTGCCAAAAGTTCTACAATTCTCATATATGCAGCATTTCATTATCCATTCATCTGTTGATGGACAATTAGATTGTTTTCACCTTTTGGCGATTGTAATTCATATTGTTGAGCATTAGTGTACAAATATCTGTTCAAGTCCCTGCTTTCAGTTCTTGCTGTATACCTAGGAGCAGAATTGCTGGCTTATATGATAGTTTCATGTTTAACCTTTTGAGAAATAACCAGATTGTTTTTCAAAGTGTCTGTACCACTTAACATTCCATAAGCAGTACATACAGTTTCCAAATTCTTCATAACTTTCCCAATACATTTTATTTTCTATTTTTTTCTCTCTAATACAGCCATCCTAGTAGATGTAAAGTGGTATCTCCTGGTTCTGGTTTGCATTTCCCTAATGACTAATGATGTTGAGCATCTTTTCATGTGCATATTGGCCATTTGTATATCTTCTTTGGAGAAATGTCTACTTGAGTCCTTTGCCTTTTTGTAAACTAAATGTTTTACACTCTTTAATCATAAAGGACAAATTGCCTGAGACATTTTCATCTCCTGTTTCTTTTTCTTCATTTTCTCATTTTCCCTTCCTTTACAGTATAGTTTGTCCATATTATCTCATTTTTGTTTATACAATGGGTGATGCTACATGTTTAACAGCCAGTTCTCTGGGAAAAAAAATATGTGTGCATGTGTTCTCAAGAAAACTTTTAAAATGTTTTGGTCAAACCTCTGTGTCATGGATGCAACTGGCTGATGAGAATTGTTTTGACATGAAATTTGCTCGATATTTTTGTTTAATTGATCAAGACAATGCGATGATGACATATTGAAAATTCAAAAGTTTGCCAATGCTATGTTTGGCTTTTTTTTTGCTGAAATAGATGAATAGTATTTTTTAATACTGGAAGAACATTACTTTAATTTTTTGTTCTAATTGTAATGTAATAGCTACAGACATGACATAAACAATATTTTTCATTGCTTTCTAACATCTAGAAAACCAAAAAAAAGCAAAAAATTGAACTCTGATTTGTACCATTTGTCTATTTTCATGGCTTAAATACTCTCGCGTGAATCTCTTGGGAGCTACCAACTTAACATCATTTGGAGTTAAGAAACAATGTGTAGTAGCAGATACTGAATATTGTTACTACATAGCTGGAAGAGATATAATCTCAAGTCAAGGGGCAATAGTAGAATATATTAGAAAAATTAGAAAGTAATGAGTTCCAAGTGCTTATTATCTTTGTTTTTAACATAATATAATTAGTATAAATAGATTTAATCATGGCTGCATTTAACAACTGGATCGAGCCAGCTGGTATGACTTGGTTTCTTCCCAGAATTATTTGTATACTAATACCTAATCTCAGGGCCTGATCTTTATCAGCAAACATGTGCTTTTGTGACACAGAATTGAGGACACATCGAGTTTTAAAAATCCATTTTTGTTTGCATGCTTGTTAATTTTTCAAATAAGAGAGTTCCCTAAAAGGATATGAGCATGTGAGTTCCCTCTTACTTCAGCTGTTCTTGGTCAGTGAAAAAATACACCAGGAATTTTAGTAATTCTTCTGGAACCATTTATTTTGAAGAAAAAATCTTAATGTATTTAATTGATTATTATGGATTTATTACACTGGTTAAATATTTATACATTAAGAAAAGATAACATAATTTCTTGGTAAAAATATATATATACATGTTCCCATACCCAGCCCGAGGCTTTGCAGTATTACTCAATGAATATTTTGATAAAAGAATGAATTAATACACTTAGTCCTGGATATTTGTTTTGGATTTCCAATATTTAAAATAAAACACCTAATTTAGATTGCCAAAAAGTCATCTAGGTTTGAAATAAAGAAAATAAATGGCACTCACAAAAAAAACACAAGGCATATGGTAAATTAAAGAAAAAAATTCTTTATGTAGTGTATGCCATTCTCAATCCAATTTCACCTTAATTTACTGCTTTTCACTGTTAAAAAATATTTTTAGACACTTTCTACATCACCTTTGTTGTTATGTTGTTTTATTCCCAGGAAGTTTGTGCATATAAAAAAACACATTTATTTTCTCATAAGAATGGCCAAAATAACAGAGATGGTACACTATATATTATAATAATGTGTCACATCAGTGCTGCAGGGAGTCCTTGAACACATGCTGCCCATATGCCCAATGATTTTACTCTGTGCAAATTCTCCCAAATGACTGACTGACTAAATAAATTCTCTCAAGACACATCTCATCATAATGCTGATCAGCTATGGTTCATTTATTGTTATATAATTGCAAAGGATGTTTATCCTTTCTTGCCCTTTTGTGCTACACAAGCTGTTGTAATGTTCTGGGTCAGAGATAGGATGAAACCGTGACAAAGCTCTTTTGCAAGTATTCTATAATTTAGAAGTTAGCAAAAACGCAAGCAGAAAAAAAAATGTGTCTCCTGTTTTATAAATCTTAAAGCTGATATATAAATATAATATAGTAAAATTATAAAGAGTGATTTAAGTTTGTCAAAATGTCATGAATGAGTCCTTCCTTTGTCTTCTTTTATAATTATACTTAAATTTTCTATGAATTAAAGACATGAAAGTACTTTAGAAACTTCCAACATGTTGCCCTCGTTTAAGAATCGGACAGGCTGAGAATTTAGAGACTATGAACAAATTTAATAAGGTTACATAGATTATAAACACATTACAACTGAATGCCACGTCCTCAAATAAGAATTTTGAGATGTTTCATCTGGCCCCCAAAAAAAAGTCTCTTGTAAAATTGGAGTGAAAGATATATCTTTGCCTGCGTAACATTTTAGAGACAGACTGTAAGTCATGATTGCTAAAACTGCCAGTTGTTTCTCATATTTTCTGGTATAATTATGTTTAATACAAAGATAATTCAGTTTTTATTTGGGGGGATTGTTATCAGTTATAAAGAGATAATAAGTATCTTGGAGACAAGCAAATTTTTAGTCCCTATTCAAAGACAGGACAGCTACTTCACCTACCATATTTGGTGCCTTGTCATAAAGTAGAAGAAGAAACCCCTGACACCTCAGAGTCCAGGATAACCTTGGCTTATCATTATCAGTAGACCAGGCCAACATCTAAGTATAGACCCAACTTGGAAGAATGCAGATAAGATGGAATTTTATTTTGTCTAATTTATGTTAAATTTATACTTTATAAAATCTTTCTGGTCCCTTAATGTTTTTGGTAAATTTTATAATTTTAGTTTACATTTTTTAAATTAAAAGTCTATCTTTTATCATTGCTTTACTTTTTTTTTTTTCCTCATTCACTGTGCAATGGAAAGATATTATCTCCAAGTACTTAAAGTGAGAATGATGTGTGACTTCCAATCTCTTCTTTCCTTTTCAAGGTCTTACTATTCTCCTGAGAAACTTGAAAAAAAAAGGGGGGTAAATAAAACAGAGCAAACATTGATTTAATAAGCTTGCCATGGCTGAGACATTCTTGGTTGTTCCTGATAATATGGCTTACCTTAGCCATCTGTTCACTGTGGGTATCAGACATCTCTACACGTTGGCTCTCAAGCAGGGTATGTGTATTGGTTATTAAGAAATTTGTAGGGCTTTCAAGTAGCACAATTAACTAATGTTGGACATTTGTCACCAACTGGACGATTTCTTCCACCTCAGATTGTGTCTCAAGAAGTTTTTCCTAGAATCTTTAGCTGGTATTATGACCTCTTCCTATGGGTCACATTCTTGAATTAGCAATAGGTCTCAAGATCACGCACTTTGCAATGTAGAAGGCATATCTTTGACATGCACAGTGGTAACATTGCAAGGCATTTTATTGTCAGTACTTTTCACTGTTAAAAAAAATTTTATCTGTGTGTGTGTGGGGGGGTGTGGGTGTGTAGGCACTTTCCACATCACCTTTTTTGTTATGTTGTTTTATTTCAAGGAAATTTGTGTATTTAAAAAACACTACCATTCACCACTACAGAAACTCTCCAGTTTTCCTTCTCGTTATTCAAGTAAATTTGAGCCATATTATGCAGCTCATTAAGTCCACTGCTTAATCAAAATTTTATAGATGAATGAAATATTGTTTCCTTTTTTTCATATATTGCAAATGATTACCTTGAAGGTGCTTTTGTAAGCTGTCATTGCTGGATTGTGAGGAAGTTCTTCACCATATTCTGATGAATTTCTTCTTTTACTCACTGTTTTTGTATAGCAAATTGATTGCAATAACTCATTATAAATTGATACATATACATTATATGTTCATACTTCCTTGTCATTTAGGTTGTTAGTATATTATTTACTTTTTATTTTATAGTATTGTATACCAAACAGGAATATTAAATGTGTATCATTAAAATTTTTAATGTTTTGTTTTGGTTTTTAATATAGGAATCATTGTGATACATTTCTTCTCAGTATCAGACTAAAAATCATTTAATTATGTTTCCTTTTGTCAATTTAATGGTAATTAATTTAATTTTGGTTAATATATCTTGAAATACAAATATCAATAACAAATTTATATTCTTTTTCATACTTTTTAACATTAAAATTATGATTGTAACAGATGCAAAAATCCTAAACAAAATACTAGCAAATCGAATACTACAATGCAGTTAAAAGATTATACATTGTGTTCAAATGGGGTTCATTCCAGAGGCATAAGCATGGCTCAACATATGCAAATCAACCTATGTGATATACCACAAAAACAAAATAAAGGATAAAAATCACATGATCATATCCATAGGTGTAGAAAAAACATTCGACAAGATATAGTGTTGATTTATGATTAAAACACTAAATAAAATGGACATAGAAGTAAAGTACCTCAACGTAAAAAGGGCATATACAACAAACCCTTACCTAATGTCACGCTTAATGGTGAAAAACACACACCTTTCCTCTAAGATCAGGAATAAGACATGGATGCCCACTCTCAGCACTCTTATTCAATATAGTACTGGAGGCCCTAGGTAGAGCAATCAGGTAAGAGAAAAAAAGCATCCAAATTGGGAATGAAGGAATACAATTGTCACTTTTTGAAGATGGCATGATTCTCTATGTGGAAAACCCTAAAGACTCCACCAAAATATTATTAGAAGCAATAAGTAAATGCAGTAAAGTTGCAAGATACAAAATCAGTGTACAAAAATCCATTGTGGTCCTACATATTAACAATGAAATTTTACAAAAAGAAATGAAGAAAACAGTTTCTTTTGCAATTGCAACAAAAATAATAAAATACATAGGAATAAACTTACCAAAGCATGTAAAGGACCTATACACTGAAAACTGAAGACATTATTAAAAGAACTTGAAGAAAACACAAAGAAATGGAAAGATATTTCATGTTCCTGGATTGGAAGAATAGCTAAAACAGCCATATTTCACAGCTAAAATGTCCATCTTACTCAAAGCAATGTACAATGTAATCCCCATCCAAATCCCAATGGCATTTTTTAAAGAAATAGAACAAAAAAATCATCATATTTGTGTGGAAGCACAAAAGACCCCAAGTAGCCAAAGCAATCTTGAGAAAAAAGAACAAGGCTAGAGGTGTCACAATCCCTGACTTCAATTTATACTACAAAGTGACATTAATCAAAACAGCATGGTATAGGCAGAAAAAGAGTCACACAGATCAATGGAACAGAATTGAGAGCCCAGAAATAAAACTACATATATACAGGCAAATAATTTTCAACAAAGAAATGAAAAACATACAAAGAACCAAGAAAATCTCTTTAATAAATGGTACTGGGAAAACTCGAAAGCCACCTGCAAACGATTGAAACTAGATTGCTGCTCTCACCATACACCAAAATTAACTCAAAATGGATCAAAGACCTGAAACAAATTAAACAGAGGAAAACATAGACACTAAACTCATGGACCTTGGTTTTAGAGAAAATTTTATGAATTTGACCTCAAAGACAATGGAAATAAAAGCAAAAATAAATGAATGAGATTATATTAAACTAAACAGCTTTTTTACATCAAAAGAACCATCAACAAAACAAAGAAGCAATCAACCAAATGGAAGAAGATATTGGCAAACAACACTTCTGATAAGGGGCTAATATCCAAAACATATAAAGAACTCATACAACTTAACAACAAAAAAACAAACAATCCAATTAAAAAATGGGCAGAGGACCTGAACAGACGCTTCTCCCAAGAAAACATGCAAACGGCCAACAAACATATGAAAAGATGCTCAACTTCACTAGCTATTAGGGAAATGTAAGTCAAAACCACAATGAGATACCACCTCACACCTCTTAGAATAGCTATTATAAGCAAGACAAGAAGTAAGTGTTGGAGAGGTTGTGGGGAAAAAAGAATCCTCATACACTACTGATGGGAATGTAAATTGGTGCAGCCACTATGGAAATGGAGGCTCCTCAAAAATTTAATAATAGAATTACCATGTGACCCAGCACTTCCTCTTCTGGGTATCTACCCCCAAAATTGGAAAACATATATGTAGCCAGGTGTCATGTTTCCCTTCCTGGCACTTCTGAAACTTTGAAATGTGAAGCTAACACCAGTTACAATGCCCTTTAAATATTGTGAAATAATAGATTTTTAAATATAAAAATGTTTAAATGAAAAAAAAATGGATAGAGTTATATAAATATCAAATTCCCAAAGTTTTTCTTTGCGTGAAACACAAGAACAAATCTTAAACATATTTTTTTTCCTAAGTGGACATGTGCGCATGTAGTGTGTGCTTATTTTCTTATTAATTTTCTCTGTTTTCCTAGAGTTTCACTGTTTTGTAGAATTCTGAAAATGGCAAGATTATACTGTTTATACAATTTCATCCTACTTTTTTTTTTTGTCAGTGCTGCTTTGACTTTCAACACTATCATAGTGAATAAATCTTTCAGAATTATAAATCGTTCCTATGATCATGTTGGAATTCATATCTTCTTAAAATTCAACAGTGTCTGAGCTCCCAAGTGCTTGCTAACATTCTACTCTATCTGAACCACACATTTCTCTATATGTCAATGAGATGACAGCATTCTTGTCATTTTCTTGACAATTGCTATGTAGCCTCTATTTTCTCCACTCACTGTTATTACTTAGAGTCAGTTACTATCCTCTCTGGGTCTGGTTCGTAAATCTTTTACCACTGACTCTTTCTCCAATGCACCTCCTATTTTGAAACAGGTATCATAGGGGGGAAAGTATGTGCTCATGTATACACGTGATATGTCCTAATCCCTCCGCCTCACTACAAACCACTTAACCTCTTTCAGTACAGTGAGCAGAAGCTGAATCGACATCCTAGAATGTTTTGTCATTTGTTGTCTTGGTGACCAGCTCAATTTCCATGATGTTTTATCGATGTCCATTATCTTTATTCTTTAAGTAATCTTTTTTTACATGCCCTCAGCTACAGATGAGATTGAAAAGTTTACATTTGATTGTAAATCAAAATTATAGACATGCGACTATAAGACAGATTTCCAATGGGTAGGGGAATTGGTACAGGAAATGAAGTGTATGGAAACCTTAATTTATATACCTACAAATCTAAGGACTGGTGTTAGGTATATTTTTTTGTCCTCATCCTCCTTCTCTTTCATTTCAGGCATTTCACTCCTATCTAAAACAAATTTTTCCACTTGAGTTTAGGAAAAAAAACCTCATGCGTTTTTTCTATGATTGTCAACTACCCCATTTTAATATTTTCCTCTCAACATATTTCCCTTATCAAATATGAATGTGTCAAAAAGAACTATCTCAGCTTCTTGTTCTTCTCTATCTAATGAATCACTTTCTTTCCCACCTTAGGCAGACAGTAGACATAATAGTATGTAACTACACCCCTTTTCCATCTTCAGTATCTAATATTTTATTTATTCCTATAAACATTATAATCTGATTTCTTTCACCAAGAGCACATAGCATGAAATGCTTGTCATCAACCTACTTAGACCTTGTTGCTATAGTCCTTTTTAGCCATTTGTCATTATAGGCCAGCCATTCCCCCACTGAAATGTTATATATATATGTATATATATATATATATATATACATATATATATAACATAATATATAACCAATATATATATGTTATTACATGTATATTATCACCCATTTATTTATTGCATTTTCAATTTAGAGTACTTGTACTTTAATATTTTTTTAAATATTAGAGATATTGTGAGATAAATACTACCATTTCTATATTGACATTTTTAATGACCTCACCATTTATTACAGTCAAAAATATGAATTGTCTGTCCAAATTCATCATGATATAACTGTATCTCAACATATCTATGGCTACTATGAATTACATTACTTTGGAAATCATAAAATGCTGAACAGTTTATTTTCAAGGTATGCATGTAGAATAAGTAGAGGGAATGGTCTTTATACCCCACGCCACAAGGAGAGTGAATTTAAATTGAAATATATTCACAGAAGAAAGGGAAAATAAAAAGAATAGACACCTTATGAAGGACACCAAAACTATGTTTTATATAAGTAGTTTTTGTCTAATTTATTAGTGCACTCTTAAATCTTTTATAGATGAAGTGAGTTTGTGTTAATGTTGCATAAAGATATTGTACTAATATGTTTCTGAATTCTCCCTATAGTTACATCATTTCAAAACACAAATTATAAATAGGAAATAAAGAAGTCAAATTGTCACTATTTGAGGATGACATGATTCCCTATATAGAAATCCCTAAAGACTCCACAATAAGCAAATACAGTAAAATTTCTCGATACAAAATTGCTGTTGAAAAATCCATAGCATTTCTATACTGTAATAATGAAGTGTCAGAAAAAGAAGTGGAAAAAATAATTCCTTTTGCAATTGCAACAAAAAGAATAAAATACCTAGGAATAAATCTAACGAAACATGTGAAGGACCTATATAATGAAAACTATAAGACCTTATTAAAAGAAATAGAAGAAGATACAAAGAAATAAAAAGATATTTCATGTTCTTGGATTGGAAGAATCAACATAGTTAAAATGACCTTATTATCTAAAGCATTATACAGATTTAATACAATCCCCATCAAAAATCTTAACAGCAGTTTTTAAAGAAGTAGAACAAAAAATCATCAGATTTGCATGGGAGCACAAAAGACCCCAAATTGCCAAAGTCATGCTGAGAAAAAAGAACAAGACTGGAGGCATCACTATGCCCAATTTCAAATTATACTACAAAGCCACAGTAATCAAAATGGGCAAATAATTTCGACAAAAAAAAATATATGTGTGTGTGTGTGTATATATATATATATATATATATATATATATATATATGCACACACACACATACATACAGTGGGAAAAGGAAAGCCTCTTCAATAAATGGTGCTGGTAAAACTGGAAAGCTACCTGCAAAAGAATGAAACTAGACTGTTGTCTATCACCACATGCCAAAATTAACTCAAACTGGATTAAGGACCTGAATAATATACCTGAAACAATAAAGTGCATAGAAGAAAACAGAAACTGAATTCATGGACGTTGCTACTTAAAGAGGATTTTATGAATTTGACTTCAAAGACAAGGGAAATAAAATCGAAAATAAATAAATGAGATTACATCAAATTAAAAATCTTCTGCGTAGCATAGAAATCATCAACAAGGTAAAGAGACAACTATCCGAATGGGAAAACATATTGGCAAGCAAAACCTCAGATAAAGGTCTAATATCCAAAATATACAAAGAACACATACAACTCAGTAACAACTGAAAACAAATAATTCAGTCAAAAAATAGGCAGAGGACCTGAACAGACATTTCTCTTAGGAAGACATACAAATGGCCAAAAAAATATGAAAAGATGCTCATCATTGCTAGTTGTTAAGGAAACGCAAATCAAAACCACAATGAGATACCATCTTGCACCTGTCAGAATAGCTATAATCAACAGGACAAGAAATAACAAATGTCGGAGAGCATGCAGAGCAAAAGGAACCCTCATACACTGCTGGTGGAACTGCAAATTGGTACAGCCACTATGGAAAACAGTATGGAGTTTCCTCAAATAAATGAGAATTGATCTACTATGTGATCCAGCAATCCCTATACTGGGTATTTACCCCACAGACTTGAAAACTCATATCGCAAAAGATATTTGCACACCAATGTTCATAGCAGCATTATTCACAGTGGCTAGGACATGGAAGCAACTAAAGTATCCTACAATAGATGATTGGCTAAAAAAGCTGTGGTACATATACACAATGGAATATTACTCAGCCATAAGAAGAGATGAAATACAGCCATTTGCAACAACATGAATGGACCTCGAAATAATCATGCTAAGTGAAATAAGCCAGAGAGAAAAGTTGAAAACCACATGAAATCACTTATATGTAAGCTATAAACCTACAAACAACAAACGAACAGGACAAACAGAGACGTGTGGACATGGACAATTGACTAGTGGTTACTAGAGGGTAGGGCAAGGGGGGAGGGGGAAGTTAGATAGGGTAAAAGGAGTTAAATATGTGATGACAGAAGGAAATTTGACTATGGGAGGGGAACAAAAAATAAATAAATAACATTTAAAATAAAATAAATAAAATAAAATGTATCCTATGAAAAGGAAAAAAAAAAACACAAAGGGTAACAAGTATTATTAAGGCGTGTGGAAAATCACTCCTTCTCCTTTGAGCCCCTCAATGTTTCTCCTAGATGTTAGCGTCATTCTTCTCAAGGCATTTAAGTTTATTGCAACTCCAAAAGCTTATCTTCTGTTCACCATCTCACTTTTTTTAAAAAAAATTTTATTAGTTTCAAGTATATAGTACATTGGTTAAACATCTATATAGTTAGTAAAAGTATCTTCCCATTTGCTCCCTCCCTCCACCGATTGTCCCCTGACCTAGCCAGTGTATTAATGCTAATTGCATTCCTTATTCCATGCTCCCCATCTGTGACCCTCCTTCAGTTACTAATTTGTACTTCTTTAACCCTTCATCCCATTCTCCCAGCCCTCCAAACCCCCTCCCCTCTGTCCGTCACCAATCTGTCCACTATATTTGTGAATCTGTTTTTGATTACTTTGTTCTTTTTATTCCTTAAATTCTGCATATAAGTGAAATCATATAGTGTTTATCTTTCTCTATCTGACTTAAATACCTTCTAAGTTCATCACCATCTCACTTTTCTTATTGAACAACAAGGAATAAAGAACTTAAGAAAAAAGTGCCAAACAAATTAATATGTTAAAAAGATTACATTCAGCTTAGAATTTGTATTTAATAAAGTAATTAAATGCCAGAGTTCAGAGAAACTAAAAAAAAAAAATTAAATAAAAAGTTATTGCAATAATGTAATAAAAAATGAGCTAAGGAAGGGGTCAAATGGTATAATAAGTTAATGTGAATACATAATTTGGGAACTGCTTTGTGGAAGTCATTTTTTTAATAAAAAGTTTATAAGGAGTAGTTTTCCTGTTCATTTATTTACTTTGAAAGTAAAGGTCTCTTTCCATTTTGTTTTAAAGATAAACAACTGTTAACCAACTTTTACTGTAATTCTCTTTTCCTATAAGGTTATGAAGAAATTTTTCCAATTATCCTATAGACTATGCCTAAACAAGGTTGAAGCAGAACTTTTTTATCATAATTTTCTGAAATAATTAGATAATCAGACATCAATAGGTATCATATACATTTTTAGCATCTTTATGCTTGGTCTTGTAAAAGATCATTGCATTCTCATCTTTAATATAATTTCACAACATTAGTAAATGCTATATTCATTATCTAATTTGATACTATAAGAATATGTAAAATTTTAACAAACAATAAAAGTACTGAAATATAACTCAAAATATACAGTATTTTTTTTAATATGACATCTCAGTAAAAAAAGTTTAACTCGGATATGTATTATTTCCCTAATAAAGTTTGTTGGTGAACATAAGAAAGTTACCTGAATACAAACAAAAATATAGAAAATCCATAAAATACTTGCCGATAAAAAATAAAGCTGTATATCTACTTTTTGTTTTTGTTACTCAACCTGTTTTTTTTTTTTCCTCTCTGGGGAGAAGATAGAAAAAATCAATTTGAAAGAGCAACTGAAGAAAAATGGAGCTAAATTGTGTGTATGAGTAGGTGTGTTTGTGTGTGTGTATATATGTGTAAATGCATTTACATGCACATACCTGTGTCTATTAATAGAGCTTCACTATGTAGCAGACAGTCTTAAGGAACTCTTTATCCACTTTCACTTTTAGGTCTCAGGGCTACCTAGTTGTAGGTAACTGACCTTGTTTCACATTCCAGAAAGTTAAGCTCAGAAAAGTTACTTTACTTTTCAGGATCACACAGCTAATAATGGAAATGGAAATTTGAATCCAAATTTTTATAACAAGAAATCTATTTGTTGTTTTCCTACTGCCTAATACCCTATACTATTTAGGACACTTTGGGGAGGAAAATATTCAAACTATCCATACTTAAAAATATTTTTGAAAACAATATATATTTTTCAAAAATATTGTTTTCACCATTTCTAGTTTTATTTATGTGTTTTTATCTACATTATGTAGATGTTATGTTCAATAAAAATAGAAACTATTAAGGTATCAAATATTATCTAAAAACACACTGAAAATAATTTTAAAAATTGAGGTGAGAGTTAACTTGAGTATTTGATCTTTAGTTGGTGACTTCCATGAGTTTAATCAAAATCGCTTATAATAAAAAAAATGCAACCAACATGAAATTTTCTCTGCTTTTTAGAGAAAACAGTATTTCCTCCAAGCCTCTGACTTCAAAAATATGAACAATTTTGAATCTAATCAATAATGTAAACCTTTAAAATGGCACCTTGTATTTTTCCAGAAAATAATTTAACCCATTTTCCCCTTTCCTTTAATGTCAAACATTAATCATTAAGGGAACTCAGTTAAAACCAAAATGAGATACTATTATACATATATTAGAATGCCTACACCAAAACAATGGACAATATAAAATGTTAGTAAGAAAATTGTTTGACTGAGACTATAATACTTTGCTGCTGAAAATGTAAAATTGTAAAACCACTTTGGAAAAGAGTTTGGCCTTATCTTATAAATGTAAATATTCACTTACCATAAACCCCAGCAATTCTATTCCTAGATATTTACCTAAAAGAAATACAAAATATAAATACATTCAACAAAAATGTGTATTCATATATTCAAGACATCTTCATTCATAATAATTCAAATGTGGAAACAACCCAAAACCCATCAGCTGGTGAATGGGTAAATCATAGCATAACAATGCATTTGCATACTGTCGAAAAATAAATAAGAAACTACTCAGACACGAAACAACATGACTGAATTTCAAACACATTAAGCTAAGTGCATTCAGCCAGACATGAAAGACTGCATGCTGAATGATTGCACTTACATTACATTTCAATAAAAAGGAAAAAAATAAATGAAAGAAGAGAAAGAGAGTTATGGTTTGCAGGAAGTGATGGAACTGTTCTATATCTTAGTGGCCATTGCATGGTTATATGCATATGTCAAAACTCATCAAAAATCATACTTAATATTGGTGAATTTTATTGTATATTGTACCTCAATAAATATGAATTTTGAATAGTTTATCATCTAGGGAAAAAAGCATGTTATAAAAATAATGTTAATGAAAATTTATTTACCGTTGTCTTTAGGCAAATATTTAGCCTCAGAGTGCCTCTGTGTCCTGGTTTTGAAACTATTTATACTAATAAATTCTTTTCTGTCATAGAAAATAATTAAGATGTTAATCTTAAGTGAGTGCAAATACCTTAGAACCCACTAGCTTAGTGGATCGCAAACATTTTCATTCCTAAGAATCAAAAGTAATGCACTTCTGAATAGAGGTATCTGGAATAAGAATGCAGCTATGCATGAGAACATGGGAAATGCATATGAACATGAGATGGGTGGGGCCTGGCAGCTAAGTCCTTGATAGCAACTCCTTCAGAGCCTGCAATGTATTGTCTGTGAACCAAGCATGTATAGAAAGGCAGCCTAACCCCGTGAGGCCTGCCAGGTAAAGCCTTTGTAATCGTCTACCCTGAAAAATCACACAAACCTCTCCCTGGTGTCTCAGGTGACTCTAGACAGTCTACAACAGTCTTGATAACATATCTGGAACCTTGATGGTGTCTGGGTGGTCTTCTCTCTTAGAGTGGGCTTTTATCATAGACCATCTACTACTGCAATTTAAAAGGGAATATTGTTTGAAATTTATTAGAATTAAAGATGAAGTGACTACGGCCAATGCTTCGGTATTAGTTACCTCTAGAAAGGATTATTAAAATGGCCTCCAATACAGCCTTTCATCTTTCTGTTGGCATATCACAGTCAAACTTAATCCACCAGACTGATAGTCTTAAAATTACAAATCAGTTCATGTAATCCTTTTCCTTAAATGTTAGAGCTATTTTTTATTTCACGTAGAAGAATAAGCGAACTCATTACTCATTACTACTCCCTATAAAGTCTTAAAGGAACAAGACCCTCCTTATCTATTTGTTTTTTCTTCTTACTTATTATGGAGATACATTGGTTCTTGTTTCTACTTTTTAAAAATAACAATGATTTTTTCAGTGTAATTTTCTCAGAGAGGCATTACATGATCATTGTTACTCTGCTACTCCATGTAATTTGAATTATTCTAAAACATACTGTCCTGTTCTATTTTCTTTATAAAGCTTCATGAAAAAATATTAGTTAAATATGTATGCCTCGATCACATGAGATTGTAAATTTTCTGATAGAGGGAAACTTGTCTCTAACCTGCCTGACAATAGACTGCAAGTTATATTGCTGCTTCTCTGAGAGTCGGATATTTATGATTTGACATGTTACTTTATATGTGAGGGTTAATGCCTTACCTAGCTCTTATTTTAATGCATTTGAAAACATATTTTCTATTCATAATCAATGCAATTGTTCATCTTGAAATCTTTGCCTGTAATAAAACTTTGGAAAAGTTTTTATGTATGTCTTTGACCATATTGAAACTTAAATGACTTTTATAAACTGTTATTTAATATTTTACACTTCTTTGTTTTGTTTATATTTTATACTGGATAAAATTACATGCATTTTTGTTTCTGAGTATTTTATTAACTCTCACCTCTCAAATGCGAATGAATTTTTTCCATTCACAAATTTTAAAGTATAAAGAAAAAAAGTATTGAAATAGAATGAATAATTCTTAATTGTGCTTAAGCTATATGCCAGTTTCCAGGACAATAATAATACAGATTAATAGTTCATCTAGGAGGAATTCATGAGTATGAAACAAAAATTTGCTGAAGTAAACTAATGCTAAATAAAATTAAATGGAGCCTAGACCATAAAATTAGATACCAGGATATAATAATGATAACAGGTTCACATTGCACTTTAAAAGATGAACTAGGGAAGTGCAAATCAGGAACTCAGTCTTGAAAATATTTCTAGGACCAAATCCCCATCCAGTCAAAATGTTTATAAAGTTAGGCTAGCAGAATCCATAGCAAACAACCAAGAGGCTATAGGCAGATAAGAACTTGAGGCAAACATAAAATGAGAAAGAAAATAAAAGTTTATCTAACACCTGGGACTAAGGATAAGGAGATTAAGGAAATGAAGCTAAAAGCTTTTTATCAACACAACCAACCCTGGAAAATCAATGGACCCCAGGGAATTATCCATGTGCGTCTTTTTGTACCTGTCCTTTCTGATTCTCATACAGGGTACTATAGGGCACTTTCAATTCAAGTGGAGAATCTAGGATTTAAATGTCCTTAAAATTTTTTACTTTGCTATTCTGCATCAACAAAATATAATACACCCAAAATCTTACATACAAATACACATGTATATACATTGTATTCATGAAATAAAATAAAGTGAAGGAAATCATGACAATGATTTTTTAATTATCTAGAAGAGTGTAGAGCATAAGAAACCTTCATATAAGGCAGTGTTTTACTATTGCAAATGGCTCTGGAAGTTATCATTTTAGTCACTGAACATATAACTATAGTGATTCAAGTGTCCCTGTCAAGTAATTTTACAGCACAGCATCCTCAACATCGTTGCTTCCTTAATATAGTAACAAGTAGACAAATTTAAAAAAGGAATATTCTATGTTTGTGGTAAACTACTAGATAAAACATAACTATACCTAGACAAAAAAACAAATGGTTTCTCATGGTTATGGGCCCTTACAAGATATCTTTTAAAAAGCATATGTGAAGTGTACAGTACCCTTTAAAGTTAATATAATTGTGTCTACTTTCTAAATCATACTAAAAAAAGAGTATAATGCATACATTTTAGAAAATTCCAAGACCTATCATCTGCTGTCCATAGGTCCAAATTAAAGAAACCTGCATGATTTCGGAGCTCCTTCTTGTAGGCACACAAGATTACACATCTCACACACCTTAAAGTTAGACGTGTCCATATTACTTGCCTGACCACTGGAATGTTGGTAGAAGTAACCCTTGGCATTGTACAGAAGCAGCTGGAGGCCAGCGTATAATTCCCTGTGTCTACCTCTTTCCTGTTACAGAGTTTGTGCAAGGACCTGTTAAGATAAGCATCCTCTGTCTGAATCCCTGATTTAGGAAAATAAGCAGACCCTCTGATCAGAGGAAGATACTTGCATGGGAAAATAAAATGTGTTGTGATGCATCACTGAGGTTGGGGAGGAGGGCAGGTTAAAATTTCAGCATAATAGTCTATCCTGAGTTATATGCCAGACAAGACCAAATTCTCATGCTGGTCCCACGGTTTTGCATCACCATGAGATATTCTGCTATTCACTTACTGTCAAAAAGAGAAGATCAAGGTCGGCTTGGGGCCCTTTTGACAAAGCAAGGCTGTAAAAAAATCCTTTGAGGACCTGAAGCATAAAAGATAAGAGATGGGAGGAAATACAATTTTGCAATATCCAGGAAGACAAGAGTTGGTAATTATTTTCAATATGATCACTGACAACAAAATATGATTACTTACCTTCTAGCGCAAGTAACAAAAAAGGAATTAGTGCAAATATTAGATATATAAAATTTAAAAGGATGGATTCGATAAACACATACTTGTATTTATATATGTTATTATGTATCATATATAGCTGTATTAACATATTTATAGAAATATAACATACTGAAAAGTAAGTATTTATGAAGATAATTATCTTGCTTTTTGTTATAATTTAATCACAGATTGAAGCATTTGTACAGTTTTGTTGTCTTTTTTTTCTCTAAATATTGAATAAATGCGGTCATGTACAGTAGTATATATTCTTCTGTGCCTATTTCTTCGCACAGCATTTTTTATCGGCTTTACTTATGTTTTAGTGTGTAGCTGGAGTTTGATTACAGGTTATTTTTCCATTATACATGATGAGCAGTACTCATATGTATATATAACAAAATTTTATTCATTCTATTGTTGATGATATTTTCATTGTTTTAACTGGGACTATTATTAAAAAATGAACAATACTGTAAATTTCTTTTAATGTATGTGCATATGCATTTTTGAAGAATCTTATATGCATAAAATTATATCTTTCAGCTCTGTTTTTAGGATTTTCTAGAGTACTTTTGGCCATTTGCTTTCACATGATAGTTTTCAAGTTTTAAAATCCATTTCTTAAAAAAAAAGAAACGATGACATTTAATAAGATTACATATAATCCTCAATTGTAATGAGTTGACATGCTTACAGTATCTCTCCTTTATTTAAATCTTAAATTTTTTCAATATTTCATAGATTTTCATGAAGATGCATTAGATATTTTAAATAATTCATTCCTTAAATGTATTCTGTTAAATTTATTTATGTTATTGAACTGGTGACTTTCATTTTAATTTTATTTCCTACAAATTCATTTGTCATACAAATACAAATGCTTATTTTAATAAACACCTTTTATTCAGTGACCTTGCTGCACTCATTTATTAGTTACACTATTTTGTAAATTATTTAAAATTTTTTACTTTCATATGTGAGATGACAGTTTTACTGTCTTTCAACCCTTAAACATCAGATTTTGCATGCTATTGAACGTCCATTACAATGCTGAATACTAATGATGATAGTGAGTGTCTTTGTCTTTCACTGTGAGGATAAAACTACCAATAATGTACCATTACATATACAACATTTTTTGGTATATATTTTTAATTGTATAATGAGGGCTTCCTTCTTTTTCATTATACTGGTCTTTTTCTCAAGAATGGATGACTGCATCAGTGAGATGATCATAAGCAACTCCTTGTTAATTAATGTAATGAATTACATTCATTTTCAAATTTAAACCAACTTTCCATTTCAATTTGGTTGTGATTATATGAGATTATAGCCCTGTAAATTTAATTTCTTTTAATGCTCTTATTGAGTTTTTTTTCTGTTTATATGTTTTTAAAAAATGCTTTGTTTTGTTAGAGCAGGTTTACGTTCATAGCAAAATTAAGAAGATGGTGCAGGGATTTCTTATATATTTCTTGCCCCTACACCTGCGTAGCTCCCCCTTTTAATACCATTAGTTACCATAGTGATATATTTGCTACAATTGACAAACCTATATTGATGCATCATAATCATTGTTTATATTACAATTTATCCATAGTGTTGTGCATTCTATAGATTTGGACTAAAGTATGATGCATGTATCCATCATTATGGCATCACACAGAATATTTCACTGCTCTAAAATCCTTTGTGATAATTCTATTTATCACACCACCCCTCCCCTGAAAACCATTGATCTTTTTGTTATTGTCATAGATTTATCATTTCCAAAATGGTATATATTCTAAATCATTCACTATGTAGCCTTTTAGATTGACTTATTTTACTTAATAATATGCATTTAAAGTTTTCTCATATCTTTTCATGGCTTAAAAGCTCATTTCTTTTTAGCACTGAATCATATTCCATTGTCTGGATGCACCACAGTTTATTTATCTGTTCACCTACTGAAGGACATCTTGTTTGCTTCCAAGTTTTGGCAATGATGAATAAAGCTGCTACAAACATCCATTTGCAGTTTTTGTAGACATAATTTTTCAACTCTTTTTGGTAAATACATAGGAGCACAATTGCTGACTCAAATGGAAAGAGTATGTCTACTTTTTGAAGAAACCACCAAACTGTCTTCCAAAGTGTCTGTGCCATTATGCACTCCCATCAGCAATGATTAAGAGTTCCTGTCGCTCTACATCTTTGTCTGCATTTGGTTTGTCGAGTGGTCTAGATTTTGTTCTTTCTAATAAATATATAATATTAACGTGTTGTTTTAACTTGCATCGCCCTGATGACCTAATTGAAGCATCTTTTCCTATGCTTGTTTGCTATCTGTATATCTTCCTTGGTGAGGTGTCTTTTAGGGTCTTTGGTCCATTTTTAAATCTTTTTTTTGTTTTGTTTTCTTATTGTTCAGTTTTAAGTGTTCTTTTATATATTTTAGGTAACAGGTTTTTTGTTTTGTTGTTTCGTTTTTTATCAGATGTGTCGTTAGCAAATATTTTCCCCCAGTTTGTGGCTTGTCTTCTAATATTCTTGACATTGTCTCTTGCAGAGCAGAAATTTTCAACTTAAATGAAGTCCAGCTTATTAATATTATTTTATTTTCATGGATGTACCACTGGTGGTGTATCTAAACAGTCATCACCATACCCAAGGTTACCTGTGTGTTCTCCTATGTTCCCTCTAGGAGTTAAATAGTTTGGCATTTTACATTTATCTTATGATCCATTTGGCATTACCTCCTGTAACAGGTATAAAGTCTGTGTCTACATTCATTTTTTTTTTTGCTTGTAGATGTCGAGTTTTTAGCACTATTTGTCAAAAGAACTACATTTGTTCATTGTATTGTCTGCTCGTTTGTCAAATATCAATTGACTATATTTATGTGAGTGTATTTTGGAGCTCTCTATTCTGTCCCTGTTAAGTTTTAATATTAAAAGTTTGTTGGCCACATAAAAAAGTTTGAAGTTTATTTTCTCTGTTATCACAAAAAAAGTGTGAGTCATAGTATTTCTTCCTTAAATGCTTAGGGAAAAAAAGGCTGTTGGAGTTATTTTTCTTGGAAGATGTTCATTTTATATTTATTTTTTGAATACATATACTATGCAAAGTTACTTTTTGTTAGTTTTTTTGTAAATTACATTTTTCAAAGAAATTATTCATTTATGTACATTTATTAAATTATTGGCTTAAAATTTTCAACATATTTTATGATCAGTTTACAAAATACAGGATCTATGGAGGTTATCTACATATCATTCTGATATGTACATATATATATAATTTTTTGTACAGGTTGAGTTGCTGGTTTTTATTTGTTTACTATTATTCTTGCTTGGCAATTATAATGTTTATTAGTGTTTTTAAAGAATTAACATTTGAATTATATATTTTTATATGTCGCTATCTCCTCTGCTTACTTTTATTTATTCCATTAATTCATCTTATATTTATTATTATTTTCCTACCTCTTATTTTAGTTTGGGCTAAATTTACTATTTTTTAATCCAAAAAAGAAAGATAAATAAATTCTACCTAATAAAAAATGTTTACTTAAAATTTACCAAAATAAACCATATGGAACAATGTATCTAAAGCTACAGAATACCCATACTTTTAATGTCATGTATTACCTTACAAAAATTGACAATAAGCTCACCCATTAAGCAAATCTCAAAAAATTACAAAACATTGACTATGCAGAATATCATCTTTTGACATATATTTTGAAGTGAGTAGTAATAACTAATGTTTTCTTCATTTATATAAGCAAATCATTTTTATATAAAAATGTATTTAATTGTCTCAGACTATTATGAGTCACATAAAAGTACAGATGACACTTTTATTATTGACATTTTAGCATTTTGTAAAGTGAATTCATAATAATATCAGTGAACAAATCTGTGTCACAGGACTAGAAGGCTGGGAAGCTAGGTTTTAATCCTTAATCATCTTGAGTCCATAGCTTACTCATGCAGCTTGAATGTGTTAACACTCGAGAGATCAAAAAACATCCCTATAGCTAATCTACACTTGGCTTTCAGGTTCCACTGCAGTTGCATCCTTACAAGTGGATCACTGCACCTCTTGTCAGGTAGAATGCATAAGGGAACATGCAAAACAAATATTTGAGGGATCAGGATTCCCTTGTATTTCATATTATTCTTTCAGTCTCTGGCCTTACTGTTTTTCTCCCATGAATGTTACCTTGGTGCAGAGAAATCAATTTTCTAAATCTTCTAAGTTCTCGGTCATTTACTCAGTAGTCGAATGGAATATCTAGGGGCAGAGAGACTCTCTTGTCAGTGCCATATTGTTCTCTTTTCCCTTTTATTCAGATAAGTCCTCTTTGTACCACACTTGTCACATGTGCAAAGTTCTTTATACTCAAGACCCAAAAGTAGCCAATATTCTTTAATATATAAAGATTTCTTAGTCAATTCCCAAATGCAAAATCCTTTGATTCCAATATTAAACAACATTACAATGAAAAAAGAAACGTTTTGCACATGCTCAGCAAGTGTTGCCATCCTCCAACCCAGAATGCATTAGGGTCCTCTCAAAGCTTTTTACTCTCTCTAATTAAAATTAACAAACTGGTACCTAGTATCTGTAGCTCCCGCCTTCATAAAATCACTGTCTCGTAAAATCAAAGCTTTTCAAAATCAAATCAAAGAATCTGATAACTCAAAGAATAAATAAAGACATTTAATATAAGGCTACTGAATAGACACAAATTTAGCAAATAAAAATACAGGGTGCCTACTTAAATTGGAAATTCAGTAAAACAACAACAAAAAAGTAGTATATGTCCCATGCGATATTTGGGATATACTTACTAAAAATAGTATTTGTTGTTTACCTGAAATACAAATTTAACTGTGTATCCGTATTTTATCTGGTAACCACATTTAGGTAAGCAACACACATAGACACAGACAGAGACACACACGCACACACGCACACACGCACACATGCACACACACTTCACCATCAACAACAGTACCAGAAAAACAAATCTCATTTTCTTATTGCTTATTATTGCTGCTGCTAGATACTGTTACTGCCACCACTGGTCACTGCTGCTGTGGCTTTTGGAAATAATGGCTTATAGCCAAATTCTAAATTGTCCTTTTGTTTTTGAGTTATTTCCTCAACACTTAAACTCTTAGTTAGAAGTTCTATTTGTCTTGTGACCTTAATGCCAAGACAAGGAGAGGAATTATATATTCATCTTCAATTCTTTATTGGAAAAGTAGGCCCAGTATCACACCAAATCTTTCGATATAGACAGAAGGAGGAGGGTGGTTTCTTCCAAAATAGTACATTTGTATCCCTTTGAACAGCCTCAAATGCTTTTCTCGTTATTGTATATTACTGAATGGAGATTGCCTATCTCTATATTTGTTGCAAAAAATGAACCAAAAATTTTAAAACTTCTTAACAGCAATTTATTTGACATGTGAAGTCAGGAACTTCTGGGCCATCCCTCAGTCCTGGTCAAGAAATAATTCTTGACAGTCTAATTAAATTAGGAAGTTAAAGTTAAATAGTTGGGATAGGGAGGGATAGTCAGAAGGCTGGCACAGGACTCCTGGGGGACTGGCAGTCTTAGCAGTGTACCCACTGTCAAAGAACATGCTCAGGGAGGCCAGCTAAAGTATATCCAATCTGGGAACCATTCAGGAAACTTGAGCCACAAGGCAAGGCCTCAGAGAAGGTTGAGGGCTCAGGATGTTCAGAAATGTTGTGATTCACATACGGGATGCTGATGCCTGTGAATCTTCACGCTTTTCTGTAGGTGGCTCATAATGTCCTTTCACTTTAGCCACCCTCATGACCCCACTTCCACTGGACATCGGTGTAATTTTATTGACCAAGGTCAAGGGACCACTGAACTCCACTGCCACCTGGGGCAGCTTCTTCACAGCATGTCCTACTGAGCAGCCTCCTAGAACAGCCTGAATGCTTATGCCTTCTTGGCCATCTGCTCAGCCTCAGCCCGGGCTCTGGCCCCTGTAGCAAAGGCCCTGGCCTCCTTATGCATCCACATGGACTGGGCTTCTGCTTCTTCCTGAACAACCAGCAGGGCCTTCTTAGCCCGCCCTAGTCACACCAGCCTATAGGCTTCCCAGGGCTTCCAAACTTCGACCTCCAGCTCCGTCTCTCAGTGGGTGACCTCCTGCTCCTGCACTGCCACCTGCTGGCCACGCTTCCGCCACCTGTATCTATATCCGCTGTTTCTCCACCTCCTGCTTAATCTTGGCCACCTGAAACTGATAGAACAGGTCAGCCTTTGCTGGGTGGGTGTGTTGACCTTGATGTCACACATGGTCGCCTTCAGCTCTTAGTCCCTCTGTGCCTTGGCCGTCTTGATTTTACTCAGATACTGACAGACACCTTTTCTGTGCTTGGCTTTGGCCTCCTGATGCCAGCATAACCCTTGGCCTCTGCCTCCCCAGTCAGAGCAACATTTGGGCCTTGTGCTGTCTCAGCCTTCCCCAAGAATACAAACAGTCCTGATCATCAACCTCAGTCCTTCAGAGTATAGCTAACCAGCTAACCAGGCTCATTTTTTGTTTGTTTGTTTGTTTGTTTTGTAATTTTAAGAATTAAAAAAAAATATTTTTTCTGTAATAATAATAATAAATAATGATAATAATAATAAAGTCTGGTTCTTATTAAAAGGTCTTAGTTCTGGCAATATCTTTTTAACACTAGTAAATCAGTTTTTCTGTTACTCATAACCAGAAACAATTCAACTTAACTAATCACAAAATTTTTCATTTATGTCTTTCTTTTTATTTCCATCAAGGAGGTTCTCTTATGATAGTTCAGCGTATTACTAATTAATCTAGTGAACTGAATACTCTTTATACCTCAGTTGAGGTGTTAAATTATGTTATTATATTTTAGACATTTCATATGTTAGAAAAATTGCCACATTTTTGGTTTTTGTTTGAGTTTAGTGTATGATAAAAACCTTCCACAATAACACAATCTGCTTCTCATTCTTCCTCTGTACCTTTATATAAAGTAACTACATATTCCATAATGAAAGAGCCCATGCCCCTCCTCTCTCTATACTCATCTTGTCTAGAGAAAGCTGTAATTTCTGACAATGTAAAACAATAGCAGATTCGATGAGGTCAGAGCTGATTATTAATTGAGGATAATTACAATAGGCTTTTGTATATAATTAGCACAACTTCATAAAAATCTTGGAGTAAATTACTCCAATATAAAAAATAGAAGTCGAAAATTACATAAAGTTAGTCAATAAGAGGAAGATTATTTTTTTAAGTTTATTAATTTCACATATAAGGCTATCTTAGAAATCTTAGAAATAGTACATATCTTAGAAATAGTACTTAAGAGGTAATTAGTATAAAAAGTTGTTCTCTATCTCATAACTGGTTATCATATTTGGGGTCTATAAATTTTCCATTGGAACAAGTTAAGTGGAAAGACATCAACCGATACATTTTAATGCAAAATTAGTATTTACTAGCTATATTATAAATACGTAGTTTTTATATATTTATTGGAGTATCTACTAAAGTGGCTTATATTACCAAAACAAACCAAAATAAACCAATGAGAAGCTACTGTAATTCTAGAATGGTATACTAAAAAGAAATATATAATTGAGTTTTCTAAACATTTATTTACTAATGGGACAGATAGCCAGCTATTTAATTAAAATGATAGAAGTTTTTAAGGGCATTTACTTAAACCAGGGAATTTAAAGTGTATTACCATATTATGATTTATCTGGTCCATAGGATTTGAATGCCTATTGATTAAATAACCTGGTCATTTAATAATCATTGTTTTGCCTTTTTACTAACACATAAAATATCCACATGCTTTATTTACTAGTAAAGAGATGACAGTAATCTAAATACCACCCACAAAATTAGCAAGGAACAAAATTCAGGCAAATAAAATTTATCTCCTTATGATAATAATTATGCTCGTAATTTCTAGTAGCCCAAGGCCACTTTTGGATAACAGGCTAAAATAATCCATTGTCACAATTTCCAAATTAGCCTACATATCAAATTTTAACAAAAAACCTGCCTTCATAATGGATCAGATAACAGCCCACACTGGGACTTTTGTATTCCCACTTTCAGTTAGAACATATGACTAAACTTTTCCTGTTGCAAGGAAGGTACTGTGAATTTAATCAGAGGACAGAATATCACAATGCAGTAGTGTGGCTCAATTCTAATCTGGTACAGTTTATTCCCCCCAAAAGCTGGACATTTGTACCTGTGGTGATTAGATGGGATCCAGCTGGGAAAGCATTTTAATTACTCACTGCTTAATTATGTTTCCTTTTCTGATGATCAAAAATGAGTATTAATAATATTAATGGTAATAAGAGTAACAATAATAATACAATATTGGCTACCTTAGGAAAAAATAATTAAAAGTGACTTTGGATGTGTCCTTGTGGTTTATACAATGAGCTACTAAAGATAAAATGCATTAGAAGAATGAATACTGCGGCATAAATAAGAAAAAAAGGAATATCTCATAATTTATTAATAACCAAATGCTAAAACTAAGAACAAAAGAAGCCCCCTTTTAGTTAATGAGAATTTAAGGTAAAATATGCTTGTGAGTAATACTTTTTAAGTTGAAATAATATGTATAATATGTATTATTGTTAGTGGAATTTATATTTTACAATCAAATAAGATAATTTTTTTGGCATTCTCTTTATAGTAACAGCTCAGTTGTGTGATTGAAACACTTCTCTGCTACATATTTTCACAAAAAAAAAAAAAAACTAAAGGCAAAGAGAAAACACACACAAAAAAAACCTCTCACGTTTGTTGTTTACTTCATTCCTACATCATGAACTGTATCATTAATTATCATTTAATTCAGGGCCGGGCAGCCTGGTTAGTCAAAAATTTAAACACACACTTTCCATAAGCTGTAGCTCAATGAAAATCACATTTTTTACAAGAATAAATGCATGAGAAAATAAGATCTTTGTGCCTATTTTATTTTCTCCATGTATTTTTTTTTTAAATTTAAGATGTTATGTATATCTATAACCTATACAGTTTGATATTTTATCTACTTATTTTTCTATGCAAATATGCTATTGAGCTCTAATGAGGAAGTCTAATAATGACTTCTAATTTTGCCATATGAAAAAAAGTTTATTAAACTATGCTTTCATAATTTCATCTTTTCTTGGAGTCTCTAACAGCCTGTCAATCTATTTTTTCTACCTAAAATAACTAGAAAAGCCAACAAAACAGAGACACAACCTGTTTTGAAGGCAATGGAAAGCTAATTGTGCCTTTCAGAATTAGAGGGGCTATGGCATAAAGCAGAAGAAATCTGAGAGTGATGGCTTAGCTCCTCTAGCAGCTTCTACTAAGAGAATTTACACTTCTAATTAGAGTAGGAGGTTGAAGATCCAAACCATAGCCCAGTGAGTAGCTCTATGACTCAACAAAGATGCCAGAAGAATTGTGGTGGAGACATGACGACTTTAAAGACATGATTGGTTTTGCTATTAATACATTAGTAAATACTAGATTTGCCTGAAATTCATGACTAAAATCTTTAGCAAAAGGTCTCTGACAAGCAAACAGGATATCATTGAATGCTTCATTAGACAGATATTAGAGTACAAATACCACTAAAACAATAGGTACACAATACAAAAGAGGATTATAGTTGAAAACTCTGGAAACTCAAAGGCAAATCAAAGGTAAACTTTATATATATATCTGTAAAATAAATTTTAAAAATCTAGATATTCTAGAACAGGAAATTAAGAACTCTAAAATGAATTTAACAGTAGATAATACATACCAAAAATTAACAAACAAATAAATAAGAGCTGTGAAATGGAATATATGTCATTTGAAAGTATCCAAAGGGGAGCATAAGTATAGAAAAAGAGAAAGAAACAGACAGACAGAAATTATTTTTGTAAAATGTAATCTGTTATGCCTCTGATGCATTTTTGTTAAGTGTTTATTTCCTCTTTCCAACTCTCAATTTAACTGATACTTAGGAGTAATAGGGATCGATGGGGTATACAAAATTTTTCTTTTTGTGCGTTTTTTCTCACATTGCCTCCAAAGAAATGCTTATATTAATTTAAAGATATACACTTAGTGAAACACATTAAGGAACAATTATTTGTTCCAAATGCTTACTTCTCTTCTTAGATGTTATTTTGTTCAGAGGGTAAGCAACCCATGAAGTAAAGCTGTGTCTTTACAGTTAGAACCCATCTGAAGCTCCTTGGAGCTACTGCCAGCTATTTCCTGATCCTTCTCCTCTAAGTATCTTACCTTAAGTCATCTTTAGATTATTTCTTTATTATTTCCAAACAGCATTTTACTGCATTAGCGTCTTTAGTTTGTGACTAAGGAATATATTGTCCAGTTGATATTATATAGCTCATATACCTCTATGCTTTGCCATTTCACATATCTAGATAGTGACCTCCAAGGATCAGAAGGCAATCAATCGTCTTTGAATTTTAAACCCCAGGTGAATCAGCAACTGATTTTTTTCTTTCCTTTCCCAAAGGTAAGGAAACTACATACCCAAATTTATTTCTTTCCTCATATTCTCCATGGAAATTTCTATAATTATGTTAGCCTTGGAGGACTGTATTAAGTTATCCAATTGAAGAGGGTTCATTCATTTGGACATAAAGATAGGTCTTTGCTCATGTCATGTGATCTTAAATATCCAAATATCACCCTTTGGGGACAAGATTTTGAGGTTTTCCTGTACAACCACATATACTGCTCTCAATTCTGCCTGTTTTGAAGTCTTAATGTTTAGCCCCTGTAGGCAGAATGATGGTAAATTACCAGCTTAATTGTGGAAATGAGATTTGGAAACTTTCTCTGGTAAACTAGCTTCCCTTGTGTAACAAATGTAAGTTTTAGAGCATTCAACAAACAAGAGAGTGAAATTCTTCTGGGGTTGTATTGGTTTCCAAGGAAGGGCACCAACCAGCTTATGGATAAGACACGGACCTCTACAATGATCATCAAAGATATGTTCCTGCATTAGCATCATATCTCCCTGATGGCATTGCCTGGACTACAAGTCTCTTAAAAATCTCTTTTTGTTCTGAATCCCACACAAATACAGATTTTTTCGTTTCAGTAACTTTCTGTATAGAGGCTGACAAGATACCCATCTGATGCATATATGCCCACCAAAACCCAAAGGGACTCCTACAGTGTTATAGCTCTTTATTGTAAGAAGAATACAATAAGACAGCCTGTATTCCATATTGTTTGTGGAATATCTCTTTCAGCCCATGCCCAAGTTATTCCTAATAATTTAACAGATCAATCTGGGTCCTGTATTTTAGATGGCTTAATTAACCACTAGCCATATATCCTAGTACATATAACATATATGCTATAACAATTAACTGTATTTTCCAAAACTCCTTGGCCCTCTCTGAATGAGGCAATGTTATAATATAATTGATGTAATGAATAAACTTATATTGATCATAATTACTTTGGTTCTGGCCTCACTTTTAGTGTTGGGGTGGAGGGTGTCCCACATTAGCCACAAGCAATTCTCTGAGACACCAGTTGGGTGTCCTACAATTCAACTCAATTTTGACACTATCTACACAGAGATAGCATCAGATTTCACAGGTTAAGGGCTATAACCCAAAATTAATTTTAGAATGTAATAAAGAATAAAAATAATTTATTTGAGCAAAAAAAATTACAGCCTGGGAGGTACAGATTCAAGCAAGGTAGCAACCTTAATTGTGTCCTACTGAAACAGAGGCAGCCTTTGATAGTGAAAGTTCTTACCCAGGTTCTCACTTATGTTCGTTTCATGTAAATGAGTTTTCCAAATTATGAGGTTCTGATTGGACAAGGCAGATCTTAGTCCATTGGTAAAAAGAATAAACCAGGTTTTCCCTGAAGTGGTTGAGGCAGATAACATAAACAAATGAGCATAGTACAGGATCCCTGAGACTCCTCCGTTAGCAAATAGCTCCTAGGCTCTTATTATTTGGGCCCTTAGCTGACCATGGAGAGTCCAATTCATCCATCTTAGCACATAAATTCCTTCTACAGATCCACAGGGTTCAGTCCTACAAGAATGCCTTTCACCTCAGATGCCAACCACGAGCCTAAGTTGTTACCTGTACTTCTGACCGATTGGCTATAAGTCAGAGGTTCCCCTGACTTGCTTTTTTTTTTTTTTTAATTAATTTGCTAGAGTGGCTCACAGAAATCAGGGAAACGTTTACTTACCAGTTGATGATGATGATGATGATGAAAGGGTATAACTTGGGAAAAGCCAGGTGGAAGTGATGTATAGGTCAAGGTATGGGGAAAGAGCGTGGTACTTCTATGCCCTCTCCAAGCATGCCACTCCCCATGAATCTCTATGTGTTCTTCATCAACCTGGAAGATCTTTGAACACTTTCGTTGTGGGTTTTTTATGTCGGCTTCATTACATAAGCATGATTAATTAAATCATAGACCATTGCTGACAAAATTCAATCTCCAGTCCCCACCCGCCACCCCACCTTTGCCAGATCAGGTAGGTGATACTGAAAGTTACAACTCTCTAATCACATGGTTAGCTCCACTGGTATCCAGCTACCATCCTTAAATATTTTCAGCAAATCAACTCATTAGCATAACAAAGACACATTCACCACTCACATCATAGGAAATTCCAAGGGTTATAGGAGTTCTGTGCTAAAAACTGGGATGAAGACCAAATATATATATTTCTTACTATAAATCACAACATCACAGTAATCAAGCCTAAACATTATCTCATCAGGTTATAACAGTACCGTGTAAAATTCAGACACCTTGTGGGAAGAACAATGAATGAACTCTCTGGTTTGTTTCTACTAGGAAAAAAAAAAAAAAAGAGGAATGTGTACTTGGCTTTCTTCAAAATTGAAATAGGACATAAAAGAAACCCCTAGCCAACTCTATGACAGCCTAACAGTCAATTTTATACTTTAGCCTGTCATCATACCTGGCAGCAGATGCTATTAAAGAAACTACTTAATTCAAGCCATAAAGTGAACATTTACTTTCCAGGAGCCATCTAGTTCTCTTAGAGGACAGCAGGGACTCTTGCAAATGGAGATGTTTTGAGTTTCCTTTGCCTACTTCTGTCATTCTTTCACTGAATACACAATTTCTGATTTCAAAAATTTGAAAAGTTTGTATTTAGCATAACAATAAAACAGAGTTCAGACTTACCCAATATCCAACTATAAGCCATCAGTGGTAAATTGCTCCCATTTATAGTCTCATTGATTCCAGTTATGCATTCTGGTAGAGGTGATGCTACCATACCAAGGTATTCTATAGTTTGACCATAATACTGGTGACTTCCACCAAAAGGTAAATATGAATTTACCTTTCATATTTTAATTTTAATAATTTATTTTCATCCCCTTGTATTCCAGTAAGTCATGCATCTATATCTATTCCCCCAACACATTTTGTTTTCCACCTCAGCTTATTTAACTTTCAACATAGCATGCATCTTGGAACCCCAACTGGAGAGTGATGAAAGGACATTAACCCTCAAATCATTCATCCTCTACCACTACCACATTAAGAAACTGAGGTTATTCTGGTCTAATATATTTTTTAAGAAAAGCCTTTGTAAATATTCTTTTACATTATCATATTTAAACGTATCCAAGATAGGATAAAGGGAACACACTTGACAGGGTCTTTGAGCTGCTGTGTTGCCTGGCCAAAGGTTGGTTTTCCTCCATCCAGACAGCAACATTTTCTCCAGTCCAGATCTCACTAGCTTCTTACAGCCATCACATCAATCTTTACCTTTATAATTACTCCATTACTGAGAAAATCATACATTACCACTCAGTTTAGTTCTTTCTTATTTTTATTATCATCATTATTTTTGTGTCAACCATTCTTCTTTTGAATGACTTAAACATTATTAATACCATTAAAGACCATATTCACATGGCAGCCAGCTGGCCCAGATTCTAGGATGGTCTCTTGCACTTTTAACAGTAGAGTTGAATAAAGGGTTCGTGCATTGAGTTTTGGCTACCCATATGGTTTCTACCATTGGTTGGATCAGAAGTATATCATTCGACTTGCCTCATTACTCATCATTGTATATCCCATCTTATGTTGCTGGTACCTACAACTGTTGTTACTATTGTAAGAGATTACACAAACTTAGTGGCTGAAAACAATATAATTTTATTATATTATAGTTCTGAAGTCAGAAGACCAATCAGTATAGGTCTTCTGGGGCTAAAATCAAGGTGTCAGCAGAGGCATATTCCTTCTGGAGGCTCTAAGAGAGAGTCTAACTATTTCCCTTTTCTACTTTCTGAAGGCTGCCAGCATACTTTAGTTACTGGCTGCTTCACTCTAATTGATATCTGCTTTAATCATCATATTTCTTTCTCTGAGTCTGACCCTCTTACTTTCCTCTTGTAAGCATCCTTTTGATTACATTGTGCTCTTTCAGGTAATCCAAGAAAATCTTAAACTCCTTAATTTAATCATATCTGCAGATTTCTTTGTCATATAGGTAACATGTACACAGATTTAAGGGATTAAGACATAACCTTCGGGAAGGAGGATGTTATTCTTCCTGTTACAGTTTCAAATGTCTCAACTTTTTCTTTGTTTGATTTTGTTTACTTTGCCTTTCTATATCAGTGGATATGTTAACACTTAAAGGATTGACAACAACCAGAAGAAAATGATATTTCATAGCCGTTTCCTCCTTTTTCTGTGCCTCTTTTTTTCCCCCATCTACTCTGCAATGCACATTCTACTTTTTAAGCAGCAGCTGCCATGGATTTGGGTTGACAGATTCATGAGAAAAAATAGGCTTCCCTTCATACAAGTGTATTTACCTAAAAGTGAAGAGAAGATACTCTCTTTTTCTTGGGGTGAGAGAACCAACACAGCATAGCTAAAGTCTGTGACTTCTGATCACCATTTCAAAAGGCTCAGATGTTCTGCAGTTTAGATGAGTATAAATATGAGAGATGAACACAATTGAGGAAGAGGTCAGCTTTAAAAAGCCATGGTTTCCTTTCAGTGAATACCCTTAGCTGGTTATAATAGTCTTCTCAAGGTTAGTTACAAAATTCTCAAAGGATACATAATTGAATGTCTATTTTCTAGTGCAGCTACATTTTATCATATTCAGTTACTCATTACTTGATAAACAATGTTGGCAATGAGATACAATTGCTTTGTTCAGTACATAGCCCTGGGATGTATTGATCATTGATTCAATAAAATTAAATTTCTAATAGTTCATAAAGTTAATGTTGCAAGGTAGATTTAATAAAAAAAAAAATCTAGATTCCCAGGTATCCCTGATACTAGAGGAAAGGCTACGAAACAAGCTATTAACACTTTTCTTCCAGTATCTTTCATTGAATTTTGGAAATCTATGTCCATTATCATTTCTAATATTGGCTTTCTATATTCTCTCTCTCCTCACATTCTAGGATTCCAATTACCCATGTTTGAGACTTTTCACCGAATTTCATAATATGCTAGTCTCCTCTCTCTCATTCTAAAACTCCTTTCACTGAAAGTTGGGGGTCTATGGTCCCTCCTACTGAATCTGAGTTGGCCTTGTGAACAGCTTAGACTTCTAGCATATGGCAAAAGGAATACTATATATCTATTGAGGAAAAGTCATAAAAAGGAAGCTTCTACCTTCCTCACTCTAAGGATACTTGCCCTTGGAATCCAGCCGCCATCCTTTGAGGAAGTCATCGTAGAGAGTTCACATAGATAGGCCTAGGTGGTAAGTATATAAGTTTTTTTTTTTTTTTCTCACCATAAGTCAGCATCTTCCTTCAGAGATGTGAATGAGTGAGCCTTCAAATGATTCAGCCTCTACGCTTGGAATCTTCCTTCTTGGGCACCTGATGCCATCGAACAGAAGTAAGCTATCTTCACTGTGGCCTCTCTGAATTCTTAACCCAGATTATCAGTAGATGATTATTTTATACTGAAGTAATTTACTCACAGTTTAGTGATAATCTTTGAAATAATATGCTACACAACCGTAGTAATTAAAACAGAGGATAAGAGATTGAAGGTTGGCTCCTCAACTGGGCATAAGTATACTTCATTTGACTATGAGGAACAGTAAATGGGATATTTTTTTGTAAAAGTTTCATATATGTTGGTGTAATCATGGGGTCATAAAATTCTCTATCTCTCCTGGATCACAAATATTTGCCATTGCCTTGCCAAATACAATTACACCAAGCTTGGCAAAGGGAGACTTTTGTTCAGGACAGTATTTTAATTCCTCAGAATAAGACAATGGTAGCTGAAGAGTTACTCCCTTCAGAGCCTAAATTAGAACTAATTATATGTGCATCCAACTTTCTCGTGGTAAAGATAACCCCATTATATTTTATTTTTCTAATACTATTCCTTCCAAAGACCAAACCAAAAAAGAAAACTCTAGTAAGTTTATTCTTGAAACTTGCCTATGTGGTTCAATCAGAGACTCCCATTCAGAATGTCAAGTCTGTGTAATGACAGGTAATAGATGGAAATGAGGGGGAATTGTTGCAGGAAATAATAAAGCTCATGAATGAATAATGATTCTGAGAAAGGATACTATCTCTCTCTTCAAAGATTTCATATCAGAATAAGAGAATATTCAGAATTGTTTCTCTCAATCTCAGTGCCAGTTCTCAAAGACACCTTTGATTTGTTATCTTTTGAGAAGAATTGAATGAATTGAAATGATGAAATTTACCTGACAAGCATACTTTGATGATTTGAAGGAAAGACATCAATCTGTGTCCTGTGATATTCTGCTTGAATACAACAGTGTGGACATTTTCATTTTTGTTACCTTTTTTATTATTTTTATAATATTGGTTCTTATTCAGCCTGGAGATAAATCTTCCATTGGAGCTTGACTAGATTTACTCTGATTGGCATATGACATCTGATGTATGTGTTGCTGTGACTCTGAATGACATTCTGTGCAGGCAATTTCCTAGGTATGAAGGACAACACATTTCCTGGGGGACATCATTCTAATAGGCAAATACATTATACTTAAATTACTTCAATGCCACAGCATTCAATGGACACAGCACTTCTTGTACCTTAATCAACCAATTCATAAGAGGGCCTTAGGGATCTTGGGAACTAGACTAAATGTATAGATCCAAAGAGAAATTTATTATCTGGATATTTGGATACAATGATGATGACAAGATAAGTTTTAGATGGGGACCCCAATGTCATTCACTTTTTGAAAACTGTTCATGTTTGGTAGTCAACCTAGAAAGCTAATGAAACTAAATGCAACATTTCAAAGAGAATATTGCAGTGATCTCACTGGAAATCTAATAGATTAGGTATGCCTTCATTAAAAAAAAATATGTTTTTAACATGTTAATTCCAATGTGCTCTGATGTATTTAAAGGACGTGGTTGGGAGTTCTGGAGGCGCAAGATAGTGAGGACAATTTTTGGAAATCCTATGTTTTGCTTATATAATGCAAAATCATTACTATCGATTGTGCTGAGTAGCTTTTTCAAGTGATATTTGGAAACTTTATCAAAGAAAACATGGTCTTTGTAGCTTGTTTATAGTTATATTATAGTTATAGCCCCAGATAAGACAGAACTTAGATTTTACAAAGCACTGATTTCTCAGGACTCTAAGTTAGGCAATGTAGAGTATACAGGAAAGGCATTTTGTTTGCTTCCCCCCCCCCAGAAGAACTAAAACAATGACAGTAATATTAATTAATGATGTGGTATGTTAATCATTATATTAATACTTTTTCAATAACTGTATAGGGTAATAAAAGTGTTCATGGTTCAAATGCATAGTTAACTAAGAACAAAAGTCTATAGGAAATTTCCCCAAATACATTTTGAATAGTTGATTTAAACTTCAAATTGATATAATGTACACGGAGAATAATAATAGAAAGATGAATACATAAATTTAGCTTTGGACAAGTAATATGCACAGTTAAATGTTTATCAACATCTACAGAAATTTGCAAATAATAATAGGTAAAGTATGAAAAATAGTCTAGTTGATAAAGGACTATCAGAGTTATGATCAGGTTTAATGTGTTTAAGGATAAATTCTAATTTAATAGAAGTTTTTTTTTTCTATTAAGGATTTGTGTTTTATGTCTAGATAAACAGTAGCAAGGATAAACTGATGTAAAAGAGCAGGATTGACTCAGCCATTAAAAAAAAATGAAATCCTACCATTTGCAATGACATGGATGGACCTAGAGGTTCTTATAATCAGTGAAATAAGTCAGATAGAGAAAGATAAATACCATATAATTTCACTTATATGCAGAATCTAAGGGACAAAAAGAACAAACTTATCAAAAACAGACTCACAAATGTAGTGGACAATTTGGTGATGGACAGAGGGGAGGGTGGTTGGGGAGCTGGAAGAATGGGGTGAAGGGTTAAAGAAGTACAAATTAGTAACTGAAGGAGGGTCATGGGGTTGGGGAACACGGCAGAGGGAAGGCAGTTAGTATTAATATGATGGCTAGGTGGAGGGCCAAGGGAAGGAGGGAGCAATTTGGGGGATTGTTTTATGAACTACATCGATGTCTAATCAATGTACTGTATACTTGAAACTAACAAATAAATAAATTTAAAAGAAGGAATGAGGATTGGGATAAACGGGAAGAAAAGGATTAAAAGATGGTTCTAGGATTTTTATTATAGCATCAAGCTATGTAAAGCTTGTTTGTATAACTTTTACTCATGGAATTACTCAGGGTTGACCTAAATCTGCTTTGTCCAGACAAAGAAGAATCTGAACAAAACTATGTGCCAAACCAAGTATCTGTAATTTTCTGTTGAGATTGTTTATTGTATAATGAGTAACAGAATGATGAGATACAGTATCCCTGGAAAAATGGAAGCAAGTCACATTTCCCTGAGTGGACTACATGTTTAAGCCAAAGTGTTTCCATAGTGGATAGCATCTGGAGCTGAGATTGTCTGCAAACACTCAGCCTCTCATCTGTGAATGCCCACACACAATGTGCAATGACTAAGGTATCAGATGCTATGCATGGGGGTCAGGAGATCATTGCTCTGATGTTACTGAACAGTCTTTGCTGTTTTCTCTCCTGTATTCTTTCTTAAAACTCAGGTTATGTGGTGTCAAATGAAGCTATTTTTTTTTTATGATTATAAAGTCAAATTGAATCTAACTCTCTATTAATATGACAGAATGCGTATGGTAATCAATCTGTGGGATAAAGATTGTGTCATCCCAAACCCAAGATTTACAAAAATATCAAGATGTATCATAGCAGTACAGCCAGAAATCGAAAATATCATCTTAGAACTACCCAGAAAAAAATATATTACTGTCAAAAAAGCTGTGATATGACTGACAGCTGAGTGTTCAAGAATATCACATTTATTTCAAGTGAAAGTAGAGCATTTACCAAAAGTGATTATATTTGCTAGGCCATAAAGCAGGTATCAACTAATTTTACAGTGTTAAAATTATTCACAGTATTGTATCAACCAAATTGATCACAGACGGGTCCGCAAACAAGTTTTAACAAGTATCAAAGCATTAAAATGGTGCATAATATTATGTTTTGACATATAATTTCAAAAAGAAAAATAAGGATTAATACTTAATCATTTAGTTAAACCAATATGGGGGAGTATTTTGTCCAATGAAAATATTCTTAAACTCGATTGCAGTAGTGACTGTACTGTGTAAATTAACTAAATTCTTTAAAATGTACTTTTACAATAGGCAAATTGTACGATATGCATGAATAAGTTTGCCATTTTAATTCTTTTTATGAAAAATAAAATAGAATATAAGGACATTTTTAAGTTCAGTAAATATGATGTTAAAATTATCAATTTCCCAAACGTGCTTTTCCCTGGGCTCATTACTTGTTGAAATTTAAATTTTCCTAAAATGTAATTTTTTAAATATATAAGTATCTAGTGTGGAAAGAATACTTTATCAGTAAATAAAATGTCACATGAAGTTTAGAAATATAGATAACTCATAAACAAGTAGAGCTTTTTCAGGGACAATAGTATACTTAATAGTTTTACATATCATAATATAAAGGACAATATCAATCTCTTTAATTGAAAAAAATAGCCATCACTTGAATAGTTGATAAATTTAGAAATAATTATTTATTTTTTAACTCTTTTATCACAGATTTTTTTCTGTCAAACTAATAGCAGAATATGTGAGAAAATCAATAAGACAACTTTTAAGTATAAATTTTTGTTCAGAATGATGCAACATAAGAATGTTTCCAAAAGAGAGTTTTGCTTTGGGGAAGAAAGGTATAGTTTTAGCAAGAAGAGTCAGCAAGATTTCAACTAGTTTTGAGAATAGGTGATCAAAAAAGAGTCTTAGAAAATAAAACATTTATTTTCTTGTAGTTTAGCAGTCTTTGGTTCTTTAGATTATCAAAAAAAAAAAAAAAAAAAAAAAGGTAAGAAGGAACAGCAGGGTTATTTGAGAGTAAGTGTGACATATTTTAATTCTACAGCCACTCTTGCCAAAGATAAAATTATAGTATATAATTACAGCTACACTTCAACCACTTCGGCAATTATCAACCATTTGATGATCAGGTTTTTTTTTTTTTTTTAATTTAATTTTCATTCATTCACATACTCACTCTTATTTATTTAGTTAGATAACATGTCATCCATTCACTTACCTATTTAATTTATTTACTTAATTTAGTTAGTTTATTTATTTTTGTTGGAATATTTTAAAGAAAATATTCATCATAATATCCAAGTGACTAACACTAATTCTCTGGAAGGTAAGAACTTTTTTTTAACATACACATTATGCCATTATCCTATTCACAATCACTAAAATAGTTATTTAATGCCATCTATACCCAGTTCATAATTACAGCTCTTATTGTATTCAAATAAATGCATGTCTGTTTGAATTAGGACACAAGAAAAGGTCTACATATTAAAATTAGATGATATGTATCTTAAATCATTTTTATATTCTATTAATCACTCTTCTTTTATTTTTTGAAGCCATTAATTTGTTGAAGAATCAGGTCATTGATATTCTAAAAGTCCCCACTTCATTAATAATAAGCTAATTAAAAAGTAAAACATTTTGCTGAAAGATATAAACATTCATTATGCAACTTTTTTTAATGGTGTGTCACAGACCTTTAAAATACTAAAATTATAACAAAAGAGTCTATTGAATTTTACTACAGAATGTTTTGTAAAATTGCAGTTATGCACTAATAGCTTTTGGAGCATATCAAGGGGGAGGAAGAAGCTCTCATGTAAAACTAAGCTACTGAGATTTAACTAAGTGTTTGCAATTACTGTCATTATCCAACCAAATAAGAATAATTGTTAACACTGCCAAAGTTAAAAATATATATGAATTAATAAGGGAGACATACTGGTACTAGTCACAAAGATTACTTTTATTAGATGAATTAATATTTAATATAAAAAAATCAGATTAACAAAAACAGAGAAATTAGAAGATTTTACATAGCATTGGGGACAATATTTAGAAAATCTGCAGAATTTTAATTACAGCAATGTAAAATGTGACCTTCAAGTAAATTTTTATTATATCAGTTAGGAGACCTTAAAGTCTTCTGAAAATGTTAAACTTTTTCTAGTATGGAAGGTAGAAATCTTAAAATGGATAGCATAGTACTTAAGTATTTTATAGACTTTAAATGAGGTAATCATATAATTTATTGTTCAAATAGGATATAGGTGAAGTACTATTTCCTGAAATTTAGATAAGATGGCCCTATGATTTGTTATCCTGTGATCTTGGAAGAAGAGAATTGATTCTCTTAGATTGAAGAAATATTTATAAATTGTATTTTTTATTTATTTTCACAGGTTTTTAAATTAAGATAAAGCTTTATATCATATAAAATAACCATTTTAACTTGAACGTAGCATTTAATATATTCAAAATTGTGGAAATAGTTTGCTTTAGTTTTATAACAATGCAGCATTAAGTTATAAATGATTCATGTAGGCATACATATTAATGTATTTGTTCTTAAATTACTAATGAGAAATATATATGTGTGTATAATGATGCCTTAATTATAAATATGCTATAACCTACCAATCATTTTCATTAGGTTCTTATTTGATGCCCATGATAATAATTTTTTGGTAGTTGTGACACTTATTTTCATTTTTGATATCAGAAAAATTTTTCTGGGACATATCCAAGAGCACACATTAAGAAGGTGGTGAAACAGACTAAATTCCAGGTACACCTCCTGATGTTTAGTGATCTTCACACTCACTATAGTGCATTATGTGTTTGTATGTGTATATCTTGTATATACCTGTGTCTATTTTCAAATGGTTTAAGCTGCAAAGTTAAGTTTAATATGCGTATTGATCCATAAAAGTAATCGAATGAGTACACTAAATGCATCAGCAAATGGAGCTCTCTAGCTATCATCTCACCACTTTATTAAATACTTGAAAAATAATGAGAATCTGAATCATTACTTGTGCCGCAACGTTATATTCAAGTGTTTTCTTTAAAATTAATGTGGAATTCTCCAAAATATTTTGAAACAGTTAACCCTTAGCAGCTATGAAATTGTTAGAATTCTATTGTTGAACATATAATTTAGCAATAAACAGGTCCTTAGCAAGGAGACCATGTGGATGGGCACTGGAGAAGAATGACTTGGAGAACCGAAAAGAACACTAGGAAACAATAGATTTATTTATACCTCTCGTGATGAACTAATCTTATTAATTTCATCTGTAAACCTTCTTTCATTCAGTTTTTATATTAATGCCAATGAAGTTGCAACTCTAAAGATCACAAATGATCTCCACGTTGCTAAATCCAGTAATAAAATTTTAGCTATCATGTCCTCATCTTAATTTAACTATTACGAGTATTTGAAACAGGCCACTTTTCACAGCTGCTTAACATTTTCTGTCTTAACTTCCTGGGTGCCCTGCTTCGCTGTTTTGCCCAATGACTATTCCTCTTTTTCTGCTTGATTACTTTCATTTCTTTGACAATCTAATAATGGAAAACATAAAGTTCAAGGCCTTGGCTTCTGTTTTTATCTATCTAAACTGACTTTGTTGGTGATTTTATCCAATATCATAGTTTAATATTTGGCAAATCAATTTATACTTCCAGCCCAGAATTCTGGCCTGAACTTCAAATTTCACACAGGCAAACATGTACTCAAAATCTCCACTTGGAATTCTATTAGACATCTCACGTTTAACATGTCAGCGCTAAATTACAGCATCTGTGATACGTTGCTCTCATAGATAACTCTTCATCGATAATTTTGCAATTCAATTTTCTCCATTGTCTCAGAAAAAAGTCTTGATTATTCCTTAATCCACTTTTTACTTGGCATCCTACCTTTACTCTCACAATTTCTCTTGAATCTACATTTAAAATATTTTCACTATTGCCTCTCTTGTTCACATCAACATGAACTCTCACCTGGGTTATTTCACTATTCTCCTAATAGAGCTGGCTTTGCTTCTTGCATATGGATAGTCTATTTTAAAGTGTGTGTGTGTGTGTGTATTTGCAATTACAATCAACATAAATATTAGTTTCAGGTGTACAACATAGCAATTAAACATTTATATAACTTACAAAATGATCATTCTGATAAGTCTAGTACCCATCTGATTGTCTATTTAAAAAATAACCGATGGTGAGACTACAAATTGGTACAGCCACTATGGAAAACAGTATGGAGGTTCCTCAAAAAACTAAGATTCAGCAATCCCTCTACTGGGTATTTACCCCAAAGACTTGGAAATTCATATTTGAAAAGATATTTGTATAACGATGTTCATAGCAGCATTATTCATGGTGGCCAGGACATGGAAGCAACCAAAGTGTCCTACGATAGATGACTGGATTAAGAAGCTGTAGTGCATATATACAATGGAATGTTACTCAGCCATAAGGAGAGAGGAAATACTGCCATTTGTGATAACATGGATGGACCTTGAGATAATCATGCTAAGTGAAATAAGCCAGACAGAAAAGTTGAAAATCACATGATATTACTTATATGTGAAATATAAACCTAAAAGCAACAAATGAACAGGACAAACAAACAGAAACTCATGGACATGGACAATAGACAAGTGGTTACCAGAGGGATGAGGGGTGTAGGGAGGTAGAAGGGGTAAAGGGGGTCAAATAGGTGGTGTCAGAAAGAAATCTAACTAAGGGAGTGTACACACAATGCAATATATATATACTTTACCATTAAATTGTACTCCTGAAACTTACTGGATTTCGTTAACCAATGTCACCATAATAAATAAATAAATAAATAAATAAATAAATAAGGAAAAAAGAAACAAACAAACAGAAGATAATGTAGTTAGATGAGTGGGCAACACCTTGATCTCATTCAGGTTGCAACCGAATTCTTAGAGAACTCAATTAAAAAAAAAAAAAACTGTCCTAAAAAAAGATAATAATAATACAGAAAGCCAGAAGGTCTTTTTAGAAAAGCTATGATGAAATTTATTTGTTTAATTCTTTGTATGGCTTTCCATTTAACTGACAGTATTAACCAAAACTCTATTGGCTCATATAATTTAGTCCTTGTTTGCCTTTCTGACCTCATATCCTAATACTTTCTTACCTTGTTCAATCAGTTGCAGACACTGGGAACTCAGTTTTTCCTGGACTGAAACAAGTATACTCTCTATAGGGTTTTATACTTGTGATCCTTTAGTCTGAAACAGTCTTCCCCTTTGTATCTTCATTGCTAATCCCTCATTTACATCAGCCTTTGCACAGTTTTAATATTCTTAGTGATGCCTTCCACAGCCACACCATTTAAAAGTGCATTCTGTTTTCTAACAATCGATGTATTTTTATTACCTTTTTCAGATGACTTTTCCCTCCACGGTACATGTTCTAAATTTTACTACTTGTCTATTGTCTGTCTCTCTCTACCAGAATGTGATCATCATGAAAACAAGGACAAGTCTTTAATATTCAGTGCTCTATCCCCAGAACTTGTAATTTTTTATGACATATAGTATGCATCAATATATCTTAAATAATAAATAAATTTGGTCTGTGCATGAAGAGTGAAAAAAATAAAGAAAACATCATAAAAGCCATCTGCTTCCTTCACAGTCTTGTCTAGACTTGATTCATTGTTCAATGAGAATTCTTATTAATATCTTTTTTGAATTTATTGTGTAAAAATATAAACAAAATTAGTGAATTTTTTATATAAAAGCAGCTCTTATAATAAATCATAGAAGTGTTTTAAACAATTTTGATATCAGTAAAAATGATTAACCTTATTGAAAAAATTTAAAAGCTATTTTGAATAATTCATCTTATTTTTTAAAGTCTCAATTTCATAGACATGTATTATGTTTCACTATTATTATTCTTGATGTCAAGCAAAGAGTAATAACACTTCCATTATGTCAAAATCAGGGCAATAATAATAACAAGTATAGAACTTTGGAAGTTAGACTAAATATATGATTGTGTCATTGCTTTCCTCCGGTTATCTCCTCATACAAAGCCTTAGGAAAAATAAGGCCTAAAGGTGTAATTTCTTTGGGAATTATCAACATTTATAGTATTTATGTTAAATCATTTTTAATAATCAGCTTATTATTTATAAATTCATCTTAAATGTGTACCTTTTATGCATGAAATTATCACAAGGAGTAGATTATCTGGGTGGTTATTTTGCATTAAGGTAACCTTTCATTTCTTTAATACCTGTATATTGCAGGAAATCTTCTGAGTGCTGTGTAAACCATAGTATACAAAATAGGTATGTTTTCTTTTGCCAATTTGAAGTTTACAAAGTACTACAAAAATTAATTAATGAAGAACAAATATCCAATTATTAGTTGAGAAAATAATACAATTATAAAAGAGAAACACAGAGTGATCAAATTATGATCAGTTATTCAAGAAGACCTCTGTATTGAACCCACATGTGAGCTAAAACCTAAAGGATAAGCCTAATTAGAAAGACAAAATTTGAAGGGTGTGTAATGCAGACACAGAAAGCAGAATGTTTAAAAATGTAGTGACAGAAATGATCTTGATATTTTGGAGAAAATAAAAATTGGCCATTATGAATTAATTGAAAAATATTTATGAGCAAATAAATATAAAAATAGTTTGGAGAGATGTGTAGGTTCTAGATCAAGTACAATATGAGTCAGGAGACCATGAAAGTCATCATCCAAACCAGAGCAATCTTGAGAACATAATAAATCACCCTGAATAAATATGAGATCATAAGTGTAAACAAAGTTTTACCAGGTAAAACCAGAAGCCCTTGTCTAGGTCATTATCTAAATTTTATTTTTTTTTAAGCAGAAAGTGTTTTTAGACTTTATTTTTAAGGTCTCAAGGCTGACTATAAAGGTCTAAAGTAATATGAATAAAAACAAGAAAACAAACTAGAAGCACAGAGTAGACAACAGAAAAGTGGTAGCAGGAAGAAAGTAAAAAAAAAGACAATCACGCTTATGTAATGTGGGAAGGACGTGCCAGTGGCATAAAAACTATCATGAGAAGTCATCAAGCTCATATGAAAAGTATATAAATTAAATTTATTTATATTTCTGTATCCACTGAACTACCTTTTTCACTATGCTGCACTCCCCCACATTTCCCCAATGTGTTTGATTTTCATTTTCCTTTCAGGTTTTAAACAAGTAAACCCATGCATTAGATTACAGATGGGGAAGCATGAGTAAATTTGAAAAATCTATTAATCTATGAATGCAAAGAGCACCAAAAAAAAAAAAATGTTGATAGCAGTAATGTTGAATGTCTTATAAATCCAGAGATACTGAAATGAACAATGCATAAGTTCTTACCAAATATTCTAATATTCTTAGAAATTCCCACTAAATATTTCATGGTATATATGAAGAAAATAATTATGACATTGGTAAAACAATAATTGCAACAAAAACTGTCACAGTTTATGTTAAATCATTTGTACTGCTTTTAAGCAAGAATGACTTATCTGGCCTTCTAATATCAATAACAATATGGGTCTATCAGACAGAGTTGGTTCAGGAAACAGAAATCATGCTGCGTAGTTTAAGAAGGAGACTGATAAAGAGAATAAATGACTACAAAACTTTGGGAAAGGCTGAAGAGTGGGTTCTTGCTAAGCTCCAGGAATGATCTAAGAACAATGCAGAACTGACCCACCAGTGGAGCGATGACCTCCGAAGGCACAAATGAAACTCTGAGTTCAAGAATACTCACCTCCTTGCTCTCCTCTTCCTGACCTGAAGATGTGACCTAGGTCCTGGAAAACTGGAATGAGGTTGAAACTTCCACTCCTGCTGTCAGCAGGAATTCACTGCAACACCTTATGGGCTGAATAATGAATGATGAATTCATGTCCCCATGTTCCCAAAAGATGTGGGCCTGGCTTTTCTGTGGAAAGATGTTTATGCTGTTGTTAAATTGATGTACTTGTTATAGGCTTATTCAGATAAATTCCAGTTGATCATGGACATATCAACCTTTTCATATATTGCTGAATTTGATTTAACCAACGTTTATTATGATTTTTTGTGTCTATGTTTGTGAAGGATATCTGTTTATTTCTTTCAATATCAGTATCAAATTTTCATATTTGGATAATTCTGTCTTGCTGTAGCAAGTTGGCAAGAAACCCTTACTCTTTTATTTTTTAAAAGTAGGTATAGATATTACAATATGTTACTTATTATTTAAAAGGTTGATAGGACTTTTCCAATGAAATTATCTACCTCAGAGTTTATTTGTGGGAAAAGTTTTTAGTACATATTCATTTTTTTAAAAAAATGCTGTTTAGATTTTTATTTTTTCCTTCATCTCTTTTGATAAGGCAAATTATTTCAGAATTGTTCCTACTTAATCTGATCATTTTTTACATAAAGTTCATGTTGATAAGAACTGTAGTATTGTTAATTTATCTTTTTCCTGTGTTTCCTTAATCAGTATTGCTTAGGGCTGGTTTATCAATTTTATTACATTTTTTGAAGAACAAACTTTTGGCTTTGTTAACCTTCTTAAATATTTGTCTTTTTTCTATATGATTGCTTTTTTTCTCTTCTCATTTTTTCTTTTTACTTTCTATGGCTTTAATATGTTCTTTTCATAATATATTAATTTAGAGGTTTAGACAAATGATTTATACTGTTCTTCTTTAAAATATAGATATTTAAAGCTATAAATTTTCATTTAGGCACTGTATTATGTTTATCCCATACATGTTTATATGTTGTGGTTTTATTAATATTCAGTTTGAAATATTTTTCTTTTTCTTTTAATTTCTTCTTTGACTTGTGGATTTTTTAGAAGTGTTTTGCTTAATTTGCAAATTTTTGGTAATATTTCAAGTATATGCTTTTCGTTGATTTCTAATTCAATGTAATTGTATCAAGAGAACACATTTGATATACTTTTAATCCTCTGACATTTGTTATGGGTGTTTTATGGCCCATAATTTGTTTTTATTTGGTAAATATTCCCTCTGCTCTTGAAATAAAGTGTACTTTTGAGTTGTTGAGTGTGTTTAATAGATACCAGTTCTTGAATTTGATTAATATTATTGTCCAGTGTTTAACATACTTAATGATTTCTTGTTTGTGGTTTTATCAGTTACTGAGAGAGGAAAGTTTAATCATTAGCCTGGCTAAAAGGGCTTTCATTGTGCTAGTCTTTCAATGTTTCTGTATGTTTAAAATTTTTTTTTGCAATAAAATATTTGGGTAAAAAAATATTTCTTAAAAATGTTTAACTTTGTTAATTTATAAATTCATTGAGCAAGTACACATTTTTAAAATAGCAAAACTATTTTAAAAACAAGCAAAACAACAAAACCCACCAGTATATAGCAAATAAATACAGAGCTGAAAAAAAAATTAAAGCAATGTGGAGTGATTGTGTCTAGGACTTCAACTCATTAATGAGAGATTGCCGACAGATGACTGGAGGATGACTGAGGCAAGTTCACAGGGTGCCTGTGAACACTACACAGTAAAACAAACTGCGATGATAAAGATATTGTATATGATATCAAATACTGTAGCCACCAACTACATGCAGCGATGTACTGTGGCTAGTACAGCTCAGGAACTGAATTTTGTATTTAGTTTGATTTAACTAAGTGATCATTAAACTTAAATAGCCACATGTGGCTAATGGCTATCTTATTTGACAATAGAGCTCTATAGCTTTTATTAACATTCTATTTCAAACCACTGCATGAAATATAGAAGTAATTTGAGTATTTTATTGGCTATCTATTTCTTTATATTGAAAAAATTAACAGATGATCACAGAAATACAGTCCGAATTGTTACTATTTCTAAATTTTAGTTATGCCACATGGAATAGCTGAAGTAAAAATTTGTTATTTTTATTTCAAAATTATTATAATTTATATGATTATGATAACAATAAGAAATGTTGTTTCTTCTAAATATCAAGTTATCAAATAGTATATGATTATGATTTTAAAAAATAAAACCTATGTACTTGATTTACACAATTTAACATATGATTTTCAAAGGGAAGTGTGTGTATAGCTAATTTTTTGAACTCCCATTACTGATATATCATTTTGAACACCATTAATAAAAGTGTTAAATTTTCATTAATGTGATCAGAATTTGGAAGAATACAGGTATGGTGTTTGATACATTTTTATCTAAAAAAGTAATAAATATTTTTATCGTATGTGTAATACATTACAATGCACTTTGAAATTAAAAATAGCGAAGTCATATGAACATAAACCTATTTTCCATAACCTTTTGAGTGATATGAGAGATTATATCTAAAACATTTTTATAAATAAAATTGAGTGGAGTATAATAGTATTTTAAAATAGTGAATCAGTATATTCTTTCTGAAGATTTTTTTAAACTTTGTAAGTCTCAACACATTAATACTTCAAAGTGCTATTTTTTCTTTGAAGGGAGAGTATTTAATAATATGGATAGGGCCTTTGTCAATTATTATTTATACACAAGATTGGATTTTTAAGGTAATGAAGTATAAACTTCAGGTCCTTCACTGCATGAGCCACTTCTAGACTCTGTACAGAATTTTGTGTTTAAATTTTTATATTCCTTTTTCTAAAGAGAATATACGAATATTAATTATAAGCTCCAGGTACAGAAAACCCTGGTACAGAAACTGAGGAATAATTGATTAATAACTCATTTCTTTTATGAATTGAAAAGAGATGTTTGAAATATCCACTATTATCAGGTTCAAAGACATATCAGTGTGTTTAATTTAAAGCAAGAGTCACATTACTTTCATTTAATTATCGCGGTTGATCACTAGAGATAAAAGTCTAAATATAAAAGAGAGTTTATTACGTTTATTACCTTCTTCCCTGAACCTCTTTTCCCCCTTCATTCTGTTGTTTTTCCCTCTGGTGAAAATTTCAGGCTGGCACAAAAACACTCTGACACTTGTTGGAAAGACCATTGTCAAGGTGAAAATGATTTTGTTATTTCTCCTCAGAAGGTAGTCAATAGCTTATGAGAAGTCTACATTTGAAGTTCTATAGAAAAAATACAGTTCTAATATATACCACTAAACACTATAAAGATACTATCTTCCAAAAATGAAACATCATCGTTACCAATTTTAGCTCTAAAAATTATAATATGTTAGATGCTCCACTGATGTTACAAATAATGTATTCTTTTGGTGTCAAAAATTGCATGGCTATATATTTTTTCAAGCCTGTTTATCTGTTTTCATATACACATTTATAAATGTCTATTGCATATGCACTAATTTTATACAGAAAATTAAATCCATAGTTTCTATTTATATAGTGTGCAATTTTTTTAAATGTATTAGCTGGATGAGTAGATTAGTAAGGAGGAAAATAAAAAATGACCACAGAACCTACTGAAGAATTCTTTTCTATGGCCAGGAATAAATTTTATATAATTCAAAAAATGTTTCTGCAGTTTATCTGTTAAATTCAAATGAATTCACTTAAATAATAGAAGCACTTCTTCTGGAAATGTATTGTGGCAACAGGAGTTCACTGTTATGTATTTTCAATTGAAGGAGGTAGATGTACACTGGTCATTATGACTTGCAATTCTAAAGCATTTTAGTTTAATATTTTGAAACCAAGGAAATATTGCACATTTTGAGCCTTTTAAGTATTGTACTGAGGAAAGCAGGTCACTCACAACAGCGTTTTTAATTTGACAGGGGATTACAAAAACATTTGGTGCTCTTTAACTGTTGTCACAGCCATCTATTACATTAAGAACAAGTTGATTTTAATATTAGTCAAATTAAAAAACATCGTATCATGCTAACCTTGGGCATTCATTTACATAATTGGCTCTCAGCTTGCTGTGTATTATGCGACACCCTCATTTGATTACTGTTCATTTTTCTGAAACTCTGAAGCAGCGTCTCGCATAACCTGCATATTAATATTTCATTTCCATCAGGTTTTATTTTATGTAGTCAAGTTGCAGCAAATGCTACCTTTTTATTATTAAGCTTGTTATAAGTCACTTGTTCCAGAGCTTTTAAGAGGACAGAGTTCAATTCACTGTTCTGAAATAGAACAATAAAACTGTACTCTAAAGGTTTAGTTTAAATAAGTAAAGGATCCTCTTGCTGGGGATGGCCTTCAGAAAAACTCTGACACTTGGATAAGAAAAATGTAATGTGTATTGGCCCCTATAATAGTTAACTTTTTATAACAAAAAACTAAAATAAAATTGTAGTGACTTGTAAAAAAACACAATTCTTAGTTCTTCAAGTTATCAGTCATTCTATCTCAGCTGTGCTACATACAGATCTGGTTCAGGTTTGCTCTACTTGTCTTTTGTTCTAGAAGCCAGGTTGACAAAACATAAGTACTTGGGAATGTTCTTTTTAAGGTGGAGAGAAGGCATGTAAGTGTGTAATCCACACTTCTCAAGCACATTTAAAATCGCTCCCAAAATTGAGTTGTCATTGCCACTCATATCCATTGACAAAAATATTTATGATCAAGGATGGGCATTAACAGTTCAACATAAAGTAATTTTTTACTTACAATGGAAGACATATTGAGTACTTACTGAAAAATGACACAAGTTATCCCAGTCTTTCAAGGAAAGGGTCCAATTTAGCAGGCCATTCGTACTTGCCGACTCTCTCGGTTCTCATAGCAAACCTAATAGGCAGATTTTTGTTTCTTTTTGCAAATAATTGAGAGGAAAGCATACCAACATTAAGAGAGGACATTTATAAGGTTGAGCTGTTTCCTGAGCCAGGATTGGAATGGAGAGCTACTTAACAGCAAAAGTTGAAGTTTAGTGTGAAATCAATTGTATTATAAACCAAAATTTTTAGTACTTGCAGAGCTACTAAACCTGAATCTACATTTTTCCTTATAATAATTCATAATGATTTTCTTTGTTTAATTTTCTTTGTTAAGCAATAATATTGAAATATCAATGTACATGTTCCCTGTATTTATGCATTGTGGTCAATAAATTTTATAATTTTATGTTTTCTTCTGAACAAAGAACTGATTTTCAACAAGCTACAGCAAGGAAGTTCACCAATGACAATAAACCCTCTAATGACATTTGATGTCCTCAGCATTTTCTTTCACAACTTCGCTGGCATCAGTGAAATTATGAACCAATGTATTTAAACTTCCAGTAAAACAACAACACTTTTCATTTTACATTTTTTAACTTCAATTTAGTTGTTATATTTCTGAATTTTGGCATGGTATTGCAGGATTACATCAGTGGTATTCAATAAAAAACTCGATTTACGAAATTCATCCAAAACAATTAAATTTTATTTATGCTAGTAGAGGAGAAAAAATAGGATTAGTATAGTAAAAAAAATCTTCTTGGAAAACTTGTTTTATAAATTTCTTAGATATAGGAATATAAATTAAATCAGTATCAAAATTAACAAATAATTAAATTATACAAACACTTTCATTTTATGGTTGAACATTCTGTCAGAGGCAATTATTTGCCTATCAAATATCAATTTTCCCCTCTTTCTTAGTAAGAACCTGATTTCATGTAAGGTAATCATGGCACCAAATAAAAGATATCTCTCATTTTCTTTTGAAGATAGGTTTCACCATGACACTAAATTCTAGCTCAGAAATTATAAACAGAATTTGTTCATTAAGTTTTTAGGAAAATTTCTTTAAACACAACTGACTATTTTAAATCATGGAGTGACAATGAAGGTTGAAGCCACTCTTAAGGGTGGTTGATATCAAATAGGAAATGAGTTGCTAATGATGTGTCTACCTAAAACCTCTTTCAAAGAGAAAAATACACCACTACTTTGCTTAAATTTTTATTTCCAGACAGGGTTACTGGCAGCCAAAAATGTCTAAGTTATGATGTATACACATATGCAATCATTAGTTACGTAGATTTACTATTCTTCATTGCTAAAATTTAAAAAAATATATCTTATACAATAATTTTAACACTCTAAAATCCTTTTCCTACTATCTCAATAAAAATCACCTTTAGTAACTAAAATTTTTTTTTTAAATTCCAATTAAAACAAAAGAGAGAACCTAGAAATAAATCCACTCAGATATGGCCAATTAATTTACAACAAAGGAGCCAAGAATATAAAAAGGGGAAAGGACAGCTTCTTCAATAGATGGTGTTAGGAAAACTTTTCCTCAATAAATTATAGCTTTCACTCATGTTGCTGGATTTCCTTTTATACACTTTTAGATGTCTTTTTCAGAAAGCAGAATCTTATAGACTAAAACAACAGTCTCCTGCTATCCAGCTTTCTGCTGCATTTCTGTCAGTGCAGTTCTGTCCATGCAAAAATGTCCACCCTGTTCAAATGCCCCCCCACCCACTCCTCATGCCTTGAAGGGTAAGAGTCAAGATGTCATTAGCTTTTTAGTTCCCTACATCCTACTTACACTTTTAAATCTGACTTGAATTTCCCTAATTTGAGTGTGCAATCTGTTTGGTGTTGGGAACCCAAACAAAATACTCAAAGTTTAAAACAATGGCTGCATATTCGAAACCTGTTGGAGATAAGCAACTCAGCATGCAATAAGTTTGATAAAAGATTTTTATTATTGCCTAGAATACCATCTGCTTCATCAAGCTTCCTGCAATGTCTTCAGGCAACATATTTCCCCAGTTGTGCCTCTTGATCTAAAAGAACAGTATTTTTAATATTTCAAATTGTAGCTAGAAACACACCAGAGTTTCCTTCTCCATGTTCCTATAGGATTTTATATTTTACACCTTACTATATTTTATAGAAACCAGCTGCTATATTTCTACATTGACCAAAGACTGAGCACCTGGAGGCTAAAATAGTCTTACTCATTTCTGAATTTAATGCACAGTAGTTGGATCATGGTAATCACTAAACGAAATACTTATAGACTTTCACTGATAATTATTTTGTTTATTTACTTCAGCATGGATAAGAAGTTGTCCTATGAGGGGCTGAATATAGATCTGAGGACAAAAGATCCCAGATGATTCTTGGAGGTAGACATTCCATGTATTTCCTTTCTTGTATTATTGCATGCTCAGCATTCTACATAGACCATACTGTTTGAAGCTGTAGTTTATTCACATTCTCATAAAAGCAAGCACATTATTTAATCTACATATGTTCCATGTGTCCTGAGAAAAAGTGGGCTTATTTAAAGAATGTTTGGTTTATGTATTTAAATCTTATTTTTAAGATTATTTATGAGTTTGTAATCCTCTCAATTGAGGAATTAAGAAGTTTCTAATACCCACCTTAGTCTCATTCCTCAGAGTAAACTTGTGCTATGTTCTAAAATCTTAATCTGTGTTACACAATGACATCTACATGTTGTGGAGGCCATGATGATTTTCCAAGGTGTTTAATCCTTATTTAGTAAAATTACCAGTGAAAAATTGCTAGTAATCATTTAGAAATGGAAAATTAAAAGAAAAATATAATGAATGTCTAATCTTATTACAATATGCTTTATCCATTAAAAATTGATGTCTGAAGGATTTTCAAGGTCTCATAATTTTCATTCATTGGTAGAAACCCTGATAATGATTAAAAGTTAAGCATGTTTATAACTCTATAAATCACAATAATTTCCCCTGACAAATTTATTCGGTTTTACATTCTTATAAATGTCCTTGTATTAAGATACCAAGAAACAGTCATCAAAAACTAAGTGGTCCAAAAAAAAAAAAAGTAAAGAAGTCTATTAAAGACAGATGGCATAAAAATAATGCATCCAAGAAAGCATCTTATCAGCAACTAGCATATGTTTGCCACCAGTGAAGCCTTTTCTTTCACTTGATACAACAATCTCATCAGTCATGAACACAAAACCCAATTCTTGCAGTAGACAATCTTTGCTTCTCTGTGAGAGTTAGATTATGCAGTTAAACTAATACTTTGTTAACTACATCCCCACTGCATGAGTCATAGCACCTGTATATTCAGGCTTAAGGAAATTCTTGCTGTTTAAAAATCTTTCACCCAGCTAATATAGCACAGATGGTCTTATCCCTGAGCTATGAGAATTAAGAATAAAATGCATTAAAGCATTAAGCAAAATTATTTTTACCTCTACTATTTTCCTAAGCAGTTGAATATTAAATCATTAAAATGTCAGGAAGATTAGAAAGCAAGACACTGCAATTCATTATATTCTAACTCTCTTTTAGGTCGTTTTTTTCAAACATAGGACTGCTTGAAATTTAAAAGAGTTTTCTGTTACTATGGTCAAAATTTCCTAAACGCATGCAATATTTAGTTGGTCAGATTAACATTTTAGCATTTAGTTGAATTGCTAACATGTTTAACATATTGTCAAGGAAGATGTGATTTATATCTTAAATAGAAGGAGTCACAGTCATTAAAGTATAAAATTTAATTTATTAATTCATGGCATAAATAGATGAAGAAAATAATTTTAGAATGTCAGTATGGAACTGGAGATCTGATTTCTCCCTTCATCCCTGAGTTATCTTTGATTTTTTCATAAATATGTTCATAATTCATTTAAATTATTTTCATAACCTTGGGTACCTACTATGTTCTGGGAACTGTAGTAGAATTCTGTGTTACAAAATAGTTTAAAACATAGTCCTTGAAATCAGTAATACATACGATACATCTAGAGAATTAACTATTAAGTGTAAATAAATGAATGGCTTCGTTGTTAAATTTAATAGGAACTAAGAGGTGGGAGAAATCAGTAAGGGCTAGTGGAGATTGGAAAATGTTTTAGGGGAAATGTTTTAAAGCAGGGTCTTGAAGGTATGAGAGTATTGAAGGAAATTTGAGCAGTTAGTGAAAATAAGCAAATAATTACTAATCCTATGATATATAGAGTAAAATGATCAAGCTGATTCAATTTAAATGATCTTCCATGTAGGAAAGAAGGTATATTGTTAGAGAAATAAATACGGATCTAAGTGTAAATATCTTTGAATGTTAATATTAATTTAGATTTCATTTTTTAGGGACTAAAGACAATTAAGGTTGTTATTTTTATTGCAGAAACATATTTAACTTATGGTCTTTTAGGGAAAATACATATCTTTATATATTTATAATACATCTAAATGCATTGATATATGTAATCAATAGGGGAGATAATTTTCAGACTGCTTAGCAAATATCAAAAAAATAAGGAGACAAGTTTTTATATGGAAGGGAGATATAGCAAGTTATTGTAAATGAAACGTAAGCAGACATTGCTGGACAGGACTTCAGAGAGAGCTTCTTTAAAAGAAAGAGATACATTGTGTGATCTTTTTTGCTTTTCACATTTTATCCTTCCTCCTGTCTGTCATGTACATAGGATTCTGGAGACTCCAGTAACTATCCTTGGCCCCTGAAGCAAATTTAGCGATCGATGCAGAATGTCAAGATATGAACATGAAAAGTAGAATCTCAAATAATTTGTAAGTACTTACTAGTATTTAACTGCCTACATTTGGAATAAAAAATAAACTATTGTATGTTTATGTCAAAATTATTTGAATATTCTGTGATATGATGCTCAAGGATCTAAGTTGAAAAGCTAAATGAGTTGTTAAGCATTACAATGCAAGATCATTAGAATGAGATCAAATACCTTAAATAAAATTTTTAAAAATTCTCTATCAGAAGAAAATTGGTTCTATTGAGCTCTTTGTAACTCAGTTAACTGTGAGTATCACATAGTCACATACTCAAAATATGAATAAAAGAATAAACTGCCAAGAACAACAAGAATAGAGGTACTATATTCTAGAGAAAGGAAAATTTCTCAGAAGTGTGCTGTAAATCTATAGTTGTCTTTTCCCTGGTGAGTAGATATTATTTGATATAGGATATAGATTGCAATTGACATGACTACATAGAAATTTTCCATTAATCATTACCGTGGTGAATTATATCAGTGGCTTTTCTTAAAATGAACCAATTTTGAATTCCTAGAATAAACCAAATTTATACATAATACACTAATTAGTTATGTTTTGTAGAGGATCACCTAATATTTTTTTTCAAACTTTTGCTTCTGTATTAAGTGGTATTAGGACAATCAGGCACAGGTACTTAAAAATCAAAACAGCAGTTGGCCATAAGCAACTTAAATGGCTGTACTGATTTATGGCCTAAATATCAGCCCTATCAAATATAGGACTAAGGTGGATCCCATTTTCTATTCTCATACAGTTCTTGTGAAGAATTGAGGAAAATTTAGCCTTTGTCTGTTATATGAATTTGATCAAGATTTGAATTACCTGTTCCTTTACTATTTGGTAGAACTTTATTATGAAATGATCTAGTGCTTTTTGTTTATGGCAAGATTTTACAGTATTATTTCACTTCCTTAATGGTTCTGGGACTTTTGGGTTATCTCTTCCTTCTTGAGACAGTTTTTATAATGTATAATTTCATTAGAAAGAGTGCATGTCACTACATTTCAGATGTTTCAGCATGAAGTTATTTCCCCATCACCTTTGCTATCTTGTGTGTATTTTGTATTCATTTCTCCAGATGAACATTTGTAACTTCTTGAATACATATTGACCTATTTTAGCATAGATTTCATAATTTTATAATTATTTTAAAACAAAATTTTGCCATTCATTCTCTTCAGGGTCTTAATATATGATTTTATTCATCACTGTTCTTAGATGTATATAAATTTAATGTCTTATTACATTTTTAGTCTGTGATTATTTTTCTTGCGTGTCATATTGATATTTATTTTATTTATTTTTATGCATTTTCTTGTAAACATGAGAGCTGAAGACAATTTCTTTTTCTATATGTAATACTTTAACCACATCTTAAAATATGGAATAATCACACTTTCATCATAACATTTTAAGAATATTCCCAATTCAATTATTATTTTATTTTTATTTTTATTTTTATAAGACATTTTTATACTTCTAAATTTTGGACAGTAATTTTTACATAGTTTATGTTAATCAGAAAATGTGAATTTTAAGATACTGTTTTAAATTTATTAAAAATCACTTTGTTATCAAGTATGAAAGCAGTTTTGTAAACTTGTGCTTAAAAAGAATGTGAATTCTTGTGAAGTTGCAGTATTCTCCATGTGTCCATTTAGCTGAAATTTGCTAAGTTACATTATTTATATTCTTCATAGTCTCTATAAATTTTGGTCTTCTTGATTCATCAAATAATAAAAATTAAAAAATTGTTAAAAAATTTCTGATATAATAAAATTCCAAATTTATTTTGTACCTTTATTGACTTTGCTTCACATATTTTAGATACATACTATATAAACCTCATAATTTTTTAAATCTTTTGAAATAAGACCTATCCTTACATGATAAAGCTTTCTGCCTTTAAGTCTGTTTATGTGATATTAATGTAGAATTATCCTTTTTGTTTTGTTGGATATTTATTGAATATTTTTCTATTCTTTGACTTTTAATGATCCACTGTACATGTATTTTGTGAGTTTAATACAAATGTTGCTTTGTATTCTTGTTTTATTCCATATAACTATATGAGTGTTCTTCTTACAATAGAGTGTAATTGATATATAGTTGCTGTGACTGCTGATATATTTGCGGACACATAGAAATCATAATATGTTTTCCATTTATTTTCCAATTTTATATATTTTTCTTGATTTTACTAAGTTTTTTTTCCTTCCACTGATTATTTTTCTAGTGAAAGTCCATAGTTTTTCTCTCATTCATTAATTTAACTACGACACCGATCTAGTCCACACACACACAAAAAAATAGAGACAATTGAGTATAACGACTTTGTTTACTCATTCATTCATATATTTATTTCAATCAAACACAATTATTAATCTTAATTATGTACAGAGACTTGAGCTAATGGATGAAGTGGACATATAGAAACTTAAGAAGAATGTTCAATGTTGAAAAAACAACATTGAGGGTCATTAAATATTGATTATTCACCAAATCATGTACTCATTCATGCTTTCTTTCAGTAATTTCCATAGTTTTTCTCTTATGCATGAATTTATTAAACAATTAAGAGTGTAAATCGCCCACTTTCAATTTAGTGGGCACACTGACCACTTCAGCCACCTCAATGCAATATTCCCAGAATAAAGACAACTGTACTGGAATGTGAAAAACGAATGGTAGTAAGCCAAATAAATGAGTGTGTGTCTGAGAAATATAAGAGTTGAAGTACAGAGTATGAGTATCTAATATGAGAAATGCTAAAGTAAATTTTGGCTTGATGTGAAATGAAAAAAAAAAAAAAGAAATAAGTATTCAAAGACAAACTGAAGCACGTTGGAAATATTCACATGAATGAGCTATAAAAGAGTGTATTTCCTTGCTTTTTAAATAATAGTTTTATTTTTCAGTTATAGTCAACATACAATGTTATATTAGTTTCAAGTGTAATATTTTCTTATTTTTAAAAAAATATTGTTTAAAAGCAAAATTATAACATTGTATTCTGAGGTTTGTAATGTGTACAGATATAACATAAGATAACTAAAACATAGAGTACTTACACAGTTGTAAGATTTCTTCATTTAAAAAGAATTGGTGAAATTGTAAGTCTATGTCAGCTCTCTGATGTCCGGTGTATATACTGTAATCCTTAGAGAAATGAGGTGAAAAAAAAAAACATATTTTTTAGAAATCCTTCATATTTGGGTGGAATTTTCCATGAGGTTCAAAAATCAAGTTAAATAACATTGTAACTACTAAATTATAGGAAAATCTAAGAAGGAAAAACACAATAAGTGATTTTATTTTAGAGATGATACTATTGGTGGCTTTTTCTCAGCATTTTCGTTTATATTCCTCAGAAGATAAGTCATATCAGTTTAAATAATTCTGCCACCTCATTAATGATGTCTACTGATTGCTTCAGTATTGTGAGTATGTTTTATTCACTGTGGTTCATCATATGTTTATAAATGACAAAATTAATTCTACATTTTTCTGTGGATTTGTGGGTAGCCCTTATCTGTTATTAGATTTAAAAATCTTATTTTCTCTTTATATTCTCCAAAATACACTGAAAAAAGTCTGTGATTAAGTATTTTATTTTTCAATACACCTAGTCTAGTAATTCTCAACAGAGTTTGTCAAGCATCTGCCTAAGGGTGAATGGTGTACTAACAGGAGCTCATTCCAGATGGTTATTGCATGCATTTTAATAGGAAATCTTCATTTTCTGTGCCAATGTAACCAAATTGTGTTCCTAATATTGGACTACTGACTATGAGAGATCTTCAATTTGATGTTTGGATCACAGATCATAATTATCAATGTAATTTTCTACAACAAATTGTCCCCTCATTTTTTTCCCTATAAGCATCTGCTGCCTTGAAAGGATTACATTAAGCTTTAGCTTGGATTTCAAGTTCAAGTTTGCTGTGTACAATTTGCACTGCTTTGAACAGCTGGCTATCACTTTTGCTTTCCCATTTCCCTCACAGTTGAAATGATTTACCACCTGTAGATGCATCCTATTTCTACTGTGTTCATTTGTTAGGTTAATTAACTTTTACACTTTTTGCTTTTTTTTATATAACTCTTAATAGTTAATTCAACCATAAACAGCTAAAAGGTGTGCACTGTTGTACTAAAAACAACTGTTGAGATGCCTGTAAACCAAATATGTGAATTTTTCAGAAAAGCAAACTAGTTATCCCAACTGACAAATATTATAATAAAGCTAAGTTACTTCAAAGATTGAGTTTGATATTAGAACATTTAGATTATAATTAAACAATCATTTTAAGGCATAAAAAAACTTCTGTGTCTTTATAATTTTCTTTTTTTCCCATAGAAATACTGGCTTTATTACCACAAATAAAATCAGGAAGGTTGATTTTCTTTCCAACATACCCCTAGGTTGTGATACTTTCTGGTGGCTCTATGTTCAATTTACAGCTAAAAATACTTTTTACCAATTTCCCTTGCCACTTTTTTTTTGCTTACTTCAATTAATAAGTTCCTTTCTTTTAAAACAAGATAGAAACTCTAAAATGGTAGACTGAAGATAGTGACAAAGAAAAATTATTTCATATTTTATTTTTAGCTTCAGTAGATTTTACTTGAATAATACAGACGTAAAAAAAATGTACTTTTTTTTTTTTTTTTTTTTTTTTTTACCAAAGTTAACTCACAACCGTTAGTTCAGCTTTAGTTAACACTGCAGTGGAGCATCACTCCAGATGACAAGTCCTATAGGGCATAATTTGTGTGCCATGACAAATTCTCTTGGCCCCTACTCTATATTGAGCTGTTCAGCAACAGTTTCAAGCAGACTTTGATTAATCTTGTTCAGGTACAATCGGGAAGCCTCCTGACACAAATCATGCTATAGACCTTTGACTTCCTTTTTTAAGAGCTTCTCTGATGCCTTGGAAGATGACACCTTTGATAACCCAGGTGGCAATCACACACGCGCACCTAGAAAAAGGGAGCTTTAGTACTGCAAGGCCAATCTCGACCACTTGGGATGGCAGCTTGTGCGTAAATGCTTCTCACCTTTTATCAGTGAGCAGAGGGTTTGGGAGGGAGGGCATGTACTATTTTTCTTCTGATTGCAGAAACGACGAATGTTCAGATGTTGATCTTTCAGCTTTCCACAGTCAGTGAGAAGCCATGGAGCCTCCCTTGAAGCTTTCTGGTCAAACTCCTCTGCGATCTTAGCAGATGTTGCTTCCAGTTTGTGACATGTCTGTTTAAGACTTATGTTGATGGCAAGTAAAGGTTACCAAATGAAAAATTCACTGGCATGACCCCGCCCCGCACACACTTGTGCATACTTTGTTTTTCCAAGGGTACTTTGTAATTCCACTTTTTTTATGCCTTTAAGGGGAGTTTAATACCCAATGATTTAGGATTTGAATTTTAGGAATGCAGATTATTATGACACAAAGTTCATTATTCTTTCTGTACTTAGCCTTGATGACAAGAGACCAATGTGGAAATAATGTTCGTTTTAAACCACTTTTGTCCGAATACTCTTTCCAAGATCTACCTTAGTGTCAGTGCCAAACTCTTAATTAAGACTCTACTACTTGATAAGGGCTCTTGCTGCATTTTATTGGGAGGTTTAAAATCTCTAGAAATTTAACAGGAATCTTAAGAACTGTCTTGATGCTTGTATTTCTCCTTAAAAATAAAAGTGATTTTTTTTTAAAACACAAGGCCATAAAATGGACTCTCTTGTCCATCAAAAAAAGTCAGTGAGCATGTTAACCAGTCATCTTTAGCAGTGGTCACCTCACCAATGCTTCTCGGATTGATTTTCCCTCTTTCCATGATCCTCTCCACTGGCTATTCATTCCTGCCCTCAAGGATCATTTTCCAAAACAATAATTGGCACAATTTTATTTCAGTTGTGCTTTCAAAAAGACCAAGTTTAAGACATAGGTAATACCATTTTGATTTTTTTTAAATGCTTTGTTTTTCTCTTTTGATACTTAAATCCAATTCTCTCTCTAAAACATTATATGATCATGTCTTATGTAACTAAGGTGAAATAATAAAAAAAAACCTGTATATTTTCTAAAATAAGACATGTGGGGGGCATATATCTGAATATTCAGTTCTATTATAGCTCTACAACTATAACTAAAAATTTTTCATGGAAACGAAAAAGGCATAACCTCAAATATTATGTAACTAGTGATGGCGCAGACCTGGAGGTATTATTATCTATGAAAAAATATATAAGTAGCCTGTTTAAGAAACACTGGAAACTTCCTTTTCTCTACTGTCTATATATGTATGTCAATGCCCACATTTAATGCATTCTCTTTTCCATTAATGGAAAACATCTAACATGATAACTAATAGAATTTTATGATTGTATGTTCCTGTCAATCAGAGTGAATTGTGGGTGAGGTTTGCAGCTGCTAATGTATTCCACACAATTTAAAATAGTACCCTTACTTAACCTCTGAGCTCTAGGAGAAAACGGCAAGCATAAAAAGAACAAAACTTTGAAACTTTGTAACAAAGGAAACACATACACTCACACACATGCTTAATACATTTCACCTCTATTTCTTTGTCATGTCTTCACTTTATAAAATTTCTGTAATTAAATCAGTCTGAAAAAACAAGTACTATGGTAAAAGTTATGTGATTTCTCCCCCTAAAGCAGACAGCCTCTTAATTCAATGCAAAGTAGTTTTCGAGCATCCTTTTGCTCTGTGGCTATTTTCAGACTGTCATTATTGCAGAATAGAAGAAAAACTAGGGAACCTTGTATTTGTCTTTCATTAACCTATTGTTCTTATTGTTTTGAATATAAAACTTATCTTTGAATAATAAGCAAATCAAAAAGGTATAAAATTGAAGTGGAATTTATGAATAACTAATGATTTTAAGTACCATTGTTGGAACTTATAGAAGCAAAGATTATTTCAACTGAAAGTGACTATACGAGTGAAGGAACGGGAAGATTCTAAAGTCGGCAGGAATAAAAAGAAATTTAAGATTCCATAGTGGAAACTACAAGAGATAATTCATTTAGAATCTTATTTTAGGAATTAAGCATTAGCAAAATGTATGAAAATATTTACCTACTTATCTGATATCTTCTTTTTTAGTAAATGATATGAAAGCCTAAAACACCTAGCCACCTGATTTTTCAGAGAGGAAACTCAAAAGATAAAATAAATTGCTTAAAGTCCAATAGTCATTGACAGGGGCACAGTATGTATCTTCTGGCTTACATTTAAGAGGACCCATATTGGTATAATATGGACAAGTGACATGGTACATAGCAAAAAATGAAATAAATTTTATGATTAATTTCTATATAACAATAACAGCATTGATAACAGTAAACTACCAACTAGAAAATTAATTACAATAATAAGTAGTGTAAACAACTACTAGCCAGCTAAAAAGTTGTGCATTGGTAGGCCCAGATATCTTAGGTTAAAGATAAAAATAATCCTTACCATAGTCATTACATGGACAGTGATTGGAGTGAATTTTCACTAGGACTAAATATCCAGAAGCTTCTGTGTGTATCAAATTCCATTATCCAGTATTAGAACTTTAAAAATTATACTTTAAGAATTTTATGTAGTAATTATTACATAAAACCCACTCACGATGAATAAATTAATCTTAGAAAATACTTATTTCCCTTATATATGCCCTTGTTGAAATTTAGATAACCATATGTAGTTTATTTCTGAATTTACTATTCTGTTCCATCGGTCTTTGTGTTAAGCTGATGCCATACAGTTTTGACTACTATAGCTTTGTACTATAATTGGAAATCAGGGAGTGTGGTACTTCCAGATTTGTTTTTCTTTCTCAAGTTTATTTTAGTTATTCGAGATCTTTTTCATACAAATTTTAGTATTTTTTTTTCTATTTCCCTGAAATATGCCATTGAAATTTTAAAAAAAACAAACACAGTTTTATACGAAGTTATTTTTTCTTTTTGGATGAGAGAATATTTCACATTAAAATAAAAAGAAATGTCATGGAGTAAAATGCAAATAGTCATATTTTTTTAAAGATAAAATATGAGACATCAAGGAAATGTCCTGCTTACTCATTCTTTGTTTCATTCCTAGGGGACACCCACTTGAGCAGTTTATACTCCTTTGACCTTAGTGGTTCTCTAGTGGTAATAGCCAAGAAGCAGCAAATAGGAAATAATTTAATTAGTAAAATAACTTATGACTCTGTAACATAATGAAGATAACTAGCACAAAGCAAAGGAATTACTATAAAGCAGTGAATGACTATCCAAAGTGAAATCATTTCTACAAGACTTATCATCAATTAAAAAACAAAAAAAAACAAAAAAACAAACATTAAAGATGTACTGACAATTCAGAGCATCAGAGAACAAATATTCTTAGAAACAAAAGGGTCTAAGGGCTACAGAATTGACATTGAATGGAGTTTGAAGAATCGATATTGATGTATGCATCTAACTCCTGCTTGTCAAATCGTCCTGCTGTGGCATTTGAGATGAATTATACATTCTGAGATTTATTCTACTTTGAAGTTTGTGTGAAGATGTCATTTCTAACACATCTCTGAATCTTCAAACCTCATGAAAATCTCAAATGTAAATTAAGGCCATCTTGCTTTTATTAAAATTTGACTTTGCACTTAAACTGGGGAGGTGATAAACTTAAATACACCAGTCCCTCAATTTACGCAGTATTTTTTTACATGAGTTTTTAATATGCAGTAAATATTACATTTGTGCAGACTTTTTATATGCAGTTTCCATTTACGCAGCCTCATTTTGCGCACTTCTTTCTTTTTCACTTCCATTATTGACGATTACACTTTCTAAAAAACAATAGCTTAACTCAGCAACATACAAAGAACAAACACTAACACAATTATTAATGCATTATCTTCCCATTCATTGGATGGCAAATAAAAAAGCAAGGATGACTACTGATGTTTTTCCATATTGGTTTTACAAATATTTTGCTGTAGAAGCTGAAAATTATATGGACAAATGTCTCCTTTTAAAATACTTTCTTTTAGATAATGCACCTGGTCATCTACACAATTTAGAACATCCAAATATAAAAGTTGTATACAGTATTTGCCACCAAATACAACTTCTTTGAACCAACCTTTAGATCAAGGAATTATTTCCTCCTTTAAAATTAATTATATTAAACAAAGTTTTAATGATATTTTTAATAAACTTGAAGGTAATGAATAACAGTTACCGAAGCCTGGAATAAATACATGATTTTAAGTTATATCAAGAATATTAGCTTTGAGTGACATAAAACCATAAACTTTAAATGCTTGCTGGAAAGTAATATGGCTAGAAGTGGTTGTACCAGGGGATATGGTCTCAACAACTGAAAATTAACTGGCATTATTAAATTATTAACTGGCATTTTTGACTTATTAAATTTCAAGAAGGTTCTGACAATTTTAATGTAGATGATATTAACAAATTACTGGTTGATCACCAATCAAATGATAATGAACTAATTCACTTAATTTCCAAAGCCCATCCTGCCGATGAACATGGCAGTGACCTTGAACCAGTTTCAGTCACTGCAGAAAATATATACGAAGTTCTGCAATTGGCCAAAACACTGGAAACTGCAATTCTATACATTGATCCAAACATCCAATGAGCCTCAAAATTTTGAAAATATTTTGTAAAACATTCTAGTGAATATTCAAGAATTTATGAAAACTTAGCAAAAGATGGGGTTAGAAAAAGATCATCTAAAAACATAAACTTAAATACTGAAACCCAAGTAGTACTTTCAAATATTTTGAGCAATGACAATAGCGACTTTGTGCCAATTAAAAAGAGATTAATTGCTTTAAATTACAGTATAGACACTAACAGCGAATAAAATTTGAGTTTTTCTGAATTTTCATTAGCATCTTTTTTGTGAAAATTTAAAGACTTATGACTTATATCGGCCTATTTAGTATTTTTTTTTTTTGGTACTGATGGACTCTTTTTATGCAGTTTTTTTCCACGTAAACAAACAAACAAACAAAACCCTGTGGAATGGACAATCCACGGAAATCAAAGGACAGGTGTAAATGAGATTTTCCTCAGAAATGCTCACCAAGAATGACTGATTGCACCTGTCTTTCTTCAAGTAGTCTATCTTTACACCCTTCAAACAAAGCACCCTCCCCGCTCCCCAGGATGTGTCACATCTCTGCCAATTGCACCCAAGGGTTAGACAAGCGAACCAAACAGGAAGTAGAAGTGTGCAGGGCCAGATTACCTGGCCTGGACTTGCGGGAACGCAGGAAGTGAACTTCCAGGGCCCGGACTTTGTTGTCTGCTCTGGTAACAGCAAACCCTAAATCCCACACCTATTAGCTCTGCTACCAGCATGAGAGAGAAAGGATCACGCCACTGCTTCCAGCCCCAAAACTAAACCTAACTCCTACCACGCATATCATTGGACGCAAAAAACACTACCCCACACTAACAGAACCACACCACCAAGGGCCTAACCCCAGACGGAAAACTTGCCATTGAAAATTTAATAAGCATTGCATTGAATCAACATATCTCTTAGGGAAGTATGAATATTTTAATTATATTAATTATTCCAATTATTGATAACAGAATATCTTTCTATTTATTTGTATCTTTTTCAATTGCTTTCATCAATGTTTTATAATTTTCAGTGTACATATCTTCATCTTCTTGGTTAAATTCATTCCTATGTATTTTATTCTTTTTGATGCTATCATAAATGGGATTGTTTTCTTGATTAACTTTTTGAATACATCATTGAGTCACTATTGAACTGGAAAGATTAGAAGTCTATGTAGACCATGAAAGACCAAGGATTTCAAATTTAATTATATATAAGTTCTGCAGTGAGTGTCTTGATAAAGAAATTTTTCCTATCCATATATTGTAAATGACTTAAAGCTCTTTTTTTAGTATTTCAGAAAAAAATATTTATGAATCTTTTGTACTTAAGCAACAAATCTATAATAATATGAATAAAAGGGGAATAATTACAGGAAACGAACTGAACTGAGCTTAAATATATCTAATACAAGTCATTTTGCCTTGGAAAAATTAGGTATAATTGTATTATATGTGTCAAAAAGAAAAAAATATAAAGGCCATATTGAACATATGTCTTTAAACTTAGAGACTATATACATACACCATCAGCATATAACACATATACACATCAGTGTATGTGCATATATACATATATATAAACACATTTATGGTTAAAGTCACAGTGACATCCAAAGTTGTAGTGATAGTGTTTAATATTTAATGCACAAATTTATCATGACTTCATTATACATTCCTATAGTTTGCTACATTATTGGGCTTGGGAAAGATTTCATTTTCTTCCCTATTTTCTCCATGTATGCGTGCGTTAGGAGACATGGAAATAAGAATGTTGTGGATCTGAAAACCATGTAGGTAATTATATAAATAGTAAATAATTATGTAATAGCTAGTTGTTCACTATTATTATGTTATCAAATACAGAATATTTTATATAAATACTGTTTAGTATAATACTTCTCTCTAAATGTTTACACGAACTTAATTTTCTAAAACTTGAGTCTTCAAATAATTGAAAATGCATTAAATGGTGGCTAGTTACATAAATTATTAAACATTGAGGAAAAAATTAGGTACATATATTTTATATTTAGAAATAAATATCTACCTGTAATTAATTACATGTATATTTTTATTTATAATGCAAGCAGATCAAAGTTTTACATTTAAAAAAATAGAAATGTTTTAATCACAAAGTTTTTGGAAAATTTTGTTTACAATTAAATAATATGTAAATGGATAAAAACAATGAAAAAGTTATATCAAATTAAAGAAATAGCTATGAAAAGTAGTAATAATATCTTCAACTGTTTTATAACTAATTACAAATCATGTTTATAAAAATTTCTTAAAGTTAAAAGTTAGGTTTTGCCTACCACTAAAGATACCTGGTTATTTTTAAAAATTATGCCATACTTTGTTTTCTGCCTCACTACTGATTTATGTTATTTAAAATGTAAGTTGATAATACAAATGTTTTTGAACAAATGCAGCTAGCTTATGAGGTAGATCTTAAGAAACATTTTCTTCTACAATTATTAAGGAAAAATTTAAAAACACTATTTTTGTTTAGATTGAAAAACATCTTGGTCTACTTTTAGCTAATAGTGCTTACTATGTTCATTTTTAATCAATGTATTTTTGACAAATTACAGTTAAAAATGATGTTTTGTGGGAAAATAAATTGATTTAACCTTATTTGTAATTAAAATGACGGTATATAATAGGCTGACTATGCCCCCCAAAAGATGGATTTCTTATTCCTTGGGATCTGTGTGTGTTCCATTCTATGCCTCTCTCCGTTAAAACTTCTTTCTACTTCTTTTGGTAAACTTAAATATGGTGGTTTAAAATCAAGTAGTTAAAAATGCTTTTGGATTTTCACTGTGTTCATAATACTTACACCAATATACCATGAGTTTTTGAAGCTGGTCAAGGTTTGAATATTAAAAATGAAGAAGGATCTACTCGCTTTTGTACAAGGCTGTGGAATGGCCTGCACATGACTCAGTGAGACAGGTCAATCTTCCCTGATATTCATTTCTCCTTGAGTCCCTTTCACTTCATTTGTCAGGCTTGTCTCAATGGAAAAAAAGTTCCATTCATTTTCCATAGGTTGTTATTACTTCTCTCGCTGATGTTCATCTAGAGCTCTTTCAAACTGGCTGTGGTGCTCTGCAGATCTTCCTGTATTTATCTTGTTATTTTTTAATCTTTCAAAGCATGAGCAAAGAAAAAAAAAGTACTAGCATTTTCCATGATGTGGTTTCCTTTTTATTTTTGTTCGACAATGTGAGATAGGTTTACTGAATTTCAGGATTAAAAAACATGCATACAATATATCATGTCCAGTCATTGCTATGTGAGTAAAGGAAATTTCAGAGCACAAAGGATGCCTGTCTTGTGACAGGTAACTTATAGGCTGACAGCACTTAGAACTCTTGTACTGCAACTTAATACACTGCACAATAAAGCAAAGAACAATAATGTTTGTTGCTTTTATCACCCCTCTAAGAGAGATTGTTATTTTCACTTTGACTCCGTAATATTATTGTTAACAATTTTTCAAATGTACCACTATAATAGGAAGCTTGGTCCATTTTATTTTCTAAGCCTTCCCCTCATTATTTCTTTTATCCATTTAGGCCTCCACATTTATTTATGTATTAATTGATTTACTCATTTCTCAAACATTAAAAAAAAAACATTTTAAACCCCATTCTAGGAATACTTAAGGAAACAAAAACAGTAGAAGGCAATAGCTCTGCTCATAATTAATCTAAACCAAAGACTAAAAATAAATATGACAAAGACAACATGTACCAGTAGAAATAAGAGGATACTAACATCAAAGACATTATGTAAAGTGTAAAGAAGTATAAAATAGTATTATTTCACCATATCAATAAAATATAAGGTTTCAGAAGAGGAAAAGATTATTTTAGTCTGTGGTAGATAAAATTTTTCTTTTGCAAGTTCTCTGAAGTTGAATTCGTTTGTCTAAAGATTATTTCAAACTGTGTCAAACACCTTTCTTTAATCCTCCATTCCTCTCTCTTCTTCCCTCATTTCCCTTATCTTACTAATTCAAATAAAAATGGAGTGCACCAAATAATAACTCCCTCAACTTTCTGATACAAAAGTATCAAATCTACTTTAATATGCAACCACCTGCCTGATCTCATAGTACAGTGGTTCTTAAACACTTGCATTCATCAGGATCACCTCGGGGACTTGTTATAATAGATTTCTCTGTCCTAGATCTGAAATAGGTCCCTAAAAATTGCATTTCTATCGTTCTTATAGTCTCCTTGGTTATAGAGAGACTCTACATTAACTTTTAAATTGTATAATTTAAAAGTTATATATAATGACATATACAAAGATGTATCTCATTCTGTTAGCATTGCTCAGCAACAAGCAATGGTTTTATTTTCTTAATAAAACAAGTAAAAATATTTTTATATAAAAAACAAAATTATTTTCTAATGTGGATGTATTGGTACTTTTTTCAGGTAATAACTATTTCTTTTCCTATTCTCACACTGCTGTCCTAGCTTGGTTGCTTATATTAGTGTATTTAGAAAATATTTTACATATTTTTTGCTCCTGCATCCAATCTGAAACTGCTAATAAAATTACTCAAATTATCTAAAAATGAAGACAGTCCTACAATCGATTTTGTAAGATATCTTTGTGATTTAATGTCACCAAAATAAAATTCCAAATTATTTGAAGGGAAGTCCAACTCTTTTTATCATGTAGCACGGACTTAATTTACCAATCCCATCTAAATGAGAAAGGAAAAAGTAATAATTTTCTGTTTGTAGATGATATCATCTTCTATGTAGAAAATTCTAACAATTCCACAAGAAATTGTGAAAACCTAATAAATTCAGCAAAGTAGCAGGATATGAATTAAACACACAAAAATAAGCTTCATTTTTATACATTAACAGTGAATAATCTCAAAAGAAAATTAAGAAAACATTTCCAATTAAAAGTGCACTATACAGAATAAAATACTTAAGTATTAACTTAACCAAGGTGGTGAAAGTAATATATAGCATGGTGATATTTTTTCTTATCCACTCTGCCAATCTCTTTTGATTGATGTGCCTAGATTATTTACATTTAAGGTAATTATTTATTGGTTACTCTTAGCTCTGCTATTTACTTCTTTGCTTAAAATTTGTTTCCTGGGTTTCGTGTTTCTTTTTTTGTCTTTTTTTTTTTTTTTTTTTGCTTTACTAAAGGTTACCTGAATATTTTTTTTGTGATTTGATCTTGTTTTATTTATAGTATTTTGAGTGTATCACATTTTTGCTTTTGTAGTGGTTGGTCTGTTTTCATAATATACATATATGATTTATATTATTCTACTGATATAAACATTTTACTCAAATTTGGTAAACAAAGTTGTTTTTGATGTCCCTAGATAAGGCAGGTATTGCTTCAGTTTTAGATTACAAACCACACGTCATGATGAACCCCATTTTACTTTTGATGCAGTGCTCTAATCTGGGAAATAACTAATTAGGCCCCAAAAGAAATGTTTACATATTGCTTACAAAACAATAATTATTTATTCAACAGGTTTTTATTCTTGATTTGATTTTTAGTATATTGAGTTCCCTATATGTTAATTACGTGGTGAATTTTGTTATATATTTACCAAAATTTAAACATATAAAATGTACTTATACATGCTATGCAATTACCCTTTTGAAATAAATATTATAATCCTCAGATATACTCTTTCATGTTTTCAAAACATCATTAGGATACTTCAGGATATTGGTTTATAATACTATTATTTCAAACCATCTTCTTCAAGAATAATAACATTGCAATTGAAATAAATAATCTTTACTTGTTCTGCTTTCGTATAATGTTGACTTTAAAATCACAAATGATGTAGAAGATTGCTGATTTGTGTTTTAAAGGACCTGAAGATTTTGCAGTATGGGAAATTTTATATAAAAATAATTAAATGCATTAAGATAAATTAAATACAATGGTAAATATATGTTTAGAAGAAAACTTTTGAAACATAAAAAGTTGACAAATAACACAAAATCCAGAAAAATAATCAAGAAATTCTTCATACAACTGTCTGAACATGTTAATAATGCTATCTTTACTCTAAGATTCATTAGCTTCTAATTTTAATAATAAATTATTCTCTAATAATGACCATCACTAAGTTGATAAAAATTGTATTAATTTTTTATTACGTGCTAACTGTATGTGTGACTCTGAAAAGTACATTGCAAATACGATCTCTCATTTTTTCTCCTTAGCACACTTATCTCTGGCTTGCACAATTGTAGGACCCTCCTGAGACACCTTCCAGTTTTCTTATTCTTATTCTTATTTTTCCTATTCTGTTCCAAACATATCTCTCCGTGGCTGCCAAAGTGATATTTTTAAAAAGTAAATGATATAATTTGTCCTGAAAACATGCCATTATCTCCTCTCAGCACTTAGAATCAAAATTCTTTTTTATATATTCTACAAGATCTTATTGGAGCTGACCCCTATTTATCCTCACAGTGGCCTCTTCAACAATCTTTCATTTTGTCCAATGTATACTCATTACACTGGTCATTTTCAGTTCTTTCTCACCTTAGAGAATTTCACCAGGTAGGTTCCCAGGCTTGGAGTTGTTCTCTCTTCAGTCTGTCACATGACATTAAAGAACAGACAAAAACAGTTCATCTTTTACTACAAATTTCATCTGTTCAGAGATGATTTCTGTAACTATTTCATGTAAGTAATTCTCAGTTCTTCTCAAAATATCATGTTACTCTCTGTCATATGCTATTCTTTATTATTTTAGTATTATTAATACTTGATAATTGTCATTTGATGATTATATATTAACTGTTTTGTCTCTTTTATTTTTTCTCTATTTTTAAGCAAACTAAAAAGAAATTTATGTCACTTCCCTCCTCAGATGTGCTTTGTCTTATGAATGTTGAAAGGTTTGAATTGCATAGAATAAAAAAGTCTTTATAGAATAGAAGATCTTTAATTTTATCTTCTGGAAAACTTAAGAATTACACAAATGGAGACCAGAGACAGGTGAATTCCTTTAAGGAGAGAAAAGTTGAAATAGGGGAATTAGTGGTGATTTATTCTAGATCTAAAGGATGCTGTTTCCAAGATAGTAGTCCCCATAAATCACTACTTTATGGAGACCTGAGGAGGTGGTTTCAGCTCCAGATAGATGATTTCATGAAATGTTCTAGAAAATATAAGTAATAGGTTGCACATTAACAGCAGCATATCATAATCTCAAGTTTCTATTGAGCAAAGATAGCCATGATGGGATAAAGAAACAGGCAATTAACCTGCCTTTTTATCACCACAGTTGAATATATTGTGAAACCCTAGAGAAAGGAATATGCTCTAAATAATACATTAGATTCAATTCTCTTCCCTCATTATAAAATAGGAACTCAAAGTCAGTTTTAATATGATGTTAAGTAAATTTAAAAAAATGTGACTTTTTGTTCTCACATCTAAATTTTAATGTAGGATTCACTTGTAAAATATAAGTATTTGTTCTCATTGTTGTTCACCATCCATGTGGTCAAAGTTTGCATCAGCTTGAATGAATATTACATACCCAACATTGAATAGACATACTGGTACAGAATAAGGCAAAATGTATATTAATTGATTAACTTATTAATCAATTAAAATGTGACTCAATTTTTGCAGAAGAGAAAAAGGAAGCTTAATGAGATAAAATGACTTGGCCAAAATAAAATAATTATTTAATTCCTGAGTTGGCATTTGCTTATAAATCTTGATCTCTTACCCACTGTGCTAAAATTTCCTCTGTATAAGAATGGTAACAACCAGTAACTGGTAATTTAGGTATTTCTAGCATTTATATAAACAATACAACATGTGAACAGACTGAAAATGAGTTAAGATGAGTTTTCTGAGAAGACTGAAAAACATATCATAAAACATATTTGAGAAGGTTAGTTATAGGTCAGCTTTATTTTTTTAATCTGAAATAATCCTCTACTTAAACTCTTAAAAATATTAAGTTACTTAGGTAGCATAAATCACTCAGTACGGTTTAGAGGCAGCAAACTGTTTGTGGTTTAGCTACCATTGCTTATCGACAGTTTGTATTTGGCAGGAAGGGTGAGAACCAACAGCTGGGGGCTATTATCATGTGAGAGTCACATGGGAAATCATTTTATTTTTCAGGGTCTTTATATTATTATTTTCTGTTTATTCTATATCTTACATATTCATGTTTATTTTATATTTTACATCAAGACTTATAAAAACTTTTTTCAAACAATTATTTGTAGAATTGCACTTCAAATATATTTGTCAGTACATTCTTATAAAATAAATTTTACTATGTGTAATAAAAATCTAGTAATTACTTTAAGATTACTTCTGATACATATTTAATTAGACATGAATTTTACTATTAACAAATAAGTTCAAATTAATATTTTTTCACATTTTTAAGCATAATTACCTATAAGAATAAGCTAGAGAGTCATTTTCTTCTGAGACCTCTTCATTATTAATTTAAATGTAGTTTATATTATAGTTAAAATAGTTTTCCCTAGAAAAATTAAAATTTTCCTTTTTATAAATAAGGAATAAGTCAATAATGATTAAAATAAATTAAAAGGAAAAAAACAGCTATTATAAAGCAGCATAATAACAATTGATGGTTCCAACAGGCAACACGTAGATTAAAACGATTTAAAAAATGATAAATATGTAGAATATGAGAGAAAAGGAAATGCAGCCTTTGCCTTAAAACCAGAAATTTTATGTAATTTCTGGAAGCAGGAACTAGCTCCCACATCACTAGTTTGTGTCACACAGGTAGGAGACTGGTGAAGTGATAAATGTGAGGAAAGAAAAAAGTAGCACTTTCTTGAAGATCTTAAGAGATATAACCAAAAATTCTGAAATAAGTTCAGTTTAAAAAGCAGTTTTAAATTTCTCCTACAGAGTGATGAAACCTCTGTGGTTATCAGATAATTGGTGACAGAAGTCCTGGAAGTAAAAAAAGAATCACCAACCTTTGAGCTTCATGTAGACCCATTGAGCCTCACCTAATTATTGCAAGTTCCCCTATTAAAAGGAATTACCAGTCCAATTAAGAAGATCATGTCATCAGATTTAATTTAATTCCATGGAAATGGCGCCAATTAAGTGTATGTCCTGTTGAATGGCACATTTTAACTAAAGTAAGGTACTGTATTTAGTCAGAATATATAAAAGTAGAAAAAAGTAATCAAAGCTATGGCAATTTTGGCAAAATTACATGAGAAAATGCAATCTGTGAAATAAATTTTAATATTTAAAAAAATACAACTTAGAATGCTGATATCATGTCAATTAACTTTATCTGTTTATATATGTAAAGCATATCTTGTTAAATAGTGAACCAAAACTCTAAATAATCTAATATAATATTAATTTAGCATCCAACAAAGGGAAAAACCAATATATCATATATAGCCTTCCTACTGTATTATTTTCCTCACACACACACACACACACACACACACACACACACATCTTATGTTAAAACACATTTATAAATTTTTTCTGGGCTATTAAAAGTGCTATTTATAATCTAATTCATTTTTCAATACCAAACTTTTTATTATTCATATACCATCAATTTCTAAAATAAATATTTCCAGTTTATTACAGAGAATAATTCACAAAAATACTCTGTAATCTAGATATATTAATTATGAAATCTATATCTTCCTCATAATCTGAATGTTGTTATTCTTATAAAAAATAAAAAAAGTATTTACTTAAATTTACCAAAAAGAAACGTTTTTAATGGCTTAGGTTAAATACCTGTTTTATTAGTGACTATTTAATTCTTTAGCCAATATCAAAAATTTTCATTTTAAAGGAACACTTAAGATTGTAGTTTCCTTAATCAGTAGGCCATCAGCTCATTAAATATCAATACTAATCAGTTTAGTCTCTTTTGTGAAGTATTTTTATCTGTTTCATTACATAAAATACTAATAAAGACTAACCGGTGGAACTGATATTTGTACCACATATAACCAATCAAGGGCTGTTATTATAATGTATAAAAATCTTTAATAAATAAAGAGATATAATCAGGCATTTCCAAAAAGAGGATATCCAAATGGTTAATAAAAACATTAAAATGTATGTAACTTAACATTATTAATCAGATAAATGCAGAATAAAACTACCATGAAATATAACTACATATAGATATTCTATATCTAAAATCTAAAGGCAGCCATAACTATGGATGAAGATGTGGTTAGACATGAACCTCCATATATTTCTGTTGGAAGTCTAAATTATTATAACTAATCTGAAAACATCATGGCATTATGGACCAAATAATTGAATTTGTGTATAGCATGAGACAGCAGTTTCAAACTCAGATGCATATATATTTCTACAGAAATCATCATTAATTATAATTGCCAAATTATACAAGTTTAAAAAGAGTCAAAAACTCATGTTGCTAACAGCTAAGAAGTTGGAAGGAAGAAGAGGAGGAAGAATCAATAAATAAGGAAGATATCATGAAGGGGTTCTAGAATGCTGACAATGCTCTCTTTCTCGATTTGTGTGGTGATTAAATTTAAACAATTTTAATAGATCATTAACCTGACATTATAGTGTGGTGCATTTTTATATATGGTATATAATGTAATCATTTAAGTAGGCATGAGGATAAGGCAGGGACAGGGGGTAAGAGAGAAGAAAAGAAATAGCTTGGCTTTTGGGCGGGGGAGTGTTTTTGAATTCTGAATTTGGCAGGCAGATGTACAGAAGTGAGTCTAGAAAAGTATGTTGTCTACATCATGGTGAACTTTGCATAGCATGTAAAGAGATTTGGACTTTAAAATCAGAAAAGCATTTAAGAGGAGCAGAATATATTTTAGATGTTTAGCTATTGTGGAATATGAATTGTTTTGGGAAGACTAACAGAGAAACTTATTCAAGAATCAATAGAGTTAATATTGAATAAACAACAGTTTGAATACTGAATTTTGAACTATTTTCTGGAAAGGAAAAGAAAAAAAAAACAGATGAGAGATAAAACGAGTAGAGCTATGCTCTTGAAAAAGAGAAGGAAGGGTAAATGTCACCAAGTCTGATGAATAAACACAACTATATTAGGGGAAGTATGTAAAAAAATTCAGAGAAATATAGATTTTTACTTAGAAAATGGTAGTTTGCAAAATATCTGAGATAGCAAAATTATAGGTGTTGTCATGATTCAAGATATGAATGAATCTTCTGTTACTGGATCAGAGTAAAAGATAAAGGTATTAATGAGAGAGAGAGAAAGAGAGAGAGAAAGAGAGGTGTACAAATAATTACAAATACAGATATATAGTATATACACAGATTTCTAAACATACATATATTTCCTGAGGCAGCTCAAAAGCAGTGACACTCCAAGGAGAAATAAGCAAACTTTGCACCAAGATCCTGATTTCTAAATGAAAGGATTAATGACTATTTGGATTAATATTTGATTCTAGGATTGAGGACAAGGGGCATACATCATGAGCCATAAAATAAGGAAGGTTAAAAAAAAAAAGACAAGTGCCAACCTGAAATAGATTCCAATAACTAAAGTTAGAAAAATTTGAGCATCAAAATCAAATAATGATAACATTGGATTATGACAAAAGAATAAAAGAAATAGATTTAACTTTCTCCTAATGTAAACAAATAATTAAATAAATAATTTTGAGATAAGGAAGAAATTTCTTTCTGAAGAATTCTGAAAAATAAATATATAGGCAGTGAGAGAACGAGAAACTCACCATCAGAAAACCACAGTAGTAATAGCCGTGGTCAAGTTCCAGTGAAATAGTGAGATAAGAAGTGAAAATTTAAGAAACAATACATATGCATAGCCTTGAAGTAGCTCAGTGAAAAATAATTCTAATTATGGTGATGGTTTTAACATATGGCTACAAATTATAAGATAACCCTTCCTTCTTGAGTGTGGGCTGGACTTATTGATTTGATTCCAGCAAATTGAGTATGGCAATAGAAAGTAGTGACTTTGTAGGACAGACAGTCAAGAGATCGAGGTTGACTTCACCAGGATTAAGTCATGTGGATAGCAGCTACTCCTTGACATGGTGCAATGAGGTCATCTATGGTATTCTATCTTAAATCTATAACCCCACTTTACTTATGAGAAAACATTAGATTAACACAAATTAAGAACAATCTACAAAATATCCAAGCAATAGTTTTCAAGAGTCAAGCTAAGGAAACAAGAAAAGAATAAAAAACTGTCACAGATTGTAGGAGGCTAAGCTGGCATAACAGCAAAATGCAATGCAGTGTCCTAGACTGGATCCGTAATGGAAAAAATAGAAAATTTAGAGAAACTTGAATAATGTTCGTTATTTAATAAATGCACTTTATATAAGATGTTAAAATAATGGTAAGCTGGATAAAGAATAGAGACAACTACTGTATTTGCAAATTTTCTATAAGTCAAAAATTACTTCAAAATAATTTAAGAAATTATTTCAAAAATAAATTTTAAGAAAAATATTATTTCAAATTACATAAATTAAATAGTTTAAAAAGGACATATATGCTTGTGTTTCTCATTGAGGTGGCCTATACCTATTTTATACTTCTACATACTTAAATTGGTAATGCAAAAATAAACACTCATTGAAGCTGACAAAATTTACTTTATAATTAAAAAAAAAATAATTACAATTATGAAACTAAACCAGTAGTTTTATTCTATTCTAAAACTTACTTTTCATAATTAGATTTTACAGATACTTTTTCTTCATTTAAATAAATTCTGCTATTTTTTTTCCCTTCACTTTAAATAGAAAACTGATGTAGTTTCAAGTTTCAGACTAAGGTATATCCAACAGAAAATCTTCACTATAATTAGAGGCTGAAATCTAATACTATTTCCCTGGGGCATTAGAATTTGCACCAAATGTTTAAATTTGTACAGTAATACAGATTACTATAAAGGAAAAACATTTTTCATACAATGTCTTATTATAAAGGGCAAGATCTTTACATTTAGGGGGATGGAGATGGAGAAGACACTGACAGCTGATTAATGAAATCCCTTCTATTGTAATACTATAAAATACACTTTCTAAAAGCAGACATATTTCTGAGTGAAAAGGAATAATTACTGACAGAGCAGTAGGCATCAAATAGAACTTTCTAAAAGGCAGACTAAGAAGTTCATCCTGATATAAACAGATAATTGAATAAATAAATGTGAGATAAGGGAAAAGTTTTCTTTTGTACTTTGTAGGCCAGAATTTAATTTTAATTGACTTGCTTCTACTGACAGAATTTAGAAAACAATGTAATCCAAGATAACCTTTTAAATTATTACATATATTCCATTTCATTCTAATATAAGCATAGTTTATAGAAACATTAGCTCATCATTTATAAACTTTTAACTATATATGTGATATATGCATTACATTTTATATAAATGTAATGCATATATCACATATAGAAATACTTTAGGAGTAGATGAGAAAAGTCAAGATATGCCAAAATTTTTCTTGCCATCTTTGTTACAAATGACATTCTCACTAGTTTGATACTTACAGGTACACAATAAAAGTACAAAATAAAATAAGTTTTATTTTAAAAAGATATTTGAAGAAAAACTAAAATGTAATTTTTTTCAATAATAATGACCAAAATCTTTTCCCTGCTACGGCTAGCTCTGACTGAGAAAGTGATACTAACCTACTTGAGTTTTGTCAGAGAACAAGTGGAAATCAAAACTTTGGGTGTCAAATGTATCCCACAAAGATTTGTGTGTATTTTTATTTTTAAGAATAAATATTTCACAGTATAGATTTTATTTAAGAAAAAAATTACTTTTATCATTCAATCCCAGAGATAAATTTATGTCCATCACCTGAAGACAAATGCTAAAGTAATATTAGTTACTCTCAAAATAAAAAAGTATTTTCAATTTCTAAATAATAACAGGATTGCAACATTGCATAGTGTTTCCTTTCATTTTACACTTCATCCTCTGAAAATGAGTGAAGAATAAGACACCTGTAGAAATATTGGACAGCGATTTTCTAGTGAAAAAAACAACAGGAAATTTCTACAAAAAGACTGTCATTTTTGGCTCTGGGACAGAAAATATGTAAACAAAGAAAACAACCCAATATAAAAACACAGAAAATTTAACCCTAAAGTAAATATTTCTCAAGTTTTTTAAGTTTATTCATTTATATATCTTGCCAAAAAAAATTGCAATGGCATGACATTTGGTAACATAGTGTGTTGGATTTCTGCTGACATCTTCAAGTGTCATATGCATTTCTTTTTATTTTAAACCTACATATGTTTAGAAATGTCTGTAACACTGTGGTCCCAATTAGAAGAATGTATATGGGCCAACACATGTACCAGAATTTGAAGACAGCAGCAAAATGAGCCAATAATTTGTTATATTATGTTGAAAGCTAAAGAATTGCTACTTTATTTTAATTGAATGCTATTTGAACAATAATTTTTTCAAACCTCTATAAGCCTCCGTGCATTTATAGATATATGGAAATTTTACCAAGTGTCTGAGAAGCATTTAATGAAGATATTGAATTTGTTTTTAATAGACTTTTTTTTTAAGTTTTAAATTTACAGAAAAATGGAAAAGTTGTACAGAAAATTCCTACATATCTCGTACCTAGTTTCTCCTGTTCTTAGCATCTTATATTAGAATGGTACATCTGTCACAAATAATGAACCAATATTTATACATTATTATTAATTAAAGTCTATAGTTTTTTCCAATTATCTTAATTTATAACTAATGTCTTTTCTCTTTTACAAGATCATATTTAGGATACAACGTTACACCTGGTTGTCATGTTTCTTAGGCTCCTCTTGGCTGTGGCAGTTTTTTAGATTGTTTTTGAAGACCCGGAGAGTTGTGAGGGGTGTTGTTTTATAAGGATGTCCCTCTTTGGAATTTGTCTATTGTTTAGACTGGGGTTATGGGTTTTGCAAGGGAAGACCACAGAGATATAGTGCCATTTTCATCACACCCTGATTGCACGGCTGAGTAATAGTGTTTATAAGGTTCCCACAATAAAGTACTTTTTCTCCTTTCTATATTATATACTTTGCAATCACTATGTACAGAACACACTCAAAAACTAAGGGTTTATGCACTCCTTCCATCAGGGCAAGGGCATCTCCAGTATTTGGAATTATTCTACACAGAAAATAACTATTTTATCCCCTATTAATTTTTTAATTCAATTGGTTCTTTATATCAATATGGAGTCATAGATATTTATTTTGTACTGCAGACACTTTTACAATCCTTTTGTTTTAGCCTTTTAAGGTTTATCCATATCTTTTGTAATTTGATTGCTCATATTTTTATTGATGAATAATATTTCTTCATAAGGATGTAATACAGTTTGTTTATCTATTCACTTATAGAAGCACAATTTAGATTTTTCCAATTTGGGATGATTATGAATAAAGCTGTGATAGAGACCCACATGCAGGTTTTGTGTGAACATATATTTTCAAACCAGTAAATGTCTACAAATATGATTTTTGGATCTTCTGGTAAGACTAAGTTAAGTTATGTAAGAAATCTCCAAAATGTCTTCCAAAGTGACTGTGCCATCTTGCATTTCCATCAGTGATAAATCAGGGTTTCTGGTATTCAACATCTTCACCATCATTGACTGTTGTCAGTTTTGTGTTTGACTTTTCTAATCAGTGTATAGTGCTATTTCATTGCCTCTTTAATTTGGAGTTTCCTAATGACAAATAATGTGTCATTTCCCATAATTATTTGCTGTCTGTATATCTTCTTTGGTAAAGTGTCTGTTCAAATTGCTTTCCATATTTAAATTGTGCTATTTATTTTCTCCTTTTTGAATTTTAGAGTCTTTTATATAATTTAGAGACAAGTTTTTTTTAATCAGATATATGTTTCACAAATATTTTCTCTCATTGGTGACTTGTCTTTTAATACCCTTAATAGTTTCTTTCACAGGACAGAAGGTTTTAATAAAGTCTGACTGACTATTTTTTTCCTTTACGTATTTTGCATTTGCTATTATATATCTAAACTATCATAAAAACCTATGATCGATATGGTTTTCTCCTGTATTTTCTTCTAGAATTTTTACAGTTTTGCATTTACATTTAAGTCTATGATCTATTTTTTTTTTTTTGCTTTTTTTTAAATGTGTAAGGTCTGTATCCAGATTTTTTTTTTTTTTTTGTATAATAAAACACTTTCAACTTTTCTAGCACTGTTGTTTAAAGACCTATTCTTTTTTATTGAATTGTCTGTCAAGGATTGATGTTAGTCTATTTCTCAGTTATCTATTCTGTTCCATTGATAAATGTGTCTATTCTTTCACCAATACTATGTGGTCTTAATTATTGCAGTTTTATAATAAATGTCATTCTCCAGGTAAAGGGATCTCAACCATAATTTTTTGTCTTATTATATCTCTCCAGATTTGGAGGGGAGGGAAACTTGATTCATCTGATAGGTCTAAGAAAATTAAAATAATTGAGTTTGACTTTTCCAGTTTGTTTGGTTCTTTTTTGTTATAAAATTGAAAGGGACAGCTTTTAATTTCTTATTTGTCAAAGCTTAACTTAAATCAGAGATTATATAAAATTTTTACACAAAATTTACAGTTCAATACTTTTCACCAAATTACTCAATTATTAAATTTAATAAAGTTAACTTGATAACAGTAGTAAAATATATTGTCTACTAAGGCCTCACTGAATAAAAAGAGAAACTTTAAGGAACAAACTTTTCCACTATTAGAAAATTTAAATAAGACTAGAGAGATGACATAATCTTGTAACTTAGTCAATGCTTAATTTTCTACAGGTACATAAGTAATCTATTTTCAAATTTATATTGATATTGTAAAGTATCTGCTATATTAATTAGTTCACTGATAAAAACAGAATATTGTTTAATTTTAAACATATAAAAAAGGAGAGGTTAGGTTAAAAAATACATCCCATTTTATATCAGAAATTTAGAAAACAAGATAACCTTTTCCTTGTGCCTTATTTAGTATATCCATTATAGAATTAATTTCAAAGGAGTTAAGCTAGTCATATTACATCCCTTACAGAAAATATTTTTCAGAGTTGTTTTATTAATAGATTAGATACTGTTTTTATTAATTTATTAGAGAGTAATAATTGCCATGTTAACATAAAACTATACAAATTAGTGTATAAATACATCTTTTACTGAATATATTTTATACAAATACAGGTTTATATAAACTTCCACAGATAGTAAATAATATTTTTGAGGTTAGTTCATCTTTTGACTGGAATTTATTTTTTTTTATAGCAGCAGCAAAAATAGCAAAATATTTGCTTTTTGCTTTTATCCGAGACTTTTGGCTTCTAGGATTTAATTTATTTGAAACTCTTGGTATCTTCTCATCAAACTTCATTTGGTCTTTGAAGTATTCCTAAACCTCCTAAAAAGAATTTTACTCTCTGTTAAATTTATTCACGATATTTATTCTGACTGTTCTGGATGTTTATTTAAAGTTCATATTTTAAAAACTAACTTTCTTATTTCTATCTTAAATACATGAAGTCATAGTTGTTCAATAATGCAACTAAAATTCAGTTTTGCTGTTAATCATTGAGGTTGTAAGTAAATCAAATATGACTCTTTCCTTCAATAAACATCTAATATTGACTTTCAATATATTTATGAGTAATGAAAACATAGCTTTATAAAATAGGTGACTATCACTTTTTTGTTGTTGTTGAAGTAACTTTACCTTAATATATATTTATGAAATTTTAAATCACTATTACATAATTTTATACATTTAATGGAAACTTTTGATAAAAGTTAATGTCCAAATGAAATGAAAATGTATATAACCCTAAGAGTATTTTTACAACTGAATTTTGAAAGCTTCTAGTGGATTTTTCAGCTACATTTTACAGAAAATTGTCTCGAGTGCCTTATATAGGCCAATTGGATGCCTCTCTCAAACCGCAGGAATTCTCACTATTCCTTGAGTCATTCTCTGTGAGTTCGCTTTGCCTTTGGATCACCATGGGGATGAGAGGTCTTGAAACAGAATGAATGAATGAACAAACACACTCTAAAAAACCTAGACTTTTGTGTCTTAGCACAAAATAAACAACCTTCCTTTAAATTTGTCTCTCTACATGAATACTCTGATTGGTTTTGTGTGTGCATGTTTGCAATTTTCTTATGCAGCAGCCTAAGAACTAATAGTACTTTGAGGCTTTATGCTGATAAATTACAATATACTTTTCTTACAGCAAAGCATGTCTGTTTTTAGAATTTCATAGTACCTTCTGGTCAATGTAATAAATTAGCATTCATATTTGCAGGGTCAAAATAAAATGATTGTTATCAATAGGTATTTTTTCTTTTTAATATTTGTCTGTTAGTAATGTAGGCTGCATTGACACTTGAACCAAAAGTCTTATCTGGCCTGGGAGTGAGCCATTTATTTTTGCTCCAAAGCCAATGACAGTGAAGTGCCCAATATGCATGCAACTACAATTCTCGTAAAATGACTTGAAAATAGATGGCTGCAAATTTATAGCTCTCCTATGACTCTTGTTTGAGGACCTATTCTAATAACCACTTATATGTAATCAGATGGACTTTATGCAACCTCATCTTGTAAATGGACCATGTGAATGCTTCCCTATTATTGCTGCCATAGCTCACAGACTATGTAAGAGTTGCTACTTATTCTGTACTGAAGTAAATTGCTATTCTAACAACAGAAATTACAATGGCCTTCACGTAAGCCATACTTCTATAATGTGGAGACATATAAAAATTGCTTAAGAGAATGTAGAATTCACCTACTAAACTGTCTTTTCTGTTAAATGTGCCACTGAAATATTTTTCTGTAGATAAAGAAATAAAAGACAAACTATTTGGGGTTTACCATAAGTCACAAAGTATGTTTTGCTAATATACTTTTCTAAATATGTGTAAAAAATAAATATTAAATATATAAAATAACTGCCCCCAAATAGTCATGTTTTTGTTTACTCAGTTCTAGATATGATTCATTTTGGTATGCTTTATTTAAGTAATGATATCCAAAGCTTTTCAGCTGTATTTTGACCATTTAAGATAAAAACAAACATTTAAATCTATGAATTTTTTAAAAAATTTAGAAATTAAGAGAGTTTTTCTTTGTTGTCAGGTGCATTTATTTAAATTCATGAGACAGTAAGTATTGAATAAAACTTATATAAGTATTTTGTAAATTTGGAATGAAATAAGTGCCCCATTAGCATTATATATAAATTAGAGAGTAAAGTCTAAAAAATAAGATAGATGCATACACAGGCACATATATCAAATATATTTTGGAAAATATATGATAATGGCTTAGTTATTACATGCTAAAATCATGCATTAGATAATCCAAAGAGTCATTGTAAAACAATTATACATAATAAAGAGTTCAGCGAAATGGGCATAAAGAAAAAATCCTAAAATATTTCCTAACATTACTCAAATTTCTTAATCCATGCCTAAATTTCCAATTGCATATATGTGATCTAAATATGATTAGTCTAAATTCATCATGAAAAATTCTCTGCCATGGCTTTTAACAATGTTTCAAATTGAATAAATGCTCTTGAGGAAAATAATACTACCAATTTAGTTGTCTAGACCGGCATTGTAACTTAGACAACAGAGACAATTTAAATGTCTCAGTTTTGATCATTTTGCCAAGTGATTACTTTCCCTTTTATTTTATATATAAGTTTTTAGATTCTTCATTTAGTAAAGCAAAGCATGCCTTCCCATTTGAAAATAATTGACAGCAATGAAAAAGGCTACTCTCTTTTTATTGGATATAACATTTAGGATTTGAGTCTCTTTGAGGCCTCAGCATTTTATAACTGAGAGAGCCAAATAATTCATTTAACTTTTCTTCTTGGCCTAAGTTTTTAAATTTGTGAGCAGAGAAGATTTCATTTCAGGAGCATGGCTGATTTTTGGTAAATTAGGGTCAAAAGTCTTGATTTCCTTAAAAATGCTATTTGTACTCTTAAAGCAAAATAGAAAATTTTGTTTCCTTAATCTCTTTTAGGATTAAAAGAGGTGAAACTAATATTCAAAGTAGAAAATCGATGCCTAACAGGAAACAGTAATATTAATTATGACAACAATAATTATGCCCAATACCATGTACTTAATATTCATTTGCTTAAAAATTGTGGGTTTTTTTTTTACATTATGGTATGAATTTATTTGAATATTCCAACATTGAAACTGCTATTTGATGGAAAAGTTACTTCTCACAACCAGTATGTTATATTTCATTTTGACATCAAGAAAGAATTCAAGATTTATATGACTGTAACTATTTGTAAACCATATCATTTTTATATAATTTTCCCATTCTTATTTGATTTTTATGTATGCAGATGTGCATGTATAAACACATATAAACACATACACAAAGGATGGTTGAGCCAATACTATTCTGTTTTGAATAAGGATGAAGTATGGTACCTTTTCATTTTTTGACAGTAACAACTTTACACACACACATATACCTTGTTAGAAGATGCATTAAAATTATTTTAAAACAGGAAAGTTAAAAAACCCTTGAGATAGTTAGAAATAAACACAAAAGAATTTCTAATTAATAGAAGCAACAGAGAAACAAAATAAAATTTCATTTTTTGAGAAGCAACATTTTGCTGATAGACACAAAGACAACTTCTTTTGTAACATTATATCCAGTAAGAGTTGGGTGAGTCAGCCACCTGGGTGCCAGACTATCTTCTCAAAATGGGGTTCCTGCGTCTTTGGCTCCACTGGGGATTCTGAATGTTTTACCTGGATCCAAAGCTCCCACAAAGGTATGTTCACTTGTGGATAGCTGCCAAGCTATTTGGGGGAAATGACCTGAGGCATTCCTATTCTGCCATCTTTCTGGTGTTATTCCTGGACAGCCTAATCAACTAACTTTACTGGCAAATGTGTCCCTACCACTGTCATCCAAAGAAAAATAAATATAATAAATTAAAAATATCTCATTATAGAAACTTGGTACTACCAAAAATAAAAATAGTCATCATTATTTGAAACAAAGTGTTACTGGCTCAACAACTGTCTCTGTATGTCTTTGTATGCGTTTACACACACTCATTAAGTGAATACTAATATGGAGAAAATTATAGAACAATAATATTGTTAAGTAACTTATCACTCTGTAGGTCTTCATTCTCTCTTAGAATTATCGAAAACATATTGCCATTTATAAATTTATTTATTTTTAAACCAGCCATTTAATTGCAACTTCTTTATTATTTCAAAAATAATTAATGAATTTATTTAGATTTTCTGAATAAAAATGATTAAGAAATAATGAATGTACTCTTTTTTTAACTTTTATTGACATATAGGTTGATTATAGTACGCAGAATTATATTGAATAAAACGTGATGTCAGTCATTTTTATGGTCATTATATTAATTGGCATATTTCTATTTCACAAATAACTATAATGAAACTTTTTCAATTTAGATATATATATTGTTTTTCAAGTTGTCTCCTTCTTTATCCCTAGATTACAAAGAGATCTTAATTAACAAAATTATCCTTTAACACTTGCTTTTCTGAATAGCGAAGATGTTTTTTGACCAATAGCTTGTGAATTATTTTAATAATTACCTAACGCTAAGCCTTCTAGGAGGTTTAAGATTGCATCTTCCCATCTGAGAATTAAGAAGGAGACAAGAATTCTACTTTTGCACAAACTGGGTCAAAACCCCATTGTCAGCTCACATTGTACATGACATTTACCTATGGGTAAGGAGATAACTCCACTAGGCCAGGCATGGGTCAAATATTTGCCAACTGAAAGTGAAGTCAGCTCCATTTGGAGTACATTGGATTCATGTATTGGATTATCTATTGCAATCTAAGATCATTATCCCTACTTCCAAAGTTACCTCTTTCTCATAGAGAAAAAGCCATAAACTACATTGTTCAGATTTTCTTGCTTTTCTGGTCTAGTGTTTTTGCACTAGAGTTTTCTAATGCAATTAAATCATATGGGATTTGAAAAGGAGAAAAGGAGGAAAACTTATTATCCTCTGGACAGCTACAGACAGTTTCATGTGCAAATGTGAGAAATTTTCAGCCTTTTATTGGCCAAGAATATGCATATGGATCAATGAAACAGCTAAGAAAACACAGTAAAATAAATCTAGAGTATAATAAATTCATTCACTCAACAAGTCTTGAACTTCTACTATATGTTATATAATAATCTAGATATTGAGGGTGCAAGTTAAAATAAAACGACAAAAATTCCTTCTCCTATGGAGCTTCTATTTTAATGGTACGGGAAGAGAGGCAGAAATAAACCATAGATTGAGAGAGATGCATTGTATATCCCTACCTCCTGAATCTAGGTTGACCTTTGAGTGTGTTGGCCAATAAAATGCATCAGAAACAACACTGATAAATTTCTGAGCCTGATTCTCAAAATGTTTGAACACTGCTGTTCTCGCTTGGAATTTGTAGCTCTATGTAAATAAGCCTATGTCAGCCAGCTGGAAGATAATATACAATGTGAAGGACTCACCCTAACTGAGGCCATGGCAACTGATTTATTGTTTGACTACAGAATCATGAGCAAGCTCAAAGAAGATCATCTGAACCTACTGCATCTAGAATTGCCCAAATTAACATACCCCAAATTGCCAATCTGTAATATCATGAAATGAATAAAAGATTGTTTTTATAATCCACTAAGTCTAAATTAGTTTGTTATAGTTGATACATGGTTCAATTGCTACAGAGAAAATATAGCAGGTCAAAGGTACAAGAAGTATCCAGGTTGAAGTTACAATTTGATATAGGATGGGAAGAGAAGTTCTTAAAGAGAAAATTATATCTGAGTAAATTCTTGAAGAGAGTAAAGAAATCAGCCAAATGTATTTGGGGATAAGAATACTTAAGCCAGAGAGGACTGCAAGTTTGGACATGGTAAGGTGAAAGTGTTTGATGTACTTGCAAATCAGGAAGAAGGCCAATGCAAGAGCAGCAAAGTAAACTTTGGAAGTAATGATAAAAAGTAAAGAAAACATAGACTATTTTAGGTAATTTTAAAGACCGTGATTTTTATTCTGTATGAAATGTGAGGAGAAAGATTAGAGGAGAGGGATATGATTTGATTTGTTTTAACCAGATCATTCTGGTAGTTGAAGACACTGTAGATGCAAGAGTCAGATTCAGGGAGAGAAGATAGGAAACTAAGGACAATTGTTTCAGAACGATGAAGAAATCTTATGTTACCGATTAGAAAAATTTGCAGTAGATCATCACTCTTATGTCTACCTAGTACAGCAATTTTCTGGCTAACTCAATTAAAAAATAGTAAAACTTACCAATGAGTATGAATCAATACTCAGATTCAATAAAGACTTTTAAATTATTTATTTGATTAATATGTTTGTTAATTAGTTGATTGAAGAGCTATAACACTTCTTCAAGAATTAATATTTGACTGATTATTATTAACGTTTATAAATTTTGACATATTATAAATGATTAAAAGTAATAATGAAGGAATAAGGGATATGAAAGATTTAAATTACTTATCATTAAGGTTTTCTCTTGGTATTATAGGTAGTCCTATTGGGTAGCTTTCCATTAATAAAAAAAAATAGATACTTTATTAAATATGCAATATATAAAATTCAATAGATAAAAACAAAGATTATTCATAGAAAGATGTCTATTTTTTATTTCTAATATCCTCATGAGAAGCTACTATAAAAGACTATTGTAAAAATATATGAGTCTATCTAAACTATTACAATAAAGTAAAAATTATGTTTATAAGAATATTTATTGATGTATCAACCTATACAATAATGATAACAAATAGACAATTGTATCAAAGATATTGTGCATCTCTGTGATTAATAATTTGTCTACATTTTGCTCATGCTACAGGTGAGTGCTTTCTCTGTTTTGGAGAATTTGTTTGTTTTTTTCCCTTCATAAGTCTTTATTGTAAGAAAATTATAAATTGCAAAGTTTGTTGTTGGAAGTAATATAAGCATAAGCACTAGTTCTCCATGTGTGATGTGATAGAATTTTAAGTTATGTAGAATAATTGCAAGAAATTACAAGTTAAAATAATATTTTATTATAAATATTTATATAAAATATAATATTGCCTTAAATATTGGATACTCATCAATCAATAATGAAATAAAAGAACATATTTAACAACTTTATTTCTTCATCTAAAAACTTGTAAAATAAACTTATCTACCTCATAGGATAGGAATTCCTGGACTATAACAACTTCATCACAACAACTGCCATATTTAAGTAAATAAAATGTAAGCAAACAAATTTTTTTAAAAGTTAATTATTTTGGTACAAAGGGGTTGCCAGTCTAGGGAATATGTATAATTTGTATTGTTCATATTGATTAATTCCAGAATGTACTGAAGATACTGATAATATTGTTTTTAAATTTTTTAATTTTTATAATATACTTAATTGATAAAAAAAAAACTATTTCTACTGTACTAAAATCAAAACGCTATTTCAGAAAACTCAAAAATTGAATAAATTAATAAGACAGGTTATCATGCAAAGACCCAAAACAAAGGTTTTTATTAAATTATGCACAATGTTAAATTAGACTTTTCAATATTTTTGTGAACATATCTTATTTCATTCAAATCAGTTTTGTTTACATTAAAGATAAATTCTCTTCTTACAGCCTCTTTTACTTAAGTAATAAATTAAGGATATTGAAAAAATAGAGAGATAATTAGTAAAATCTAGTTGTGATAGTAAAATGAAATAAGATCAAAGTAGAAGAGAGTGAAAAATACACAACTCAATTGTAGTATTTTCTCCACCACACAGAACTGCTGTGCACCAAAAATTTGTTATGAAGAGAAAAAAATCTCAGTCAACGTATTAACAAGGCATGTCAGATTAAAAGAAAAAAATGTTCAATTTAATTACTTAGGTAACTCTAAGACATAAAAAGAATGATACCAAAATTAGAATTTGTTTGTATTTTATTATAAGCAACACATTTTGTTTCCTGAGTAAACATGTGGTAGTAAAAGTAATACTAAATGGGATTCTTTTTATTGGATTTTTAAAAAATGTCTTATCAAAAATTCTAGTTTGAGAAATCTATAAATAACTAACTGATATTTGTTGTTATATAAATAAATATTAGTTAATTTACTGAGAAAGAAGTTTATTTAAAGTTTATAACAAATATTCTAATTGAAGAGCTTGACAGAGGAAAAAAATAAAGAAATAATGTATTTTATGATCTACCAATTGAATATTTATTTCCGTATATTAATGTGAAATGTATTTTGACTATGCTATTCTGGGCATGAATTCACTTTATTATTATCACGCTTGTCATGGCTAAGTGCAAAGCGGAGTAAATAAGTCGCTGTGTCTGGTGACTAGCCTTGACTCTACCATGACTAGTTACCTTACAATTCCCTTGATATCTCAGAGAGACCTGGAGTTTATAAACACTCATTTCTCTCAGCATTATCAATCTAAGTAGTAAAAGCACATTTAGAGCAGTGGTTTTCAAACAGTAGTACATGGGACCATTGAAAAAAGGGGGAACAAAGTAAACAGGACCTCTGTCCATCCTTTTCGCAACCCCAGATCAATTTCTACATTCTTTATATAATGGAGTTTTCTGTAAAAATTTACTTATGGTAATATGTATTTTATATATTACATATTTTAAATAATATTAGTATATTATTATATATTACATAATAAATATATATACTTTAATATTGTATATTATATGATGTATTATATATTTCGATATATTTATACATATATATTACTCTAAGAAAATTCTGAGACAGCCTTGTTTCAATTTATGATTAGTAATTTGAGTTGTCAATTCTTTCCAGCTATAAGAAACATTTTCAGTCCTGCATATGGTGATTACTTGCCAATAAATCGCTGTGAGCTGATTGTTGTATTTATAAATATTCTTTGCTAAAATTGAATGCTTTGGCGGAATACAGTGTTCATCAATAAACACTTCTAATAATATGATTGTGTACAAATATATCTCACATGAAAAATAAATGTGTCTTTAGGTATGATATAAGTTGAATATTGAGTATCTGCATTTTTTAAAATTTGCCTTCTAGGTATTCAAGGTGTTAATTTAAAATTTTATATTTGTCATGGAAAATTAAGTCAAACATATGGCAATACAGGGAACTAGTGGGCAATAACTATTTTATATATACTCTGAGAAAAATTTAATTATTCATTCAACTTTAAGAGATATATATTATTGATATATTCACATATTAAAACAGTATTATAGAATAAGAAAAATCAAAATTCTTAATGTCTATTACTAGTAATAATTTGCATTCACATATGTTTTCAATTAGTCATTTGTTTTTTCAGTCATACATATTATATGCAATAGAACTATCTTAACCTTATTTCAAATGAAAAACTAAAAAAGTAAAGGTTTCAAGTAAGTACACTTAAATAATCAAAAGGACAATATACTTCCAATAGAAAATAATATTTACAAAATTAGTCACCAAGCTTATCCTTAGCTATTCTGTTTGGTATCTTCTAATAAAATTCTGAATGTAGTACTATTTTAACACTAACATACAGATTATATGATTCATAAAATAAATGTTTGTGAGAACACTTACAAACTAAAGGGTCCAAAATGAGCATATTATAGAAGTAGGTCATTTCATAAATTATTAGTAAATATTGACATCTGCAATTAATCTTTGAATAAAAGGCTATAACCTGGAGAAATGGAATTGCTAAAAAGAGTATCAAAAATTATCATCATAAATTACCCATTGTAGTGCTAAATTTATTGCTCCACATTTCATGTCTGTAGTCTGTAATTAAGAGACTTTAATATAGAAAGAAAAAAAATGTCACTTTCGGAATAAAAATACCAAAGAATGATAAGAAGAGTAAAAGAATAAACTTTGTATTAATTTTCTTCAATAACAAAAGAAGAATAAATTTTTTTCTTGGCATGTAACTTGAAGACATGGAACACTTATTAACTGTTTATTAGATAAGATACCGAAGTTTTACTGTGAACAGATGCACATTCCATTCATTTGTGTTTTTTTATACTATTCTAAACAATAGACTGACTAATTAAGGAAAACTTTGTGCGTGTGTGTGTGTGTGTGTGTGTGTGTGTATGTTTGTATGTGAAATTGTGTAAACCTGCCACAGAGCTGAAGATTATTTTCTACATGCAAGCATATTTTAGAAATTTCTTTAAGATATAGGGGGAAAAATGAAGGAAAAGGTACTAAAAAATCACTAACAATCAATCTACCTAGAAAAGCAGTCTGTTGCCATGGGAAGTAATTAGGGGAGATCTTTGACAAGTTGTAAGAAGAGAGGGTGGGAGTGAGAGTATGAAGCTGAAAGGGAGTGTGCTCCAGATGAAATCTCTTTCAACCCTGTGATTCAGAGACGGTTGAAAGGTGCTGAGCCATGAGGCTCAAGAATGAGGAAGAATTAATCAAACAAAAAGCTCCCTAGTCGGTCAACATCTCACTGACAGAAAGGAGCTTTTTTTTTTACTCACAGAGTAAAACTAGATTTATCCTTGTACTGGCAAGGATAAATGCAGAACCACATATTTATGTTTTAGCTTCGTTTAACATGTATTTAATAAGCTCTTACGTTGTGCTGGGCATTTCTCAAGATGGATTATAAAGAGGAGACAAAACCCATAGATAGCCAGAAAGGAATCCACGACAAAGGCTAATTTAAAAAATGCGAATCTTGGTGTTATTGTTCCTTCACAATCAGAGAGAGAAACACAGAGAAACAATTTCTATGTATGGATTTCCCATGGTGCTGACACAGTCCACATGTTATCAACAGATTGCTGGATTTCTATACGAGAAATGAAAATTTATATCAATCCTCATTTAATTTAAAATATGGGGGCAGACTTTTAAGAAAACCAGAGTAGATTATAAGCAGCACAAAGTTTTATTGCATTTGTTTTTAAAGATTGCTTTCTTTGGTATGCTCAACAAAAGGGAAGAATAATTATGAAAAGATTCTAAACTCTGGGACATTCTATAGGTAGGAGCATACCCAAGTATCACCTTTTCTGTATAAAAGTCCATTAGCTATTACACATTCTTACATCTGCATGAACAAACATGAACAATGCCCTTAGATGACTGGAACCATGCAAGGATTCCTGAGAATAAAATATAAATGAGATCAAACTGATGGGAAATAAGAATAGAGAACACGTCAGACAAAAGTTTGTAATGAAGTAGTCAAAACAAGATAAGAATACCTTTCTCTAACAAAGACTAGTGGAAAAACCTGAGCACAGAGAATCAAAATGAGAATAAACACAGAGAGAAAAAAGGCTAACTAAAGAATAATATTTATATCAAGTATGCTATTCATGTGTTTATTCCTTTATAAATATTGACTACAGTATTATTTGAAACAAAGATGAGGCTCCACAAATTGTAAAAGTTTGGTGATAAAATTAACTATGTTTTTAAAAGGTGAATTAAGAAAACAACAAATGTGAAGATTAAGAGATTAAAACATAATATATGTATGTCTTGATAATTGAAAATGCTACCATTTATAAAAATTATAATTTTTTGTAGCATATAAGAGCCGGAATAAATTAGTCGATTTTCTTGTATCTAATGTCCTGTGTTTAAAAAAGCATTATAAATAAAAAAAAAAATAATAACGAACTTTTATGACAACTTGACGCAGATTAATTTTTTTAATGGCCTCAATGCTTCACATTTCCTTGCATCTATGTCTTTTGCAATCTCTCTCTGCATAGATGCCCCATGCAATGTGATTTTACAGCTCTACCAGAGACAGAGTCTACTTCCCTGCCCTCCTGAATCTAGATAATCTACATAATTTAACTTGGCCAATAGAATGTGGTAAAAATAGAATTATGGGCAGTGTGGGCTTGAAGCTCAGGAGAACTTGCTCTGAGAACCTTGTCATCAGAGGATGAAGAAGTCTAGGCTACTCTGGTAGAAGATGAAAGAATAATGCTGACAGGCCAACATAAATATATAAGAGAACAAAGCCAAGATTAACAGAGCTGACTCTCTCACATAGCTGACTGCAGAGGCATGAGTGAACATAGCCCATAGGAGAAGAAATACCCAGCTGACCCCAAAATTGATGAATGACTATTTTAAGGGTGGTTTACTAAGCAGAAGCATTAATGTAAAATAGGTAATGGCTATATGAGATGAAACAGATTTCTCATCTTAAATGACTCAGCTTTATTTTTTTAAATGGTTTTTAACTTGTATTTTACAAACAAAACCTAACTCTAAGGTATATAACAGAGATATACTTTAAAAATAATAATAAATTAAAAAAGTGATTCAGAAAGTTTGAGAAATATATGTGAGGCTAAGTGTAAGTATAAAATACAAAAAAAGAAGCTGTTTTTTTAAATCAAGTAAATACAAAAAGTATAAAATATGAAATAAAACATGGCAGTGAAAACCTTAAATCAAAGAAAAAAGACAGTGATGGCCCCATCTAGATCTAAAAATTATCCACATTTTGGAATATTTTTGTATAAACATTTTAATGTAAAGTGTAGATATCTTCGCATTCATCCCTGAATAATTCAGCATGCTTTTAAAAACAAGTATAGACTCCTAAATTGTCACAATTATAAAAACTTTATTACACATAACTAAATTAACATAAATTATCTGATACAATTATGTATCTAGTCTACATTCAACTGCCCCCAGAACATCTTGTATAGCTGTTGGTTTATTTATTTGTTTTTGTTCAAGATCCTGTCAAGCTTAAATTTGTATCTGATTTTTACAGCTCCTTAATCTTGTAATCTAAAATAACCTGTATCTGCACATGTGCTTTTTGCATTCTATTCTTTTTTCCTTCCTTCCTTCCTTTTTTTCCTTCCTTTCCTTCCTTCCTTCCTTCCTTCCTTCCTTCCTTCCTTCCTTCCTTCCTCCCTCCCTCCCTCCCTCCCTTCCTTCCTTCCTTCCTTCCTTCCTTCCTTCCTTCCTTCCTTTCTTCCTTCCTTCCTTCCTTCCTTCCTTTCCTCCCTTTCCCTTTCCTTTTTCTTTTCTTTTTCTCTTTTCTTTTCTTTTCTTTTTTCTTTTCTTTTCTTTTCTTTTTTCTCCTCTTTTTTTTTTCTTGGATAATGTAGTTTTGAAGACAAAAACAGTTGTCTTTTATAATATCTTTAACTTCAAAAGAAAAATTTCTCAGTTTATATCAATAAATGTGCTCTGAGGAAGAAATAAAGCACCCTATATCCTGTCTTATGCTGAAATAGTCAAGGTATTAATTATAAATATAGATGATCAGACTAAACAATTTCTGGTAGATATAGATGCTATTCTTTTTACATTAAACCCCGCCATCTTTGCTCAACCTCTTCCCCAGAGTAAGAACATCACATTTGGTAGATATTTCATATAACCCATAGGCATTCCCTATCTTCCAGGCCTTACTGTAAACCTTAGGCCCCGGACTGAAAACCATTAGTTCCTCCTCTATGATGTTACCGCTGTAAATTTAATAGGGAGAAACTCACTTTGCAAATAGAGTTAAAATATTAAGTGCACACAAGAAAGACTAATTTGTTTTTAATTCCAGAGAATTTAAAAAATTCATATTCGAATCATGTCTGTCTCCTTAGATTTTAATCATATCTCAGATGAAACCCTTCACCACAGCTCTCTAAGATCTAAAAATTCTACTGACTTAGGAAAAATAATTGGAGCAGAACCTTTTAATGGATAGACCCAATGAAGCCTTTACCTAAACTTCCTCAATCTCCTTTGAAACCAAAAGTAAAGAAAGGGAACAAATCTATATTTGAAAGCCTTATATCCAGAAGTGTTCTCATATCTCCTGCATTATTCTTTTCAACACTCCTATCCTGGCACTGAGAAGACAATGATATTGATTTGTTCAAAACCACAGGGCCATCAACACAATTTTGGTTCTTCACTTCCCAGTAGTACCTAACCAAAATACCATTCTGTCATCAGTTACACTTGAAGCCATTTACTTTACTGTAGTGTATTTTTGCACTGTATTTTTCAGTGTGTCTCTAAGCCAGAACTGTCAAGACTTCTTTGTCTTCACCCAGGAAGGACAATAACATGTTCTGGCATTCATTCATGTCCTTAGTGTTTACTGAAGCTGACCACCCACCCCCAACCCCAAATGTTTCCCCCATGTTAGCCATCAATACTTTAAATGATCTAAATTTCCTTTGTGTTTAAGTTTTGATACAGTATGTAGAGAATTTCTTACTTTGTCTAGATAATAAAAAAGCTTGTAAAAAATGCCATTTATTTGTTCTCTGCTTAAGCATAAAAGGGACATAACATTTCAAAATATAAATTACAGTTTTGCCAAAATATATTTAGCACATGACCTATATGAGAAGAGAAAAACTCTCTCTTCCGATAGAATAAAGATTATCCAAACTTATTATGCTAAGTGAAATAAGTCAGAGAAAAATAATATGATTCCACTTATATGTGAAATCCAAAAAAGCAAAATAAATGAATAAAAAAACAGAAACAAACTCATAGTAAGAAGGGAGGGAGTTTGGGAGAATGGGTGAAAGAGGTGAAAAAATTAAGAGGTATAAATTGCCAGATATAAAAATAGCAATGGGAAGGTAAAGCACAGCTTAAGAAATATAGTCAATAATATTGTAATAACTATGTATGGAATCAGATGAGCAGTAGACCTATGGGGGTGATCACTTTGTAAGTTTTACAGATTTTCACCAATATGTTGTACACCCGAAACTAATATAATATTGTATATCAACTATAATTAAAAAGTAAAATAATACTACCCAAACTTATCTTAGATCCCTTATAATACAATAATTAAAAAGATTTCTAAGTTTAACTGGTTACTGCAGGTAGTAGGTATCAAATTTTTCTGAGATTAAGAGATTCTTTATAAATTGACTAGTGTTCCAAACACTTTTTTTCTGTCAGGAGAAAACCTTTTCAAGCCCAGTTCATACACAACTGAGGAAGGAGAAGGTCTCAGATGTTCACATTCCTTCATGCCTGCCTTCCTCTTCCTCCTTAGGCAAAGTGGCCCTTGTTAGGGCACTCTGAAGGAAGATTTCTGTGGTGATGTGCCCTGCAAGGTGCCATTCTCACTCACCTATATTAACATTATTACCGCCTTCTCTCTCATTCATGTACATTAACATTGTTACCACCTTCTCATGAAGATAAACTAACCATGTCTCTAAGGTTTCTTCAGCCATCTTTGTTCCAACCAATTAAAATGAGACTTAATAATTGCTGGGCCTTTACTGCTACTGATACTCACCTATCCCATACAGAATATTTATAACAACCATCTATAGTATTATCAGTAGAAAGCTCCTTTTGAGTGGGGCCTAAAATATGTTTTATGCTCTAGAATAAAATATAATTTTATTGAACAGCAACACATTAGGCTTACCATTAAAATATTGTCAGATTTTATAAGTACTAAAACATTTCCTCAGTGATATAAATGAGATTTCAATGACTGATTCAATGAGTAATTAACAAGATATTCAAGGAATTAAATTTTTTAATTTTTCTCGACGCTACACCTGTTGGTGAAGCATCTTTGCTTTAAAATTCAGAGTCAATCAAAGAAGTTAGAAAATTCTTATTTCTGTGTTACTAACAAATTTTCCTGGGCTCAAAGAGGAAGAAGCTAGTGATAAACATGACTAAAACTATATATTTTTAAATTTACTTGAGATAATAGAGCAGCAGAAATAATGAAAGCTTTTTATTTTATATATAGGTTATATAACTTTTCATAAGCTTAAATAATCTGTAGTTAAGTTATCAAGAATTGCCTTCATTGTGAATCATAAGCAACACAAAGAAATCATTTCACACACAGCAATGCTTTCATTAAAGTATAGTGTCCCAGGAAACAAAGGTAATAAAAAAGATGCTCTCATATCAACATTCCTACATGTCTCCTATGCTATATAGTACTTGGCAAAGCAATGATTATCCAAGGAAAACATTGAGCCAGTGGAAGTCTAATATCTTAGACTGCTGACCAAATTCCTGATCTTTGATTTCAGTGAAGATTTTGCTTTATCTTTCGAGATTTTACTATATGTTTAATGTGAAAGAAATATTCAGGCTCTCAACAGAGAGAAACAAAGCAATGACATAAGAAATACTTTATGTAACCTAACATATTTTGCCCAGTTCTGACTCCCATTTAGTTTTTCATCCTATGAAAATTCTTCTTTATAGTAACTATGTATTTCAGGTATGTTTTTCATTTTTTGTGGCAATACTAACTTAATGACATTGCAAAAATTATTTTAGTTTTAAACTTGATAGACTTTGGATCACTATAGATATTATTCTCACTTAAAATCAACATTAGTAAGGCTCTTTCTCTTATTTAGTTTTTTTTTAAATTATCTTCATAGTCAAATATTCTGTTTATCTTTTTTATTATACATTGACCATGAGTTTCAGGACAAATATAAATACAAATTCAATGTAATGAAAAAACAGAAAAACTCCGATTCTAGTAAATAATATTCGAAATAATGACATGACTCCTTCAAATCCGTGTTCACAACCTTGAAGGAAAATGAAATGTGTTTTTGAAGATGATAAATGCTATCCAAAATTCTGGCAGCAATAATGGTAAAAGTAAACCACAGGTGTTACATAAATAGATAAAAATAATTACTGCATTACTTTCTTATAGCTTCTTCAGAATGTCAACCTTAAATTGCAGCCTCTGTAAATAACATTTCCAAAGAGCTAGAGGCCAATTCTGGTTGAATGTTTTGCTGTTATTGATAATTAACAGTTACTGAGAGTTTAGGATGCAATTAGATGCTGTAATAAACATCAGCTAATCTGATAGCTATCTGGTCTAAAGCAATTATATAAATAGATTTAGTTTAGATTGAGGTAAAAGGGAGCAGAACTATGAAGGGCTGAATGCTAGCAAATTAAGTATGAGAAATTCTGTGGGAGAAAGAGTTCCTTGACTTATTTTCAAGACAAGTAAACCTACACAGAGGTGGAAGTCATTTGTTTATTCCATAAATATTTAATTGACTGCGTACTATGTACCAGTTGTTTACATAAGCACTAAAGACCAAAGACTAAGGAGACATTAGTTCTCTGTGTTCATTGAGTTTACATTCCAGTAGGAGACATGGTAACTAAATTACTTACTCCCACTTGGATCAAGGAGATTGGAGATGCACACTTCAAATGACAAAACAAAAGACTGGAGGATATGAAGACTTCTGAAGACTTACTGGAATATAGCTATCATTGCATTAATGAATTGCTTACCCCAAGATCTTTGAGGAAGATGTTTTTATCATTGTTTAAGGTACCATTATTTTTTATTTTGTTGTATCAACAGAGATTTTATAGAATCCACAGGGATGTTAAGAGACAAACTCCGAAAAATATCAGGACCCAAGGGAGGCTGGGCAGTGAGCATCAGAGGCCAGCACACACAGGGTCAGTCCCCTTAAGACACAGTGGCTACCTGTGCTGCCACTACCATAATGAGTAATTTCATAGCTGTTCTTGGTATTATGGTCACTCAAGATCTGAAATCCTAAATTAAAGCATCTGATTGAGATAATCTAGGTTCCATATCCAGCTTCTAATTCTTAACAGAAAGAATACAAACTTCTGGCTCTTTTCTACTTCCGTATTGTACTATTGCATTACACGGTTGTGTCTACCACTCAGACTCACAACAGGGTATTGTAAGAATAAGTAAAAGGCATTCTGAAAGTTTAGATGTAAAACAACAAACAAACAAACTGACATACCTACCATTTTATTATGTAGCCTCTAAAGTTAACTGTATGCCCATATTATTTCCTTAGACTGACAAGAGATACTCCATAAATTTAACTTCTTTGTTGATTTAGCTAACACATGAATAATTGAATGAATGATTGCAAATAATTCCAAGCTATATGCAAATTCTCTATTTTAAATGCAAATTTTTAGTTTCAAATATAATTTAATATGATTTTCACTTTCCTTGTATGAAGAAGTAGCTAGTATCCCACATTAATTTAGTGGTAAAGATATTTTTAGAGTGACTGAGCAGTGAAATTTTAAGACATGTTAGTGGGAGATGCATACAAACATAAATGGAAAAAACACACATTTCAACATTCAAGAGATCTTGTCTTTTAGAACATATCTTGCTAGAAGGAAGAAATTTTAATTGCCATTATTAGTTATTACCTAAATCATATGCCACATGAATTACAAAGAGATCATCATTTTTGCCTATTGGTTTATGATTAAAAAGGCTATAGTCCTTTAGGAATGAGAAACTAAAAGTTACTTCAGAATGACAATCACATTTTGAAATTAGATGGCATAGGAGGATTAAGTGGGCAGAGATAGTAACTACAAATATAAAAGGAAGCTGGGATCTGCAAGGATTTAATCAGATCTATAATAACTTCCTTAGTGCTACTGATATATCCTCATTATTTGAAATGCGACAGAAAAATGAAATGTAATGCTCCTTAGCTGCGGAACGAGAGAGTGAAGCAAAAAGTAATAACCAAAAAATCCTTGATGGTAGTGTAGAAAGAATAGTAGAAAAGAACAACATGATTTTAAATACTCATTAATGTTATTAAATAAAGATGAATTACATTTTTAAAATTCTGATAGTACTATGCCTAAATCTAGGGTCTTTCACACAGAATCAAATGACTAGTACTCATTAATACCAACCTGTTACGTTAACACTGAAGATCATACAAATTCTCAAAAGATTTTGACTAATTGAAAAGGAAATTTTATTATAGAATATTAAGAGCAGCCACAAATCTCTACTTTTAAGTTGGACTATATCTTGGTAAATTAACTAATAAAAGCATAAAATGTGCCCCAGAATCCAGAAATATAACATTGTA